>JAXCMG010000032.1:2168081-2241221 GCA_034642415.1 Podarcis siculus | reverse complement strand
TCCCTCCCTCCCTCCCTCCCTCCCTCCCTCCCTCCCTCCCTCCCTCCCTTTCTTTCTTTCTTTCTTTCTTTCTTTCTTTCTTTCTCCCTCTCTCTCTGCATTGGTTTTGTGCAACTGGTCTCAGTTGAACACTTTTGCTCCCATTTGACAACCATCCCAAAATATCACCCAAGGGTTGATGGGGGGTGGGCTTAAAGCATTACGGAAGTGTTTGAAAAATGCCGTCATTGCCCTTCAACTTAGTCTTCTTTTCATTAAATGATCCCATCCCTTTAAATTTAAATGGCTGATTGTAGCAGGTGAGGCTTCCAAGGAAGAGACGAGACTTGAATACAATGGAATAGGTAGTTCCTCCCTACAGATTCAGGTGGAAATAACCTCTGTATACATAATGCCAAAGATGTGAGTGCCCAGAACAATAGTTAAGGCCAAGTGACTTTGTTTTTTATTGCAGGTCATGGCTGATGGCAGCACCTCTGAATTCATTGCTAATATTGATGCTGATGGAAAGGAATCAGAGATCACAGAAATTAAATTGCCAGTCGTATATGGGGAACATGCACCCAGGTATGAAATCAATAAATGTTGCCCATTATGTCATTTATAGGGCCAGCTGCCAGATTTTAACCAGTGCTCTTTTTTTGTCTTTCGGATAGATGGCCTATTTACACATATATGCAACCTGAGCCAACGATTTTAACTATTGCTTGATGTTTCCTTGGTTCTCTTTTATTTCTCACCTCATTTGTTGTGCCATATTTGCCCCTCCTTCATTGTTTTACATTGCGATGATCCAAGGTTTTTTAAAAGCAATGCATATGAAGTGACTGAGTCAATTTTGCATGGTTTGGAGGGAAATTTATAGTAGCCCAGTTTTGACTTTTCATTCATTCTTCTACTGTTCTGGTTTTGTTCGTTATATACTTTGCTTGAACTTGAACTGACCAGATGTGTGGGGTTGATGATTTAGATTCTTCATTGTGTATGCTGACGGCTCAGGGACTGAACTCCTCCGTACCAGGGATGCAGAGGGATACCTGACCGATGCGTATGGTGATCCAGTTACAGCAGTTATACAAGAGCCAATACAAGAATGCCCAGGTAGGAGCACAATCCTCCATTCAGATCAGTCTTGTTTTGATGACGACGATGATGGTGATGATAAATTTAATATTTATACCCTGCCTATCTGGCTGGGTTTCCCCAGCCACTCTGGGCAGCTCCCAACCAAATATTAAAAACATGATAAAACATCAAACATAAAAAACTTCCCTTAACAGGATTGCTTTCAGATGTCTTCTAAAAGCCCGGATAGTTGTTTATTTCCTTGACATCTGATGGAAGGGCATTCCACAGGACAGGTGCCACTACTGAGAAGGCCCTCTGCCTGGTTCCCTGTAACCTCACTTTGCGCTAAGTACCTCCCATGTGACCAGTGTTAGCCAACCACATGAGAACTACTGGAGAACTTTCTAGAATTCAGTTACCAACCAATCAAATTTAACCACATAGTAACACATGCAAGCATTTACAATTTCAGTGAATTAAATTACTATACTTAACAGTTTCCCCACGATCAGTTGGCTTTTTGGAGGGGGGGCACATCCTACCACACAATTTCAGACATTCAAAGAGCATCATTCTGTTCCTGGGAAAGTCTACTTTCCCCAGGTGTAGCATCTATTTGTTATCGTGAATGTGGCAAGGCAAAACTCTTCATCACAGCCGTTTCTTGCTATCTTGCGGGTTATTTTGTCTAGACTTACATCATTATTGTAATAATAATTTTATTATTTATACCCCGCCGATCTGGCTGGGTTTCCCAGCTACTCTGGACAGCTTACAAATATCTAAAAACAAAATAAAATGACTAGCTACCTGAATCTTTTCAGAGATAGAATGACTAGTGATTTTCTCTGGTTTTTCTATTTGTCTTTCAAACCAGGAATCCTAAGCATTACCGTACTTCGCCCTTTGAGTGAAGCTTCTCGGTGGGTGATGAAGAGAGATTCGTCCACTATCATCCCTTATAATCTCCAGTCAAGGGCCTGGGAAGATTTCCCTCCAGTTGAGGTATGCAGCGTTCAGAATTGCTTCCTTCAGTACTTGATTGTGATATGACAGCACTGATCTGGCAGGCCAGTTTTTTAAAAAATGTTCATCTGAAGAATTCACCGTGATTTATTGAGGGCAGGAGTGCCTGGACTGGGTCCACGTACAGTGGTACCTCGGGTAACACTTCTGGTTACAGACTCTGCTAACCCGGAAGTAGTACCTCAGGTTAAGAACTTTATCTCAGGATGAGAAAAGAAATCGCGTGGTGGAAGACCTTGTTCAGGCTCTGTGTCGCAGAAGTTTTTTAAAAAATGTGCAACTTGACATAAAACATTCCAGGAGGAAATTAGCCATTCCAAATTCAGGTTAGTTACATTTAGTTACTGAAGAGATAGGTAGCATATTGCCAAAATAGTGCAATGCTTTGTTGTGTTGATAAAGAACATAGAAGCTTAGATAGTTACAGTGGTACCTTGGGTTACATACACTTCAGGTTACAGACTCCGCTAACCCAGAAATAGTACCTCGGGTTAAGAACTTTGCTTCAGGATGAGAACGGAAATCGTGCTCCGGCGGCGTGCCAGCAGCAGGAGGCCCCATTAGCTAAAGTGGTGCTTCAGATTAAGAACAGTTTCAGGTTACGAACATACTTCCAGAACGAATTAAGTTCATAACCAGAGGTACCACTGTACTGTTTCTCCTCCTGTCATTGATGCAGCTGCCTGTCTGGCTAGACACAAAAGTCTATGCAAAAGTATCCGCTTCTACCAGCCAAGCAAATGACTAGGAGAGTGTGCTGGCGATGTCACTGTTACAGCCTTCCTCATATTTCCAGCTGCTGTATGCTGTCCCTTTTATAATTTTGGCCTTTTAGTAGACTTTAGACTTTGCTCCATTAAGGTAATTTCCCCAGCAATCCTTTGGGACGTGGGGAGAGAAGAAAAGAGATGTAGATTAATTAAAACCAGAAAACATCCTCATTTTAATATGTTGATTTAGGCGTGTAAAAATCGGCTCCTGCTACATCTCTGAAGGATCTTCTGGGGGAAACCAGAATCTATTTCTAACTTCACTTTTAAGTACCTTCATAATGTTTTATCACGCTGCCTATAAAATCATTAACTTATTTAATGGGCTCATTATTTAATTACTTTATTTATTAAATTTCTATATGGACCATCAGTGCCGGATTTACGTATAAGCTAAACAAGCTCAGGCTTAGGGCCCCACTCTCTTGGGGGCCCCCAAAAAATTTAAAGGTAAAAAAACTGGATGTACATTTCCAAAATATAAGATAAAAACCTACATACAGCAACAATGTTTTGTGTTGTGTAGGCTCCTATGATGTAAGTCATGGGCCCCGCCTGCTCCCCTTCTCCCTAAAATATCACTGGTTTGCTCCTTTCTATATATAGGATGCCTACATTCTGCATGGACTGGTTGCATAGCAACAAGTGCAAATGGCTTTAGATACCTATTTGGTCCATAAATTGCCATATAGCATATATTCCACACAAAAACCAGCGACAATTTGTTGTTGACAAAGGACAGTTGGATATATAAAGGGCCCCATTACCGTCAGTAGCTTAGGGCTCATCAAACCTGAATCCGGCCCTTCTGACTATCATCTAAGGATCACAGGGCAGTTTACAATATAAAAACACAAACATGCATAACATGGTAACCGTAGATGGTTGAATTAGCCAGTGGCCCGAGGAGAGAGGAATGTTTTTGTCTGGCTCCTAAAGATATGTATCAAAGGTGCCTCCCTGGGGAGAGCATTTTCCAAATGGGGAGCCACCACAGAAAAGGCCCTGTTCTCGTGTTGCCATCCTCCAGACTTCTTGCGGGAGGCCTCAGTTGATGACCACAGAGTCTGGGTTGCTTCATATGAGGAGAGGCATAAGATTACAAATAGCAACATAATCCAAGTTTCAAAAGCAATAATCATTCAGGCTTTTATCTTTATTATCCTAATACAGTGGTACCTCAGGTTAAGTACTTAATTCGTTCCAGAGGTCCGTACTTAACCTGAAACTGTTCTTAACCTGAAGCACCACTTTAGCTAACGGGGCCTCCTGCTGCCTCCGCGCCGCCGGAACACGATTTCTGTTCTCATCCTGAAGCAAAGTTCTTAACCTGAAGCAGTATTTCTGGGTTAGCGGAGTCTGTAACCTGAAGCGTATGTAACCTGAAGCGTATGTAACCTGAGGTACCACTGTACATAGTTCATATGATGATGATAAATTAATGAAGAAGAAAAATAATTTATACCCCACCCATGTGGCTGGGTTTCCCCAACCACTCTGGGCAGCTCCCAACAGAATATTAAACAGAATATCTGATGGGAGGGCGTTCCACAGGGTGGGCACCACTACCAAGAAGGCGCTCTGTCTGGTTCCCTGTAGCTTCACTTCTTGCAGTGAAGGAACCGCCAGAAGGCCCTCGGCGCTGGATCTCAGTGTCTGGGCAGAACAATGGGGGTGGAGATGCTCCTTCAGGAATACTGGGACGAGGCCGTTTAGGGCTTTAAAGGTCAACACCAACACTTTGAATTGTGCTCGGAAATGTACTGGGAGCCAATGTAGGTCTTTCAGGACCGGTGTTATATGATAGCAAGCTTTCTGATGCAACTGGCTGAAAGCAGATTTTCTGATAGGTTGATTCAGAAGACATTGCATAGAAGAAAGTCCCACTAAAATGCATAACAAGTAAAATCTCAATTTTCTCTTTGTCATTTGGATTCAGAGAAAGACTCCAGGCCCCCCATTTGGAATGAATGCTTGGAAAGGCCTGTGCATAGAATTCAAGCAGTTAGCAGGTTCTCCTGCACCTATACAGAAATGTCCAAATGTTCTCCAAATCCGCCGGCTGATCCAGTATTCGCCAGTCACTGATGAGCTCAGGCAGAAATTGCAGCTTTCTGTGAAGGTAAGGCAAACCCCGTGAAGATCTAGTGAAGCAAACCCGCAACTGATCTGTTAAGCTTTCAATGTTGTTGTTGTTGTTTAGTCGTTTAGTCATGTCCGACTCTTCGTGACCCCCTGGACCAGAGCACGCCAGGCCCTCCTGTCTTCCGCTGCCTCCTGCAGTTTGGTCAGACCCATGTTCGTAGCTTCGAGAACACTGTCCAACCATCTCATGCTCCGTCGTCCCCTTCTTGTGCCCTCCATCTTTCCCAACATCAGAGTCTTTTCCAGGGAGTCTTCTCTTCTCTTCTCTTCTCTTCTCTTCTCTTCTCTTCTCTTCTCTTCTCATGAGGTGGCCAAAATATTGGAGCCTCAGCTTCAGGATCTGTCCTTCCAGGGCTGATTTCCTTCAGAATGGATACGTTTGATCTTCTTGCAGTCCATGGGACTCTCAAGAGTCTCCTCCAGCACCATAATTCAAAGCTTTCAATAGTACATCTTTCAATAGTACATCTAAAAAAACCTGAATGCTCAGAGAAGCTTGAATTAAAGGACTCACCCTTCCTTCTTTAAATGATGTCCAAGAAATTCCCAGAAGTTCTACTTAATGGGTTAGAACCAATGAGCAAGTCAAGATTAGAAGGCAAATCAGGAATCAGAATTAAAGAACAAGTCAGGACTGAAAATCCAGGCAGGATCAGATGGCAAACCAGGAGGCAGGCAGGCTTGATGAATGACCCAGAAGAAAAGAAAAGAACTAGGACTACAGTACTGCACCAGAGCTCAGGAAGACCTCTCGTTTAATCAAGGTTCATCTGGAAAACAAAGCCCTTTATATTCCTTTCCCCCAACGATCCAGTGGTCACTCTGAGTTAGACAATCAGAATTTTGTTTTTCCTTCTATTTTCCTTCATGAAATGTTTGGTGTATCAAACAAACACCAAAGGCTCAACACTGAGAAGGCTGTCACTTTCAGTTTGTTGGTTCAGCACACAGGTCAGCCATATATAAATGTCATCTTCATCTGACAGTACAGAGTCCTGTACGCAAAGAAGCACTTGTGAAACTGGTCATTTCACACCTTCCAAAGATCAGAGTGTGGAAGAAACTTCCTGGCATGTGGGCCAGGGTGAAGATAGTGCAGTTCGGCCATTTAAATATCTCACTAGTGTTACAAGTTGTGAGGATGATGATGATGAATGTAATAGACTAATAAATATGTGGGTGGGAATGTCATTCTTTTTGTCCACCCCCACCCCCATTTTGTCCCTCTTTTTGTCCATTTTGCTTTTCCTTCTATTTTCCTTCATGAAATGTTTGGTGTATCAAACAAACGCCAATTTATTTCATCATAATGTACTGCAGTTTGAAGGCTCATCTGGCCCAGTGCAAAGTTGTCATATTGTAAGCTGCCTTATTATACCAGGCTAGAGCAGTTGCCCATCTAGTCCAGTTCTCTTTGAACTGATTCCCAGTGGCTCTTCTGGGTCTTTTCAATCACTTGCTGCCATCAGGTTGCTGATCTAGCGAGTGATGCTGGGGACTGAACCTGGAACCTTCTGCAGGTTTACCACTGAACCTGCCACAATCTCTTATGAAAGGAGAGAAGCATTTTGATATACGTAGGGCGCTCCGCAGTCAGATAGCTTTGAACCAGTCCCAGAAGCATCTTAGTCACATCAAATGTGCTTTTTCACTTTAATTTTTCAGATTTTTGAAGTTTCTTGTGTGCCGGGCAACACCAAACTGAAAGGAATCATACTCAAATGACTTTGTGTGAACGGATTGTTATGTGTGTTCCATACCAGTAACTGTCTCAGAACAGCTTTGAACAGAAATAGTGTGGAGTACACAGGTAGCAGAAGCACCTCATTCTGTTTATCTGTATGTCTATAACTTACAAAATAGATTTTGACTGTCTCCCTCCCCTGGGGGATGCAAAAACTTTCCATATCAATGTAGAAGGTGCATACACGTTTTCCGTGAAATTTTATTTCAGACAATATAGAAGTGTGAAGGAACCGGAAATTAAAGGTACCCTGTTCTTTCAAAACACCGCCACACTTGAAGCAACTCTCAAAACCCACCATTTGGCTCACATAGGTCTGATTTCTACAAAAAATAATATGATTGTAATTTGACAAAAGTTTTAAAATGCATACACAGAACCAACTGTTAGTTTTCACTTTCACCACAGCTTACTGTAATGAACATTTTTTATAGAAGCTTTATTTTTCCTGTTTCTTCTCCACTGCCCTCTTTTTAAGGAGTACATTGAAAAAATCATGAAGGAAGAAGAAGAAATGGAAGAGATGTCTATTAAAGATCCACGAATGGAAGAAGAGAAGGAAAATGCTGCTGACCTTCTCAAGCTAGTTATGGTAAGGACTGCATGTTTCATTGTTCCCTTAAATTCAGGTTCCCTTAAATTCCCTTTATAAGGGAGAGTGACACTGCCTTCATTACAACAGGGGCTCCGTTCTGCATTTCCCCAAACCTTAGGGTGTCCTTCCCTTACATTCTCCTATTTCTTCCCCTTTGTAGCGACCCATTGTTAACCATTTCTTCTGAACCAGAAAACTGTGGGTTTGCACTTCTTTCATTTCATTGTCTCGTAACAGGAACCTTTTCTCTGCCCAGTTCCACTCTGTTCACAGCTGCAGCTGGAATCAGAAACTTAAATGGAACTTCTTTGAACTCTTCTCTTTGATAGCAAGGCACAGAAATAAAATACAGAAACAAAAAAGTGGGTGTTGAGTAAATGGCGGAGTGGTCAAAATGAGATTCTGTTCCTGACAGCCATTGCAAGTAACAGGTGGCACTATCCAAGTGTGCCTTAGCGAACACAGCTTTTCATTCTCTGCTCCCTCACCAGGAAATGGCTCCAGAGTAGGAGGTGATGGTTGCCGAACTCAAGGCATAAATTCATGGTAACATCTGATTGCTGATTGGAGAAATAAAAAAATCAAAAAGCATGGTTGCAGAGCAGAGGAACTGAAGAAAAGAGCTTTAAAAACTAAACTGCAAAGGTGCATGGGTGTTTCTTTGTGGGATGGAGTGGGAGAGTAGGTGTTTGATGACAGGTGCCAGAGATTCCTTTCCATGCCCTCACTCTTGCAGCCGACAAAAGGAAAGGGAAATGAAGACGATGGGAAACATTAACAGCAGCTGGGCACTGCAAAGGCATCTGTACTTTTCGGTGTATATCACAAGATTGTTTTATTAGAAAATAATGTAAAAAAAGGGACGCGGGTGGCGCTGTGGGTTAAACCACAGAGCCTAGGACTTGCTGATCAGAAGGTCGGTGGTTCGAATCCCCGCGACGGGGTGAGCTCCTGTTGCTCGGTCCCTGCTCCTGCCAACCTAGCAGTTCAAAAGCACATCAAAGTGCAAGTAGATCAATAGGTACCGCTCCAGCGGGAAGGTAAACGGCGTTTCCGTACACTGCTCTGGTTCGCCAGAAGTGGCTTAGTCATGCTGGCCACATGACCCGGAAGCTGTATGCCGGCTCCCTCGGCCAGTAAAGCAAGATGAGCGCCACAACCCCAGAGTCGGCCACGACTGGACCTAACGGTCAGGGGTCCCTTTAGCTTTAATGTAGAAAAAGTGGGGTCATCTTATACATGGGCAGGGGATTGGTTGCTGCCACGAGCTGGAAATTGTTATCTGCAGAAGGGCAATCGATTTGTGGCTGCAGCAAGGGCTGCTGCCGATTGGCTGCTGTTGCATCTGTTGTGCTGGCAAATGGTGGTGAGCGGGCAGACAATTGGTGGCTTTGGTGACGTGCATGATTGCCATCGTTGGTCTGGCGGGTGAGGGGTTTTTTAGCTCAACAACTCTGGAACCCCCCCCCCCCCCCATTTTCTTAAATTTGAATCCCCCAAAATAGGGGGCGTGTTATACACAGGGGTGTGTTATACACGGAAAAATGCAGTAACTGTTGCAGAGAGACAGCTAAGGAACAGAAGTTGACAGGGTAGAAGGAGGGCAGAGTATGATACAAAGATCTTTTCTGCAAGACTAGCAGCTAGGCTAAATGTCTCTATTAGATCCAGCTGGCTTGGTGCCACTGTCATTGAAATTCTACACAATATTGATCCAGAGCAGATTCCAATGTCTGGTTAGCAGAGTGACAACATAAACATTGCAGGATTCCCCAAAAAGTAGACCAGAGGCAATTGTATTTCATTCAGCAGAGCTTTACTGCTACTGAAGGCAAAAGCGCATAATGGTCACACATCCATTACATTCAGGATTGGCACAGTCCATAAGAAATCCAGTTGCAGACGACTTGATTTAAACTTACAATAACTTGTAATAAGTCTAAACCTTGCTTGCAAGTCAGAAAAAAGTAAAAAGTACAGAAGCGGTAATTATATGTATCCATATAACGGGTCTGTCTGCTGTTTAATTTTTAGACTGCGGAAGAGCAATGTGCTGCAGTGGAAATCTTCCTCATATTTCTATCCTGGTCTCTCAAAATAGTCATCTTCTTCCAGACACACATATTGACAGCAGGAATGACACACACCACTGTATCGCCAATGCCTTTGGTGGCTTTAAGCCCCATAATAGCTGTTTGTTCAATATTTGGTGTGGCGGAAATGCCCTGGAAAATACGTATTTAGAACTACACAACTCAAGCTGTGTTTCTTCATTGCAGTCTTTCCCTAACCTTGAAGAACCTTCAGAAGATCTAGGCAGCAGAGGTAAGAGTGAGAAAACGTGCTTTGCTCTTTAAAAATCACTAGTGAGTCTTGTGTGCAATATTTCTCTTCATCTGCCACAAATATTCTGTGTTAGCTTTTTATTTTTATAATTACATTTTGGGACCAGTAGGGAAATCCTGTTGCTGGTGCTTAAGTAATATCTGTTAAAGAACTGCTGGCGAGGAGAACTGCCAGTGAAAATGGTTGGTGGATGTAAAGCTGCTCATCCACCAACCCATTCCTCCCTCCTTCTCATAGACCATGCGTGGAGAGGTGCCACCATTTTAAAGGTCTCTCATTTACAATTCTCCTCATAAAAAAGTGGTTCTGCAGCTCACAATCAGAAAAATAAGTTCTCGTGCCACAAAGCTCTTTGGTGTTCTTGCTGCAAAAGATTAATAGTTACCCCTCTGGAAATTTCTTAACTTTGAAAACGAAAACACAGGGGAAGTAATTAATTCGCAGATATCTATTGACGGCTGAAATATGCATGTACGTCAATTGTGCTCTATGATATACATAAAAATGCATATATAGTATATTTCTGCATTGGTGGGCAATGAAGCAGAAGAAAGACCTGTATAAAATCAGGTGATGGCAGCAGAACAGAAGACAACACAGGTATGTGAATGTCAGAACAGATTGAGACGTGTTGGCACATTGCTTTCTCTTGTGGCTTTACAGCTCATATTGCTGAAATATATGAGCAGGCAGTGGCTTCACACTCACACCATCCATCAAGGGAATCGCTTGCAAAGAAAACAGAAGAATATTGGCAGAGGTTCCGGTAAGAGTTCAGTATCATAAGATGTTGTCATAAATGCACAGCCATGACTTAATCGTTACCTGTAAGGCGTGTGTTGTTGTAATTAGCCTGATCTGGACCGCTAGACAATTATGCTAACATAACTTTTGTCGCAGATTCCGTCGTCTTCCCTAGCTAGGCCCTAAATCACAGGCTCTGATGATGTGTGTTTTACGTTAAAGTAAAAAAGTGCTCCTGAGGCTATTGGGAGTGAATTATTTACTCACAGGCATTATTACAGGCTAGTTGCCAGTTGCAGGAATCTTTACAAGTCAAGGTAAAGTTGTCAAAAGATTTCATATATTGTGTTATTTCTTTGCCTAAGATGTCAGTGTCATATTTCAAAAATAATATTTGCTGAACTTCTTCATTTCTTCCCATACAGCCAAGAAGAGGCACAGGATGTATCTTTCTGGCAGGTCAAGCTTGCGCAGACCAGGTAACAGTGCTGCTAGTTTAAGGGTAGGATTCAGAAGTTCCTAAGTGGAAGCTGGGGTGGGGTGCAGGGGGAGAAAGAATGTGGTTGAGTCTGTAGATTTTGGAAACCCCTGCTGCCTTGCGGGATATCTTCGGGAGAAGAGAGGGCTAAGGAATAAACCCTACGCAAATCCGACAGGTCCCTAAGGTGGTGGGATGGAACCTTGTATGCCTCCTTCCGGCAACTCCTGCCGCCACGCTGGTCCCAAATGTACCGTATTGGCCCAAATATAAGCCACACTCCCCCCCCCTCTTCTGTCCATGAAAAGTTAAAGCGTGGCTTATATTCATGACCTTACGGTATGCAGTGAGGAGCATGGGGCAAATAGCACCAGGAGCGTAGTTCTCCCCCAAGAAAGCAAGGAAGGGGAAAGGGCGCTGGCAATGCAGCCCCCCCCCAGTATGTAGCCAGGAGCAGCGAGGAAGGGAGTGGCTTATATTCAGGTATTTTTTTCTTTTCCCCCCTTCTATTTTAAAGCTGCGGCTTATATTCAGGTGCAGCTTATATTTGGGCCAATATGGTATTGCTCTGCTTTCCTTTAGACCACACGTGTGAGGCCAAGAGTGGGGTCTTCTTGTCTGGGCAGCCCAGGACCTCCAGACACACTGCCCAGGCTTGCACCCCGGAGAGGTCACTTTGGTGCTGCTAATGCAGCCGTTTGACTTCACCCCGGAGGTGTACTCCATTTTCTCTCGACAAAGAAAGAAAGGAGGGGTGGTTTTTCTCCTGTCCTGGTGGGGCAAATTTGCCCAGTTTTCCACTTTTTAACATTCTAGACTTAACTATGGGCAATCCATAATTCCTGGTTATAAAACAGAGTAAAATCATCATAGTGTTGTGGATTTCTTCTTTTTCTTCCAATTAGGCAGGAAATTGAGGATGGAAAGGAATGTCTCATGAAGATAAGGAACAAAGTCATCCCCCCCTATTTCAGTTCAGAATTTGGCATGGAATTTCTGAATAAGGTAATTGGGATGTGAAAGTTTAGCAGAGTTGGGCTAATACAAACACCTCATTCACACTGTACTGGGCTACTGACAACCTGCTCCTAATAACTTTGCCCTTCTCACTGCTCAGACTTACGGAATTGTGTGTACGGCACTGGTGGACGTAAATTTGTTACTCGTATTTTGACTGTTTTTGTTAGAAAGTTAATTTCCTCCTCTGTTTTTTCTTTAAAGCTTCCTGATGTTGAAAGTCTTTCGAAAAAGCTCCCTCCATTCTCAAAGAAAGGAAAGAAGGGACCATTGCTGGATACGATTACAGAATCGGGTGAAAGCAATCTAGGTAACGCTGCAACACTAAATGACCCTCTCTTGAATTTGTGAGTGCTGGGTCCCCATTTGCCCTTACATCCTCCATAGCTGGACATGGTGGCAGTGTCTGCAAGTTGCACAGCATTTTCTCATGCTCCTTGTGTGCTGCTGTAGAGCACAACGGGGCACATACCGTATTTTTCCCTCCATAAGGCGCACCTAGTTTTTAGAGGGGGAAATCCAGAAAAAAAATCTTCTGCCTGTCTGCTTCTCCCAGAGCCCTTTAAGGTGTGTGCGGCTCCTGCGGGCTTTTCTACGAGGAGGGAGAAGGGACTGAGTGGCTGTGTCAGTCCCTTCTCCCTCCTGGGGAAAAGCCCGCAAGAGCCACGCGGAGCTTGTGTGCGGCTCTTGGGGGCTTTTCCTGCCTGCCTCCCCCCCCCCCCCCGCCCCCGCATTCGCTCCCTAAGACGCACACACATTTCCCCTTACTTTTTAGGAGGGAAAAGTGCGTTTTACGGAGCAAAAAATATGGTAAGTAGCATCACATAAAGAGGCCAGTTCCTTCCCCCACCCTCCCCCTCCAGGACAGCTTCACACATTTGGCCTGGA
Source organism: Podarcis siculus (assembly GCA_034642415.1). NCBI lineage: Eukaryota > Metazoa > Chordata > Lepidosauria > Squamata > Lacertidae > Podarcis > Podarcis siculus. The sequence goes on along the minus strand of JAXCMG010000032.1, from coordinate 2,228,400 downwards.
TAGCTCAGCTGGTTGGAGCGTGGTACTGATAACGCCAAGGTTGCAGGTTTGATCCCCATATGGGGCAGCTTCACATTCTTGCATTGCTGCATATTCCTGCACTGCAGGGGGTTGGACTAGATCAGAGTTTTCCAACGCGTGTGCAGTAACACGTTAGTGTGTCGGCTGCAGTATGTAGGTGTGTCATGGGAACGCTCTTCTAAGGGATTAGTTTAACCTCTGATTTGCTAGTAAAACTGAATTACAGTCGTATCTTGGATCCCAAACGCCCTGGAACTCAGACGTTTTGGCTCCCAAACACCTCAACCCCCCCGGGGGGGTTGCCCTAAGTTTGTAGTATTGTTAGTTTGTCAATGTAACTATTAGCTTGTCAATGTCGCTATCATATTTCTCTAGGAATGCTGGAGTTGTCAGACAGAAGCAAGACTTCGGGCGGTACGCTCACTAATTCATCAGGTTATTCTGTAATCTGTGCTGAAGTTTACCCAGAGTTCTCCACAACAGGTAAAGTATTTCAGCAGGTCACTTGGAAAAGGAAGTCATAAATTAGAAGTGGCAACAAATAAAAGTTTTGTCAGCAGTTGAGAACTGGCAGGCTTGCATGCTGGCACAGTGATAGATGAGCAGACCTTCGTGATATTTGACTACCCCCAGGGAGGAGCCAAAGGGTGCTGTGGGTTTTGAACCTAGCAGTTCAAAAGCACGTTACTCTGAGCTAAAACAAATAAAAAGAGCCGCAAGCAGCCCAAGATGGCTAATCCACTTTTAATGTCCAAGTAAATATTACAGCAAGCAGATCAGCGTGCTTAAACCTATGTCTGTTCCAGTCAAATGGAAAAGAGATGGAAGTTTGGTTTAAGGAGTGTAGGGATGGCGGGATGATACACTGTTGCTGCCATCCACGTCTTACCTTCCCTGAGTTTATCACCTTAAAGTCTTAGACACTTTCTCCTTAGGAACCAAAAGTAAGACTGGCTTGCAGAAATGTACCTCAAACAGGAGGCTATAGGAAAGGAAGCAGTTGCTGCACAAGAACCTTAGGATCCCCTAATCCACGTTCCTCTTTTGTTCTACAAATTTGGCCCCATGTACCTATCCTTTTAAGGGATGCGGGTGGCGCTGTGGGTTAAACCACAGAGTCTAGGGCTTGCCGATCAGAAGGTCGGCGGTTCGAATCCCCGTGATGGGGTGAGCTCCCGTTGCTCAGTCCCTGCTCCTGCCAACCTAGCAGTTGGAAAGCACATCAAAGTACAAGTAGATAAATAGGAACCACTCCGGCGGGAAGGTAAACGGTGTTTCCGTGCACTGCTCTGGTTCGCCAGAAGCAGCTTAGTCATGCTGGCCACATGACCCGGAAGCTGTACGCTGGCTCCCTCGGCCAGTAAAGCGAGATGAGCGCCGCAACCCCAGAGTCGGCCACGACTGGACCTAATGGTCAGGGGTCCCTTTACCTTTTACCTATCCTTTCCTTTGTTTGTGATTGTGTCTTTCTTTATTCATGGTCAGGCCACACCTTGGTTTAAACAAATGGGTCTGCTGATATACCACATCTAGTTTGCCCCAAAACAAACTACATAAGATAGGGGACACCTCCCAGAAAGGGTCGTTGGGATTTGAGCAGATATTTGGATGCATGCCTTGCATGCATTTCGGAAAAGAAAAACGAATAGCTCTCAATTAATTGGGCAAGAACTGTAGAACTGGACTCGTGCACAGTCTGCTGTCAGCCTTGGAACTCTCTTCATTTTCAACAGAAATGGCTGAGAGTAGATTGGAGATTGTCTTTGAACCCAAACTCCAGTCTCTTCTGGTGGATGCAGCAGGATCCCCAAGGAAAGAGAAGGTGAAATTGCCTGTGTCCATACAGAGAGACAAGACACACTCTGTACCCAGGCGAAAGGTAAGAAAGTTGATTTTCCACCATTTCTACCCTAACCATGAATACAAACAGTAGAAGTATAACTTCTTTCTTAAAACACGTTTTTTCTTACGATGCATCATCTGCTATTATACTGATGTAATAGTGCTTAGAAACCTGTACAATCCATTTAACCTAAGACAACGGTGGGACAAAATTAAGGCGGTTCTGTTTCGCTGCATTTAGCATCTTAAAAAATTACAGTCTGCCTCCAGCCTTGCGTTGGCCATCGAGAAATACCAGAGCCAATCAGAAGCAGAGGGAGGCCGCACTGTTCAATGGCAGCCCACGCGTTTTGATCTCTGCTATCTCTATCTCCAATTAAAAGATCTTGGGTAATCGGGTTGGGAAAGACTTCTCTCTGCAAGAGATGCCGGAAAGCTATTGACAACTCTAGGCTGGAAGTATAATTGCCTGGCTCAGTATAAGGTGCATCCTGTCTTCATAGACAGTGGAGTAGCGTGGGTTGTCAGCACCCGGGGCAAGGCAAGTAATTTGCGCCCCCTAACCCGTGGATTTGCCCTAACCCCAGATGTTGCGCCCGGTGCGGCCGGCCCCCCTTGCACCCCCCACGCTACGCCACTGTTCATAGATGGTCACTCTGGGTGAGTGGTTGATGGGAATTTGTTGTAGCCTCTAGGCCCCACTCACCCCAAAACTGAAGGGCTGGTTTTGCACGAGTTTCCCCGTGCTGAAGTCAATACAATTGGACTTTTTCCTTTGCATCTGTATGTGATGACGAATCAGCCTTATGAACGGCTCCGTGCATTTCCACATGGCAGGCCATCAGCTCTAGGTCAGCCATTGTACATCCGCTTAAACATTCAAGTTGTGTTATTTCTACCCAACAAAAACTGCCATAGTGCTTGGAATATAATGTTAGGGACTAGGGCTGGCCCCAGGGGCTGCTGGCAGCAGAGCTGGTGGGAGCAGAGCTGGCATTGGCTCTGTTCCATGGGTGAAGGCCACCATATTTCTTGCAAACCTCTTAAGAGGATTTATTACAGTTGAGCAGTTTACATGTTTTGTTGACTAAATAAATACTGGGTTCCCCAAGACGCAATACGCAACATCAGGCATCGTATCTTGGGAAAATCCAAGATGGTGGCCATCGCCCTATTCTTTCCACAGAAGTAATTGGCTGGCAGGAGCAGCAAGCAAAGCATCTGTGCCCTGTGGAGATTCTGGGGAGGTAACAGTGCTAGGCAGGGGCCCAGGTTGGCACTGGGCAGAGTACCACTGGTAGCGCTGTCAGGTGCCCATCAGTGTCTGACGCTGGTTGTGTTAGGCATCTGAGTTAGGCGTTCCGGGCACAGAGGTCCAGTCTACTGCGAAGCGTACGAGTTTACTGCTGTGAATAGAGGATTGCTTGATAATGGGTCATTTTTCTCATGCCAGCTTTCCTTGAAATTAGGAGTATGTTTGGCCTCCCTAATCTGTGCTTCTCATTCCTGCAGGGTGAAGATCCCGTTTCTGGCAAAGTTCACACATGCTCTGCTACAGCAGCTTCGCAGCAAATGTCAGGCTTTCTTCTCATCCCACCTAAGGTGTCATTTGGGGTTCTCAAGGAGGGCTGCACTTACAAAACCATAGTAGTCTTGAAGAACATCGGGATGAATTTCTGCAGGTTGGCATATTTATTTATTTGAAGCACCATATTTGTTTCCTTGCTCCTACATGTTTGGCAAGACTTCCACAAAATGATAAAGGGGTGCAGAGAAATCTTGGCAATCATGAAAAAAGCAAGAGATTCTATGTTTCTGCTATTTTCTTACTTCCTGATCCAGTCAGTCCCAACCAACAAGCTAGCTCACTTTGTTTCTTGGCAGGTTTCGGGTGAAACAACCACCACCCCGTACTGGATTGCGAGTGTGCTACACCCCAGGGCCTGTAAGTTATGGGGTGCTTGGCTTGATTGTCGTGTTTTTTCCATGTGCTGGGGTCTTCAATATTTCAAGAAGTTGCTTAGGAGGGAGGAGTTTCCAATACTGCAGTGGCAGCACCTTTCTGAAAAAGGCATTCGAAGCTATGCAACACTACCTGAATCTCAGTTTCAGCTCTCATAATCCTGACAAATCTCAATTTATCACAAGGCAGGCACACATGGCCATCCCCCAAAGTGCATTCTCCCGTTGCTTTTCCTGCCTTGCCTAAGAAGAGCAGCTCTCTTGCTTAAGATTTTTCTGATCTCCTGCCTGCTTTACTTCCCCGCTCTTTATTTTCCTTCTCTGTTAAAAAGAAAGAAAAGGGGAATTTTATTTTCTGATGCTTAACCACCACCACCCACCCCAGCGACAATGAGAAACATCATTTGGTTTTAAAAAGGCCGCTAAGCCAAAAGACATTCCAAATGTCTGATCTAAGGACAGTCCTCAGAATAATTTATCCCAAGGGGCTTCCAGTGTGATGCTGCCCATTCTTCTACAGCAGACAGTGCAGAGCACACATCCTTTTTTTCTTTCCTTTTTTGAAAAGGTACATTTGAATTCTCTGCACACAGCTTGTTGCTCACATTGGGAGCTACTTGCTCTGTAGTAAGGCTGGTAAAGAGGATTCTATTGGGGGTGTAACGTCCTGTTTTGTAACACCCATGCATCTTGCTATGAGGAGGCACCATCTTGAACATTGTAGGCAAGGTTCTCCCATTCCTCATCCATTGTTCCCTTGGTCCTTGTTCACCTTTTGGTAGAACAAACAGCCCTCAATGTGAGTCCAACTAATCTGGGGTACTTTCAGCTTCATCCCCCCTTTTTTTACTGTTACAGTTTCTGGTGTCCTCCTGCATGATGTGGGAAAAACCATTCATGAAGAAGTTTAGCATTGCTCAATTTTAATGATCTTTTTTTATAGGTAGCTTCTGGGTTGCAAACAGAGCTGGAAGTCGATATTTATGCTATGGCTATTGGAGTGGAAGGCAGTGAGGGAGCAGGTGAAGTTTCCCATCGGATCGAAATTTACACAGAAACGGAAACTCTCTTCCTACCCGTGGAAGCAAATATCCTTTATTGCTTTTCTGTGCAGGACAAACTGGTGGCCTTTACTGCAGAGACGGCCACAGAATTCCCAAACACACCCACACACTTGGAGCAAGTTACTTTATTTTGAAGACTTTGGAGTCCCTTAAAATACTTTTGGAGTGAGATGTTTATTGTTGACATCTGTCTCTCTCAGGAGACAATGGGAAGTGTGTGCCTTTGGGGGTAAACTCCAACCCTTGGAGATGTTTACGCAACCCAAGTTGTTTCAAAATGCTGCTTTAATGTTTGGGAAGAGAAATTATATAAAGGCTAAATGTTTAGAGCTTTTTACAGGGCCATCCTGTGGTCCCACTGCTCTTTCAGCCAGAAATCTTCTCCTTAATATTGGCTGAGCGTAGTTGGAATCCTATATGCTCTAAACAGCAGCTTTGAAAAAACAGTACCAATTTAAGCTTAAATAACTCCAGGGAAGGAGAGTCTACCACCACTAGAGACAGTCTGTCCAACTGTTAAATGGCTTTTGATCTTCTTAAGGTTCTTCTGATGTTGTAAAGATGCTTTTTGTAAGGTTCTCCTGGAAATGACTCACAGTGATTTACAAACACAATAGAAAAGAAGAAAACCAATGACAGGAACAGTAGAAATCTCCACCCATGCAACTCCCTCCCATTAGTTCTGGTCCTGCCTTCTGGAACAAGAGAGAACACATCTGCTCCATCTTCTGTGTGGCAGCCTTTCAGATATTTGAAGGCCACTGTCATATGCTTGCTTAGTAAACTCCTAGATACCAATGAGGAATAGGGTGGCACCTCTGCCCCTTCCACCATTTGTAGGAACTTGGGAAGCTGCTAATCATTGAAGCTGCTCTTCATCATCCAGCGAAAGAGTAAGTTTGGAGAGAACCCAACTTCATATCTACTTAAATAACATCAGCTCTTGTCTCCTGAATCAGCTTGCTCCCATAGCTTCATTAACTATGAACCATGAAATTTGGGGTCGCCTCCAAAGCTTTGAAACGAATGTATCAATTACTCAGCTTGGAGGAAGCTGCAAAACTATGGTACAAGTTTGCAAGGGATCCCAAATTTGGGGGTTCGTAGTTAATGAAGCTTGCTCCCATCTCTGTTCTTTACTAGTTTCACAATGCCTTTTTTGTCACCAGAAGTGGAAGTGCCAGCTGGAACCTAATGGCCAAAGCAGTCCTCTGCCGGTTAGAAGAGATGCTCTTTATATAGATTAACAGGGCACACACAAGTGCTTCACAAAGCAACATCCATCCTTAACATGCCTTTCACCAGTCTTAACAAGCAACATCTATGACAGCAGACCCCCCAACTATCCTCAAGGGGGGAAGGCTTCTACCACTCAGCTGGTTTCAGAAAGCCCAACCTCTCATTTTAGAGTTATACTACCCCACAAGCTACCTGGTTAACGTAAGTAATTTAATTGCATTTAAGCGCAAAACTCCGTTTGAACAGTATGTACTTTCTGATAACTGGTTCCTACCACAACTGTGCAGACCTCAATGCATCTTCCAAAACTGAAGATCCTGAAATTTATAACTCACTGGCTTCCTTACCAATTGAATGGAGGCCACTGGCATTGGTGTCATAGTACAAAATAGTTTCATGGCACTGCCTACCTCACCATTAAGACAACAGGTCAAGGATTACTGGTATAGCAATAATTTGAGAGATTGGGGAGGACCGGAATGGCTTTAGCTGAGGTTGCATCCATTCTGGAAACAAGTGGAAGATAAATCGATTACCCCTTTTCTCCCTGCCAGGGCTCCTACACTGAACCCTTGTGGTTGAGGAGGAACTGCTGTTGACTCTTGCTGCATTTGACTCCTGAAGCAGATTTAGCTGGTCTGCTACTGATCAATTGCAGCAATCCCCTCTAAATTAGGGGTGAGCAACCATTTTGCCCCCAAGCAACAGTGGGTGAGTGCTCAGGGGCCACATGCCAGTGACCTGGGCATATGCGCACAGTGCTTTCAAATACTCTCTCCACTCCAGCAGGGACAGAATAATAATAATTTTTTATTTATACCCTGCCCATCTGGCTGGGTTTCCCCAGCCACTCTGGGTGGCTTCCAACAAAATATTAAAATACGGTAGTCCAAACATTAAAAGCTTCCCTAAACAGGGCTCTCTTCAGATGTCTTCTAAAAGTCTGGTAGTTATTGTTCTCTTTGACATCTGCTGGGAGGGCGTTCCACAGGGCGGGCGCCACTACCGAGAAGGCCCTCTGCCTGGTTCCCTGTAACTTGGCTTCTCGCAGTGAGGGAACTGCCAGAAGGCCTTCGGCGTGGGACCTCACCTACTGCAGCATGATTTATGGGGGGAGGCCCACACCATGGCTCTCCCAGGAGTGCCTTTGCTCCCTGTCACATCCACGCTTCCCTCTGCCTGCCAGTTGCTTGGTAGGCTGGGACGGATGCAGTTTACATTCAGAGAGGGGTGGCTCTGTCTCAGCATGCTCCTCACAGCCTGCCCTAAAGCTGTTTGGCAAGCTGAGAGAAATGTGATTTGTTTCTGAAGTGGGGAGGGGAGCGCTAGGTAAAATTCAGCAAGGGGATGAATTCAGCGGCAGGAGGGTGACTTGGCCACATGGAGGTTATCCACAAGTGCTGTTAAGATTAGTGAAATAAGCACAAAAAAGGCAGTTTTTGAAATTTTCAGTTTTCTTGGTTTCAGACACGTTTCTCAGTGGGCGAATTTTCTCCTTAGTGATCAAACTGTCACATTGCCCTGCGCTGGAATTTCAATGCTGCAACAAGAACTACAATGAAGTTTTTAACACAGCCTGGCTATCTTTTAACTTCGCATTGTTGCTGTTTTTCAAAACAGACCATGGCAGGCTTGGAATGGTGCTTATAACATCACGACAGCCCTACAATGGTAAAATTATCTAGCAGCAATATCATCTTGATGTTTTTGAAGTATAAAAATTTCCCATCAATACTTATTAATATATATTTAGGCATCAACGTTTAACAATAAAGTTTAGTTCCTCGTCATTGTGGTTCTCTGATTTGGACTTCGACAATATTTTATTTAACAGTGGAACTGGGAAATGAGCTTTCCACTCCATTTGTGCTACCACCAAGCAGTTTTACTGGAGAGAAATAGCTATCCAGGCAGACTATTTGCCAGATTCAGTTTCTGTTTTAAGATAAGACATGAAGCAATAGGATGGGACAATTAAGAGCCAAATGCTCCATGAAGGGAATCCTGTCCATTCTTTTCCAGTGAGGAATAGGATCTTTCACTCTCAGGTTGACATTAGTGGGGTATACTGAGCGATGTCTCATTAATGCTTTTGTGGATGATGGGGCACATGTATCTGTTAACTAAAGGTAGAAGATTTAAATGTAACTTGCAGTACAATCCTATATATCTACTTTGAAGTAAACCATCTTGAGTTCAGTGGGGTTAACTATGAAATTCTATAAAAACTCCCATGTAAGTGTGTGCCTCCTTATTTAACCTCTGGTGGTGGTTTTTGAGTGCCCTAGCTTGGATAAAGAAATTGGCATGCGAAAGGAATTATCCTGCATTTCAAGTTTGTAGAAACGAGCTCCAAGCTTCTAAATTCTGCCATTCATCTCAGACTCACACACCACATGCATGAATAACCTTCACCATCACAATCTGATAGACACTCAGAAAAACCCCTTGACATGCAACACAAGCACCCATCCCCAGCTCCCTAAAGCTGGTTCACAGGCTGGCAACTCCTGAACTAAACCAAAGTGAGCCAAATGTGAGTAGTGGATAAGTTTGCTTCTGTGAACAAATTAATACAAACCTCTGCAGTTTATTCAAGAGCAGACAATGCAAAATGTCTTGAACATCTGAGACACACTGATAATGATAAAGGGAGGAATATTACTTATTTCCCTTAGACCTTTCAATCCTGTAGCCAATTTGGTTTAAGAGCTAACACAATAATTTAGCTACTGGTTTGCATTTGGAATGTGGCCGTATTGAAACATCTAAACAAGGTCTATGCATCGCTTCTCAGAAAATGCATCACCACATTCCTTGATGGATACATTCAGTGAATAAGTACATGCACCATTTGAGGGCTTTTTAAACTTCTGTAACTCTTCAGTGAACCTTAGTTCAGAAAAACTTCAAAGGAAACAAGCTGAACCCAACAGATATAATGTCTCAAAACATTTTCTCGTCTTCGGTGTTTAAATGGCTTGAGAAACAACTATGAAGCTTAAATTGCAAAGGAATATGATAGAATGCAAAGTTTTAATTCTAGGGATTAGCTAAACAAGTACATTTTGGGAAAGGCTTCACTCAACACATCTGCACCAAATTTTGACGGTGGTGGTGGTGGAGGAGGAATGCTGTTGAAAACCGGCAAAAATACTGGTCCGCTTGAGTGAGGGCAGGGAGTACTGCCCTTATGATTTAGCCTTGGTGACGACTCATTCCCAAATCCAACTGGCTGTGTGATGTGAGGTCACTACGCTGATGGGCAGGAAGAGAGGTCTATTTAAAAGGTGCCAAGGCCACAGATCAGCGAAAGTAGCAGCTGCAAACAGTAGGTGAAATATAATCTGGGGAGGGGGGCCAGTGTTTTGATCCTTCTCTGACCCCTCCCTTTTGATTTGAGAGTGACAATCTGACGCAGCTCGGGTTAGGCTCACACCCCTCTGTGCTGGAGACAACAAACCCACATTCTCCTGGAGCAACAAATCCAAAATGCCCCAATTAGACCATTGCAAGAATCATCTTCTGTTTCTTCTTTCTCTTCCTTTTCTTCTCCTCAAATCGGTCAGTAGCATCAGCAAAAAAAGTCACTTCATCTTTGGCTTCTATTTCTTTCTTTAGGAACTGCAGGCCGGCCATATTAAAACCCAGCACATCCTATAGACAGAACATAAGTAGACCTACGTAAGAAGCAGGGAGAGGGCAGACGTGGAACGCTTTTGCCATCACTTGCCAACTTCAGCGGTTCTTTCCCTACTGTTCTAATACCAAACTATGTCAGAGACAGTGGGCAGGATTCAGCTAATGAACCCTGTCAGCTGAAGTCCCGGCAAGGACTTCCATTTGTGTGATGAGGCTTCCCCTCTCCTCCTCCCCCCACAAAATTGGCTCGGAGTGAGAACACTTCCAGAAAAGTGCATGGAAGGAGAGGGGGTCATTCTGTCTGGGAAGTCGAAAATCTTGCTCTGATAGAACCATCAACATAGCACAGGGTTCATTTCCTCCAGTGTCTCAGTAATCTTCACAACTACCCAATACAGTAGTGCCCCGCAAGACGAAATTAATTCGTTCCGCAATTTTTTTCGTCTAGCGAATTTTTCGTCTTGCGAATTATTATTTAGACAAAGGAAACAAAGTCGCGAGACGTTTTCGTCTTGCGAAGCAAGCCCATAGGGGTATTCGTCTTGCGAGGCAAATCGCGGACAAAAAAACCTTTCGTCTAGCGAGTTTTTTGTCTTGCGAGGCATTCGTCTTGCGGGGCACTACTGTAAAATATTCCAACTTTATCCTCCTTTACCTGCAGGTGGGTCCCTAAATCTGGAAAAAGTGGGATTTCCCAGCTCACATGCTTAACCCTGCTTTGTTACATATGGGCAAAGAGATGCACGTTACTGTCACAATGCAGACACCGTATTTTTCGCTCTATAGGACGCACCTTGTTTTAGAGGGGGAGAACAAGAAAAAAAAATTCTCCCCCTCTCTGCTCAGTGCCCCTTGAACGAAGCGGCAGGAGAAACGGAGCCCCTTCCATTTCTCCTCCTGCTTGGCTGAAGGGGCGCTGCGCAGCTCTCCCTCTCTGCTGAAGCCGGGAGAGGGGAAGGAACCTGAAGCCTGCGGAGCGCAGCGGGAACTCGTGCTGCGCTCCGAAGGCTTCAGGCGACTTTCTGCACCGACCCCTCTCGCTCTCCAGGCTTCAGCGAAAGCAATGCAAAGCCTCCGGAGTGTGGAGGGAGCACTCCCTCTGCGCTTCGGAGGCTTCGCGTTGCTATCGCTGAAGCCAAGGAGCCTGCATTCGCTCCATAGGATGCACACACATTTCCCCTTAATTTTTGGAGGGGGGAAAAGTGCGTCCTATAGAGCGAAAAATACAGTACTCCTGAAACAGCCTTCACAACCAGTGCTTGCTAAAATTATTCATCCCAATCACATAGTTTTTCTGTATTCCTGGCAGAGGGAAAGGTGTGGGTTGTGATGGAAACCCAGTCTACAGCAAATACTTTCAGTCAGGGTGGTCCTCACCACCACAATCACAAGCCTCTCTGCTTCTCTCCATCTGAGCGAACCATGGAAGCAATAGTTGTGCTAGTGGTGTCCTGGGGAAATTCCTTGCAAACGTTCCAGCCAAGGCAAAGACCGCTTGCCAGGGAGGCCTTTTGCAGCAATGTCCCCAACACAACCATGTGCTCTGACCCCATGATTAAGCTTGTCACATTGCTAGCATAGCTGAACAGACCCAAGGAACTAAATAGGAAAATGGTACAAGATTAATCTGTAATGATGCAATCATTATTATAATAAATGTAAATCTCAAATACTAAGATTCATAATTAGAGGTTTATGGCACTGTACGTGTGATAACCAGAACTTACTTGCTGTCCCACGCCATTACTGACACCGGAAGAGGGATCAAGAGGCAGTACGGCTTGGGCAAAGCAGATGGGCATCCAAAATTTGCACCCTTTACATACACTACCCATAGATTGTGTAAATTTCCCATCGGTGCACACTTACTTACCCTCACTTGGCTGACTTTAGAGATGGTGGTTTTCTTCAGGTCCTCCATCACCTTAACAAGAAGCTGATTGGTTGTGATCCGTCCAAAGTGTATCCTAGGGATGGAGTGGGGAGAGAACCCAAAATTCACTGTCAGACTGCCAAGTTTTGGTTTCCAGACTAATCTATAAGATCTACTCTTTTCTGGCCTCCTGGTTGATTAAGAGGCGCCCAGCGCGTCAATGAGATGTTTCACCCTCTTACAAAGGATCGACAAGATGACACCCTTCAATCTGAAGTGTTTCACATTGGTAAAGTAAAACAGAAAGTGGAGGGTAGTCATTTTTCTATTGAATTATCATGTTAATTGGGGGGTCATTGTTGCAGTGTTGGATCTCATTGTATTTGGTCATGGTAAAAAACAGATCCCCCAAAGAGAAGAGATTAGGAGAAGCCACTGAGAGAAATAGGGTGGGGGAGAAGCAAACAGACACCCACCCTCCCCAACAGGAGAGGAGGAAACAAAGCAAGAACATACAACCGGAAAGGAAAGGGGGTTCAAAACAAGCACAGAGCCACCCAGAGAGAAAGAACACACACTCTTTCCATTTCTTTTTTCTCAGACCACTCTCCCCCCTCCTCTTTTCTCTCTCTCTCTCTCTCTGCTTTCCCTCCTGGTCACTCTGCTTTCTACCCCGGCGCCAGGCTCAACCTACAAAACTAGACATTTGAAAGAGGAAGTGGGAGTGAGCAACATGTCTTACATTTCCTCTCTCAGCTCTGTAGTTTTCCAGGCAGAATTTGCTCCCTTCCCACTTCCAAAGAGAGGAGAAACTCCTGGCAAAGTAGGCAGGAGAGGAGTGCAGAGGCTTCTTAGGGGTGCCAGGAGAGCTATTAACAGATGCTGTTGCACTCAGAGGAACCATGTTGTAGATGCCAGGTTTGATGATTAAGTGGCATCTCTGATGGAGAAGTACAGAGCTTATGAAAGACCCTTTAAGCTTTCTGGGCATTCTCCTAAGGCTATCATGATGCCTCAATTTGCAGGGGAGGGGGACGAAAACGGAGAGGTAGCAGAGCAATTCACAATGAAGTCTGGTTTTGCCAAGACCAGACCTAAGCAGAGACTATGATGTCTTCTCCCTATACAAGGGTTGTAACAGAATTAAGGAACGTGCTGCTGTTTGGCAAATCAGATTACTGTCCATCTGGAAATTACTATTTGAAATAAGTGGTAGAGAAAGCCTCTTAAAAGACAGCTCTGCCTGAGGGATTGAAGAGGCAATGGTTTGTCAACACTTGCCTATTAATAAAGTTAATGTCACTGGAAGCACTGAGAAAGCCTATGTTTTAAGAATAAAAGGAAGTCTCTATGGTAGCATAGAGCTCATTCACCTTTTGGTCAGAACCATTCATGTGCAGGCTCACATCAAGGCGCAGGGCTAGACATGACCAGCTTCAAAGGCAGGAAGCTTCCCTGCATTCTTTTCAGCCGTGGGGTTTACCTGAGAAGGAACAGGAGAGCTCGGCATAGCAGTTCTACCTCTGAACCCAACTGGAGGTGTTGATGGAAGAGCTCAAGGAGGTCGGGCACGTACGAAAAGGGCAGCACCAGCAGAGATTCTTCCAATTCACTGTGACGAAGAGAGGAGAGTTAGGCATCCTCCCACCCCAGGCGTCAAGTAGGGCTGGGCAATTTCAGGTTTCAACATTTCAACGTATCACCAGCTAAACATCGCAATACAGTGATACATCACAATGTTGAAAAGGAAGGAACGTCGGCCCAGGCCCTGCAAGGCACTCGGGTGAAACTGCCACTGGCACCCAGCACAAGGAGGAATAATAATAATATTTTTTTTATTTATACCCCGCCCTCCCCAGCCAAGGCTGGGCTCAGGGCGGATAACAAGCAATAATAAAAACAAGTTGAATGATTACAACTTAAAACAAAATTAAAATACAACATTAAAATATTGAAACATTAAAATATTAAAATGCCTCATTAAAATGTCTCATCACAGGAGGAGAAGGAAAAGAAAGAGAGGGAGGGAATCAAATTGGCTCCAAGCCAAAGGCCAGGCGGAACAACTCTGTCTTACAGGCCCTGAGGAAAGAAATCAGATCCTGCAGGGCCCTGGTCTCATGAGGCAGAGTGTTCCACCAGGCTGGAGCCAGAGCTGAAAAGGCCCTGGCTCTGGTTGAAGCTAATCTAACTTCCTTAGGGCCCGGGATCACTAGGGTGTTGCTATTTATGGACCTTGAGGCTCTCTGTGGGGCATACCGGGAGAGGCGGTCCCGTAGGTACGAGGGTCCTAGGCCATGAAGGGCTTTAAAGGTCAAAAGCAGCACCTTAAATCTGACCCTGTACTTCACCGGGAGTCAGTGCAGCTGGAAAAGCACTGGGTGAATATGCTCCCATGGCAGAGACCCCGTGAGGAGCCTCGCTGCAGCATTCTGCACCCGTTGGAGTTTCTGGGTCAGCTTCAAGGGCAGCCCTGCGTAGAGCAAATTACAGTAGTCAAGCCTGGAGGTGACCGTCGCATGGATCACTGTGGCCAGGTCGGGGCGGGAAAGGTAAGGGACCAATTTCTTGATGCGGCAAAGGTGGAAAAATGTCACCTTGGCTATTGCTGTAACCTGTGCCTCCATGGAAAGGGAGGCGTCAAGGATTACACCCAAACTCTTAATGGAAGGCAATGGCACTAACTGGGCCCCCGCAAGAGAAGGGAGTAGGAAGGAAGGAGACAGTCCGCCTGCTCGACCAGAGCAGGAAGGTATCGTGTCGGCTGGCCGGCAAGCCCCACCCGCGATATACCGCTGGGTCAAAACACTATGGCAATCTGACCCTCAAACCGATCCTAGATGATGTCTCAATACATCGCCCAGGCCTAGCATCAAGCTATAATAGCAAGCCCTTATCAGTGGGGTGCCTCTAACACAGGGGGACCCAACTTTTCATACCAAGTGAGCCACAAGAGTACTTTGACACTGATCCCATGGGCTGCAAACTGCCTTGTCAGGCAGAAGGGGGAAGAGCTGGGCTTTGGGAAGGAGGCATGAGGCTCTGGCAGTGTCCTAGAGTCCTCCCACCTCCTTCCCAAAGCTGGAAAAGTGCCAACTAGGCTTTGGGAAGGAGTTGGGAGAACAGGATGCTGCCAGAGCCCTCATGCCTCCTTCCCAAAGTCCAGCACCTCACTTGCCTGGCATTTGGGGAGGTATTGTGAGGGTTGGGGTGTTGTCAAGGACGCAAACTTCCCACCATTCCATAACAAGACTTGCTGCAGAAAGTTCGCTAACCGTTTTGCAAAGAAGTTGTAAGCAAAGTTAAATACACTCACAAGTGCCAACCTCACAGTGCCTGTTTCCCAATGGAAAAGGACCAGAGCTCAGTGGTAGATCCTTTGCTTTGCACACAGGTTCAGTCCCTGACAACTCTAGGATTCCTGCCTGGATCCTGAAGAACTGCTGCTGTCAGTCAGGGCAGCCAGTACTGAGCTAAGTGAGTCAATGGCTGGATTAAGTGCTAGGCAGTTTTCTATGTTCCGAAAGGCTGCACATATGCCTGCTATCTCCAGTCAAAAGCACTCTGGTGGCAGAATACTGACTTTGGTCCTCACTACCATGCACTATGAGCACTAAAGAACTTACGACCCCAATGGTCAAGGACTCAGTGTACTGTACATCTCCAGAACCTACAGCTCTTATATTCCAGATTCAAATACTCAACTTCAAATACCTTCACATAGCAAGCTGTGTCAACACATAAAATCACAGAACCGTAAAACTGGAAGGAACCTTGAGGGTCATCTGGTCCAACCCCCTGCAACGCAGGAATCTCAGCTAGATCATACATGACAGGTGGCCATCCAACCTCTGCTTAAAAACCTCCCAGGAAATAGGAAGTAACTACTTTCCTGTTTCATGAATGTGCATACATCCAAAGCCCAGAGGACACACAACTTTGGTGTAACCATCTTATTCCAACCTCAGCTCCTCCTCCAGTCAGACCTATGAGCCATTCGCAATACTTTGAAGCAGCTTCCTGGTACTCACCTTGACTTAACCTTCTTGAGGACATCCAGTACGTAAGCAGAGGGCTGCAAGAAAAGGGCAAGAGTGGATTTCATTGCCAGGTGAAATTTCTTATGGAAAAATCTGTATCTCGCAACAATTTCTCTGGCTCTACAAAGAACTCCCACCCCACATCCCACTCAGAGTGTTGAAAGGTTTGGCCTGCAAACCAATCTCAATGTCTCAGTTTCTTAAGACAATTATTTTTTTATCGAAACAGGCAGCAGCAGAATAATAATAGACTAAGTCAAACTAATCAAAACACACATGCCCCAACCCATGACAACTCCCCACCTCCCCTCAATAGCATTGCACACCATCTGGAACACAAGAATGCCAGGAAAAGGCAGCTTAACATTCCACATGTCTCAAAATTCCAGAAAGCAGCCACACACTTCACTTACCGAAATATTGCCATATGCCTGGAGAATAGGGTTTACTGGAAGAGGAACCTGCAGAAAGAAAGCAGGTTGCAAGTCAGGCACACGTCTCTCTGCAGAAAGGCATAATGGTTTAAGTAATACTGTTATATTTATTTTATTGAAATGCGGGGGTTTTGGTATGTTATTACGTTTGCCCTTGTTTTGTTTTGTTATTATGAAATTGGTACTATGTTATTGTTTTGCTATGTTATTATAAAGCTCCTTTTGTAGTGTTTGTTTAAAAAGTATTCCTGTTTCCTTTGTTGTAAGCCACTTTGAGCATTTTCATTTATTTTTTTTGGTGGAAAAGCAGCATACATATAAAATGAATAAATGAATTGCACACCACAAATCGTGAGATCACCAAACAAATGTGCTACCCTTTTTGATCTCCTTCCCTTTGATTTTTCAAAAGTGTTCTGAGAAAGAAATTGGCATCACACTGTGCTGAACAAAACACAGACCACAACTCCTTCCTACCTCTTTTCCTGCCGCTCTACAGATCACTTTATGCTGTTCCAGCTTGGCGGTCTCTTCTCTGTACAGCTCAATGGCTTCCATGATCCGTTCAGCCTACAAACACAAAAATGGCACATTAGCGGCGCAACAAAATGAAGGTGCTGTGATAATGCGGAGTAGATAGTTGAACATCCATTTGATTATGCACAAGAGGATGGAATAATCAAACACATTTTCACCTGGTGAGACAGCTGAGGCCCTGCCTGTGCACTGTCTCGTCAGAGTGGTTGAACTACGGCAATGCACTCACCTTTGAAGGTGACTCAGAAACTACAGCTAATCCAGAATGCAGCTGCCGGGACCGTGTAGCACCGGCCATAAAGGATCTACATAAAGCATCTCCCAGTACGCTTCCGAGTCAACTCTTTGACTTTTGGAAGACATCTGAAGGCAGCCCTGTATAGCGAAGCTTTTAATGTGTGATATTTTATTGTGTTTTTAATATTTGGGAGCTGCTCAGAATAGCTGGGGCAACCCAGTCAGATGGGCGGCATATAAGTAAGGAAATTCTTCTTCTTTTGATCCTCATGGTGACTGTCGGGGGGTGGCAGACTGTTGTAACCTCCCCTGTGCCCACTCCACCTCTCATGGCTTTAAAAACATGGCTTTGAAACAAGAGGACATGCAAAATGCAGCTGAGAAAGTGCTGCCTTTTCTCCCACAGCTGTAGAACTGCTAGAAAAATAAGTGTGGTGATCATCAAGAGGAGTTCTGCAAAGGTCAGCCACACATCTCTGTCACAGAAGACATGACTTGCATGTTATGGGCAATTTCCATCTCTCACTGAAGAGGTCGCTGAAGGCTAATTCAGTTTAAAAGCTGTGATTCCTTAAGAGACACTCCCAAGCACTAACATGTAACCAGAGCTTTAAACAGAACACTCCAAGCTAGAGAGTCAGAAAGTCATCTTTTTCCCCTAATGAGTACCCCGCATTAAGGAACCTGGAGGGTCAAACTTACCGCCTTGACAGTTTCAATGGTCTTCTTTCCTGCTAACCCAGCCTCTCCCTGAGTCTCCCCAGGAACCTGAAAAGAAACCAAAAAAATGGTGTCACAGCCTCTGCAACATCATGGTGGCCAAAGCAGTTTTGGCTCCAGTTTGCCTCAGAACTGTTGCATAGGTCTGTGTTTGAATTTGAATGGTAACAGAACAGGAATGGTTAACCTGTCGCAATTTTCAGTGCAAAGCCAAGCTGGTGCAAAACACATTGCTCTGCTTTCCTTTGGACCACATCAGTGAGGTCGAGAGGGGTGGTCTTGTCATCTGGGCAGCCCAGGACCTCCATACCCACTACCCAGGCTTGTGCCCCGGGGAGGGCACCTCAGTGCAGCTAATGCAGCAAAAGCAACACGGGAGGCAGCATTTACAAGTTCAGTTGTTGCAACCACAGCAGATGCTGTGTTTCTTTAGTGGTTTGACTTCACCCCCCCCCCAAGTGAAGTCCCCCCTCAAGACAGACAGATGCCAACAACACAGTGCCAATATGTCTCCCTGTTTTATTAGCAGGGAAGAAATTATGAACCAAGTGACACAAGGCATATAAAACAGCAACAGGTCTGCTGTGGTAAAATTATGAGCTGCTGTTGCTTCGAGACTGAAGTGGGTGCTGAGGGCTACTGCTGAGGGTTACCACTAAGGGCAATTCTCTCATTTTATTTTACAAGATTTGTATACTGCTTAGTTGACAAAGAAGGGACGCGGGTGGTGCTGTGGCTTAAACCACAGAGCCTAGGACTTGCCAGTCAGAAGGTTGGCAGTTTGAATCCCCACAACGGAGTGAGCTCCCATTGCTCAGTCCCTGCTCCTGCCAACCTAGCAGTTCAAAAGCATGTCAAAGTGCAAGTAGATAAATAGGTACCACTTCGGCAGGAAGGTAAACAGCGTTTCCGTGCGCTGCTCTGGTTTGCCAGAAGTGGCTTAGTCATGCTGGCCACATGACCCGGAAGCTGTACGCCGGCTCCCTCGGCCAAGAAAGCGAGATGAGCACCGCAACCCCAGAGTCGGCCATGACTGGACCTAATGGTCAGGGGTCCCTTTACCTTTATCTACCTAGTTGACAAAGACCACCTAAGCAGTTTACATTTTGCTCTTTGGTTTATGTTCTTCCACTACAGAAACACCAGGATGTTGTTGCAGTGAAGCATAGCTGACCCTGTCTGGGCAATGCTGAATTCTGTTAAATGCATATTCATTTCCTTGCATATTTCATCAACTGAACTGTTGGATTAACAACTAATATCTATTTAATTTGTTTAGAAATGTTAAGATCTCACTTAGAATCAAATATAGGGTTTTAGTTAACTATTATTCAGAGTAGACCCACAGAGGTTTTTGGACCTGAGTAAAAGTTAGCTGAATACACTCCTCAGAAAATCTTCAAGCAGTTAGCTTTTCCAGCATACCTGCTTCTTGGGATCTGAAATAATCATGGTATTGTTTCCAGTGGGAAACTGTTCCCCTGCCTCACTCAAGCAGCAGGAGAGCAACATGACATGGTCCAGAAAAGGGTGTGCAGGAAGCTTGCTTTCCCCCTCCTCTGGGACTGCAAAGCTAGGGGAGGCACATTCTGGCCTCTACCATCTAGTAGGGGCCACTCGAAGGCTGCACTACCTGCCTCCCTGGAAAAACATCAACTTGGTCCCATCCATCATTCAATGAAGAAGCAGCTACTCTAATGCTTGCGTTCCTTCTGTATTATAACTGTGAGCCTGCAAGCAAGGGCTGTCTAATATGTGTGCAGTGATGCTCAGAACATTTCTGGCGCTTTGTAAGTGGTAAGCCAAAATGCATATGATGGTTTTCTGGAAAGCAGATTAAGGGAAAATTCTGGCACAAACTAGAACTGAATGTTATTTTAATTACCAGAGCAAGTGTTCAAGTTATCTCCAAGCTCAATCAGTAACCCAAAACATGCATTTGAAATGTCACGCACAAAAACAACCAAGAAATGTGAGCTGACATATTATATATCCCCCAATGCACTGAAATGTGTGGACTTTCCATTGTAGCTGGAGACTCATATCTTGAGACTCCCAGGAAACTCCACTGCTTGACTTGGGAGCAAGAACATTGGAATGTGCAAACATATATTACTTACCACAGGCTGGTCCTCCTTTGCTACACTGTCTTCATACTCCATTTCTCTTTGCTGCAGAGGAAAATAATTTGGTTTGCCAGCATTAGCAAGCACTAAAACACACCTGCTTCAAATTCAGAATACCTGAAGCTGCACATTTTCCAGTACATATCTCCTTTCCATGGTCCTTTTACGTCAAAAGTAACATAAAAAAAAAACCTTGGAAAGAATGCCACAAAATATGGACACACAAATTTATTTAGTTATTTTTAAAAGGAAAAGATGCACAAGAACTGGAATCTGGATCCCTTTTAAGATTAAGAGTGGATACCAAAGGTACCCTCTTACACAGGATGACATTTCTTACCATCTCTCTCTCCTCCTCCAGAACAATGGGCTCCCTTGTCCTTTCCCAGAGACGCAACGATTTGTCATGAGAAGAGGAGACGAGAAAGTCTCCATTGGGACTGAGTGCCAAACACCATACTTCCTGGTGATGCCCCTACAAATCAGATGTGCAGATAGTGAGGAGCGAAAGGGGAGAGACCATTCTGCATGATGTCTAGCAATCAACAGAAGCGATCACTGCTTCCAGATTGGGAAATACACACACATCTCCTATTTTACCTCCAGGGTTTGGATATGCTCAAACTTATCAGCATCCCACTGCTTAATCTTGCGATCCTTCCCTGCTGTAAAGAAGAGGTGGGACTTGGGTACAAACTGAAGAAACATCACACTAAAGAGAATAAGAGAAAGATATGGAGTATCAGACCACTATCATTTCCAACACAACATTCATAGCAACATTTCTACATTTCTCAGAGGTTATTTAGAAAGGGGGAAAGATACATGCAGCTGTGACTTCAGTTGCCACTTCCTTCCCTTCTCCTGTCCTTACTCCTTCGCTCTGGAGGAGTCTGTGGCTTCCATTCCAGAAGCCCAGGTGCTTTTAAAAGAAACACTAGCAGCCATGAAACAGCACTCAAGGAGAGCCAAGAAGCATCTGCTGCTGTCATCAGAAGCCCCATCAGCACCACTGATGCAACATTATGTCGCATTCAACTTTAAAATGATAGGAGCACCAGGGATTTCTCCAGTGAGGTCCAAAGGTGATATTCAATGTTAGTCATCCTGAGAGTAGACTCACTGAAATCAATGGTTCTATTCCAAGCATGACTTAACTAGCTATCACCAGCATTTTCCTTGAACTGTTTTCATGGGTTTTGTGAACAGAAAGGGCTAGCAAGTTATGTGATGTCTTGAAGGGAAGCAAAAGCTCAGGGCTAAAACACTGCGGCTTCTCTTTCCTACAAAAACTCAGATCCCAAAACACATGGACACAAGCAGTGAATGCCTGCCCTGCACCCCTGGTCCCTTAAGTACCACAAGTGCAAATCCACAATAAGAAAATGAAGTGATGGACATGAGGCAGGAGTTGATAATGCAGGTGAGCTGCGCACAGGTGAGCTGCATGCAGGCTGCCGGCCAGCCCTGTGGAGCCTCCTTTTACTGACACAAATATGCAAACCAGGCAGATACATTTTGGGCTGTGACCTTTACACATCTTCCGGTCCCGAGATCGTGGGGTGGTACAAAGTTACTTTGGCACCTGTTTCCACCGTGTCATTTCCCCCTTGCACAATGTATGATGAAGGAGACAAAAGGTCTCAGAGACAAAGGTTACAGACAGAACACCGCAGACTACCGAGACCGCAAAGGGTTAGACAGAGGGTACAATGTTCAGATAGCTGTGGCTTTGTCTGTGAGGGGGGGTGCCCCGCCTCCCAAGGTCACACGGTGCAGGCAGACTGTGGCTGCCTGCGGGTGGGGTGTGCTCCCTCCGGACCCCACTCCGCAATCATCCCTACAAGAAAACCCACACCGTACAGCATGATCAGCTCACAGAAACATGTTTAATATTCTTAACCTAGGAGACCAATGAATGGCGACAGAACTGTGCAGCTGAGGCCCTGTGACCTGCCCTTCCACTGAGGTGTTTGATGCCAAAGTTAAGGGGATGGAAAGAAGCATTCTGCAGGCTCCAGACGAGAAGATTCAGCAAGGCCAACTTAACTGGAATTCTAGCCTAGAGCTTGGAGAATGGAGCCCCGTATGTTGGACTCCACAGAGGCTATGACAACTTAAGCACCAGAGAAACCTAGTTTTGGGGGCGGGGAGAAATGCTACACCAGGGGCATCTAAGTGCCCTTTGATATCTGCCCACCTGTCATCATGGGCAAAGAGAGACTTATGGCAATCTCCAAAGTCCAAGCCCCAGATCTTCACGTTCCTGTCAGCAGAGCCAGTTGCAATTAATGCCCCATCCTATAACAGAAAAAATGAAAGAAAAGGGAACTCAGTTGTGGATGTGAGAGCATGAATACCCCCAGCTTCCATCTATCGTCCTGTCAAGTAACACACTTTTTTGGATCAGAACAAGGTCTTGTGTTATGCTTCAAGGAAAGTGAAGCAAATTAATTTCTTAGCTCTCATCATCAGGCAGCCAACTCTGGGTGTCTTACTTCAGTGCACCTAATATGGGTATCCCTACCAGCAGTTAGGCAAGCAGTACTCAGGCTCCAAGAAGCTCTGTGTTACTCTCTGATTTTCATTACACCAGCCATTTATGCCCCATGGAATGTTCCAATATACAAGCACTTCATTATTCCAATCAGTGCACATAACTTTCCAAAGTTAAAAGAACAACAATCTCATGTTGCTGCACACTGCCAGAGAAGATGAATCAGCCTCTCCCCATTACTCAACTTTCTCAATGAAAACAGAATTTGAGAACTACAGTTACATTGCCCCGATTCTACATGTCTACACACCAAAGTAGGTATGGACACAGCTTTGGGCTGCCTTCAAGCTAATCACTGGGGGAGCAAGAGCTCCTCAACATAACGAGGCTACAACTTCTTGCCTTCATTCAACTCATGCCTTTCTATAGCCTGTATTGAATTATGAGACTAGCATGAAGCAGCACAGAGAAGATTTACAACTGGGGGGGAAATGTGCATTTGTCATGGAGAAGAACTGCAATATGCAGTTCCATCACTGAACAATGCCAAAATCTCCAACAAATGGCATACTCACATAGGAGATATCCATGCACAGCACAGGCAACTTGTGTCCATAGAGAGACAAAAAGAACTGGAAAGCAAGAAGACGACATGTATATCAGCTGGTTATAGGTTTCTTTATTTAATGGCATAAATTTTATACATGCCACTTGATTGTAAACAACAAACAAACAAAAAATTCAAAGAAATGTATGAAAAGTGTGCAGAAGTGTGGAAGAACCTTGCCCTTTCCACCATCCTCTCACAACCAAAAGCTGAAAGCTTTGTTCATCTATCCCAGTATTTTCTGCTTTTGAGTGGCAGCTTGCCAAAGTCTCAATGTTGATCACATCACATCCATTTAAATGAAGCTGGTAGCATTAGACTATGGGGCCTTGTACGTTCAAAGCATATATTCTACTACTTTGGACCCTCCTCTTTATTACACTCACTTGGGGAGTTCTGCATCCCAATTTGCAGAATACTGAAAAATAATGAACTTGCCAAGATCTCTCAATGAAACCACGTAAGATGAGGGAACCAAAAGGCCACCACAGCAAGCGGCAACTGCTTCCCAGAGTTTTGGACCTAAATTTTCAAAGATAGTGCTGCTTACCTTGAGGGTATCAGTGTAGAATATTTTCACAGTGCAGTCCAGTAAGGCTACAGCTAAAAGCTTTTGGTTGGGGCTGTACCGTACACAGAGAACATCTTCATCCAGTTGCAAGATGCGTGTCTGCTTCACAGAAAGCCTAGGATCGTATAAGCAGAAAACTGATGGAACTGGTAAGATAAAAGGTAAAGGTACCCCTGCCCGTACGGGCCAGTCATGTCCGACTCTAGGGTTGTGCGCCCATCTCACTTAAGAGGCCGGGGGCCAGCGCTGTCCGCAGACACTTCCGGGTCACGTGGCCAGCGTGACGAAGCTGCTCTGGCGAGCCGGCACCAGCGCAGCACACGGAAACGCCGTTTACCTTCCCGCTATAAAGCGGTACCTATTTATCTACTTGCACTTAGGAGTGCTTTCGAACTGCTAGGTGGGCAGGAGCTGGGACCGAAAGACGGGAGCTCACCCCGCCGCGGGGATTCGAACCGCCGACTATGCGATCGGCAAGCCCTAGGCGCTGAGGTTTTACCCACAGCGCCACCCGCGTCCCGATGGAACTGGTATTGCACAGCAAATTCAGAAAGCTTTGTTAGATGTGCATTGCAAGTTCTTAGGCAAGGAGACCCGAAACCTCGGTGTTTAGTGTCCCTTCAGAGGTTCGCCATACACCCACCCTTTTCCCCACATTCTCCCAGGGAGGAGAAACTTATGTTGGGAAGCAGATGTCAGCAGATGGGAAGACAATGTTGTGCTCTATTTTTGAGGGAACTGCACACTCCCAAGAGAGTGAGGACAAAATGTGGAGTTCAGATGTGCTCTGCTTCCTGAAAAAACACCCTCACCTCTTTTGGACACTGTCCTTATCCTTCACCAGTTCAAACTCCCAGAACTTGACACATTTATCTGCACCTCCTGTAACAAAGCCACGCTGATGGGAAAGGAAAATTCAGATTTATTTCATTAAATGTATGGATCACTTCCCACTACAAAAAGTATCAAAGTGATTTACAATGAAAATAAAAATACAAAAGCATATTAAAAACGTAATCACAATACATGATAGCACTAATTGTTGAGATCTTTTGATAAAGGGTGGTATATAAATATAAATATAAATATAATAATAATAATAATAATAACAACAATAGACAATAATGAGCATCCTTAAATGTGGTACCACTAAAATAATTCATATGAATTATTATTATTTAAATTTATTGGTCACTTTTTTACCATGGTAACTTAAAGGGAAACAAACACATACAATTACAGCTGGCATAAAAGCAAAATGAAGAAAATGTTAAAAGACAATCCTGTTTTTAAAAAGATTAAAACATCCCACCCACTCAAGACCACAGATAATTAAGAGTCAAAGTCCTGGCAGAAAAGAAATGTTTTCGCCCTGGCACCTAGAGCTATGTATTGATGACGCCAGGCAAGCCTCCCTGAGGAGAGCAATCCACAAGCGGGGAGCGACCACTGAAAATTTCCATTATTTTGTTGCTACCCTCTGGACCGCCAAAGCAGGGGGCAAATGAAGAGGGGCCTCAGACATGGCCTGAGTCTATTCATATCGTGAGAAATTAGAAAGTGTGCTTTAATTACCTGGTCTGAAGAAGGACATATGGACCACAAACCCCCATCATGAGCATCAATGGTCTCCAATAAAATCCCGGAAGCCAGATCAAATAGCTGCAGCTTCCCTGTCTAAAGCAATAATAAAGCCAAATGATTAGTTACAGAGATGATTCCAAATTCTACAGAAGGTAACTCATTATAGCCTCCAAGTGTGAGAAAGAAGGAAAGTGGGATGGTCAGGCAGATTCAATTACATCTGTCTAGAATAGAATCCCATTTAGAGCAGTGACCCAACAACAGCTTTGCAGCTTAATTTGCAATCCTGTAAAGCAGGTGGGCATTCTTATCCCATAATGCAGATTTGGGGTTGAAGGGGGCTGAGGCTGAGAAAGAAAGGTGTACCTAATGAGTTTATGGTTGAGGCAAGATTCAAACGAGGCACTTGCTGATTTGTAACTCTCTCTTAGCAACAACGATTTTCACTGCTATTGATTTTTTAATAATTACACCCAAGAGAGATGCCGGTGAAGAAATAGAGACGTTGCAC
Source organism: Podarcis siculus (assembly GCA_034642415.1). Classification (NCBI taxonomy): domain Eukaryota; kingdom Metazoa; phylum Chordata; class Lepidosauria; order Squamata; family Lacertidae; genus Podarcis; species Podarcis siculus. The sequence goes on along the minus strand of JAXCMG010000032.1, from coordinate 2,202,893 downwards.
CATTACAAACTAAGGCACAGGAGCCAGAGCCGGCCCAATCGCCTTCTAAATCCAGCCAGCAGACGGTCCAGGAATCAGCATGTTTTCACATGAGTAGAATGTGTCCTTTTATTAAAAATGCATCTCTGGGTTATTTGTGGGGCATAGGAATTTGTTCATTTATTTTTTCAAAATATAGTCCGCCCCCCCCCCACAAGGTCTGAGGGCCAGTGGACCGGCCCCCTGCTGAAAAAGTTTGCTGACCCCTGCATTACACTCTGGCCAAAACAAAAGAGAGTTCCTTATCAAGTCCCAGGTGCAGGAGAGAGGCAGCAATATCAGGGAAATCTCTTGTGTTTCATTTGTCACTCACAGCTATGCTCTTAGCACACTCATATGGTTAAAGGTATAGATGAAGAAATCAAAACTCATTAAAGTCAAAGACAGCCAGGAGCAGTTTAGCACATACACAGTCTGACTCATGAGCAGGTATGGTAATATAAATTCTTCCTTATAACTCTACAATTTTCTTCCAAGTCACCTGAAGTATAACTCTATGTTTGAAAAATATGGTGTTATAATGGCTACGGTCAAAGTTGGCCATGTAAGAGAAAACATTCCCAGACACAGGCCTTCAAACAAATCCATAAATTTCATCACCTGAGCCTATTTTCTCCCATGTCTTCAGAGTAATTTGGAAAACACATAGAAGTATACTTCCCTACTGCTCCGAGGCTTATCTAGCCAAAGCAATATACTGAAAATCAGGTATTAGGTGTACAATAAGGATTTTTCTCTCAGATCGTATATCTAGGACAAACACTAAATTGCATCTCCCTTTAGGACTCCATTTGTTGAGGAGCTATGCCTCCAGGAATAACATTCCACATGGTTCTAAGTTAGACATACTGAACTTCCTCTAAAGGTGATACTTGAAACATGCGGGGGATTGTTCAGGTTCAGAAGGTACAGAAATTTACCTTGGTTCCTATAATGACCTGCCGATCTCCAGGAACAAAGAGTGAACAAAGCGCATATTCACACGCCATGGTCCGGATACATTGTAAGGTAGACCTGGGATTAGAAATGCACATAGAGAGAAGGCAGAATTGGGGGAAGACTCAGTAAAATCGGGAACACATGACATTCCTGACATACATGTGAATGAACGGGTGATGTTGCAGGGAGGAAGGGAGAGACTATGAATGAATGGGTGGTGTGGGTGAGAGAGAATGAATGGAAAGGGAATGCCAAGAGAGCAGAACCGCATATGCAGGCCCACATCACTTTCCTTCAAAGGACTATGGCCCTCCGTTTCAAAAAGATTAACCACAAGGAAGCCTTGTCAAATTAGTTTAATGACTGGCACAACCCCAAGTTTTTAGCTTCATCTGTGGCAACAAGAAGATACCAAAAGATCAATGGCAAAAAAGAAAGGCTTCTTTCTAAACTCAATGTGTAACCATCTGAATATACAGTATATCTGAAGTTAAGATGTTTAATGCTTCCTGTAAACATTTTACTGCAACTAGTTTTTCCTCCAATGGTCAGAGACATTTCATACCTGTTCCAAATCTTAACTGATTCAGCAGCAGCAGAGAGAATGGCAATGTTGTCCGAGCTAAATGCCAGGGTTCTGACATCACTGCGGTGACCACCAATAGTTATTTTGGACACTTGTAGAACTTGGGGTATCTGCGCTCTTGGGTTCAGGCTGTAAGATTCGATTATGTTGTTCTGGAGCATTACAGTGGCTTTCAGCTCTCCTTTTGGGCTGAGTATCAAGTCAAAAGACCTGTTTAATAAAATAATCATCTTTGTTAGAAAACTTCAGGTGGCAGATAAAAGAGTTGAGGGGACTAAGCACAATGGTATAGCTTTAAAAACACAAGCTCAGAACGTCCCTTTCTCTTGTAGTTCTGGTCAAGTGGCACCCCTCCCTCTCATCAATTCCCTTTTCTTGGTCCCCATCCCTTCCACACTGTGCAAATTCCTTGTCTTGACCTCCAACCCTCCACTGCCAGGTCTGTCCCAGCCCATTTTCCACATGTGCAACCCGACAAGGTGCACAACTCTCCTCATCCAGCTCTATCACTCTCAGCGGCCAAAATTCTCTTATTTGTTTAAATAGCTCCTCCACCATTTGTGCCTTACTACCTAGAATTCTCCCAGACATTTGCATCATGCCACCTGTTTCCCAATCCCTCAAAATCTACACCAGAAAGAAACAGACAAGCTTAAAAAAATCTCACGTACATGTAACTATACTTGCTGACAAGTATAACCCTTGGCTTCTCTAAGTTCTCTCCTTTCCCTCTCTCGTCTCTTTTACTGTTAATTGCTCTGGGATTTGGTCTCCCAGGTCATAGTTCAACACTCTAACCATTACGCCACACTAGCTCTCTTTAAGAGCATCAAAATTATGAGCAACACCCTTACTGCCTTGAACTCACTTGATTTTAGAAGAAGCTTTGATGTTAGTGAGACTCTGAATCTTGTCTTGTAGGCTGCACTCCACAATGATATCACATTCTTCCTCCTCCACACCTGACCTCTTCCTAGGAAAAACCAGAAAAATGAGACAAATGTTAAACTCAACCTCAGCTTGAGTCAGAAAATAAGAGAAAAAATGCACATAAACAGGATAAGGTCATGCTAGTGACAACTGGCAGCTCTTGAGCCAAACTCAGCCTCTAGAGGGTGACAACTAACTCCGCCTCTTCCCCTTTGTTCTCCTGAAACTGCTTAGGTGGAATTTACTTGCTCTTCTCAAACTCTCCCACTATCCAATTTATTTCAGCAAATTGGAGACTTCCCACCTCTGCCAAATCCTGTGCTACTAAACAGTTATCTGCTTTGTTTTGTGCTGCGCTAAGAGGGCAGAAGAGAGCTGCATTGCTGAGATTTCCCATGAAATCCCCAAAGCTCCATCTCAAGGTGGCTAAGTAGATTAAAGGTCTTGTAACATAGCTGGGCCAGGCAGAGTATTATGCAGCTCTGTTGCACCATCAAACCTGACAAGGCCTTCCACACACAAGTCTTAAGGGGAAGGATTAAAGAATGCATTTTAAAAGGCAGTAGATTAGAACTTTATTTTACCAAGCCTCTCAGCAACATGTAAAATAAATAAACTGTAAATTTGTATGTTATACACACTATTATTCTAATTGCAAGTGTTTGATTTACTCATCACAGATTATGAAGCTACACTCAAAACCCCTTGCGTAGGATAGGACACTTCCATCCTGACATGAATCAAGATCTTTATTGATTCTCAGCATAGGAAAATAAAATGTATTGGCAATATGCATTTACTTGGCTTTTTTCCTTGCTTTCTTCATCTTCCTCTCAATTTTCTTGCGAACCTCTTGTTCGCTAAGGACATAAAACACTTCCAGGACAGAGTCTGTTCCCTTGGAAAATGATAGAAAAGTCAGTTGCAGGGGTCTCTGAACCAGAAATCTCTATAGAAAAGTGCTCAAAGAAAGGTAGGGAACACCCCCCCCCCCGTTAGTTCCAAAAGCTAGTAACATACATGGCAAGCGAGAATCCGCCCTGTGCGGTCGGTAGCAAGATTAACAACTCGGTCCCTTCCTTCCCGCATGACAGAACCAGCTTTCACGCATCTCAGGATGTGCTAAAAAGAAACAAAAAGAATTGAAAACAACCACAGTGCAATTTTTTTTCAAAAAATACATCACCAAAAGCGTACATCAGAAGAGAATAGTAATTCAGGACAGTATTGCAAATAATTGGTACTAATACACTATAAATGGCTTCAAGAGGACTCCTAAAAGCACTGAAGGTCGAAGTCAAACATTCTTCCAGAGACATACAAGTATCAAGAGATGTTCAACCTAGCACTGCAAGCCAAGGTAAGAACACCATAAGAATGGATTCCCAGACTCTCCTTCCACAGTATAGTTTGCTTGCCTCCAACTACAGCAAAAGCAACCAAGGGTCAGCAGCCAGTTACAGAGCAGATATCTCAGAATTGTGGGTCCAGGAACAGTCAAGGCTGTTTAAAGCAGATCAGCTTCAGCACTGAATCTAAGGATGCACAGAATGACTTTTTAATGCAAAGAGAAACCAACGTTCTGACGCAGATCCTGCATCAACTTGCCAATGCATTAAAGGAAAGCATTTCTATGGAACAAAGATTACTGCTAAAAAAAGGGGGGAGCAGGTGGCCTTGTTTGGGGAAGAGCAGGAGACAGGAGACTGAACACCCACACCCACATTGTAAGAAATCCTTAGGGCACCAAATGAATATGGTTTGAATCCAACCTGACTATCCATCACAATTGCGTATTCTGCCCTTCAGAGTTTTTAGCTTTCTTTTATATGGACCCACGTGCGCAAATAACACAGAAAACGTACCCAGTATAACTAAGAGCACATTCACCCTTTGTATGCATTTCAGATGGGGACATTTTAACAGATTTTAAATATGTTGAAGAAGACTCATGAATGTTGTATCCCTAAGATCACAAGCAGAAAACTACCTCATCCTCGGTCTCATCCTGATCTTCTGTCCTATCCTCTTCAGAAGATCCTCCAGTGTGGTCTGCAAGCCCTTTGCTTCTCTTGTACTCCGGCTCACTTGGGTCTGGTTCCTGTTTATGATGCCAAAATTAGTAAAATACATTTAGAATAATGACAGGGCCTCACTCTCTAACTTCCATTTTCCCTCTTGCAAGCCAATTCTTCATTCCCTTAACATTTTAACAGGTGCAGAATGGAAGATATGCTCACACTTGAAAGCCAAAGGACAGGCAAGTGCTTGACAACTGAGTTAGTGAAACAACTAAAACTGAGTATTGGGGCAATTAGGCATAAAGCAGGCTGAACAGACACTGACTTCCAACAGTGCTGTGCCCACTGAAAACAGAAAGCAAGTCACTGTTATTATTTAACTTCTCAGAGATTCACCTTTTGGCCAGCCAGTGCTCCCATATTGTAACAGGGAGTGTAGGAGGAACTATAGATAACTGCTTTACAACCCAAGTGATCCCTTCAATTATAGTTACAGATTCCAAAGCTTTATTGTCCAAATGAAGGCAAGGAAGTGACTTTTTCCTCAAAAGGCCATTGTTAGAACTTCCTAGGCCACTTTTAATACAAGACAGGCAGCAGTATATTCAAAAGATTAATATAACAAGGCACAGGAAAATTATTATTTATTTACATTTACATCCCACACTTCTGCAAAGTGTTCAAGGAGGCAACCAGCGATATGGAATACAAATAAAGGAATCGTATAAATTCCATAAAAACAAGCAGATACAAATGTTATGATGCAAATGTTATGCTCTTACCTCCTGGAAATAGCTGATGTCCCATGCCCGCAATTCGCTGTCAGCAGAACCGGTGATAAGCAGCTTTTCTTCAGAAACTATAGCTAATCCCCACACCTAAATGAGAACATGGCAAAGGGCTTCATTATCTTTAATTAGGATCAGCCCCCTCATTAACAGCAATAAATAAGCAATTCAAAACCAATTTGGATTCCTTGTATTCATAGGATAAATATGTAACTAGACCTACTAAATGAGAACGGGCCACTTTTTGAGAAGTAGAAAAGGGGTCCTGAAACAGCTCTGGAACTGCCCCTTCTTATAGAATTCAACCATCCCAGACATCTTCTGGAGCCCAAAAGGGAAGGAATGTTTTGTAGATGGTGAACCCCCCCAGCACCATGCCTTTCCTGGTCCCTACATAATGGAGTTTGTGCCTGGCCTCCAGTGCTGCACCTTCTTTCTGATCAGGGTTGGTTTCCCTGCCTGGCAGGGTCGCTGTACCACTAAATGTCTCCTTCCTCCTTGCTGCTGGCAATGACTAAATCCCCCCCCCCCCTGCATATTAGCTGGTTATTCTGCAGTGTGTATGTACATGCAAAGAACCACTATGGGCTTTTAGATGACAGAAACAGCACAGCAATGAAGCTGCACAATGCCCTTATGCCTTGGAGTAGACAGGAGCTAACGGGGTCGAGGACTCCTTCCACTTTGGCAGTTGGGGGGTGTCTATGGAAGCAAAATTTGAATTGGCCCTTTCTACTTGAGAAAGGGGGAGACAGCCACACAAGAGAGAAATACTGTCCCCTTGCTAAAGGAGGACAGATTAATTAGTACCGCTTTACCTAAGAGATACTAAATGAAAATACCCTACAACACACACCATCACAGGTAGAAACCAAAAGTTCTGTGCAAGACAAACACCTGTAAAATTGGCTGGAACATTTATTTATTTATTGAATATACCCGGAGGTCTAAGGCGGCTCACAGAACAAAACCACAAAACACATAATCAAAATAAAAACAACCACCCAATAACACCCCCTTCCAACATCCTGCTAAACACTTTCTGGTTCACTGGCTATTGCAACAGCTTGCTTTCCTGTATGTCAGAGAAACAAAATGAAACATTTGCGCAACAAAATTGGTAGACTGGACCACTAGGATGCATCTTGTCAAATGTTATGACATATTTTAAATGAAACAGGGGGAGGGAAAGGATAGAACTGTGTGAATCCTGAGATTGCCATACTTGCCTTTTTATTTATCATTTATTTTATCACACATACCATTAATGCAATACTTCCCCTTAAAGATGAACTAACAATAGAAGCAAATTATGAACTACAACGGGAGCCAGTTTATCGAGATATGTAAATTCAAATCAAAGGTGGTATTCTTCCTACTGACAGTGTATCCAAAAGACATATGATGCATCTCTCAGATGAATTAAGGATATGCTCATAAGCACACATTTAGCTGGGAATAAATCCCGCAGTTACTTGGAAAGTAAGTTCAATGAGGCTAGCTTCCGAATTAAACAAGCATAACTAGACTTCTTGTTTTCTAACCTGTCTATGATCAAACACACAACTTCTTAGCCTACCTTGCCTAAAAACCAAAGCTAGAGAAATAGGGAAACAACAGCAGTCCTGACTTTTTCTGCATAATCTTGTTATATGAACTTCTGAATCCTATTTACCTCAGTACGGTGCCCAACCAATGTTTTGAAGCAGTGTTGTGTATCCAGGTCCCACCATTTCACCAGGGTGTCTTTTCCACTGTCAAAAAAAAAAAAAAGATAGACAATGAATGGCAACAGTTTCACCTTGCTTAGACTATTAGGTTAATATTAAGTACTCTGGGGCAAGCATCTCTGATCTGTCGTGGCTGCCATATGTGTACAGAGTATCAGTCACAGTGTGTGAACTGAGAGTTTCAAAGGTCAGCATAAACATGCATTACAAAGTGGAAAAACTAGAAAACAGGGCCATGTACAGCTTAACTTTGATGAAGCACAAATTCCTTCCTTGGAGGTTTTAAAGCAGAGGTTGGATGGCCATCTGTCATAGATGCTTTAATTGAGACTCCTGCATTGCAGGGGGTTGGACTAGATGACCCTAGAATTCTATGATTACCATCTGAGACACAACCCCTCTTAACTATCCCTTCAGAACATATTTTAGCAGGTTTGCCTGATGTATTCTTAACTGAGCACCTTTACCTGGAAACCAGGATATTCTTCTCCTTCAAAAGGACCACCTGTGTAACGGCATCTTTGTGGCCCTTCAGCCGGTACAAACCACTCTCATTGATCACATCCCAAATGATGACATCTGTGTCCTAGAAGGAGAAAGAAACTGAGAATGAACATATGCTACTGCCTTAGCCATGCTCACTATAAAGCAAATTGAGCGAGGGATTCAAGATATCAAAAACAAGCAAATACCAACCTACAATTAACCTCACTGTATTACCTCACCTTTGTCCTCACATTTTAAAACACAAAAATATTAACAGGCTAGATACTTGATATTTTTATGGCCTTCTTTCTTCATTGTATCACCTTTTCATGGCCCTCAAAGCAATTTACAATGAAACAGAAATTATCAATTATGACAATGATGTTCTGAAGCTTCAGGGACATTATGTTCAATCAACACACCAGATTTCATCCACTACATGCCACATACCTAAATTTGAACTGCATTATCAACAAACAGTTGACACACTTTAGTTACATCTATTACCCACCAGTTCTCCAAAGAATTTCTAACCTTTGATCCTGAAGCCAGTCTTCCTCCCAGCTCATCATACCTCAGGGCAGTAACGGCAGCCTTATGACCATTGAAAGTAACATTTCCTTCACCGCTTAGGAGACTGAATACATGGATTGATCCATCCTCATATCCAACAGCCAAGTGAAGACCATCTGGGGATGGGCAAAGAGCAGTAACCTCCTGCTTTTGGCCCTGAAGGATGAGAACCTGCAAGGTGAAATACAAAAGACAGTTGTCATATGGTGTGACACAGCCACGCTCACCTAGAAAAGGCTGGAAGGGCATATCTTTTAATTAAATATATGTTGCAAGCCTTAGGACTCATAACACAGATTTGTTAACTACTGTTAACCATCATACACTCAGAACAATTTAAAGTGCAGGGGTTCCCCCAAGTCTGCTAATACCTTATTAAAAATCAATGTTGCTGCTGTTTTGACTATATAATCCACACTAAGAGGAATACATTCTATATTAGTATAAAGCAGATAAATAAAAGGACAGAAACTGCTAGAAAGAAAGAGATTACCACTGAAAGTGCTCTAAGAGGCACTGCTATAATATCAACTCTTATGGCTTAATTCAAATATTTCTATGCAATATGGATAAGGAGTTCTATCCAGTGTAGGGAATGGCAATAGAAAAATGCCATAAGAGCCACCTTACACGGTGCCATCAGCAGACACCATCACAGCTCTGTGTGACAACAGCAAACAAAAATACATTATTATACATGAAATGCAAGAAACGTGACATCTTGGACTACTGCACATCCTTCTCAAATGCTATGAAAGCTGCTCACCTTCTCTCCTTTCCGAGTATCCCAGATGAAAACATGCTCACAGGCCGGCACTGCTACATAACGACCTTTTTCACCCCGCAGCGTCACATAGACAATATTGCCTTTTTGGCTGGCAACCACTCCAAAAAGGGCAGCGCCTGTGTAACGTAGATATTGCTTGGTAAGCCCCATGGAGAGGTTTGCAGGTCTTTGCAGAATCCAGTCTGGACAAGAAGGGGAGGAAGCAAATGTTAATTCTGAAGCAGAAATGCAGAAAATAAGTATTGGCTCTTAGGCAATGGCTGTTTTTCTTCCATCTCTTAAGAATTAGCATAGAAACATTACTTTCCATGGTATTTGCAACATTTCCCGCTATTTTTAACGGATGACTTGGACATATGCTTTTAGCACTGCCTTTAGGATACATCTGTGCAGATGTTATCTACACATACAGTTCAGGTCCATTAGAACTAAACAATTTCATTTTCCCAGGACATCGCCGAAGAATAGCTCGGTTGGTACAGCTATTCTTAATCTCAGGTCACGAGTCTGAGCCCTACGTTGGGTAAAAGATACCTGCATTGCTGGGGGTTGGACTAGATGAACCTCGGAGTCCCTCCCAACAATTCTAATCAGGCAGGTAAACGATGTAAATTAGCAACACCTTACTCAAAGTATGTGACCTGGAGAGCCAGTAGCCCTGCTGACATGCTACTTGCATGCAGGGCTCATTTGTACTGATGGTGGAGCTGGGACACACTTTCAGCCCCATCCTCGCTCTCAGGTCTTCTTCCTGCAGCATCCATATTCAGCGTGGCTGTCTGCAGACGTATTCCAATGCACGGACCCCAATTCAGATACAGTGGTACCTCGGGTTACATAGACTTCAGTTTACAGACTCCGCTAACCCAGAAATAGTGCTTCAGGTTAAGAACTTTGCTTCAGGATGAGAACAGAAATCGTGCTCTGGCGGCGCAGCGGCAGCAGGAGGCCCCATTAGCTAAAGTGGTGCTTCAGGTTAAGAACAGTTTCAGGTTAAGTACGGACCTCTAGAACGAATTAAGTACTTAACCCGAGGTACTACTGTGCAGGGCTCTGCCGCCAATTGTTTGTTGTTGTTTAGTTGTGTCTGCCTCTTCGTGACCCCCTGGTCACGAGGCACTCCTGTCTTCCACTGCCTCCCTCATGTTCATAGCTTCGAGAACACTGTCCCACCATCTCTTCCTCTGTTGTCCCCTTCTCCTTGGGCCCTCCATCTTTCCCAACATCAGGGTCTTTTCCAGGGAGTCTTCTCTTCTCATGAGGTGGCCAAAGTACTGGAGCCTCAGCTTCAGGATCTGTCCTTCCTGTGAGGACTCAGGACTGATTTCCTTAAAAATGGAGAGGTTGGATCTTCTTGCAGTCCATGGGACTCTCAAGAGTCTCCTCCAGCACCATAATTCAAAAGCATCCATTCTTCGGCGATCAGCCTTCTTTATGGTCCAGCTCTCACTTCCATACATCACTACTGGGAAAACCAGGGCTTTGACTATACGGACCTTTGCTGGCAAGGTGATGCCTCTGCTTTTTACGGACTTCCTACACTTGAGTAGCTACTCACGGGTTGGCATTTCTCAGCAAACGCGCAAAGAGGAGAGGGTGACATCTAAAGCCCCCCGTGGTCTCCCGCCCACACGGATATGCCCTCTACGCGGGAAACGAGAGAAATGCACTCTGCACTGGCTCAGAGGAACTCTCTTTCTTCCCTTCCTTGGGGAGCTCTGACCCAACAGCCCTGAGCGCTTCCCAGACCTCCCTCCCGCTGGCTGGACCCACCGTCAGCTGCCGCTTTATTTCCCCCCGGCTTCTGCGCAACACGTGCTCCTCATCGCGGGGCTCAAACTTCCGGGAGCGATTGACCATCTGAGGGAACCGGAAGGGGAGGGGCGAAGCGTCACCGGAACAGGAAGCCGCTCAAAACTGCGACGAGATAGGAAGACTTTTTAAAAAGTATAGAGACGCCCTGAGGTCGTTGCCTGCGTGGGCAGCTTCCGGGTTCAAAACAGTCTTCTCCCAAGTCAGTCAATAAGTCATTTTTGAGGGGGGGGACCGGCTTCCAGCTGCTTTCCAGATGTTTTCTACCAGCCTGCTGGGTGCAGCTGGATTTGGACTGCCCTGCCAGGCTGTTGTGGGGGCCAAGCTGCACTTCCAGCGGGCCATTATGGGCTGTACGAGGGGGTGCCGTGGCATTGGCAGGGCTTTATGGGGGGGGGGGCACAAATTGGGCAAGTCCGAGAGGAGCCCTGGGGTGGGGGGGGGGAGCGGGAGGGAGAATTCAGGACGAGTAATAATAATAATAATAATAATAAATTATAAATAATAATAATAAATTATAATAAATGAAAAATTATTATTATTATTATTATTATTATTATTATTATTATTATTTATACCCCGCCCTCCCCAGCCAAGACCGGGCTCAGGGCGGCGAACAACCCATAATAAAAACAACAATAAAGTCCTCCTTGAAGGAGCGCGCAAGTCAGACTCACCCCCCCAGCCCCATTTTGTTCCCTGAATTCGAAGCACTCCGCCTTCCCCTCAGAAGAGGTTTCTAGCTTGAAAAGGAAACGTCCCGGGGGCTTCTTTCGCAGAGAGAGGCCCCCGCATTGGAGGGGGTCAGACTAGATGACCTCGGGGTGGCCCCTTCGGTTCAGCGCCGCCGGTCGCCTCAGCGCGGCTTGTTCCCCGCTCAACTTCCCTCCCTCCCTCCTCCTAGGTGGCGCTTGGGCAGGATCGGGGCGTTCACCGGAAGGAGGAGGAGGCGGAGGAGGCGGCGGCTTTTGTTTCGTCCGGGGCTGCTGCGCTGGCCTCCCCCGTCGCGTGAGGGGGAGGAAGGAGGGCTCCGAGCGGCGCCGGGCCTTGAAGGGCGGCGGAAGAAGCAGCGGCAGCGACGGTGAGTGTCCCCCGCGGCCGCCCTTCCTCCCTCAGTCAGTCAGTCAGTCAGCGCCGCCGCCGCCGCGTCGTGTCCCCTCCCCTCCCCCCCTAACGGCTCCTCTTCTTCTTCTTCTTCTCCCCTCAATTGCCTCAGTTACCTCAGTTACCTCAGGAACCCACCGAGGGGTCTTCCGGGTTCCCTTTCCGGGCCCGCCTGGCGCCGCTTTCATTATCATCCTCAGCCACCATCGTTGCTATTTATTAATTTTTCATACCGCGGGTCTCGGGGCTGTTCACAACATAAACAGAGAAAGTTTTATTATTTATTTATTATTATTAAGATTTTGGTGTTCATTATCATCCTCAGCCACCATCGTCGTTATTTATTACATTTGCATACCGCGGGTCTCGGGGCAGTTCACAATATAAACAGAGAAAGTTTTTTATTTTATTTATTTATTTATTTATTATTATTATTATTATTTTTTTGGTGTTCATTATCATCCTCAGCCACCATCGTTGTTATTTATTACATTTGCATACCGCGGGTCTCAGGGCAGTTCACAATATAAACAGAGAAAGTTTTTTATTTTTATGTATTTATTATTATTATTAATATTTTGGTGTTCATTATCATCCTCAGCCACCATCGTTGTCATTTATTACATTTGCATACCGCAGGTCTCAGGGCGGTTCAAAACATAAACAGAGAAAGTTTTTTTATTTTATTTTATTATTATTATTATAGTGGTACCTCGGGTTACATACGCTTCAGGTTATAGACTCCGCTAACCCAGAAGTAGTGCTTCAGGTTAAGAACTTTGCTTCAGGATGAGAACAGAAATCGTGCTCTGGCAGCGCGGCAGCAGCGGGAGGCCCCATTAGCTAAAGTGGTGCTTCAGGTTAAGAACAGTTTCAGGTTAAGAACAGACCTCCGGAACAAATTAAGTACTTAACCCGAGGTACCACTGTATTATTATTTATTTATTATTTTATTTTGGTGTTGTGAACTGCCCTGAGATCTACAGATGAAGGGCAGCAATTCAGTGCTTTCCTCATATTTCCAGCTGCTGTATGCTGCCCCTTATAATTTTGGCCTTTTAGTGGAGTTTGGACTTTGCTTTATTAAGGTAATTCCCCAGCAATCCTTTGGGACGTGGGGGGAGAAGAAAAGAGATGTAGATCAATTAAAACGTTTGTGACTCAGAAAACATCCTCATTTTAATATGTCAATTTAGGTGTGTAAAAATCGGCTCCTGCTGCATCTCTGAAGGATCTTCTGGGGGAAATCAGAATCTATTTCTAACTTCACTTTTAAGAACCTTCATAATGTTTCATCACGCTGCCTATAAAATCATTGACTTATTTAATGGGCTCATTATTTTATTACTTTGTTTATTTATTAAATTTTTATACTGACCATCAGTGCCGGATTTATGTATAAGCTAAACAAGCTATATCTTAGGGCCCAACTCCCTTGGGGGCCCCAAAAAAAATTAAAGGGAAAAAAACTGGATGTACATTTCCAAAATATAAGATAAAAAACCTACGGTATATACAGCAACAGTGTTTTGTGTTGTGTAGGCTCCTAGGATGTAAGTAATGGGCCCCACCTGCTAGCCTGCTCCCTAAAAGATCACTGGTTTGCTCATTTCTATATCAATTACTTGGATAAAATACATATTTTGTCTTTTGCAAATGGCTTTAGATACCTATTAGGTCCACAAGTTACCATATAGCATATATTCAACACAAAAGACAGCAACAATTTGTTGTTGACAAAGGACAGCTGGACATATAAAAGGCCCCATTACCTTCAGTAGCTTAGGGCCTCATCAAACCGAAATCCAGCCCTGATGATGATGATGATGATGATGATGATGATTTATTGAATTTATATACCGCCCTAAACCCAGAGGTTTCAGGGCGGTTCACAGACAAGATCAACATAAAAACCACAATATATATAATCAAAATAAAAGCAGCAACCCAGTAACACCCCCCCCAGTGTGTTTAGTTTATTAAATTTGTATACTGTACTGTCCTTCATTGTAGGTCTCAGCGCGGTTCACAACAACAACATAACATCATCATCATTATTATTATTATTATTATTATTATTATTATTATTATTATTATTATTATTTCATTTATTCCCCACTCATCTGACTGGCTTTCCCCAGCCACTCTGGGTGGCTTACAGCATATATAAAAGCATACTAAAACATCAAGCATTAAAAAGTTTTGTTGCTGTGAGCCATGGGCGTAGGCAGAATTTATTTGGGGGGGGGCAGGATTTATGTTGGGGCAGAACTGAGTTATCTGCAACGCAATTGGTCAGTTATGTACCGTATTTTTCGCTCTATAAGACGCACCAGACCACAAGACGCGCCTAGTTTTTGGAGGAGGAAAACAAGAAAAAAAAATATTCTGAATCTCAGAAGCCAGAACAGCAAGAGGGACCACTGTGCAGTGAAAGCAGCAATCCCTCTTGCTGTTCTGGCTTCTGGGATAGCTGCGCAGTCTGCATTCGCTCCATAAGACACACACACATTTCCCCTTACTTTTTAGGAGGGGAAAAGTGAGTCTTATAGAGCGAAAAATACGGTATTTTTATTTGTTTACTTGATTTGGAGGGGGCAGCTGCACCCCCTGGCTATGCCCGTGTTGTGAGCCACCCTGAGATCTACAGATTAAGGGGCAGTAGGCAGATTTAATAAGCAAACAAACAAAGTGTGTTTCATTTATTTATTAAATTTATTAAGCATCTTGGGGTGGCCAGTCCACAGCATTAAATACACAAAATAGACAAAACACATAATGAGAACAGGAACAAACCAAACCAATAACCACTTACTTCCTCACTTGCCCGTCTTTTCATTCCTCAGGAAGGAAGGGAAACTTCTCAAGTGTAAGCAACATGCTGGGTAATAACAGGTCTCTTATTTCTGCTAGTTTTGGGGATAGCTTCTAGTTCTTCTCCCTGCAGAAAAGGCTTTTTCTTGATCCGGAGGAGAAACTTTTGTGGGCTAGATGCGCCTTGCCCGGTGAATTTATTTATTATTTTGTTTTATCGGATTTGTATACAGCCCTTGACCTGAAGATCTCAGGGCTGGTTCACGGTGTAAAAATACAAAATGGGAACACATGATATATAATGAAAACAAGGACAAAAACAAATGGCATTTGTTATCCTCATACATAGCCATGGAGAGAACCTAAGGGGGAAGAAAAAGTGCTATCCTTGTTCTGAATGAGTGTTATTATTATTATTTAAGCCTTGTTTATGTCCCAGCTCTGTGTGGCCTTATTATTGTCCTCCTGCATTTCATGGCCCTGTTGGCGTCACTATTTGCAGTCCCTCTTTGATAAAAGAGAAATAATCAAGCACTGCAACATCCTTGTAACATATATAGATGTAAATCTACACAAAGAATACTAGCATATTCATATTGGGAGAAAACTAGGACAGAACCCATTTCTCTGACATGTAAGTGTTGTAAGTGCACATAAAACAAACCATATAAAGGAGCGTTCTATTATGCAGGGTCTTGCCTGCAATCTGAAGCAGCAAACCTGATTCTGGACTACATTTTCTGCTACTTTGAGAGCAACACCTAAATGGCTTCTTGGAGGCTAGTCTAGGAGTAAATAGTATTCCTGAAATGGAATCATTTGGGAGGAAAACGGCACATCCCTGAATGAGCGTTTCTCTAAGGAAGTGCCCTTCGGGTTCTTACAATTTTATTATGAAGGAATCTTTTGTCAAAACACACACACATCTGTTTTTTTCAAGCTCACACAGCACAATGATTTACTGATGTGCTTTTTCACAGGAACTTTCATCTCCGTTTTTAACAAAGAGCCCGAGTGTCTGATTGTGGTGTGTCCAGAATACCAGCAGGACTCCAGTAGGAGTGTAGAGTGCTTATGAAGTAAACTGAACCGATTGCCGATCCCTTCCATGGATCCTTTGGGGGCTCCTTCCAATTTTGTGGATATTGATAGTTTGCAAGGCTGGGCTGATCTTTATGTGGCAGATCAGTTGGACTCTTCAGTTCCAGTAGAAAAGACTCAAGTTGATGCTTGCTCACCCTTCCCATATAGGAAAGACATCAGTGAAAAAATAATATTATGGTAAGCTTGCGCCGCATGATTTTGATATAATTGCATTTGTTAACATAAAATGCTTAGGCATTATGTGACCCATTGATTTTTTGGTTTAAACTTTGGCTGATATTCAAGGGGGAGGGGGTCTAATAAAAAAAAAAACTGAGCACTGACTTTTGTAGAACAGTGATTAGATTTGCTTTAACAGGTAAGAAGTTCAGCATATTTGTTTCATTTAGTAAATGAATGTTTCTGTTCCACCCTTCTAATACTCATGTACCTATTTACAAGAATTTAAAATCAGACTACAGTGGTACCTCGGGTTAAGTACTTAATTTGTTCCGGAGGTCTGTACTTAACCTTAAACTGTTCTTAACCTGAAGCACCACTTTAGCTAATGGGGCCTCCTGCTGCCGCTGCGCCGCCAGAGCACGATTTCTGTTCTCATCCTGAAGCAAAGTTCTTAACCCGAGGTACTATTTCTGGGTTAGCAGAGTCTTTAACCTGAAGCCTATGTAGCCCGAGGTACCACTGTACAGTACAATTATTTAAAATGGCTATAATAATAAAAATATAAAAAATGTGCAACAAATAAAATAGCACAACATTAAAAGTCCTTTTAAAGGCAACAACAGTAGTGATAATGGGTAAAAGTGACTTTAGGCAAAAAACTATATCCATATGCCATAATCCTAAAATCTATGTCCAAGGTGCTGTTGAGATGTCTGTCAGCTAAATCTATCCGGCTAGCAGGCATAAGAGAGGACTTTTCTGCAGTAGCCCCCTGGCTTTCGAATACAACCCAAAAGTTAAGCAGGCCCCGCCTCTTATATTTTAAATGTGCTTTGAAGAGAGAGATTTTTCTAATGGTCTTAGGTGTTTAAAGTGTGGTAACAAATACTGGGACCAATTATCCATTGCTGGTTGTAGTCATTGCTGGTTGTTTATAATGAGACTTTTCCCATTTTCATTTGATGTATTTTCTTCATTGTACACCCTTCGTGAGATTTTTGTCCTAAAGACCACATAGAAGTTTAATAAAAATAAATGGATAAACCTGCCAGAATAAAAATGTACAGTATTTACAAGCTGGTTAAAAATGACCAGAGAAGAAGTCATCTGTGCTGGAGATGATAATATTGGTGCAGCCCCTGAAAAAGGCTGTATCTCTTGTGGCCATGAACTTTGCCTTGTCATATGTGGGATGCAGAGAAAGGCACCAGCTTTTGATTTTAGGGAGTGGGATGAAGGGTATAGGAGGAGGAAGCCCCAGGTCTAAGTCATTTAGGGCTTTAAAGGTCATCACCAGTACTTTGAATTGTGCCCAGAAGCAGATTGTCAGTCAGTGGCGATATTGCAAGATAGGTGTAACATGATCCCATAGACATGCGCCTGTTAACATCCTTGCTGCTGCATTCTGAACCAAGTGTAGTGAAAGCCTCTTCTTAAAAATATTCTGTGGCAGTTATGAAGTCACGTGGATATCACTTGCATATAAATTTCTGCTGTTCTATAGATGTATAATGCCCTGAATCTTCTTAACTGTATAGTCTGTACTAATAATGAGCACAAAGCAGAGGTAGAGGAACCTATGTCCCTCCAGATGTTTTAGCACTACAGTTCCTTCATTCCTGACAACTCACCATGCTTGCTAGGCCTGATAGGAGTTTCTGCCCTACAACATCTGGAAGGCTACAGATTCCCCATCCCTGGTGTAGAGTTGGTATTAAACCTTTGACCTCCATGAGCAAGACAATATATGTTCAAATAACTCTTCTGTAATTTCCCTTTGTACGGTTACATAACTCTTAACTTGTAAGCACAGTGGAACCTTGGTTTTTGAACATCTCAGAAACCGAACAATTGAGAAGACAAACGTCAAAAACCCAGGAGTAATTGGCTTCCGAGGCGCATTTATCCATTTTTCAATGGATTCTGCCGACCGCCCATTGATCCCTGGTTTTTGAACGTTTCGAAAGTCGAACGGTCTTCCAGAATGGATTATGTTCGAAAACTAAGGTTCCACTGTATTGAAAATGAGGTTATGTCTTTCCATTGTATTCAATTCCTGAAAAGTGATAAATTGACATACTGTGCACTCCATGACTAACCAGAGACGTAAATATAAATTCTTCTATTACTGCCTTCTTAATACATATCAGGAGAAAGCTGATGGGAAAAACTTAATGAAGTGTGTTCTCTGTTATAGCCATGCAGCAATAATCACGTAACAGCTCTGAGGAGCTTCCTGTGTGTGTTGTGCTTCTATTTTCTTCTGTGCCGCCTGCTGAATGGTGGTTATTTTTCCTCAGGAGGGGGGATGTAGCACTGCTGAACTGCACAGCCATAGTGAACACTAGCAATGAGTCTCTCACGGACAAGAACCCAGTTTCTGATAGTATCTGCACCCATGCGGGACCTGACCTGAGGGCTGAGCTACAGAAGCTCAAAGGTAAGTATAGTAAAGTTAATCCAATTGACTTCAAAATGTTCAGCTTGAACCAAAAAGGGGACTGCACTTTGGTTTTAAAAGTTCATTTCACAGTAAAAAAAAATCCATGGACAAACTATGCTGTAAAGTTAAAATGTGTCTGTCATAATGATCATGCTACATATGTGTAAGACAAAGAGTAAACAAACATTTGGCATATTTTAAAATTAATTTTTCATATATTTATCTTATATAGTAACAAGTCAGTTTATCAGCTACAAAGGTGATAAAAAGTAACAATACAATAAAATTAGAAGCTGATAAACATAACTCTACAAAGTAACCAAGAGTACAAGCAATTCAAAATGTTGCACAATCGTTTGCTGTACCAGGAATTAGCCCATAACCCCTATAGTGACGGACCCATTTATTCCAGCTGACCAAAAAGGTATCTTGTCTCTAACTTCGTTCTTTAAATCTGATATATTAAGTTAATTTTGTCACTGATGCATATTTGCTTACTTCATTATACCGGTTTTTGATGGATGGAGCTGTCTTTGCTGTGTATAAAATTATTCCAGCTGTCAACAAATATGAAATTAATTCTGAGCCCTCTTACTGAGCTTTCTAATTAATTTAATAAAAACACAACTGGGTGTAATGGAAGCAAATATTTGGAGGGATGATTTTTTGAACAGAGAATTTGGTCACTGATAAATGTTTCAGGTTACAAAAAATACATATCTGAGGAAGAATTAAACTTGCAGCCCAATTCTGTACCAAGAGTTTACATATAGAAAACCACAACATGAGTAAATTATAAATAAACTACACCAATGACTGTTGCGTGCGTTGTGTGTACTACTGTACCATTGTACAGGGCTAACCAAAGTCTTCCCCTACAACAATATCTGATTTAGAGAATAGCTTCTGAATTCAAAGTATGTCTCTCTCATCCTCCCTCTTCCCCCACCCCCTCTTCAAATTACAAATTGCACAGCTGAACTTCCTCATAAAATAAGCAAGGTAATAAATTTCTTTAAAATGACCATTAGCGATGCAAGAATGAATAGGTGATGATATGAATAAATCATGAAAAACATTCACGGCAGATCTTTACAAAATATTGCAACACTTGCTGTGATTTACCAGAATAGGTCAGCCTCAGACCATTGCTTATAAAGTTGGTCTGTCAGATTTGGGCAAAACGTAAGTTGCAGGTAGTTAAAAATAAAAATGGGAGGCAAAAGCTTCCAGATTCCTCTTCCGCCTCTCCCTCTACCTGCACCAGTGTAGGGTTGTGTGAACCCAAGACTTGCACCGACTTGTTCTCTCAGTAAACCATGGCTTATCTCTGTGTCTATCTGAGACTTCTCAGTACCCAGCTACACAGCTGTGCATGCTGCTTTTTTCTCTTACCTAGATTTGGCAGGAGACTTGGATATAATATGGGGAGCTGTTGTGTGTTCCCAAATCCATCCATAAAAGAGGATCCCTGTGCTAAGCCTAAAATCCTTATATTTCAGTTGCTTCAATATTACTTAGCTCATCTTGCTTTGTTTTCCTATAGGCTGCCGGACAGGAGAAGCAAAGCTGACAAAAGGATTTAATCTAGCTGCCCGTTTCATCATTCACACTGTGGGTCCCAAATACAAAAGTCGATACCGGACAGCAGCAGAAAGCTCCCTGTACAGCTGCTATCGCAACATTCTGCAACTTGCAAAGTAAGCATGTGTCTGCTTGTGACAGGCAAGTACCTAGTGAAGCACACACACATACACAAACACACACAAACACAGCAACAGTGCATGTAAAATTTTGGAATGTGCAACTAGTGTAAAGGTATCTGAAGAAGTGTGCATGCACATGAAAGCTCATACCAATAACAAACTTAGTTGGTCTCTGCTACTGTAAGGATTTTTTTTATTTTGTTTCGACTACGGCAGACCAACACAGCTACCTACCTATATCTAGTGTACAGAAATAAGTTTAAAAAACTTATCTATCATACCTTAACATCTTGGATAGCTTGGATAGTATACGTGTCAACATCTAATCCCCCGGCTCTCTTCATCCAAACATATATTTTCCACGTGCTTTAGATTCTTCCGTTCCCCACATTCCAATATTAGTTGCTTAGTAATGGGGGTAGATGATGAGAGCACTACATGCCATTCCAAGGAACAGAATGCATTGGAAAGCCTGGTTTTATGTTTTTATATGGGTTCGAAGCCACCCAGAGTAGCTGGAGCAACTCAGCCAGATGGGCAAGTTATAAATAATAAAAGTATCATTATTGTTGCTGTTGCTATTGTTATTATTACAAAAGCACTTGTTAAGTATAAACTCTTTGGCGATCACTCGTAGCCGAGTAAGATTGTCTTCCATGAACAGGTTTATAGCAGTGAGTCTATATGACTGTGGAGGCCAATTCTGGATCCACACGTCCTTCCACAGTGAGGACATAGGTTTCCGGGCGGGAGTTGATCACGGTGAGGGTGCCTTCCAAGCATGCCTTCTTCTTAGCACATTTCTCCCTTTCATCCTGAGTTCGAGCATCTTCAAAGCCCATGAAACCTTTGGTAAAGGCTGTTCTCCAACTGGAGTGCTCACAGGCCAGTGTTTCCCAGTTGTTGGTGTTTATACTACTTTTTTTTTTAGATTTGCCTTGGGATAGTCTTTAAACCTCTTTTGCTGACCACCAGTATTACGCTTTCCATTTTTGAGTTCGAAATAGAGTAGTTGCTTTGGAAGACGTTACTCAGGCATCCACACAACATGACCAGTCCGACAAAGTTGATGTTGAAGAATCATCGCTTCGACACTGGTGATCTTTGCTTCTTCCAGTACACTGACATTAGTTCGTCTGTCTTCCCAAGTGAAGTGTGAAATTTTTCAGACACCGTTGATGGAATCTTTTGAGGAGTTGGAGATGGTGTTTATAAGTGGTCTGTAAATAAATAACATAATAAATTGCAACTGAGGATCAGTTCAGAGAATGACTATTAGATTAAGGATGCAAACTGACATCATTTACTAAAAAATTCTACCGTTTCCTTTTCACCCTCTTTTCCATTGCTAAGCTGCTTAACACATCTCCTATCTGATAACCCCTTACATGTTTTGCAGACTTCTACGGTGTCTTCATGTGGATTTTATGTTTGTGAGGTGGGATAGTGGTGAATGGTGGCAGCTCTATGTGGTTTTTTGTCTTTCCCAATGTCTGAAAATTTGTTTAAGATCACAAGCACTGTGTTTCTTGTCCTGTGCAGACTATTGGTTTGTTAGGTGTCTCACATCTGAAACTATGGGTTTGTGTGCAAAATTACATGTTGGGAGGTATGGGACCTTCAGTGTTACAGCCTCCTCAGTTGTAAACCTAGGCGAGCTCTAGGGCTACATCATCTTTGTCTAAACTGTTTATGCTCTTTGAAACAGTAAAATGTGATCCAATCTTCACATCTTTTGGCATAGTTTACACTATAGCCTGCTCCTTGTGATCTGAAAACCATGTCTTAAGAAGTAACCAGCAAACATAAAACATCCAATGATACAGAAAACACTTAAGCCTACTTTGTCAAGAGTTGTTATAACAGCTATTAGGAGCAGTGGGGGTTTCGTGAAAATTTCAATAGAATTTCTTCCCGCTCTTAAAAGCTTTTGGAGAGCAAAATCTATCCACAGTATGAAGCAAAAGTATAAACATCCATAATCATGTTAGTCATGGGCACCTATTATGGATTAAGCCATCTCTGTGAATCCTTTTTACTATTTGATTCTGAATTTGGTGTTGCTCCGGTAGTTTTAATGACCACTGTTGGACCACTACAACAAATGCAGCCTATTCATACAGAATAAGCTGACATGATCCTCCTATGACATCAGTTGCATTGATTTGTTTGTGATGCTTACGCTTTTCATTATCCTTCTGGCTGCAGGGAGCAAGCGATGTCCTCAGTCGGATTCTGTGTGATAAACACAGTGAAACGAGGTTACCCTTTAGTGGATGCTACCCACATAGCACTGCGTAAGTAGCCTTGAAAGGATCTTTGCTGGATATACAGCTTCATCTACATGCATTGTGCTTTGCTAAGAACAACAGAGCAGGATTTGTGATTATTGTGCTTATATATACTTAGGCTTAGTTACAGTTGAATATTGGGACTAGAGGGTTGTGGCAAAGGGTTCATAGGAAAATACACGTTAATCTAAGCCACTTTAGGTCTTCAGTATTGCAAAGCTTTCATTTAAGTCAGGGGTCAGCAAACTTTTTCACCAGGGGGCCAGTCCACTGTCCCTCAGACCTTGTGGGGGACCGGACTATTTTTTGGGGGGGGGATGAATGAATTCCTTTGCCCAACAAATAACCCAGAGATGCATTTTAAATAAAAGCACACATTCTACTCATGTAAAAACACGCTGATTCCCGGACCGTCCGTGGGCCAGATTTAGAAGGCGATTTGGCCAGATACAGCCCCCTGGCCTTAGTTTGCCTACCCATGACTTAAGTTGTCATAGTGTAGAAACTATAAGAATATGCAAGTTAAAATTTGAGGAACTAGTAAACTGTAAGGTAGGTGACTTCCCCTTTTTGTTGCTAGGAATGCAGTCTGCCTTTATTTGCAGTTGGCGGCACAGCTGTCTTGATGTGGTGCTACGTTGAAGTAGGTTGAGAAAGATGGTAATGTGTGGTTGAACTCCCTACATCCCAATTCAAAACGGAATTACTGAAGTGGGGACTATATTGCAATATTCTGACTGCAAAGGCCCTCTCCAATCCCCTGCTCCACTTCCCTTAGACTAAGTTGCAACCGGCTGTCCTTACATTGAAAAGTGCAACTGTCTTTTTAATTAGAGAAAACAATTTTAACGTTTTACAACAGCCCTTGTGGTGAAGTAAAATGAAGGAGTCGTAAAGGACTTTGAGGCAAGTTGCACTAAGGGCTGTAGGTACTTGTTTTCCTCTGTACAGCATTCGTCTGAGAAAGGCATTAATTGAGAAAATGAAATCCCAAAACCAAAGCTATTATTGTCAGGAAACCCAAACACCACCACAGTATATGTGGTCAACAAGGATGGGCAAAATAACTAATTAAATTAGATCAATTAATAACATTAATAATGGCATAGAAAAGGGTAGTCCTATAATTTCCATCAACATGGGTGTCTGTTTCTTCTCGTTTTGCTGATTCTGTGCTCTTGCTTCCACCCACCCTCCATTGCAGGAACTGTCCGGCGATTTTTAGAGGTTCACGGGGAAACTCTTGAAAAAGTGGTGTTTGCAGTGTCTGAACTTGAAGAGGTATGTAAAGTACAGTGTTACCTTGGGTTATAGATGCTTCAGGTTACAGACTCCGCTAACCCAGAAATATTACCCCGGGTTAAGAACTTTGCTTCAGGATGAGAACAGCAATTGTGCTCCGGCTGCGCAGCAGCAGCGGGAGGCCCCATTAGCTAAAGTGGTGCTTCAGGTTAAGAACAGTTTCAGGTTAAGAACAGACCTCCAGAACAAATTAAGTTCTTAACCTGAGGTAACACTGTACTCTGTTTATGTCTGTAGGCATTGCTGTGCTGCTGAGCTAACCAAAACCCTTGTGCCTTGATCTCTATTTACTACGCTCCACTCCAGTGATTCGATTAACTTCTTGTCCAAAAGTACACAATTAACTTGGTTACAATACCTTCTTATTCCTTCAGACAAATATACTCCCAAGTTGCAATTTCACAGTTCTTCTAAATAGCCTTCATCTCATCTGTGCAATTTACGTGTGCAAAGTACTAATCTTGAAAGATACCCTGTGTGGCTGCCAGGACCCATTTCCTCCCCCAAGGCCACTTTTCTGATCTGTAGTATGAAGTTTGGGGCAATCCTGTACTCACTGCCACAGCTCTAGTGCTGGAGCTGGACAGGAGAGCTGGGGTTTTGATTTGGCTCTGCACTTAAAGGCACATTCCCAGTGCTCCAAAAGGGTGGAACCAAGCCAACAAACTCACGCACCCCTCTCCAGCTCAGAGGTGGAGATGGCAGTGGGAGCTTCCTTTGATTCTGTGCTTGTGAGGTGCTCTATGATCCTTGGAAGCAGAGACACAAACCTGGGCTCTGCACTTCAGCTTGAAGCTAGAAAGGGAGGTGGGAGGTTTATGGTACACCTGTGCTTCCAAAGCACTTAGGGGAAGGGTTAAGGGCTGAAGTTTATCCCTTCTTAGCACTTCCAAAACACAGCACAGCTGTTCATAGCTGGGTGAAGCTTACTTTGCTTGCCACAGCAAGTATTCTGCTGCACTCTGGAAGCAGAATTCTGGCACCTGCCCTCCACAAAATGTTGCTGCATAAGAAAAGGATGGAAGGTTTGTAGGGACCCATCTATTGGACTCTACTGCACATCAAAATCAACAGGTTCCCCATCCCTAGCATTAGAGCATAAGGATAGGATGGAGATAAGCGAATACAGTCATACCTTGGTTCTCAAACGGAATCTGTTCCAGAAGTCCATTTGACTTCCAAAAACATTCGAAAACCAAGGCGTGGCTTCCGATTGGCTGCAAGAACTTCCTGCAATCAATCAGAAGCAGCGTTGGACATTCAGATTCCAAAAAACGATTCACAAACCGGAACACTCATTTCCGGGTTTGCGGCATTCAGGAGCCAAAACATATGAGTACCAAGACGTTTGACAACCAAGGTATGACTGTAGATTTATTGTATCAAACTTGCATTAAAACTTATTCTCTACATCCTAACCTTTTGGCACATGTCAGAAGTTGAAAGAAAAATGATGGGGGCTGCTAAATGCATTGCAACTTTGTTTCACCTATGGGAGAAGTGTAGATCTTGACTAACCAGTCAGTGTGGTGCTATCATGATCTACCATGCAAAAGAATACCAGGGGGCATCTAAATATCTTTGTGACCTGTTATCAACCTGCCTTGAAAACTGGAGATCTAAAGCATTCTCAAACTTTCCCTTTTTCCCAGGATACTTATCAGAAGTTGCTGCCTCTGTACTTCCCAAGGTCTCTAGAAGAGGAGAAAAAGTCCTTGCCTTTCCTTCCTGTTGATATTGGCAATGCTGAAGGGGAGCCAGTCGTGCCAGAGCGTCAGATCAGAATTAGTGAAAAGCCAGGTGTTTCTGAGGGTGAGTTTGCAGAGTGTGTCCAGAGAGTCTTCTGCAGAGTTAGTATAAACATCATCTACAGAGCTAATGTAGTTATCCTCAAGGCATGGGGAGAGATAGGTATTCAAACTATAACTGCTTTTCCATTTGTAGCTGGAATGGGTGAGAACAAGGTCAAGCGAATTGTCTGTGAAGCTGATATAAGATAGGATTAGCTCCTGCCCTTTGACTCTGTTTCGGCTTCTCATGTCTGGGAGCAAATTTTCTGTGGCTCTGGATCTGTGTAAGTGTATAGCACACTTAAAGCTTTCAGATCTTCCGTGGAGGGGAAACCCCCTGGAAATACAGTATTTTATTATTTCCCTGTAAAAGCAGACCCAGTCATTCCTCGTCAGAGGAAGGCATCTTATGAAAAGTGACTCCTTCCATCAATGTTCAGAGGCACAACTTGGTCTGAATTTCCTCTCCTCACTGCTGTGGGCAGAGTCCTCATCCAGTTTTCCTCTCATGATTGCCAAGAGAGCTGGATTTTTTGTGGGAGACTGGAGCTTTAGATGCAGGGCTTGACTGACCTCCTGTTGATCTTTATCTCTTCTCCGCCATCAAGATCCATATGCCTGACACCAGTCAGTTGCCACTGAAGAGGAGGAAGAGGGCAGTCTCAGAGCATACATAATTTGTTGTTCTTATACATCACCTTGGGCATGCACACAAACGCATATCAAGTACAAAACAATAATGAAACAACTAAAAATGGTTAAAAACAACACAAAAACCAGAAGGTGGATTTTAAAAAGCAATGTGGAATAGACATCCATGGCAGAGATCTATTTATCTAGCTTGGAAAGCTTGTGAGTAATAACCACCACAAACCTGTGTATGAAAGGCTATCCATGAAGTCTTACAAGAGCAGTCTTGCTTCTTCCATGACAGTAGCTTCATCAGATTTCCATGGCTGGAAATTCCGTCTGTTAATATACCATTATTAAGTCTGGTCCAGGTTCAGGTGGTGGCTCATCAACCTCCTGGCAGAAGTTATTTATATCCATCCCAATATGGCTTTGGAGCAGAAACTGCCCTGTTTGCTTTGGTGGATGATCAGGGAATTGACCATCTCTGGGTTAGGAGCACATTGTCATGATGGTTCCAGTCCTATCCAAATGTCAGGGTTCAGAAGGGAGTGCTGGGCTGCCTCCAGGTTCCATCTTCCCCATGCTTTCTTGATATATACATGCAAGTTCTGTAATTAAGGCTTGGCTAAGACTTCACAGAATGCCTCCTGTCTCCAAGAAAGTGCACTCACATGTTCAGTGTTCTGGTTTGGCTCTGAGCAATTACGCCTAGCTGCCATACATGATGCTTGCCATATGGTGAACTCTGAATGCCACACTTCACCCACTCTGCTTGCTTTGCAGAAAGAGATACTGATAAACTCACAATGCAGTGCAATATAATCTCACTCTATCTCCTGTCCATAAGTCTCATTGTTTTCCTGGACTGGACTTGTATTGTGGCTCTACTTTGGACAGTTACTTCATTGTTCTTGCGCATCCTTTGCAGATAATTCTGATGAGGAAGGCCTGGAAGCAGACTTTTCATTTATTGGTTCCCATGCTTTTGCCCGCATGGAGGGAGATGTTGATAAACAGAGGCGTCTTATCCTTCAAGGGCAGCTCTCGGAGGCAGCACTGCAAAAGCAGCATCAGAGAAAGTAAGAAGTTATTGCAGATGACTATTCCTATTGTGATTCATTGTGTTTTGAACTTCAGTTCTATATGCCTGGGAGCTGCTACACTATGCTTGGTGTATTTTAGCAGATTTAGAAACATGGAGAACGCTTCCTCTTGTGCTGGGGGCTTTAGACATAGCTTCTGTGCTATTTAATGGAAGGATGGCAGCTCAGCTACTTATTTTTGTTTAATTAAAAAGGTAAAGGGACCCCTGACCATTAGGTCCAGTCATGCCCGACTCTGAAGTTGCGGCACTCATCTCGCTTTATTGGCCGAGGGAGCCGGCGTACAGCTTCCGGGTCATGTGGCCAGCATGACTAAGCCGCTTCTGGCAAACCAGAGCACCGCACGGAAATGCCGTTTACCTTCCCGCCGGAGTGGTACCTATTTATCTACTTGCACTTTGACGTGCTTTTGAACTGCTAGGTTGGCATGAGCAGGGACCGAGCAACGGGAGCTCACCCCGTTGCGGGGATTCGAACTACTGACCTTCTGATCGGCAAGCCCTAGGCTCTGTGGTTTAACCCACAGCGCCACCCGCATCCCCCTTTGTTTAATTATTTCCAACTTAATCCCACACTGCTCCACTTGCGTTTTCCTTTTGGATTCTGACAGAGTATAACATCATGTGAGAAGTATGACAGGTTTGTTTGCTGTATTTGTCTAATAATATGTCTCTGGAGGTGGTCTTTGATTGCTAAACATGACAACCAGATCAGTCCAAGTTCTGAAACCTTATGTGGCTGCCTTCCAGTTACAATCGCTGGCTTTGTCGAGCAAGAGCAGAAGACCTGTCTGATATTGCGTCCCTTAAAGCTTTATACCAAACTGGTGAGTTCAAGGTCGCAAATTCTAACTGCCCCATAACTCTTCCTTGTTGAATATATTGCAATGAAGATATACTGTGATAAAAGGAAGTCTCCATGTCTTAATGCTACACTGTACAGGAGAATCCAGCCTTTGAAAACTATTTTTAATTTTGTATGCATAAGGAAATTGGCTTAGTCAAAGACTGGCAAAAGTAATGCAAGACTGTCATAAGTCGTTCAGTAGAGGATGGCCATAGACCTGAAAAGGGCTTAAAACAAGGAGCATGACCTATACAGTCCAGACAACTGTGGCCCTTGAAACAGTGCCCTATGAAGTGAAAGCTAGTAATTAATTTAATAGTATTGCTCCCTCATTGCTAAAACCATGTGTTTATGAACTACCAGATTTTAGGGTGAGTTTTATTTCTGCTCACAGAAGTGGGGGGGGGGGGCTTTAAACTTAACCTTTAAAAGTTTCTGATGTTCATTCTATTTGTAGGTGTTGATAACTGTGGTCGTACAGTAATGGCAGTGGTTGGAAGGAATATTCCTGTAACTCTAATAGACATGGAGAAGGTGAGATCCTGACAAACATAAAAATTATTGGTGATTAAATAGTAAATTTCTCTTTGGATACAGGTTTATTTATTCTTTTGTACATTTATATCCTGCTCTTCATCCCTAAGAGGATTTCCAGAGCACATGACAATTCATTTCAATTCAAAACACATCAACATATCCGATAAGGCCAGGCTAACAGCAGCTCTGGACCTGGTCTTTAACTGGGAGTACAATTCCACCAGCATTTCCACTACTCCACCTAAGTTAGATGGGAAAGGGTAATAGAACTGGCTGTCATTAGTATATTGACAGATCTTTTTGCAGACATAAACAGGCATATACACAACATTCCTCCACAGGTAGTGACCAGCCAGTAGACTTCATGGGTAAGGCCTGTGTTATACGCAGGGCTGCCTCTGAAGATGGTTCAGAAACTTCAGCTAGTGAGAATTGAGCAGCCAGGTTGCTCACTGGAGCAAGACGGTTTGAGCATATTACACCGATCCTGGTCCGACTGCGCTGCCTACCAATTACTTTCTGGACCCAATTCAAAGTGCTAGTTTTGACCTATAAAGCCTTAAACGGCTCAGGCCCGCAATTCCTCAGGGACCGCCTCTTTCCATATGAACCTACCCGGACCCTGAGATCATCTTCTGAGGCCCTCTTTCATGTGCCCCCTCCTCGAGAGGTCCGGAGGGTGGCAACATGAGAACAGGCCTTCTCTGCAGTGGCTCCCCATCTGTGGAATGCTCTCCCCAGGGAAGTTTGCCTGGCACCTTCATTATACACCTTTAGGCACCAGGCAAAACGTTACATTTTTAATCAGACCTTTGGTTGACCTGATCAACATCCTATACCCTTTTAAAATGTGGCTCTTTTGGGGGGAGGGGGGTTATTGGGTTAATGTTTTTGTTTTTATTTTGTATATTTTGATCTTTTCTGTGAACCACCCTGAGACCTCTGGGTATAGGGCAGTCTATAAATTCAATAAATAAATAAAATAAATAAGGGGGAATTGGAGCCGGCTTCTGGTTCAAGCCTACTGCTTTGTTCATGATAACTCAGGATTTGTGAGCTCACCACTTGTTTTGGGTGAGAAAGGAATGGCATCTTTTGTTGGAGAAGAATTTATTATGAAGCATTCACTTTTTTATTTCTTGAGAGAATCTGTTCTCATATGTAAGCGCTGCACATTCAAAAAGTTTGAAGAACTTTTTCCTCGATCCCCCTAAAGGTTGCTCTGCTTTTAGCCGTATTACTCATGCAAGGATGGATGCTGCAGTCCTCCTCTGAAATCTGACATTTGTGACTTTTCTCTTTCTCCAGGCACTCTTGTACTTCATTCATGTAATGGACCACATTGTAATGAAGGAATATGTCATT
The DNA here is from genome assembly GCA_034642415.1 of Podarcis siculus. NCBI lineage: Eukaryota > Metazoa > Chordata > Lepidosauria > Squamata > Lacertidae > Podarcis > Podarcis siculus. The sequence goes on along the minus strand of JAXCMG010000032.1, from coordinate 2,173,002 downwards.
GTGTATTTCCACACGCTCACTAATATCTACAATCACCTAGATTCCGATTTCCTAAAAAAACTCTCTGACATTGTCGATGCCAAGTAAGTATAACTCGGCTTTCCCCGAAGCCTTTCTCCTTACTTCCGTTTTGGATCAAAAAGCATCACAAAGAAACTATTTTAAAAGGGAGTGCTCATGGAGACACAGTGTGTTCAATGGGTACTGGAGGCTTAGTTTCAGAATATGCCCAGTCACTCGTGTGACGCAGCACCTTTGGGCTGCTAGAATAAGCTTCCTTGGCTTTATGAAAAAGCATGTCAGCTGTCATGAGACTACTCATTGTCTCTGTAGAGCTTTCCCACAGAAACAATTCAGGTCAGTGCTGCACATACATTAATAAGTTGCAGCTTGAAACAAGTGCGCTTTTTAACATGGAGCAGATTGCTAAGAACTTGTTTGATTTCTGCAAATGTTCATTTAAAACTTGAGACATTTACTGCTCTTGTTGTTAACCTAGGTACAAAAAAAATCTGAAGGCCCTGTACTTTGTCCATCCAACGTTTCGCTCAAAGGTGAAGTATGCTCTACTCAACGGGGAAATTGTACGTTTTGGGTTGTAGTGAATGTGGGGGATCCCAAAATATGGGGCATAATCAGTTTGTACAAATCCTTTGCATGCTTCTTCTATAACATGAGCTAATTACATAGCAAGATAGGAATCAGGACCACTGTCATTTGGATTGGTTAGCTCTTTCAAGCTTTTCATCAAAGTCATTTAGATACCTGCCCTTAGGGTGAAGGGTGAGTAATTACTACTACTACTAACAACAGCAACAACAACAATGATAAATGTAGTCTTAGAGAATGCTATATTAACATTGCTAAACTACCAATCTGAATTGTGCATGCACTTTGTCTGCTGAAATGGTGAAGGAATTGCTAGATTGAGACTCTGGGCAGTTATTGACAGTTTTTTCTGGTAACATTTATTTCCCATTCTTGTCTATTAGGTTTCAACATGGTTTTTCACAACCTTTACGGTCTCGGGACTAAAGGACAAAATCCACCACGTGGAAAGCCTCCAACAGTTGTTCGCAGCCATTCCCCCCGAACAAATTGACTTTCCCCCGTTTGTTCTTGAATATGATACTAGGGTAGGTGGCTTCAGGCACTACTGAGTGTTTACTTCTGTTTCTAGTCTGTATGGAAGCAGCTGCATACAGCAAACCAGGGGGTGGGGGAAGCTTTCCTTCCGCCTGTTTTAAAAGAAATCTGAGGGGATTGCTTTGGAAACAAGGAAAAGCTTGGAAACTGACTGAATCTGTGAAAGGCTTGAAGCATTTTCTCTAAAGGAAAGAGCTTTAGCCACACTACCTCACTTTCAAAAGATTGTTGAAGAGAGCATGATCTGCAGTACACTGGGGGCTGAGGGGGAGAAAAGCACCCAATAGCCATGAAGCAGCTTATCATGGCTTCTTTTATAAGGCGCATGTCCTCCAAAAGCCTAGCTTCTGGTTTGTGCAATAGACTCCTTAAAGTTGTACGCCAAGAGAAAATCTTCCCCCATTCTTTAACTTGTTCCATCTCCTAGTTCTTTCCTTTCAAGTTTGCCTAAACTAAGTTTGTAGGCTTCCTTACTCACAATCTAGTTACTGGCGCCTCTCATGATTTTTTGCAAGTCTACCATAAAGTTTGTGTAGGAAACATTTATAAGCCAGCCCCAGCAGATTACACTGTATTGTTTGGTAGGTCAATTCTTATGTTACTTTTTTCAACGTTTAGATTACTACCTTTGTTACAAACATGGGAATGGCTGTATGAGAATACAAATAATAATAATAATAATAATAAATAAATGTCCAGTAGCACCTTAGAGACCAACTAAGTTTGTTCTGGGTATAAGCTTTTGTGTGCATGCACACTTCTTCAGATACACTGAAACAGAAGTCACCAGACCCTTATATATAGTGGGCAGATGGGGTGGGGGTTTTTCTCAGAAGGGAGTGGGACCTGTCTGATTCGACTCCCAGAACAATTTGAAAACCAAGGCACGGCTTCTGATTGGCTGCAGGAGCTTCCTGCAGCCAGTCAGAAGCCGCGCCGGACGTTTGGCTTCCAAAAAACATTCACAAACCAGAACACTCCCAGGTTTGTGGTGTTTGGGTGCCAAAACGTCCAAGTACCAAGGCATTTGACCATCAAGGTACGACTGTAGATCCACTCTTTCAAAAGGTTTCCCTCTTTGTGTGAGTTAGTGAAGTTTTTGCGGGGGCGGGGGGTTAAAGATCCTTGAGAGAAACATTTGCGATGTTGGCTACCTTCAGAGTGAGAATGGTGGCCCTGCAAATGGCTGACATGCCCACTTCCACAGATTCCCTTGGAGAAAATGTTCCTTGAAAGGAAGGGAAGATTGCCCAATTCTGGGAGAGATTTTTAATGGGATGAGGAGAAACGCTTCATTCAGCAAGATTTAGGAAGATTTGATTTGTGTTTTACATGTGTCTTCACTGTGCCATTTCATCTCTGCCTCTTGCTCTCTCTTTGTAGGAAAATGGATCGTATTATTCCTATCCGTCTTCTCCAGACCTCTGACTCTGCAGCTCTGCCCTTTCTGGTTTCCCAACCTCCTGAGATGCTGCTTGCCGTACATGCTGAGCTGACGCAGCCTCTTCAGAGAGATCAGAGAGAGGAGTTTCCTCCCACCTCTGCTATTTTTTTACAATGGTATTTGCAAGGACACGTGCAATCTAAACTCCCGTCGCAATGTGCTGTGTATTTAAGCATCAGTCCAGTGGAAAAGTTGATTTATGAACATGAGCATAGATCTCTCTCCCCCCCCTCTTGATTTCAAGGGTTTCTCTCCCACCCCCAGTGAATGCCATTTTCCCAAGAGATCTCTGAACTGTGTTTGAATCTGACCTCTGCAAAGTTCTCAGCAATTCCTTCAGTTATGTGTGTTAGAGTGACTTGGAGGAAAAGATACAGGATCTGTTTAACAGTGTTCTAAGGTCTTCTCGCTTTGAGTCCACCTTCAGTGGTGACACAGTTACAGAATTCCCTGTAGAAATTTCTGCAAGGCACTGTTTCAAGCCCTACAGCTATTACAAAGTTAAGCATCATAAATGCTATTTAGCTAGGAATCTGACGGTCTTGTCTCTCTTTTCTGGATGATGTGAGATGTAAGGATGCTGCTGCTTTTTCACGAAATAATAAACCCAAAGGACATATCAGCAGTGTCTCCTGTAGTTCATGCTACTTGTACACTTGCATTTGAAAGAACAAGATGTGTGAATAACTGCTTATCACCTGGACTCCATTATGATGTAGATTTTTAATCATTAGAAGTAAACCATGCAACTTTTATTTTGAAAATAAATTATTTGGTAGTGGCATTGTAAAATTGAATCTATAACTTCTCTAAGAACCTTACAGCTTTCATAGTTGCTTTATCTGCCTTCTTACATTTTTGAAGTGGGGGATCCAACGATTCAACCTCAGAGGAAGTTTTAGATGAGACACTGGCTGAAAAAGGCGGGAGGATGAAGAAAATATTCACACATGAGAAAGCAAGTGAAGTTTGTAGAAAGGAGAGAGGTGAAATTACCCTGGTTGAATTTCACATTTCTATAATATAATCAGCCACATTCCTTGCCTTGCTACTATTTTCTGCTCTATTTTCTGAGAGCCAGTGTGGTTTAGTGGTTAAGAGCGGTAGTCTCGTAATCTGGGGAACCGGGTTCGCGTCTCCGCTCCTCCACATGCAGCTGCTGGGTGACCTTGGGCTAATCACACTTCTTTGAGGTCTCTCAGCCCCACTCCCCTCACAGAGTGTTTGTTGTGGGGAAGGAAGGGAAAGGAGAATGTTAGCCACTTTGAGACTCCTTCGGGCAGTCATAAAGCGGGATATAAAATCCAAACTCTTCACTTCTTTCCTATTTGAGAAGAATTACGCCATATGAGAAGATGTGCACCAGATTAAACTGCAGTAGCTTACTCTGGTTTAGATACAAGGTACACAGCATGGGTATGTTAATGGATACATGCCTACATGCCCCATTAAACTGGTAAGCAAATGCAGTTGATTCTCATTTAAAAACAAACCTCTAAGAGGTTCTGAAAATACGTCTCTGCAGTTTCAAGATTCAGATTCGCTGAAAAACTAGTAAAAGCAGCGGGCAGATTCTGAAGGAAACGAACTAGAACTGAAATTAATATTTTGCAATGTGGATAGATGGAGACCGAGTCAGAGACAAACCACAACACTTCAGTAACTAAAGCAGGAAATTCAAAGGATGCCACTACCCTGACTTTAAAATAAAAAAAAGGAGGTGGGGGCAGAGGAGACTCGAAGTGACTTTACAAAATGAAATTTCAATACACAGAATACAGTGGTACCCCGCAAGACGAACGCCTCGGAAGACGAAAAACTCACTAAACGAAAGAGTTTTTCGTTTTCTTAGGCGCTTCGCAAGACGCATTTCCCTATGGGCTTGCTTCGCAAGACGAAGCTTGCCCCGCAAGCTCCGGGGATAGCGGGGAAGCGCAGCGCGCCTTCCCCTCTGTCCCCGGACCTGTTCTGAAGGCTGGCGGCGGGGAGAAGATCGCTTCTGAAGGCTGGCGGTGGGGAGAAGAGCTCTTCTCCCCACCACCAGTCCCGCAATCTCCGGGGACAGTGGGGAAGCGCAGCGCGTCTTCCCCGCTGTCCCCGGACCTGGCCCGAAGGCGGTCTCCATAGGAACGCATTAATTGATTTTCAGTGCATTCCTATGGGAAACCGTGCTTCGCAAGACAAAAAACTCGCAAGAAGAAAAAACCCGCGGAACGAATTAATTTCGTCTTGCGAGGCACCACTGTACTGTATTTTTCGCCCCATAGGGCGCACCGGCCCATAGGGTGCACCTAGTTTTTGGGGGGGGGAATAAAGAAAAAAAATATCCCC
>JAXCMG010000032.1:2143355-2167681 GCA_034642415.1 Podarcis siculus | reverse complement strand
GCTTCCCCCGACCCCAGCCCCCAGAACAGGCTGCTATCCACAAGCCTAGGGAGCCCGGCGGGAAGTCGCACCCATCTCCCCAGGTTTGCGGATATCTGCCCGAAGCCCAGGGTGCTCTACTCACCGTGCCCCGGGCTTCGGGATGCAGGCAGCTGTCCGGAAGCCTTGGACTTCGCCTTGGACTCTGAAAGCCTTGGACTTGGGTCGGACTTCGCACCAGGCTCCCACGGCTTGCGGAGAGCTTCCTGAAATCTGGAGAGTGAGAGGGGTCGGTGTGCACCGACCCTCTTGCTCTCCAGGCTTTAGCGAAAGCCTGCATTCGCCCCATAGGACACACACATATTTCCCCTTCATTTTTGGAGGGGGAAAAGTGTGTCCTATAGGGCAAAAAATATGGTATTTATTAAACACTGAAGGTGATTGAAACATAAGATAACTTTTCTCCTTCCCCTGCACTGCCCTCAATACTTGAAAGCATGGAGACTAAACCCTTATTATGGAAAGAAGTACAGCAAGGGCATAACACAAGAGATGCCCCTGAGGGGTGAAACTTCTTCACCTGGCCCGAAAGATGATGTTGATGCCAAGGGAGTCTTCCTGGTCCACCGCTGCAAAGGCACCCTCTTGTCACATTCATCCCGACTGCTGCAAAGCACGACACTAAATTAAAACCATTTCAAATAAGCAGAATGAGAGAACATAGTCACAGCTGGCATCCAATTAAATATACAAGGTAATTGTGTGGAATGTGAGGTGGTATTTCTGCATGACAACTGAGCATTCAAATTAAATGAGCATGTTCCCTTTTAATGAAAAAAAGGGGATTCCGCTTCATCAGAAATTGTTGCAGACGGCTGAATAGTTTGCATTTTGTGGTGTATGGGTATCACTGAGACTTCAGGAGTCAGAAAAGGGTTGTGCACAGGACACAGTGGGCTTGGAGAACATTCCACCATCAAACACATAAGGTAAAGGTACCCCTGCCCATACGGGCCAGTCGTGATCGACTCTAGGGTTGCACGCTCATCTCGCTCAAGAGGCCATGAGCCGGCGCTGTCCGGAGACACTTCTGGGTTACGTGGCTAGCGTGACGAAGCTGCAACTGGCGAGCCAGCACCAGCGCCGCACACGGAAACGCTGTTTACCTTCCCGCTATAAAGCGGTACCTATTTATCTACTTGCACTTACGAGTGCTTTCAAACTGCTAGGTGGGCAGGAGCAGGGACCGAACGATGGGAGCTCACCCCGTCATGGGGATTCGAACCGCCGACCATACGATCGGCAAGTCCTAGGCACTGAGGTTTTACCCACAGCGCCACCCGCGTCCCTACACATAGCAGAGGTTAAATACATGAGTTCATGCCGCATTGACAGAATTAATTTTATCCTGTTTATGGGTCGTCGTCCCCCCCCCGTTTTATATTTACAGATCATATTTTCATCCTTATACAATAATTAACATAAAAAAGAATTTCCTCCTGTTTTGATGTTCTATAGTGTACGTTGCTGTTTTTAATCTACTTGCTTGTGAGCCGCCCTATGGATAAATGGTGGTATCGAAATGGCTTCATTTGTGAAATACAGTAATATAAAAAATGATTGTTTAGGAGATTTGTAGCCTCCATCCTAATATGGCAAGGGTTGTAGCCTGCACCAAGAGAGAGAGTCGCTAACCAGACAATTTAACCACTCCTGCGTGGTCCTCACAGCTGCCACCAAGTGGAAATCTGTTTTTCCTAGCTGTCTCTTCTAAGCAGTCCTCTGTATAGAACCATAGAATTGTAGAGTTGGAAGGGACCCAAGGGTCATCTAGTCCAACCCACTGTGATGCAGGAATGTCAACATGCTGTCCTGATTTGAAATCATACTGGACCCTGCTTAGCTTTGCAAACATGCTTGCAGTTTTATCGGTGCACCACTAGGAGCGGTTATGACCTTTTGGGGTTTGTGGACCAATTTGCAATCCAGATGCAATTGTGGGCATCACACAAGCACTGTAATAATAGAATACTACTTATAAGACTAATTTCAGCAGGAGGGAGGGACTCTGTAGGCACCAAGGTCTGTAACTGTGTCTGTGAATAAATTAACTGTGTTAGTTAACACTTAGGGACGCGGGTGGCGCTGTGGGTAAAAGCCTCAGCTCCTAGGGCTTGCCGATCGAAAGGTCGGCGGTTCGAATCCCCGCGGCAGGGTGCGCTCCCGTTGCTCGGTCCCAGCGCCTGCCAACCTAGCAGTTCGAAAGCTCCCCCGGGTGCAAGTAGATAAATAGGGACCGCTTACTAGCGGGAAGGTAAACGGCGTTTCCGTGTGCGGCTCTGGCTCGCCAGAGCAGCGATGTCACGCTGGCCACGTGACCCGGAAGTGTCTCCGGACAGCGCTGGCCCCCGGCCTAAAGAGTGAGATGGGCGCACCAACCCCAGAGTCTGTCAAGTCTGGCCCGTATGGGCAGGGGTACCTTTACCTTTTACCTAGTTAACACTTTGCAACTTAGTTCCAAGTAAGTGTTTGTAGGATTACCAGCACTTCCTCACCCATTCAGTTCCCTGCACTGAGTAGTGTACTAAGGCAGCTAAATCTGAGGTAGCAAATTTACATTTTCTTCAGGTTCTGGTAACTAAGAACTAGGTTTCAGTTTCCCAGGCTGACCTTTTCAACCTCCCGGCTTCTAAACAGGAAGCAGTCATTTTATAACCAAGCTGAAAAAAAATACAAAGTGGCTGAATAGTTCCATTCCTTAATGCTTAATGTGGAATACAGTGGTACCTCGGGTTAAGAACTTAATTTGTTCTGGAGGTCCGTTCTTAACCTGAAACTGTTCTTAACCTGAGTTACCACTTTAGCTAATGGGGTCTCCTGCTGCTGCCGCGCGATTTCTGTTCGCATCCTGAAGCAAAGTTCTTAACCCAAGGTACTATTTCTGGGTTAGCGGAGTCTGTAACCTGAAGCATCTGTAACCTGAGGTACCACTGTACCATAGTTAGTACTGTACTCTCAAAATCTACTACAGTTGGAGTATTTCTCTTAAGTAGAGATGGTGGCGATTTTTGCAATAATTGAGCTTGCACTCAAACAGCCCTGTTCGCTCACTTGCAGACGGTCGTTTGTGAGCCAGTCAGGTTTCACTTTGATGTGCTTTCAAACTGCTAGGTTGGCAGGAGCAGGGACTGAACAACAGGAGCTCACCCCGTCGTGGGGATTCGAACCGCCAACCTGATCGGCAAGCCCAAGAGGCTCAGTGGTTTAGACCACAGCTACTCAGCAATAAATCCAATTTAAATCAAAAGCACATCAAACTGCAAGTAGATAAATAGGTAAAGCTCCGGCAGGAAGGTAAACAGCGTTTCTGTACGCTGCTCTGGTTCGCCAGAAGCGGCTTAGTCCTGCTAGCCACATGACCCGGAAGCTGTACACCGGCTCCCTCGGCCAGTAAAGCGAGATGAGCACCACAACCCCAGAGTTGTCCACGACTGGACCTAATGGTCAGGGGTCCCTTTGCCTTTACCTTTACCAGGTAAATTGGGTTAAGATTCCATCCATACTCCTGAAGATGTTTTACACCCAAAGCCTGAATGAGTATAGCCGCAAGGCAAAGGAGGTTTAGCATCAGAGTTTACTTTCTCCTAGATGAGCTACCTTCCCAGGCTGACGAGCCCCATCTGCCCCTCACTTCCCTCTACAGCATGTGCAGAAACTGTCTTCTTGACCTTTGGACCCACTATTGGTTTCATCTTCTCAATCTGCCAGTGCCTGTCTTCACATGCAGAAGTACGGTGTTGCTTTTGCGGCTAGGACCACAGGGTTGCTCTCTGCAAATCTGCTTCACATGGCTACAGAAAAGACCATCCTTCAGAAAACCACTTCACTGTCAGAATTCAAAGTAAGCGTCCACATTTCCCTCCTTAAACGAATCTGCCTGTCTGCTTCATGGCTCCAGGGTTTCTAACTAAAAGCACTTCATGTCAGTGTCGCTGTACCAGTGAATCCTTATTCTGTTCTCATGGGGGTAACATGATAGCAAAGGATAAGAAACGACATAGGGTGCCATTCTATAGATCACGCTTCAATGCAAAACTTATGAGTCAATGTTTCCAGCAGAACTAAACAAAGAAATGCCTTTCGGTTTTCTCAATTCTTCTCCCAGCTTACTCTCTGGTTTCCACAGTGACGAGGATGTCCAGGAAATGTTTGTCAGAACAATCTCCAGGAAGAGTTAAGATCAGCCAGCAGGGAAGTGTTATTGTTCCATAGCCTGCTGCAAACAAGTGACAGAGACTTGTCCATATTTGCTTGGTTCATATAAGGGAAAATAAAAATAAAATAAGCACCAACCCTCTCCTCTGCTATACAACATTAAAAAGTGTCTGGCTGTACCTGATGATAGACACCTGAAAATGGTGGGTTAGTTTTTCCAAGAGAGTAGCTGGCCACTTTTGTTGATACAGGCAACCGTCATTTTGCATGGGGGTTACATTCCAGACCCCCGTGAGCATCAGTGAGGACCGCATAAATTGTTCCTCCCACCTGCATTCTGCCCCACCCCTATTCCGCCCTTTTAATGACATTTTAGTGACCAATTTGTGGGACCAATTTCAGTGGTCTGCCCCCGTCCCTTGATGGATCCAAATGGCTTCCAGAAAGTGGTAGGGGATGTCTTATCCCATGCTGGTGGCTCTCAGCTGATTTCCTGGAGGTGTACTTGTAGGATTTGCTGTCAGCTGCAGAGGCGTAGCGTGGGGGGTGCCAGGGGTGCCGGTCGCACCGGGCGCAACATCTGGGGGGGGCGCGAGTCCAGAGGGAAGGGACAAGTTCCTTCCTCCGCCGGGCTCCCCGTCGCCACCGCCAGCCTTGCGCCCTAGCGCGCGCGCGCCCTGCCGCCGCTGCGGCTGCACTCCACTCACTGCTCGCAGGAGGAGCAGCCGCCGCTGCAGCAGCAGCCCCGACGCCGCCACCACCGACGCCCGGCCGGGCACGGGCAGGCTCCGCACCCCGACGCCGCCAACACCGCCGCCATCCCCTCGGCCCAGCCACAGGCGGCGGCTGCTTCTGCCGACTGGAAGGGAGGAGAGCTCCGAGGGGCCTCAACGCGCCCTGTCCTCCCCAAAACCCTCTGAGACGAAGCCGGCGGGCGGGCGAGGGTCTCCCGGCAGAAGGGGGCGCCGCTGGCTCCGGCTCTCAGCGCAAGTCTCAGCCGCGGGGGGGGGGGCGAGGACGGAGCGCGGCTGGAAGCCCCCGGACCCGGCCGGGAGGAGGAGAGGCGCTCGCCAAGCCCGGATCTGGAGCGCCTCGGAGCGCGGGCGGGGGAGGCGCTCGAGGGGAGGGGGCTTCGGCTGCCTCGGCTGCTTCGGGGGCTCCGCAAATAATAAATTTAATAAATTCCTGCTGAGCCTTTGGGGGGGTCCTTGGCTCCTTCGCTCGCCCCCAGCCCCAGTGGCGTAGCATGGGGGGGTGCAGGGGGGGCCGGCCGCACCGGCCGCAACATCTGGGGGGGGCGCTCGCACTCGAGTGCTAAAATCCACGGGTTAGGGGGCACAAATTACTTGCCTTGCCCCGGGTGCTGACAACCCACGCTACGCCACTGGTCAGCTACCAAATTGACTTGCTATCCACTTTAGGCCCTTGTGCACCATAATGCCAGGAGGGGCTGTGTTTGCTTTTCTGCTTCAGGCAGCAAAATGCCTGGGGCCAGCCAGGGGCCCTCTTCTTAGGTGAAGGGCATCTTCTCTAAGCCCCAATAACTCCCTCCTTCAAAACCCTTGAGAAGGATTTCTAGGTGTCAGGAGGCAATTCCTAACCATTAGCTCTCATCCTAGGCTTTTAGCATAACCGGGAGCTGTGACTTGAAGAAGTATTATGCTCATTCTGAAAAAGGAAACTTTGCTTCATTTTACCTCAATCTTTCTCCATTGGAAGGACATCTGGGGAAAAGGGGTTTCTTCCCCCAGGTTTTCTGGTCCATCCCCCTGGCCTGGACCTTTTTGTTTGAAATTGCTAAGCAGCAACAGTTAACAAACCTGGACGTCAGACTAAGCAAGCACATGAGTCCATTATGGTGAGAGGAATTATATTTCAATTGCAGCAATTGTTTAAGTTTGCACCTTTACATATATGTTACCATATGCAAACTGATGTTCTCTATTCAGTTATGCATAACTGACATTTAGAGAAAACCTCTCTGAGCTGCCTATCTAGGTGCAGAGACGTTTACTTTGAATTTTACACGCCATGATGGAGTGGGCAAGCTTCATCTACATGTTCTGCAGCCTCTGTTTTTATCCAGGGCAATAAAACACGCACACTTTCCAATATATGTTCTCGGAAAACACACGTGACAAGCCAGAAGTAAAACTACTTCTGTACCAGTTTGAATTCAGAACTACATTTGTGCCTAACATTCTAAATACTAATGTAATTATATTCAGGGTGTGTTTGGCTGAAACCAACAGGTGTTTGAAACCAGAATGAGGGGGGGGAGGGGGGTTTGCTTCTGAGCCTTTCAGAACAAACTGTTCTGAAAGCTGTAAGGTTATTCTTGCCTCAGTTATCAGACAGAAACATGGACAACCTACCAAAAAATAATAATGCAACAACCTAATCTTACCAGAATCTAGTTATCAGTGAAGCTGAGAATCCCTATGTGGGCTATACCGTTTAAAATACAGGTTGGAGATTGTCCAGCAATGCCCCGAACACAATTGCCCAGCAGACACAACATCCCTTCCCCATAGAAAACTGGATTTCAGAGAGAGTGGTTCTAGCCTAGTTGTCGTCCTAGTTTTCTAGCAGCAAGGAGATTTGGGGGGTGGTGTTTTTGGTATGGAGAAACATTGTATTTGGGTAAGAAATAAGATCCCCATCATACTGAGAACTAAGACCAAAATACTGTTTTTTACAATCAGAAAATGTGATGTTTCTCTTGAAGTTGTGAAGGGAAAATTAACACAAATCAAACAGAAGTCAGATATATAATCTATAATACATAATACATTATATAATCTTATAGTATGTTATAATCTATAATACACATTTGGATTTGCCTACACTGGATACTAGAGTTGTATCCTTACTGAATACACAGCTGCACAACTGGCTCCCACTGACTGTATCCTTTGATTTGCAGTCCATTTGGGCTGCCAGATTTTATGCATAGCTGCAGCATATAGATTTGTGTAGGGTTTACTGCTTAGCTTTTTCTTCTCCCAAATATATCCCACAAGGCAGTGGAGCTTTAGGATCAGAGCTTTCCTTCTGGGCTACCTTCCCAGGTTGATGAGCCCCGTCTGCACCTCACTTCCAGCATGTGCAGAAACTGACTTCTTGACCATTGGATCCACTCTTGGTCTCACCTGTCCCATCCACCAGAGTTTGTCCTCGCATGCAGGGGAGGTCCCTAACTCACTGAGGGTTTGAGACCCATCAGCTACCCTCACCTGGTTTAGCCAGCCAGTCGAATCTGTGGCTAGGCATGGTCCCTGTCGAATGCTGACAGCTTCAAGGAGCCACAGGTGAGAGTTGAGAGCAGGATGGGGACCAAAGGTGGACAACCAAGCCCAGAAGGAGCATGATGTGTCCCCCACCAGAGGTACTACCCCGCCAGCACCCCATACACCCCAGGGTGTGATATGAATACAATAAAGTAAATGAATAATGACTTAGCAGGGACCAATATTAACTTAGGGCACTATTGATTGTTTTTATTCAGGCTGCTCTGGAATTAATGTCTCATAGGCCTGGAAGGGAGAGACAGTTTTTTGTGAAATCTAGGACACTGTGGACACCTTGCCAACAAAGGTTCGTATTATTAAACCTATGGTTTTCCCAGTAGTGATGTATGGAAGTAAGAGCTGGACCATCAAGAAGGCTGATCGCCGAAGAATTGATGCTTTTGAATTATGGTGCTGGAGGAGACTCTTGAGAGTCCCATGGACTGCAAGAAGATCAAACCTCTCCATTCTTAAGGAAATCAGCCCTGAGTGCTCACTGGAAGGACAGATCCTGAAGCTGAGGCTCCAAGACTTTGGCCATCTCATGAGAAGAGAAGACTCCCTGGAAAAGACCCTGATGTTGGGAAAGATGGAGGGCCCAAGGAGAAGGGGACGACAGAGGACGAGATGGTGGGACAGTGTTCTCGAAGCTCCTAACATGAGGGAGGCAGTGGAAGACAGGAGTGCCTGGTGTGCTCTGGTCCAGGGGGTCACAAAGAGTTGGACACGACTAAATGACTCAACAACAACAACAGGGCACTGTGGAGGTCATGTTAGTATCATCTTAATCAGGGCTGGATTTAGGTTTGATGAGGCCCTAAGCTACTGAAGGTAATGGAGTCCTTTATATGTCCAGCTGTCCTTTGTCAACAACAAATTGTCGCTGGTTTTTTGTGTTGGATATATGCTATATGGTAATTTATGGACCTCATAGGTATCCAAAGCTATTTGCACATGCAGAATGTAGGCACCCTATATATAGAAATGAGCAAACCAGGGATATTTTAGGGAGCAGGGGAGCAGGCGGGGCCCATTACTTACATCATAGGAGCCTACACAACACAAAACACTGTTCCTATATGTAGGTTTTATTTTATTTGTTTTTTATCTTATATTTGGGAAATGTACATCCAGGCTTTTTTTCTTTAATTTTTTTTGGGGGGGCAAGAGAGTGGGGCCCTAAGCTACAGCTTGTTTAGCTTATACGTACTGCGTAAGGAGTTAACAGCCTGGCTGGTAGAAAAAGAAGTCACTGCCCTTGAGAAGTCAATAGGCAAGCTGGTTCCACATCTTTATCCAACCTAAGATACTAAAGAACTAAAAGGATATTAAATAGTTGGCATTTGAACTGGGCAAGGGGTGCTGGGGGGAATTATAAATTAAGCTGCCATTGGAAAACCCCTTAATGGGGGGAGGAAGAACAACAACAGTCATGTTTAAGTTGACAGACTTTATTTTTCACCTTAAGGAAACCAAAATAAGATACGCATCGGTAGCGCTCCAAAAAGCTGCTCATCTGGCAACTGACATTAGGTTTACAGTTTAAAGAAATACATATTTACCAGACGTGCATGGAAAAGGTTTCTTCCAGTGTAAAGAAATGCTACTCTTAAGATTATAGTCCATTTCAACTTTGAGTTCAGCACTGAGGGGGTGGGGGAATCTAAATTTTGCCTTGTTGCTGTAGCCCCACTTAATACGATCCTTCTTTCTCCCCCAAGACACAGTCATGTGAAAGGAAGGAATCCTGCAGTTTGTAGTCTACATTAAGAGTAAGTATGTGCCTTGCTCTATAGGCAGATCAATGTATAGGCAGAAGAGCACAGTCAAGAAACATTCAGGCAGTCTGAAATTACTCTGCAAAAAATGTGTAGAATGGCCAAGAGCAATTGAAACTGACAAGTCCTTGGCACTCAAATCAGAAGCCCTATACTTCCCCCCTTATCATTTTTGTTCAACTACTTCTTCACTCAAGGTGCTGCTGCTTTCGAACAGCCAGCGACGTCTGCATTGCTACAGATAGTGTTTATCTCTGTGTTGCAGAAGTAGCAGTTCTAAGAGTAAGAAAACCCTCTGCCCTCTTGTTTTGAACAATTAAATGAGAAGGGGGCCAAGTACTATTCCACATTCACTCAATGCCATCCAAACACAGTGCGTTTCCCAGGTAAGTAGTTCCATCACGATCCCACGCCTAACCTTAGCTTAGTTTCCTTTGGGGGAAAATGTACCGAAGGTTTGCCCATTAAGTAGGTGGCCGGCCTTTCGACTATAGGAACACTATATTGCCCAAGAGCTTGTTGTTGTTTTTCTTTTACTGCCTTTTGAATCTGATAGACAAATTTCAAGACTTCTGCTGGGACCCACTATTTTCATTTCCCATACCTGTGACAGTTCATCAAAACATGGATTCCTTTAACAGAAGTGCAAATTAACATTGCCAACCATAACACTGATCTTTTGCACTAGCAATGTGAAGGCCAGGATTGGGGGGGGGGTACATGTGTTCCCCCAATTTTTCCATATTTTTTTTCTGGGTCTTCCATATCTCTAGTCTATACCATGTTCCCTTTTAACAGGACTTATTTGCAGGATCCTTTCTTAAAGGCAGGCTCTTTAAACACCTCATGTGAGAACGCACCTAATTATATACTTTGAGGCTTGCGGGGGGGGGCACACAACTAACCTTTGGCCAAAAATATCATTTTTAAATAAATGATTCTTTAAGAAATAATAATTAATGAACCCATTTTTCAAGGGGAATCCCCCTGAAACAAGAAAATCCATGTTATAGAAACCCTCTTCCAGTCCTGGCCATCTACAAGCTTGGAACAATTATTTCAAGTGAGGTTTTTTACCAATTTGTCTTCAACGATACTGCTGTACTCTAGAAATCCCTAACTATGCACACTTACAAGCCAATGGTACAGTACAAAAACATAACAAAGTAAAGCCATCCCAGTTTCCTACTGATCAGACTTGTGACATCAGAGACTTAGGAACATCCTGCAGTTTCAGCTGAACTCTGGGGGGCAGGAGTATTCCATATTTCCCTGGCAGGTCAGTCCAAGCACCAGTGGAAAATAATATATTAAACTGAAGTTTCATAATTACCATATATTTTCTAGTACTTTGCTTTTTTAAAAAAAAGCTTGACTTGGGTTCTTAGAATTTCTGCATCATGTAATTTAGGACAGCCTTAATTTCTTTAAACTAAAAGGGGCAGTTTTGGCAGACGTCATTATCCTCTCCAAACTGAAATTCATTCTTTAGTCCTGCTACAGCAGCAATGAGTCAACTGCTAATTTAAGACTTTCTGAGGGAAAAGAAAATGGCTCCAGTCCTGCATTCAGTTCAGAAGCTGCTTCAGCCCTATTGACTTCGAACAGCCTAATGACATACAGGACTGTAGCTATGATCTTCCATAGTCATATCAGCCTAATCCTCATTATTTGCAAAGATAACTTGATTCAAACTTCAGAAGACAACATGGCATGGAAGCAATCGTGCAGTTACTACTACTCTGGCTTTGTCCCAACAGCATCTTTCTATCTTCAGTTTTAAGAAGGTTTGGGGAACAACATTGGGACAGTTCCCCCAGTGAGAGGAGAGGGGAGGAAAGGAATCTAGGAAAGATGGTGTCCACTCTATGGGTTGACCAAGGCTATTCAAGGAATGAGGAAAGAGAACCAGGAGCCATTCGGTTGGTGTGAGACCTAGTTGGTGAGGGGGGCTTTGAAAAATAGGAAGCTCAAAATCAGTTACAAGGCAGCCAGGTAGGATGAGACTGGCCATATGTATCTGCAACGTAGTAGCTGCTGAAGTTTGCATCACTGGTATATGGAGCTGGTTGATAATAGCAGGTGACATTGGTGGCACTGGGGATGAGGTTTTGCTCTACCAACACTCTGAGCGCCAGAAGGGAGATGAGGTTCAGTATCTGCCTTCGCTCATGTCCCATGAGGCACACCGTACTCTCGTTGACCACTTCGCGCAAGGTCATTAGGTAGTCATATTTGCTTCTGTCCTCTTCGGCAAAGTGGTTCAGGAGGTATGTCTCCAACTTGCGTTTCTGCTCTAGAATGTCTGGGAAGTCTATGAAGAACCTAGAACACATGTAACGCTCCAGGGTTTTTATCTCCTCTTTGTCCATGGGCTTGAAGTCCCTCACAAGCAAATTGCTGTACTTCAAGAGACCTCCTCCTCGGATCTCCTCAGGGTTCTTGGTGGCTATCAGCCTGTTCTTCAGGTGATCCAAGGCTGCCTCAAAGTCACCATACATGCTTTCTCCAATCACAGTTGGGTGGAAATGCTCACACATTGGGTTCTCTGAGCAATCATAGAAGAAGAGCAGAGAGTCTAGTATTATTTGGAAAGAGTCCACGCTAAATTCAAACTGCCGCCTTATACGATCCACAAACTTGAGCTCTACATTCCGGCCATGCTTGTTGAAGAGAGAGATTAGACTCCATCGGTCAATATCGGTGCACACTTTCACCAGCTTCTCAATATAGGCTTCCTTAAGGGTCATGGGGCTAATTTTTACGGTGTTGACACCTTCAGGCAAGAATTTTAAGAGGGACTGCAAAACCACATCTCTGACCAACTGGAACTCGGTCTCACTTGGGAGACATACTTGAAAGATAAGGTCTAGATCCTTACAACCCAGTCCATTGTCTTTGACCAAGACGTGACCTGCCACGGAACCATTCAGACGGACGTCATGCACCTTAATGTTTGCTTCACTTAGCCTGCGGCGAACAGTTTGGACAATATCCTTCAGAGTTATTTTCAGAGTCGGAAAGTTGCCTCTTCCGTGAATTGGCACCACCTCGGACAGGACCTCATGAAGACGACTGACCTGATCCCAGCTGAGCACACTGCGGGACAAGGAATCAGCTTTTGGTTTGTTGTCTGCCATTGTAGATTGATCTTTTAAGTAACTAAAAAAAAAAAAGGGGGGGGGGGGAGGAAGAGAACATGTTAATCAGACCATCCAGTTACACCAACAGGGTACAGCAAATATGAGAGACTGCAGTTGGTTTGGGAAGCCCTTCATGGAAAGAGCTAGGAGCCTGGCAACTTATTCTGTGCACCACCAGACTTGCTGTGGTTCACAGGTTCAGTCCTAGTAGCCCAGGTTGGCTCCATTAATACCAATGGAAGGATGGACTGTGTCGACCTTCCTTTGAAGTCAGTTTATCTGCAGTATATTCTAAGCTTTTATATTTTATCTTCCAAGCTTTCTAAATGTTCAAAGCAGCAAATGCAAGTACTTCTCATTTGTTGTGAGGAATACAAACACATTCCGTTAAAATACTCTGAATATAGAATAGGGTTGTACCTTAGATTTATGGTCTCATAACCTTTCCTGTCTACCCCCCCCCCCAATTATCCCACACCACCCCTCCCTCCCTCCCTCACCACACAAATACCTATGTTCCGGGTTTAGTTACTATGGCTGAGTTCTTTGGAGTTTGAGCATTCCCTACCACACAACTACTGCACAAGGGCAGTTTCTAGAGAGTCCCAGTCAATGATCCAGAGCTCATTAATTTACTAAGATGCAGAAGTTCACATACCACAACATCTTGACAGGAAGAATACCTGACGACACAGAGAGAACTTCTCTTCTTTTCTCCCACACCCTATTTTATTATAATTTCTTCCATGTCCAACTACAGTATGGTGTTGGTGTTGTTTTGCTCCAAATGTTGCTTTTAAAACATATGAAATATTTTAAAGAGGGAAACTGGTGTTGGGTGCCCCATTAAGCTCTCCAAAGGACCTGCTACTTGGAAAAAATATATTTCAGTATCCTTGTTGCCAGTCAGACGATTAGGCTCTAGCTTGGGCACTGACCGAGGACAAAATCAATATACATGCTTAACCCTTTCCCCCTTCACAGGTGCAGGCACATGAACACTGGACGTGCAATGCACATGGACTGCCATTTTGCATGCTACTGCTAGTTTCAACCAACCAATCCAGCATGTCATAGAGACGAGGCTTCACCAATGTGTACTGTAATGGCAATGCCAGAGAGGTATGTTCAGGCAGTGATCCTTTGCGCAAGATTAGAAGTACTTAGTTAGAAGCACAGGGAAATGCAGCTTTTCCAATACTTGGCAGCTGAACACAGGGGAGGTAGAACAACTGTAACACCCAACTTTGGCTTGCAAGTCTTATTTAAAGGTAAAGGGACCCCTGACCATTAGGTCCAGTTGTGGCTGACTCTGGGGTTGCGGCGCTCATCTCGCTTTACTGGCCGAGGGAGTCGGCGTACAGCTTCCGGGTCATGTGGCCAGCATGACTAAGCCGCTTTTGGCGAACCAGAGCAGAGCACGGAAACGCCGTTTACCTTCCCGCTGGAGTGGTACCTATTTATCTACTTGCACTTTGATGTGCTTTCGGACTGCTAGGTTGGCAGGAGCAGGGACCGAGCAACGGGAGCTCACCCCATTGCGGGGATTCGAACCGCCAACCTTCTGATTGGCAAGCCCTAGGCTCTGTGGTTTAACTCACATGGCTAATTGAGGCAGGGGGAAATAAGAGCAAGGAAGAAACCTTAATGTCTATATGGGTGCTAGGTACACAAATGGGATGTCTTTCTCTGCCTCTTAACCACTCCCAGTCACGCCTAGGAACAGCAACAGTTCTCTATATAACCAGATCCTCAAAAGAGGGCTGGTTAGTGGCCAAAGCAAAAGGCTAGCGAGACCCAGAAACAAGATGCAGGGGAAAACAGGTGGCAGCCTTCTTAGGAACAAAAGGGGGAAAGCCAAGAGCCTTACGGCTCTGAGATATCAACATATTAGTGTGCAAGCTTTGCACACTCCGTCATAATTTCTGTTCACAACCAGGCAAGTTTCAGAACTCTTTTCAGGGCGTTTTCGAAATTAGAAAAACAAACAGGAACGGAGTGGCAGGTGCTTCCTTAACTGCCATGGTAAAACCAAACAAAAACCCCACACACCTACAAGCTTTCTATCACATGTGGCCTGTGCCCCAGTGGGAAAAGGAATCAAAGTTGGAAGGGGCACCCAGAGTCATCTAGTCCACCCCCACATGCAGGAATTTTAACAGACTGTCCCTCATCCAATTTGAAACCATACCAGACCCGGCTTAGTCTTGAATGTGAGCTGACAATTTTATTGCTGTGCCAACCGAAGGTTAAGTTACATATTTCAACTAGACCTAGTGATAGGACACCCAATAACAACATGGAAAGTTTTTCTGGTGTTTTCAAGGCAGTTTTGCAATTTCTTTGTAATTAAGTTTGTACCTCCAGCAACACTTGGAGCTTCCCAGGTTCCCCACTCTGAACTAAAGACAAGTACCCATCATGAACTTTTCTTGGTCTCTTCTCCACACCCCTTTTCTATTTAACTTGGTGTGAAGAAAAGATATATGCAAGGGGGCTGTGAAACACAAGAACTTTCTTACGGTTTTTAGCTGACTAAGACACTGTCACTACTGGGGCTTCCTCCCCCTTAAAAAACAGGAAAAAAAACCTCCTAACATTATTGCGTGCGTTTACTCAGAAGCATGCCACAGCCATTTCGGTGGCACTTACTCCCAAGTAGATTGCATTTAGGAAAACAAGCCGCAACTTGAAGAATGTGTGTCACAGCAGAGCAAGGCGTTGGAATAAGAACAGACCGCATACGAGCGCAGGGACGGTCGTGCGCATGGGAAGACCCGCAATTTCCCGTGCTTCCTCTATTAAAAACTCCATGCAAGCAGGAAAGCCGAGCGAACCAAAAAACCCACGCACCCCCTTCTTTCCCTGATGCGCTAGCTTTCTGCTTGCAGGGAGCGCGCATTAACAGGGCGCAGCAGCTTGGGCGGCTGGCACCCAGTAGTAGCTCTCGCGTCCCTTCTGCCATCCAGGCTTCCTGCCATTTACTTGGCATATAGAGGCTCAAAGGGGGGTCGCACCCACCCCCCAAAAAACACACCCTCTGTTCCCTATGCCAAATGGGCAAAGCTCAGCTTTCAAGCTCGTAGGGGGAGCTTTCCTCCGGAGAAGGAGAAGAAGGAGAGGGCAAAAGCGCAGCCTCCCTTTGCCTCTGCGCTCCACTCACCAAAGCGCCGCAGGCTCCTCTCCAAAACGCGCAGCAACAGCAGCGGCGGCCAGAATTTTCTTGCGGGGGGCGCCCTGCGTGTCTAGCTTTATAGGGACCCGCCTTCCATCGGGACCCCGCCCCGCCAGCCGGAGGCGAAGGGAGAAGCTCCCTCCTCGGGTTCCTCCAGCCCAGATCAATTGACTGGGCGTTACTCTTCCGCTCCGCTGCCGAGCTGGTTTGAAGCCGGAGTAGAGGCTGAGTGAGATCGGAGTAAGCCAAAGCCAGCTGCAGGTGGAGTTGGGCTTGGGTTTGTTTTCAAGGAAGGCGCACCTCTGAAATGCAGTTATTTACATAAGCATCCCCATAGGCAATCCAGTGGCCTGAGGTCTTCCCAGCATCCATACTTTCCCCCAGGTATAGGATGAGACCGCTTCTCTTTCCTGGAGTCTACGCAGTGATTGGGTTGCCGTGAGAAGCAGCAAACATCGGGGGCTGCCTTTGGGATGGGTCGAGGGGAGTGCATGCTGCAGGAATTTTTGATAATTCATGATTCTGTAAATAAATAAATACTTTTCCAGCTCCAATTTGGGGCTGCCCTGCAGCCAGTCATCCTATGAAATTAACCAGCATCACTTTGTATGACTTAAGACTTACTCAGAAACCAGATGGTTTTACTTGTACAGGATGCGAAGTGCTTTATTAAAGTTGGGGGGAAACTCTCAGCTTCTATTTTTAAAGGCATCAATGGCTGATAACGAGAAATGGAGTGGAGGTTTCTGGTCGCACACTCGTGAACATAACTTGTGATTGGTGGTGAATGCACGTTAATTGAAAGAGGAGGGGAGGCGATTCCCCAGGAAGAATTAAAGCATGTTAAAATGTGTGTTACTTCAATTGGGAAGCCTATCACGCATCCACCTTTTACAGCTTTTCCGCTGCTGCAAAATGCTAGACTCTAGAGCAAAAAACAAACAAACAAAAATTCTTTGCCAAACTTATTTGAAAGACGAAAGAAAGAAATACTCTGAGCGTGTGCAGTTTAGCATTTTAAACTCACTTAAGCCACAGCACATTGCAGATATAAAATGGATCATGCTTCTGCTACCCTGATGCGAAACACATTTTCATGGGATGAGCACAATTCTGTAGGAAAAGATATGTGTTTAAAATAAAATAAAAGTTCTTTTTTTAAGCTGGAAATGCTAGCAGGTTCAAAGGTGGTGTTATGTAGCACTGAATTGCTTTGATGTATGTATGTATGAGGGGACGCGGGTGGCGCTGTGGGTAAAAGCCTCAGCGCCTAGGGCTTGCCAATCGAAGGGTCGGCGGTTCGAATCCCCGCGGCGGGGTGCGCTCCCGTTGCTCGGTCCCAGCGCCTGCCAACCTAGCAGTTCGAAAGCACCCCCGGGTGCAAGTAGATAAATAGGGACCGCTTTCTAGCGGGAAGGTAAACGGCGTTTCCGTGTGCGGCTCTGGCTCGCCAGAGCAGCGATGTCACGCTGGCCACGTGACCCGGAAGTGTCTTCGGACAGCGCTGGCCCCCGGCCTCTTGAGTGAGATGGGCGCACCAACCCCAGAGTCTGTCAAGACTGGCCCGTACGGGCAGGGGTACCTTTACCTTTACCTTTATGTATGTATGAATGACAGTCTGCACATACTCATATTAAAAAGGAGTTCTTTATTTCAAACATGCCGATAAACAAGGTGGTGAGCTTATACAGAAACAGCAGAAATTCAAACAACGAGCGCTTTTGTCATTAATATTTTTATTTGTTGAAAGTGAACAATAACCATAACAAAAGAGTTAAAGAATTAAAATGCAAGTCCTTTAAAATTGTAAAATTCAGTTCCTATGTATAGATTGCTCCTCAGTGAAGAAAACAGATAACACCTAAATAAGCAGCAAAGGGGCAAAATTAATCACTGTTCCTTAACCTGATTTCCAGGTACAGTACTCAGCTGTCAAGTTATGTCCTTTTTGCAATTTGGGGAAATGATGAGAGATTTAACATTATTGACTTCAAGAATGTCAGCTATAAATGTGGCCAGATAAAACAATGTGATACTTGAGTTTCGGTGTGATAAGAAGTCAAGAACATCTCTTTAAATGTATTTATAGTCCAATCCTATACATGTATGCTTACTCATAAAGGTAAAGGTAAAGGGACCCCTGACCATTAGGTCCAGTCGTGGCTGACTTTGGGGTTGCGGTCCTCATCTCGCTTTATTGGCCGAGGGAGCTGGTGTACAGCTTCCGGGTCATGTGGCCAGCATGACTAAGCTGCTTCTGGCAAACCAGAGCAGCGCACGGAAACACCATTTACCTTCCCACAGGAGCGGTACCTACCGTATTTATCTACTTGCACTTTGACGTGCTTTCAAACTGCTAGGTGGGCAGGAGCAGGGACCAAGCAACGGGAGCTCACCCCGTCGCAGGGATTCGAACCGCCGACCTTCTGATCAGCAAGTCCTAGGCTCTGTGGTTTAACCCACAGCGCCACCCGCGTCCCATGCTTACTCATAAGAAAGCTATTGTGCTCAAAGGGGCTTACGTTTGCAACCCTCAGTCTCCATAGGACCTACAGGAGTGCAAGCCTTTACATATCTTCACAGATGTAAGCCCCACACATTTCCTTGGTACTTACTCCTAGGTAAATGATATATACAGGATTGCAGTCTTACTCCGTAGAAAGTGTTTTTGGGTTGCAGCATAAAGGAAAGAAGACTCTCCACTTTGCAAAAGCTCCCCAGTCCATTAGGAAGAGAAGGGGTGTGGTCGATCTCAACTTCTATAACTAACACACACACAGAAGCAAAGAAAGCTAATGTTGGCCCTAATACATTGCCTTACAAGTTCTGGCTTTAAATTCTCTCCTCTCTTCCCCAGTGAGAGCCAGAATTCCCCCAACCCTCTTGCGCTTTCTTCCCTAGTAGCTCACTCCCCTCTCCTTCCTTCCCTGCTTAACAGGCAGCAAAGGAAGCATCCAGTTTATTTATTTCTTTATAATTATAGTTTGGGGTTGCTGGTATCCGTCTGCCTTGAGAGGCAATGGAAGAGTGCGCCATGGCAGGGTGGGTCAAGTCAAACCACTGGAGAGTCACAGCGCCTGCTGTGGCTGTAGATGAGAGAGACATGTTTCATTGCAGGTGAGGCAGATGAAGGCAGCCAGTTTTGCTGATATAGATGCATTTCTTTTTTTCCTGCACTCCTCCCAGTGGTCATTTCCAGCGGGTTTAAAGTAAGAGGGCAATTTTATTGTCTCATCTTCATTTTGTAAACCGCTTTGAGGGTTTAAAACAATCAAGAGGGGTATAAAGCTTATGAAATAAGTGAGTGAGTGAATGAATGCAGAAAGAAAGAAAGAAAGAAAGAAAGAAAGAAAGAAAGAAAGAAAGAGTTAGTTTTAAAGGTACCATGAGACTTGTCCATACAAACCCATTGCTACCACTGTGCAATTCAGCCTAACCTACCTCACAGGGTTGTTGTGCAGATTAAATAAGGAAAGGGAAGCTATGTGACCACCTTAAAGTCCTTAGAGGAAAAAAAGGTGGGATAGAAATGCAAATAATAAAAACCATAATTAAATTTATTTTATATTTTTTTAAAATGCTTCCGGGAATTCTGGGGAAATTAAGATGGCAGTTGGCTGGGTTGTTGCATTGGTTTATGGCTAACTCGATAACAAAATTGGTGGAGGAGGAAGGATGTGACTGTGATCCTCTGATGCTGATATCAGGCTAGATGCCCCATCACCTGTTCCAAGGTTGTTGTATGGGGGCCCATGGGCTGTGAGAGCCGTTGTTCTAACTGCAAAAGAAACAATTGCCTGGCAACAGCCAGTCATAAACTTCTAGAGGACAGCTGCCACCTGAACCCTCTTGCTCTGCAGGTAATAGAAGAGTCCTATAGGTGGCAGATGAGCCTTTAAATTTTGAAGGATAGTGCTTCCTTGCAGCTTAAAGGACATGGGGTGGGGCGGGGCAGGGAGAGGACCTGACTCCCAAAGCAAGCATCCTTAGGCACATGTTAAAGATAAAGGTAAAGGGACCCCTGACCATTAGGTCCAGTCGTGGCCGACTCGGGATGCGGCGCTCATCTCGCTTTATTGGCCGAGGGAGCTGGCGTACAGCTTCCGGGTCATGTGGCCAGCATGACTGAGCCGCTTCTGGCAAACCAGAGCAGCGCACGGAAACACTATTTACCTTCCCGCCGGAGTGGTACCTATTTATCTATTTGCACTTTGATGTGCTTTCGAACTGCTAGATTGGCAGGAGCAGGGACCGAGCAACGGGAGCTCACCCCGTTGTGGGGATTTGAACCGCCGACCTTCTGATCAGCAAGTCCTAGGCTCTGTGGTTTAGACCACAGCACCACCCACGTCCCTTTATCTACATCCAATTTCCACCTTTCCATAAAACGACCCAGGGTTGGTGGAAAGTGCATTCAAATGCATGACTTACTGTACTATTTAATAGTAACACGTTCACTGATCATGGGCAGCAAGGATCATCCCGCAGCGAACGGTTCAAACTTAAAATAATAATATAAATAATTTTATTATTTATACTCCACCCATCTGGCTGTCCTGCCCCAGCCACTCTTAATATGCCCTGATATCACAGTGCAGCTGAGAGGTTACAGGCCCTCTGACTTTGATCTGAGCTAGCTGAATGTTTCAGAAGAGCTGGACACATGGGTACTATGTAAAGCTGGAGAAATTTAGAATCCAGTGCTTATACGAAGCTACACTGCTTAGTGTTGCCCACCTGCTCACCATGGAATTTGAATGACACTGTCGGTATGATTACACTGAGTGTTCCCAGCCCCTTTCCACACTTGGTACTTTTTGTGTGTGGTGTTGAGATGCTTGACGGAGGTGTGTTCATTAAAGGTAAAGGGACCCCTGACCATTAGGTCCAGTCGTTGCCGACTCTGGGGTTTCGGCGCTCATCTCGCTTTATTGGCCGAGGGAGCTGGCGTACAGCTTCCAGGTCATGTGGCCAGCATGACTAAGCCGCTTCTGGCAAACCAGAGGAGCACACAGAAATGCCATTTACCTTCCTGCCGGAGTGGTACCTATTTATCTACTTGCACTTTGACGTGCTTTCGAACTGCTAGGTTGGCAGGAGCAGGGACCGAGCAATGGGAGCTCACCCCGTCACGGGGATTCGAACCGCCAACCTTCTGATCAGCAAGTCCTAGGCTCTGTGGTTTAACCTACAGCGCCACCCATGTCCCTTTAGAAACGGTGTAAAAAAAAAGTGGGAAGGGATTAGCTAAACTAGTCCCACAGCACTACAGTGGGGAGGGGGGTGAGTAGAATTTAGACCCAAAAGTGCTGATCTCTGAGTTATCGACAAGTGTTTCTGAACCTAATTTCTTTTAACAATAGCATCAAGAAAGCGCTTATTTTCCCCTTTTCTAAATCAGGTTATTGGAACAAAGGATGTGGTTTAGGATTAGATTTTTGTATGGAGGGACTGTGAGCTTGTCTGCTGCTGACGACAAACTCCTGGCCCAAACATATGCCCATTGGCATCCTGTTCCTTAATTCAACGCCCACCCCTATTCTGGCACTTACCAGCTTACCTCCTTTTGCGACCCCTAATTGCTCTGTAAGCCATCTAACCCAATGAAGTATTACGGAATATTCAAAAGCTTGCATGCTGTTTTATGATATTTTCGTTTGTCTGATAAGTACAGTGGTACCTCGGGTTAAGAACTTAATTCGTTCCAGAGGTCCGTTCTTAACCTGAAACTGTTCTTAACCTGAAGCACCACTTTAGCTAATGGGGCCTCCCGTTGCCACCACGCGATTTCTTTTCTCATCCTGAAGCAAAGTTCTTAACCTAAGGTACTATTTCTGGGTTAGTGGAGTCTGTAACATGAAGCGTCTGTAACCTGAAGCGTATGTAACCCGAGGTACCACTGTATATCACTGTAATATGGATTTTGGATTCTTTTTCTGATTTACAGGATTCCCCCCCCCCCCTGCCCCCGATTTGCTACATCGTTCTAAGGATAAATGATAAAAGACTACTTCCACGATTTATTTTATTCTTAGATTATAATCTTTTTCACATTAAACAGAAAAGGTAAAACAAACAGGATTCATTTATTTTATTGGAGTGTGTTTTCCCCACTGCAGCTATATGTTCATGCAACCAAGGGCAGGACAAAGCAGTAAAAATGTAAATTCTGTTACAGAAATGACAGCAGTGGGAGAGTGTGGATGAAACCGAGAAAGAGCTAGTTTATTTGGGGAAGGATTGAGAGCAAGCTCAGTAAACCAGGCTGCTGGTTACGGATGCAGGTGTTGAATAAAATGAAAAGGGAGATCAGAGAAAGAAAGAAACACAAAGTAAACAAAAAGCTTTGGGTCTGCAGAAGGAACGCTGCTTTTGAACATAAGACCATGTTGCAATGGTGGAACCACATGCTGCAGCCACCTATATATCACTGGAGGCCAAAGATCCAAGTCTCCATGTGCTGTGATACTCTATTTAGGGGATCGTGTCTGGTTCACACACAGTGGTCACCAAGCTAAGAGGGTGCTGCAACAATAACAAACAAGGTGGAAGGTGAGAGGTGGGGAGGTGCTGAATTTTGGCATCGCACAGAGCGTCCCTTCAATTTTAAAGTCCAAAGTCCGCCACTGAGATCAGGAAGGTGTTCTGATTGATGCCTACCAGTTAAAGCAACAGCAACAACAGAATGACCTTCCCTACCTGAACTAGGCTGCTGAAATGTAGAAGGTTGATCGGGGGTGGACTTTTTTGTGAAAGGAGAAGCTCTCTGCATGATTTCAGATCTTCAGTCTTCCTGATCGGTTGGCATCTTTCCTGAATCAAATGGCGGAATAGTCCTTAGCCACCAAGGAAACATTTAAAAGAAGAGAATTACCTTTTTTTGTAAAGAGAAAGGGATATAGTTCTTGCCAGAAGACTCGCCTCGTCCTTTTTTTAAAACAAAAATTGATTTTTATTAAATTTTCCATTTTAACAATCCAATCAAATCACATTAAATATTCCACATTATACATATACATATCAAATAGTCCAAATATTCTGCCAAATTATAAATTTTTAAGTGGGACGTTCGGAGGGTCCTGATCATCTCATATCTCTACTGCTTTTCATAGTCATTTCCAATGGTTCCTCTAATTCTTCCAGTTGTTGACCTTCCTTCTTTCATGGCCTCTGAGTTGTTCCCACAAGCGAGTTGAAACAAGCAATGATGTGTTTCTGTGTGGATTTTATGCCTCGTTCTTTTTTTAGGGCAGTCTCGAACCACTCAGGGAATGGAACAAAACACTAACTTTGAGAATTTGGAAATAATTGCAAGGAGCTCAGGTAAACTCAGCTGCAAAGTGAATATGGACTTCTCTGAGATGCTTTGTAAATGTTCAGGAAGCAAAAGTATGTTTTGGAGATGTCTGGGGGGTTATTTAGCAAGGAAATTGGGTTCCAAAAGTGTCCACAGAAGGAGATCTAAAGGAAACCCTGCTATGGGTGGGGTAGGGAGTGAGAGAGGAGGCAGATCGTCAGGGTTTTTTAAAGGGCTGGTCATGGTAGGCATAGGTAAAGGTAAAGGGACCCCTGACCATTAGGTCCAGTTGTGGCCGACTCTGGGGTTGCGGCGCTCATCTCACTTTATTGGCTGAGGGATCCGGCATACAGCTTCCGGGTCATGTGACCAGCATGACTAAGCCGCTTCTGGCGAACCAGAGCAGAGCACAGAAACGCCGTTTACCTTCCCACCGGAGCGGTACCTATTTATCTACTTGTACTTTGACGTCCTTTCAAACTGCTAGGTTGGCAGGAGCAGGGACCGAGCAACGGGAGCTCACCCCGTCGCAGGGATTTGAACCGCCGACCTTCTGATCAGCAAGTCCTGGGCTCTGTGGTTTAACCCACAGCGCCACCTGTGTCCCTCATGGAAGGCATACCCGAGAAGAAAAAGCCTATTCCCATTTATAAGGCAAGATGTGCCCTGGAAGACCATGAGCGTCTCATGAGGCAAGGGGTGAAGACACATGACACCCCCACCTCACCCAACAAGACCTTTCAACAGAACATGATGATTAGATCAACTCCTCCATCTATCCCTTGAATGAAGTCTGTTCTGGGAGTGATGGGGTTGGTGGTGAGACCATTTTCTGTCCCACTGGTGCTCTCTAGAGTGGAAGGGACAATGGCCAGACTGCTCATAACTCCTAGGCTGTCAGAAAGAGACCTGGGTAGTGCCAGGCTTAGGGCAGTATGGGTGGTTCCCTGACACAGGGCACTGAGCCGAGGGGGTGCAAAACTGAGAAAGTCCATGATTGAGAAGATCTGTTTGGGGGTGCCAAATTTTGAGCTTGCTCATACTACCAAAGATGGCCAAAGTCCACCCCGTCCTAGGGTTCGGAGGACAAACTGTAAGGCTTCAAGATGCAATAGTCCAATGTATCTTTGATCCATTTCAGGAATTCAGGGATTATTGTTTCCCCTTCAAAGGTAGGAGAAGGATGTTGGTCACCTCACTGTGGCTTTCTACAGCATCCCCCCACCTTTTGAGGCCAGTGGGCACATCTGGAATTTTGAGAGAGTTCTGTGGGCTCCAGTATTCCTGGTTTATATCATAGAAATGCCTGAAGAACTTTGTTAATAGAGATGGTACCTTTCCTTTCTTTTTTGAAAAAAATGTCCCACTTATTTATACAAAAAGCAACAATCAACAGTCAACAAGCTTACTACCTGAATCCCCAGCAGAAGCACAAAGTGTCCATTAAAT
>JAXCMG010000032.1:2102521-2143345 GCA_034642415.1 Podarcis siculus | reverse complement strand
AAGAATTATTATTATTATTAGAGCGCGGCAGACGGGCAGGAGAACAATAATAATTATTATTGTTATTGTTGTTGCTGTTATAATTATTAGAGCGCAGACTGGCAGGAGAACAACAACAACAACAATTATTATTATCATTAAGAGTGCTGCAAACTGGCAGTGGAACAATAAGAGTTTATTATCATTTATTAGAGCACCGCAAACTGGAACAAT
Source organism: Podarcis siculus (assembly GCA_034642415.1). Classification (NCBI taxonomy): domain Eukaryota; kingdom Metazoa; phylum Chordata; class Lepidosauria; order Squamata; family Lacertidae; genus Podarcis; species Podarcis siculus. The sequence goes on along the minus strand of JAXCMG010000032.1, from coordinate 2,143,132 downwards.
AAGAATTATTGTTGTTATTATTATTAGAGCCCTGCAGACTGGCAGTGGAACGATGATAATAATCCTATTTATTTATTTATTTATTTATTTATATATTTCAAACAGCATATAATTATTATATAAGAAAATGATATAATATAGCAATTATTATAACAAGCGGCACTAGGGCCCAGTTTCTGCCCCTAATTGTGTGTGTGTGTGTGTGTGTGTGTGTAAACCCAGAGACATTTTTGACATTGTTCTGCCACATTTTGTTGTGAAAGGCAACTGCCCATCTTTCCTGTTCAGCCGAGAAATACTTTTTACTTCTTCTCTCCCTGATGCCGAGAAATGCTTTTTACTTTTTCTGTGTCTCATGTTCATGTTCCAACTAAAAAAAATACATAAAAATTATGTGGCCATCCTCACTTGACATCAAGGGCGCTGCCACACAAACAGGTTGGATATTGGCCAGATATATATATATCTATAAATCAGGGTGGTAATGACAACTGTCCCACAGATATTGAGAGAAATCAAGGGGTGCTTTTTTAGTTTTTAGTTTTTATTTTTAGCACAGCCCGCGATCGGATACCTCCATGTCCAGCCAGAAGCCGAAGTACCGGAAAAGATGGGGTTTCGCTGGCCTTTTTCCTAACTCGGGTCTTATTACGTGTGACCTAGACATGCTGGTGCTCAAAACACAGATAACATTGAATCTTCAGTTTCTTCTGTCTCTCAGGGCATTAAAAAGAAAAAAAGAAAAACACCAGGAGAATCCGGAAATCGCCTATACAGGCAATGAGACACGGCTGCAGTGTGATTTCTCTTTTCTCTCTTTCTCCCCCCGCAAATCCTTCCCTAGCATTAACTTTTGGCTGAACTTTCACTGTCTACTTTACCTTGTGCCCCGATGTGCTCCCAAATCTCGGCGTGTCCAACTCTTAGCCTGCACAGAAGGCGGAGCAGTCAAATAACTTTTTGTTGCTTCGCTGATTAAGTGTGTAGACAATTGGCTTTCTGTGTTCTTTTTGATGAAGCTTGCAAAAGCCACAGCAGGCTCCATCTGGGACAGTCGATTTGCTCTTCTGTGTGAGAGACGGGGTGTGTGGGGCGGGCAGGATGCCAGTTTGAAGATGGCCACTACCACCTGCCATTTTTGTCTGTTCTTGTACACTTCTTTTTTAAAAAGTGGCACCCTGCTTTTAATCAATCTAGCCAACAATCAACAAAACATCATTGTTGCTGTTCTTTAGTTGTTTAGTCGTGTCCGCCTCTTCGTGACCCCCTGGACCAGAGCATGCCAGGCACTCCTGTCTTCCACTGCCTCCCGCAGTTTCGTCAAACTCATGTTGGTAGCTTCGAGAACACTATCCAACCATCTCGTCCTCTGTCGTCCCCTTCTCCTTGTTTCCTCCATCTTTCCCGGCATCAGGGTCTTTTCCAGGGAGTCTTCTCTTCTCATGAGGTGGCCAAAGTATTGGAGCCTCAGCTTCAGGATCTGTCCTTCCAGTGAGCACTCAGGGCTGATTTCCTTCAGAATGGAGAGGTTTGATCTTCTTGCAGTCCATGGGACTCTCAAGAATCTCCTCCAGCACCATAATTCAAAAGCATCAATTCTTCGGCGATCAGCCTTCTTGATGGTCCAGCTCTTACTTCCATACATCACTACAGGGAAAACCAGAGCTTTTACTATATGGACCTTTGTTGGCAAGGTGATGTCTCTACTTTTTAAGATGCTGTCTAAGTTTGTCATTGCTTTTCTCCCAAGAAGCAGGCGTCAAAACATCATCGCTCTACCCTAAGATGTAGAATGTGTTCCCCACTTTCTCCCATCAAGTCTTTTCTTTCTTTCATTCTTTCTGGTTTTGTGTACTGATTATACCGTACGCTGGTGACAAATGACAGGAGATGGCCACTGTTACAAATGTTTGGCTATATGGGTGTTGGTCAAATGGAGCAGGACCCTTATGCTCTTACTTTTGTGTAGGAAGTGCTGGGGTGGCGATAATTGTTCCTCTGTCTGGAGGAACAATCTGAAGGAGCGTCTCCACCCTTATCATTTTGCCCGGACACTGAGGTCCAGCTCCGAGGGCCTTCTGGTGGTTCCCTCACTGCAAGAAGCCAAGTTACAGGGAACCAGGCAGAGGGCCTTCTTGGTGGTGGCACCTGCCCTGTGGAACGCCCTCCCACCAAATGTCAAAGAGAAAAACAACTACCAGACTTTTAGAAGACATCTGAAGGCAGCCCTTTTCAGGGAAGCTTTTAATGTTTGATGCATTACTCTTGGAAATAATAATAATAATAATAATAATAATAATAATAATAATAATAATAATAATAATAATATTGTTCACAGAGAATTTCAACCACACTCTTGCTCTCTGTTTGTTTGTTAGGACAGGAGCAGGATAATTTTCAGGGAGGCCATGTCTTTCAGGTGGGTGGGGTGGCAGCAGGTCATGAGTGATATTGTGAAACTAGAGTACAAAATGCATTGTGCATCAAAATACACAAAGAGCATCTGGGGAAGGCTTGAGCCTCTGACTCTTGAGTATAGTATTTCTAAGGGAAAAGCTGTTGATACACAAGTATATCTTCCAAAGTTGTCATTAGAAATGTGTGTGCAGTGCTCTATTCCCTGAGTACAAGTGTATTGTAAGAAAGATGTTCTCTAGGGGAAAATGCAGTTTGAAGCGAATGAAGGATCTGGTTATTTTTTTTTTGGGGGGGTCCATTTTTTGTTGTGAGTGACCATATTTTATTGGGTGTCTCCTTGTTTTGTTTTGTTTTCAGTCAAGCTGGAGTCAGCCGGAGTGTTGCTGTTGTGACTGCCTATTTAATGAAAGCCAATAAACTCCCTTTTGAAGAGGCCTATGCCTTTGTCCAGGCCATCAAACCAGATGCCAAGTGCGTTTTTATTTGATAAAATTTGTTTTCCTTCCTTGTGAAGATTGGAATGTAATCAGAAGGCTCCCCCCCCCCCTTGTTCCAGAATGAATGAAGGCTTCGAGTGGCAACTGAAACTCTATGAAAAAATGGGCTGTGAAGTCGATGTGACCAGTACTATTTACAAACAGTATCGTTTGCAAAAGGTTACAGAGAAATATCCTGGTAAGGAAATAGAAGTGCTTTTCTAATCTCTTAACATTGGGCTAGAAATGGCTACATACAAATTCAGCTACTGTATTCACATTGGAACTGAACTTGCGTTATTGAACTCTACTTGAATTGCACCCCCCCATGTTCTTCCACCTGGAATGGGTAATAACAAAACTTTGTTATAAATAGCACTCTTTTTCAAACATGAGTTGTATTATAGATAGACTAGTAAGCCTGAATTCTTAAAGCATGGATACATGCTACTGACTGCTGTTGGAAATCGCCCCCACCCCTGGCTACGAGCCTTGGTACATTGAATACAGTGGTACCTCGGGTTACATACGCTTCAGGTTACAGACGCTTCAGGTTACAGACTCTGCTAACCCAGAAATAGTGCTTCAGGTTAAGAACTTTGCTTTAGGATGAGAACAGAAATTGTGCTCCGGCAGCGCGGCAGCAACAGGAGGCCCCATTAGCTAAAGTGGTGCTTCAGGTTAAGAACAGTTTCAGGTTAAGTACGGACCTCCAGAACGAATTAAGTACTTAACCCGAGGTACCACTGTACTTGCCATGTAAGAGCAGCTCCGCCTCTCATTTTCCCTGCTCATTTCCCAACCTGTAGTTAAAATTAGCTTCTGAGAAGAATTAAACGAAGACAAACAGCACAGTCAGAAAGTCAAACAGCAACTTCTTCACTGTAGCTTTCCATATTTCTTTAGCTTTTTCTACCTGCTAGTGTTGAATTCTTCAGAATCTTCAGCAGCTGGAGCTGTTGCTTGACAGGGGATTGTAATTTGGAGCCACATTCCCAGTGAAGGGGAAATAATTCCCACAGTTCAGCTTTCTGTCCCATGGATGCAGGAGTCCACAATCTTAAATTTCAGTTTGGTGGCTAGGAATTATTTCTAGTAGCCAGTGGGAATATATTTAAAGTATCCCTCAACACATGCAGAGTGTTTTTCTCTTTCCACTGTATGAGTGCAATCTGTCCTCCAAATAAAATTGCTGTGCTGTCCCTGCAGGTCTCTAAATGAAACACTTCCCCCCCCCTCTATAGTACAGTGGACGCTCGGGTTGCGAACGTGATCCGTGCAGGATGCACGTTCGCAACCTGCAGAGTTCGCAACCCGTGTCTACGCATGTGCGGGTTGTGATTCGGCGCTGATGCGCAAAGCGCGATTTAGCGCTTCTGCGCATGCGAGACCGCCGAAACCCGGAAGTAACCCGTTCCGATACTTCCGGGTTTCGGCGATCCATAACCCGAAAAAAGAAGCGGCTGTAACCCGAGGTATGACTGTACAGCATATACTTAACTAAGGAACACAGACACCCCCTTCCCAAAGTCAAATCTAGGTATTTCAACATTCCCATCCAGTATCATATCTATTCTGGGCTCTTCATTCCCCCAGTTGGTTCTGAGGAAGTTGGTGCAACAAATCTTTTTCCTCTTGTCTGATGTGGGACACGGGGTGAGAGAGGCAAGGTAGAAGTGCACTCAGCTGCAATAGGCAGTTGTTGGGAGGAGCCCAGGGGTTTAATATCTTCTAAACTTGCAGAAGCAGGATCTGCCAGTAGGTAGGCTGCAAAAAGCCTCCAACCTTGCTATACTATGAATAATCGAGCACACCTAAACTGGATCTCATTGGTGCAAGAGCAGAAATCAGTTTTCAGCAATCTTTCCTCCAGAAGAATCCACTCCTGGTTTTCTTTTGGCACATGCCAGCTTCCTTTCTCTGTAACACCCCTGTTTTGGCTCCCCCCCCCACCTTTCTAGTACTCAGTCATTTAGAAATTAGGTAAAGTGAATGGAGTTTTTGTAAAAACGTTCTAATTTCAGACTTTACTGATTACTAGTCTGTCTTAAGGTGTTTGTGTGTAAAGGATCTTAAGCTTTAGTGTGACAGTTTTGGGCTAGAGTCTAATGTATTCCCTCTCCCTTTTCAAGGCAAGTTGTACAAATGCCTCCTTTTCAGTTTTTTATTTTGTAATCAGACCTTGTGTGTGTACCAAATCTCAACAGTCTAAATTATGCGGAAGCACATTCACATTTTTATGTCCCTATGAATGAGGCCGATATGTGTAATTCTTTCTTTTCTTTTCTTTTCTTTTCTTTTCTTTTCTTTTCTTTTCTTTTCTTTTCTCTTCTTTTCACATTATCAAGCTGCATAAGGAAACAGTTGAGGCAAGTCTCAATGGCATCCTTGGTTTAGAATTTTGTTATCATTTTCAGGTTGGACTAAATCAAATATGAAAACCCAAAGAATGGGCTTTGCTTCCATTAAGAATAATAAGGTTTCTTCTTCTTCTTCTTCTTCTTCTTCTTCTTCTCCTTCTCCTTCTCCTTCTCCTCCTCCTCCTCCTCCTCCTCCTCCTCCTCCTCCTCCTCCTCCTATCTCTCTGTTTGTGTGTGTGTGTGTGTGTTTGTGTGTAAAGGAATCTTTCTTGGTCTCCTATCTTGCTGTCAAGACGGTGCTTTGTGCATTGTGAAGCATTTTTCACAATGTAAAGGCTAAAGATCAAGCAGTCCATGTTATGTAAGACATAAAGCTGGTTGGAATTGCAGAAATATGGATCCTCCACTTTCTAGTGCCTCTGCTCAGGGAAGAAAGTGAGGATCCTGTAAGCATATTTTATAAAACACGGTGTTTCAACTGGAATAGTATAATCTGTTAAAACCAATGAAAAGTCAAAAGTTGTGAGCTAGCTTTCGAGTTTCACAAAACTCTTCCTCAAGCTGGATGCTAACAAGGCTGACAACATCAAACAAAGTTAAAGGTTTGTGTGAGGGCGAACACTGTTGCAGGTAGGAAGCTGGGGGGAAGCCCCATTTGCAAGATGTGACAGTCTTCAGATGGCGCTTCCGGAAGTTCTTCACAAATTTACCTAGATATTTGCTAATAAAAAGATTGCAACATTTCCCCTTCTGCTTGGCAGAGGCTTCTGAGCTGTAATTAATACTAATATTTATTAGCTATTTATATAGTATAATGTATAAATATGACACTTTACAAGGAGGTATCTGCCCCAAGTGGTTTACTTACAGCCTAGGAATATATTACTATGTGCTCAGTCTTTTTTTCTTCATTAGCATGCCTCTTGGCTCCTGGTGCTTCACATGAAGAGTGACAATACGAAGCATGGCGCTTTCTCAGGCACAGAAAAAGAGGCACACGGTGGCATGAACCACCAACCCTTCCTAATTGGATTTAGACATGTTCTCATTACAACGAGCAACAAAGACAAAGCCGCAAATGTCTTGCTTTGTATCTGATTCCTTTTTGCGCACGGCCAGCATAAGAACACACCTCAGTTTGGTCTTTCCAGCAAGCATTTCTTAAAGTTTGGATCTGCCACCCCAGTTTTGTACATGGACTTAGACACTCGTGCTCAAGGTTATACTGAGCTTAGGCTCCCTCTTCTGTTTTCCACATGGAACTCAGCTTTGCCGGTAAGTCAGGCACGGCCAAACTTGGCCCTCCAGCTGTTTTGGGACTACAATTCCCATCATCCCTGACCACTGGTCCTCTTAGCTAGGGATGATGGGAGTTGTAGTCCCAAAACGGCTGGAGGGCCAAGTTTGGCCATGCCTGCTGTAAGTCATCTCATTACTGCTCCGTGGCAAGAAACTTAAAAGTATTCTACTATCAGTCAAAAGTGATGCTACCTTTTGTTACGGGAAAGCTCTTCCTCTTTTAGCCAGATTTGCAACCTTGCTATCTTTTCTTTTAGGTATCCCCTCCTCCCAAGGAGCAGAAACCTTTAAATTCTTCCCCCAAAGGATCAAATTGTTCACCCAGTCCATTTGCTCAGTCTCTGTGGGATCCTCCAGGATGGATTGTTCTTGCCCTGGCTAATAGCTCCCCCTTCCTGTCTGCTCTGCTTGACTCCTTTCTTTTTGGTTTGCCTGTGTTCATTATTTTCCTCAGATCTAGTCAGGAAGTTAAAGGGAGCACACAGACTTATTCTCCCCTTTTAAGGCACACTTTCTGTTTTTCCCCATTTGGGGCAGGGGGTTCAAGGAAAACCTAGGTTGCTTTCTTGGGAATTGCACCATGTGGGTCTTGGAGGATCTTCGGAATCCTTGCCTACATTGCAGCCTTTTCCCCGGGTTGTCCCCAGATAAAAAGTGGTATCCTGTTATCTGAGAGTCAGGTTGCCTGACCACCCAAAAATTTGTACTTGGCTGCTCCAACAACCCCAGACTCTTGAATAACACTGAATCTTGGGATATTCACTCTTCCTTTGGAACAGGTAATTGGCACTTCAGCTGTTGCATTTCTCTCTTTCACTTCAGTTTTCCTGATCTTGCTCTTCTTTCTACCCTCGGGTGGTCCAAACTTGCGCCATTCACATTTCAAGCTTTCATTTCCCCCCCTCCTAGGCCTCCATTGCAGCCTGCAAGATCCCTAGTGCCTCTTCTCTTCTCCTAAAATGCAATAGTAATACTTTCCGCTTTCATCTCTCTCCATAGAAACCAGTGTGTTCAGATGTAATGTGTGATCAGGGACACATGTAGGCAGCAGAGGAAAAGGATGGAAACTGAGGTGCAGTAATAGGGGGAAGAACATGCAACATCTGCAACATGTGCTTTTGGGCCCAGGTGGTTGTGCCAAAGCTTTCACAGAAAATGTGGCTTTTTAGGGTGGATTTGAAGAAAGCAAGAGAGTGTGAGTATCACAGGCATTTTGGGAGGCAGCTCTAGGCCAGGCATAGGCAAACTCGGCCCTCCAGATGTTTTGGGACTACAACTCCCATCATCCCTCGCTAACAGGACCAGTGGTCAGGGATGATGGGAGTTGTAGTCCCAAAACTTTCTTAGATTACTGCCAGAGAGCGACAGAACTACATAAGTGCTGGCTTTTATAGTTTCAAAAAGAGTGATGGTTGCTGCTTTCCCCCCTAGTATGCTGTGGGGCAAACAGATCATTTGCACCAAGCACTAACTTAATTCATTTGCAAAGAGCTTCCTGGATAATCTACTTAAGATACATAAGTTCTTAACCCGAGGTACCACTGTATTGCAAATAGGCTTCCACGATGCCCTTTATCATCAGCATATTTCTCCTCCCCCTTTTGTTTAACATCCAGCCTGCTCAAGAGTTCCATGAAATGCAAAAGTTAGCGTACTGCTTTGAGACTTTGATGTGAATATAATAAAGGTACCATGGCACCTTGAGCTTCTTGAAGGAAAAGTGGGCTATAAATGAATTACCGTATTTTTTGCTCTAGAAGACTCACTTTTTCCCTCCTAAAAAGTAAGGGGAAATGTGTGTGCGTCTTATGGAGCGAATGCAGGCTACGCAGCTATCCCAGAAGCCAGAACAGCAAGAGGGATCACTGCTTTCACTGCGCAGCGATCCCTCTTGCTGTTCTGGCTTCTGAGATTCAGATTTTTTTTTTCTTGTTTTCCTCCTCCAAAAACTAGGTGCATCTTATGGTCTGGTGCGTCTTATAGAGCGACAAATACGGTAAATAAGTGAAGCAGGTATTGCTGCTTTTGTTTTAAAAAAATTTTTAATGGCTCAACATAGCTGTTAGCATGTTTATGTGAAATTGGTTTTTGCAATGATCTCGTAAAGTGAGAATAAATGCACATCTGAGTATAGGCTTTTTTAATGAAGGAAGGAGTCCTCTGTAGGCAGTTACAACCACAATAGTTCCTTTATGGTATTTATTGGGACAAAAGCTTTATTTTTAAAAAAGCAGATTTTATTGTAAAGTCCCCTGAACATTTTGCTTCAGGATAATATATAAATGCAGTAAACCAATACAAGCTTTTAATGTTTAATGATGACTGTCTGCAATGCACCGTTGCTTCTTCTTTTCAGAGCTACGAAATCTGCCGCGAGATGTCTTTGCAGTTGATCCAAACACTGTACAGCAAACTCCAAACACTGAGGTTCTGTACAGGTGTAGAAAGTGCAGGTATGGGACTCCACGAATATATTTATTAGATTTATATCCTGCTCTATCCTGTGACTTACAGCAGTTATTTTCAAATAGTAACACTTCTGTCCCCATGGATCTGGTCTGGGGAGCCGAAAAGGTGTCACGTCTTGATTTACTTGGTTCACACAAATAAATGTAGTATTTGTGCTGCCTGATAAACATTGTGATGCAAGGGTCCTTGCCAAGGCTGTGTTTTGGCAAGCTTTTAGTAAAACCATATTTCTCTGGAAGTTTTGAGTAATTTATTGTGTGGAAAAATATATCTCTTCTGACTTGTAGGGCACCTTATTCTGACAGGTAAAACTGACCATGTTCTTGCAAATTGCCCAAGATGTGGTAAACTTGTTTTTGTGAGTGGATGTCAAATTGAAGAAGATGGGAAGGTGATTTACTATTCTGCTGTACCAAAAAATGGGTGCAGATAAAAAAGTAGAATCAGGCAGAAAGGTCCCCACCTAATCATCTCTGCAATAAGCTAGGTTTCTATGCATTGTGGGTTCTGCCCCCCCCCCCCCCCGATGAGGAAAGCATTCCATCATTCACTTTCTACGTGCAGTTTGAAGGGACACTGTCCCAATACAGATTTACCCCTTTGTCTGCTTTAATGATAACTGGCTCAGTGTCCCAGATATACAGCAGCGAATAGATTATATATAAATAATACTTGAAAAATGGAGATGTTGTGGTCAGACTGTGTAAGGAAAGGGAAAGAGATATGATTCCAGATGTCAGAAGCCCAGGGCTAAGGCTCTGTAGCAGTGCGAGAAAACAATTTGGTTTTAATTAACCCTCGTGGGCAATATATAATATAAAGTAGAAGGAAACAGTGCTATAAACGTTTTGGAACTTAATGCGGCAGCTGAGCGAGCTTTCTGAAGGAGCCATGGTGTCTCATTAGACTGCACAGCCATGATATCTGCCTTGCTGGAGGTGAGAGTAGAAGTGTCAACTGAGATAACCTGCGGCTCTTAGCAGCTCATGTCCTTTGGCAGTGCTCCCTGGTTACTGCTGAGAGGCAGCGGCATGCCTGCCAATTGCTTGATTTGGGGAGAACTCTGCAGATGGTGGCAGGAGAGACCCAAACCTTCCTTTTCCCCCTTGTAGCAGCCCTTGTTATCTTGCAGGGAAACTGATAGCAGCTACATGAGAATTGGGTGTTGGATGTGTATTACTTAAGTGACCCATTGAACAAAGATCTGAAGCCGATCTGAACGCCATTTGATTGCACATGCCAACTTTAGTGGTCTTTGTGTCTGACCCGATTACAAGTTTGCTTGCTGGCCGACTAAGATGTCCTCTTGGCCTATTGTCCTGATCCCCTGGCCTACCTGGCAGTAAGTCAGTGTGCCAAGTCCAAGTTTAAAATCCAAGGGTCAATTAGCACAAGTCACACCCAGAGTCAGAAATCCAAAGTCCAAAGGTCAGGAAAGGAGGTTCAGGGTCAATCCAAGTAGCCAAACCTGAAGTTCTGCAGTTAGAATACAGTCCAGGATCAAACTCAAACCTTTCACTGGAATCCTCTTTCTCCTCCGTGTAGTCCTGATAATTCAGAGAACCTATTGGGACTGGCCGAGCAACATTCCCATACTTGTATAGGCGATGACTATTTCAGGTGTATCCAATTGACGTGTGAGCGCTGATGTGCAGGTCCCTTTGGCTCTGGAAGAAGCCAGAACAGGGCAGGGCACTCAGCCGATGTGTGTAGGGGCCGGGAATGGAACCCCTGCGCAAAATGGTTGCTGCCTGAATATGTTGCCTTCTGGTGTTGCTGTGCAACGTGTGCATTAGTTTAAAAATGCAAGAAAAATGAAGATCCAATTCTAAACGATTGTTGTGGGCCTACCCAGTAGTCTTGGCCAGAAGTGACCGCCTGGGTTAATTTATTGCAGGTTGCCCGCAAATGCCTTATCCTTCGACCATCTTGGAGATACATGGGAATTCCAATTAGGCTTCAGCAGTCAGATCAGGAGAGCTGCCTATGTAACCAAAACAACATATTTAGAAGGATGGAAGAAGGATTTCATCCTAAATTAATACATGGATTAAAGAACTTATGAAAGTGGCAATATGAAAACTTGTTAACGTGCGCAAGAATGTGTTTGCTTTATGATTAGGAACTCCCACAATGAATTTTTCTGTTGACTCCATACTATTTACTCACAGTTACTTCCTCATATCTTATTGATGTGAAAGATAGTTTAGATACAGTATATTGTTGCTTTTGATTATATGTTTCTTTCATTTCTTATGCTTTAATGAAGAAAGATGACATTGCTTTCAGATACCTTTCCAAGTCATTCTGTTACCTTTGTTTCTGGAGGACAGGCGCCTGCTCTTTCGAAGTTCAAGCATTTTGTCTCATGATGAAGGCAAGGGACCTGCCACTTTTGCTCATAAGAGGCTTTCGAGACCTGCCCCTTTTCACTATGATGACCAGTCTAGGTGTACTTCTTACTTCATTGAGCCTGTGCAGTGGATGGAACCTGCACTCTTAGGAGTGATGGATGGACAGGTGAGGGTAAACACCTGAATCTTTGGAAATCTTCAGCTAGTTAGCTAAGAAAAAGGCAGCAAAGCAAGCAGTGAGCTGAAGGGGAACCTGAGCAAATACAGAGGAACCTTGATTGTCAAACATTTCAGAAGCTGAACAACCCAGAAGTGAATGCTTCCATTTTCGAACACGCCCCAGAAGTTGAAGGGCTTCTGAGGCGCATTTCTCTATTTTCTCAATGGATTTTGCCGACCGGCAATTGCGCCTCAGTTGTCGAATGTTTCGGAAGTCAAACGGTCTTCCGGGACAGATTACATTTGACAACCACGGTTCCACTGTATTGAAAAGTGCAATGGAGCTGAGAAAATGATGGGCTTGGGGGGATTTTATAGGACCCATGGATATTTGTCTGCATGTGTGAGTGTGCATTGTTTGCACGAATAATAATAATTATAATAATAAATTATTTGTACCCTGCCCATCTGGCTGGGTTTCCCCAGCCACTCTGGGCGGCTTCCACAAAGACCAAAAATACACTAAGATGTCACACATTAAAAACTTCCCTGAACAGGGCTGCCTTAAGATGTCTTCTGAATGTCAAGTAGTTGTTTATCTCTTTGGCATCTGACGGGAGGGCGTTCCACAGGGTGGTTGCCACTACCGAGTAGGCCCTCTGCCTGGTTCCCTGTAGCTTTGCTTCTCGCAATGAGGGAACCGCCAGAAGGCCCTTGCCGCTGGACTTCAGCGTCAGGGCAGAACTATGGGGGTGGAGATGCTCCTTCAGGTATACTGGACCGAGGCCATTTAGGGCTTTAAAGGTCAACACCAACACTTTGAATTGTGCTTGGAAACGTACTGGGAGCCAATGTAAGTCTTTCAAGACCAGTGTTATGTGGTCTCAGCGGCCGCCCCCAGTCACCAGTCTAGCTGCTGCATTCTGGATTAGTTGTAGTTTCCGGGTCACCTTCAAAGGTAGCCCCACACAGAGCGCATTGCTGTAGTCCAAGCGGGAGATAACTAGAGCATGCACCACTCTGGCGAGACAGTCTGCAGGCAGGTAGGGTCTCAACCTGCGTACCAGATGGAGCAGAGAGAGGTTGGGTAACAGAACTTCAGATGCTGAGGAATGTGGCCAGAGGAGGCCAGATTTTATGTTGATTTGAACGAACCAGTCAAATCTTTAGAAGTTGGAGATCCATAGCGATAGTTAGTTTTGAAGTTTATCTTTTCCTGTACTCAGAGATGAGATGAAGCATTAAGCGAGTTGTTTTTCTTGTTCTCTTGCAGCTTCTGTGCCCAAAATGTACATCGAAGCTGGGCTCCTTCCATTGGCAAGGTGAGCAATGTTCGTGCGGCCATTGGGTGACCCCTGCCTTCCAAATTCACAAGAGTCGTGTGGATGAAGTAAAAGGACTGCTGCCCATGGGTACTGTAAAAAGATGAACTTGGTTTGTACTTCCGCAGTCCAGTCAGTGGCCTCGTTCCTGTATAAAGGATTGTGTTACCTATAGGTTTACAGCGAGTGATACGTACGACAGAACCAGTTGAACTCCACGTTGAGTGTTTCCAGGAAAGCCGTTTTGTACTAGAATACCTAGACTTCATGTATCATTAAAAAAAGGAAAAAAGAAAGAGGGAGCAGGCCCTAGGGGTAAGCCAGGGCTAGGGGCAAGATTAGGTCTGTGGCATGTGGTAATGAGGGCATTAACCATTCTCTCTGCATCATGGTTCTGATGAAAATCTCACCTCCCTACTCTTCCTGTATGCTATGGTCCTGAGTTTTATCAGCCTCCCCCGTCCCCATGCCTACGGTTTCTTCAAAACAAAACCAAGATGTGTGCAATGCAATTTGTTGTTTGTCCCTTGCTTGTTCACTTGTTTTGTCAAGAAATTTTCCAAAATGTTCTGCATCCAGAGGATTTTCATAAACCCGCTTGGTTTTAGCGTCCAAAAGACTATTAAGGAAAAGTAATTAGGGAGACACTGCAGCTGTTAGATTGTTATAAAATAGCGTTCTGAAATTTGATAGTTTTGGTGCAAAATATGATTGGATGTTTGGGAATACAGAACAGGAAGAGGAGGACTCATGATGATGCAGAAGTGCCAGCCACTGGATGCCTGATGTCTAATTATCACTTTCAACTGGATTGTAACTTGGAAAAGGACTATCAGAAAAATCGCTTTGCAAGTGTCTCTGGTGACTGTTGATTTATCAGCAATAAGTTATATGTTATGATTTCCTACATCATGAGGGTTTCTAACAATCTGTTGTGAAATGGATCCAAATTACAGGTAGCCAGCATTTGCTGAATCACTTGACTGACAAAAATTAGCATTGGTTTCTAGGTCATTTACTGAAAGGGTTTATAATCTTTTCCCAACAAGGTATTACGTGCTGTATGCAAATTGCATTTTGAAATTAAAAAAAAATTACTGAAAACTTGGTGTGTGAGTTAATGGTAGGGGAGGGGAATTGGTAGGCTGTTACATTACAGAGATGCTCAGTTGTTGAAGATAATTAAGAAAACAGCACTGTCTGCAGATCTAAAGCAAGATGACAGATACTAAATATGCTTTTGAAGTATATTTTCAATATCAGGGAGTTTTTAAGGGCTGGGCTGCTCACATCAACTGATAGGGGACTTGCAACTTGCACATCTTGGAAGTACAAGTATTTGTTGATGTCTAAATATATGCGCAATCCCTACTTTATGTATGTTTCATCCTTTTCCATGGGACATGGTATTGCTTAATTCCCCTTGAGCAAGTTTCAGGTTAATACACTTAAAAGGTTCCAAACATATTTCCATGTTTCCTTATTTTGCATATTCTGGTTTTTTAAAAAGCAAAAACTGAGATTTTAAAACAAAAGCTGAGATTCATGTGAAATAGATTTTAGAATGAAATGTGACACAAGGCATTGGACAACCATAAAATTGGAAGGGTTGGTAAAACTCTGGGGTTGAAGAAGTTAACGCTGACACATAAGTGGGGGAAAAATAATAATTTAGTGGATGGGTATGGGGTTTTTTTTTTAGTGTATGGAGGGGGCAAGAAGATGTTTAGTGAGGCAGATACTAGTTCAGGTTAAAAGAGGCAAATTCATAAGATTACAGCAGGTCTTTCTTGACTCAGAAATGTACAGTATTTGGGTTAACACAGAACACTTAATCAAGCTAGAAATGTGTGTGTAGAGTCTGACCTTAGTTTTGCAGTTCCACAGTTAAACCCATTGAGGCTTTTTTCCTTGATAAAATGGGGGCCCCTCCCTCCATCACTAGAAGAGTTGCGTGTAGAATTCTGTAGCTGATGATAAGGGATTAAGATCAGGTGTGAATATAATTGGATTAATTAAGACTTTGGAAGCAGGAAGAAATAAAAACTTTGTACCCTGAAACCCAGCACATGGGAAGTCACACAAAATGTACAGTTGGCTTTTTAACGGATATATATTTGAATATGAATTGTAATTTGACACTGAAAAAATGTGGCCGTTACTGGATTTTAGTAATTGGAAATTAATAAAAATTATTTACAAAAAAAGAATAAAGAAGAGTTGCGTGTAACATGAAAGCCCGTTTACAAATTAAGAAACAGAAAAGGAAACATTGAGGTTCGACCTGCTTTGGCATAGTAGAACTTTGCAAAATGCTGAAACACACCACATCCTGGTGTAAGAAGCTGCGCCGTCAAAACCAAACTCTGCTACAATCGGTTTTTGCTTTCACTTTTCTTGAGAAGTACACTGAAAGAAAAGTTCAGGCCCCATGGCTTGCACTGTGGTTACGACACACCTGTGTTTCTCAGGAGAGCTAAAAGGCTTCCAGCTCTTGAACTTTGACCACGGCTATGAAATGACGATAGCCTCTTGGGCTTTTTCAAGGTACTGTTCCCCATGCGTGTCCTCTTGCACAGTGATGTGTATAATAGTGCAAGAATAAATCCACGGTTTGCGCCGGTGGAGTTTCTGACTGCTATATTCTTCAGACAATGCACAGAGAACTAGAATTTCTTACATTGTTAGAGTAGCGATAAATTGCTGGTCCAATAAAACATTCACTGATTAGTAATCAAATAACATTCAGTATTCACAACAAAGTGCCCTGTAATTGTGCTAGACATCTGGAAATTCTTTTATTCTCTCACCAGGAAATTGCTGTGTCCTATATAAATACACAATTTATTGCATTTGCTGTATGTTTTCTTGACATAAGTTTGCTGGCTCATTCTTGAGAGATGCTTCTTCATTTATGCTGCTCAACTATCCCAACCCAGTGCATGTCCTACATTGCCGATTGCAGCTCTGGGCTCCTTTGGGAGAAAGGATGGGATATAAGTTTAATTAATAATACTGTTTATTCAGAAGTAAAGTCTCACCAGGTTCAGTGGGATTTACTCCAAGTAATCATGTTTCTTGAGAGATTTTTGCAAACCAGCTAGCTTCAAGATTTCTCGACTGCAGCTTTTTCAAGGTTTCGTTTAATTTGTTTTTATGAGTTGATGAAAACAACAGTTTAAAAGCATGTTTGCTTAAATGAAGTCAAATAATAATAGAAAGCTGAATCAGTTGTCAGCAACGATTAGCTTTACGTTTCAAATGCTAATTTATTGTTTTGAGCTGTGTTGAAATGGATCTATGCATTGTTGAATAGAAAGTGACATCTAGAGGTGGTTCGTAGTACTGCACTTTTTGGTTGGGTTGATAATGGTTCTTAGTAAACGCTACTGTTTACTTTCGTCAAATAGAGCTTTACAAAACATAGTTGCCTATTATGTTCACTTTGTGGTTTTCCCACCCATTCATTATAAATTACTGGACAAATTTCTTAACCTAGGATGATTAATTTATGGTCAGTAGAATAGCCAGGCTGAATCAGAAAAGTATAGCTGTTTAGCCTGCAATTACAATCCTTTGTTGTTTCCTTTTTTTTTTGAAAATGCAGGAAATGTTGCTGCCAACCATGTTGTCCTTCTGTGTTTTCCCCATTCTTTTTCCTGTTCTATGTTGAAAGTTCATTTGTTGCAATTTACTCGCTAAAAACGAATAGGGCTGCAGTGGAATGCATGGAGGCTTTTCTCACGCAAGTGTTGTTCTGCCTTCTGCACATTGACACCTGTGTGACGTTTCCAGAGGTTAAACCTGGAACCATGCCTGTACACTTATTCCTTCATGCAACTTTCCTGTTGCTGGAGCATGTATGCAGCTGCTGTGCCATGACCCACAATAACTGTTTTGAAAAACTGAAAAATTGCTTTAGACAGTAAAAGACAAAAACAGTGGGTCTTTTATTAAAAGAATAGTAATTGTGCCTACAAAGGTCCGTATAGTTAAAGCTATGGTTTTCCCAGTAGTGATGTATGGAAGTGAGAGCTGGACCATAAAGAAGGCTGATCGCCGAAGAATTGATGCTTTTGAATTCTGGTGCTGGAGGAGACTCTTGAGAGTCCCATGGGCTGCAAGAAGATCAAACCTCTCCATTCTGAAGGAAATCAGCCCTGAGTGCTCACTGGAAGGACAGATCCTGAAGCTGAGGCTCCAAGACTTTGGCCACCTCGTGAGAAGAGAAGACTCCCTGGAAAAGACCCTGATGTTGGGAAAGATGGAGGGCACAAGGAGAAGGGGACGACGGAGGACGAGATGGTGGGACAGTGTTCTCGAAGCTACCAGCATGAGTTTGACCAAAGTGCGGGAGGCAGTGGAAGACAGGAGGGCCTGGCGTGCTCTGGTCCAGGGGATCACAAAGAATCGGACACAATTAAACAACAACAAAACAACAATTGTGCCTACACAGCCCTCTGGCCCATAGGCTTAGGTGATTCCCCAGGCCATGCCCTCCCTTCTTAGGTACGTTAGCAAGCTGGGATTATGCCTTTTTGCCCCGTCACTGGGAACTGAGCGCCCCATCCAACATGCCACTGATTAGAGTGGAGTTCTTGTTATTAAATATTCCAAGAAAAAAAGCACATCAAGAACTCAGGCCAATGCAAGTTTCAATAGTGGGAGTAGTCCCTACTCACAAATAAATAATCAATTTTATCTAAAACTGATCCATTCAAAAGTGTGTATTCTGACAAGGATTACAAACTCAAATAGAGATTACAAACTCAAACTCATAAAGATATGTATAACAAAATAATTCGTTACAGAATTAGAAATAAGAGTTTATGAGTAGAGACAAGTTCATGTTAGTCCATAGTCAGATTTGACGTGAAGGTCTTAGTTTCAATCATTGAGCAGAAGTCAGAAGTCAATTATGGATCAGAAACCAGCTGGAAGTATTAAATATTACATGAAAATACATTTAAATTCTAAATTATCATAGATTATCACGTCGAATCTGATTATGGACTAACATGAACTCGTCTGTAACGAATTATTGTGTTATACATATCTTTATGAGTTTGAGTTTGTAATCTCTATTTGAGTTTGTAATCCTTGTCAGAATACATACTTTTGAGTGGATCCGTTTTTGATAAAATTGATTATTTGTGAGTAGGGACTACTCCCACTATTGAAACTCACATTGGCCTGAGTTCTTGGTGTGCTTTTTTCTTGGTATATATACTGATTAGAATGGATCAGCTGTCATGGAGTGGTGGTTGGATGAAGATGAGTGATCAGAAGGAGAAGACTTGGGAAGAGGAAGTGTCGGAAGCTGAAGAGGTAACAGGACTTAGTGAGCAGGATGAGTCTGTGGCTTAGAGAAGTCCAAAATCAGAGGCAGAAGCAGAGGTGGGGGCAAGAGGCAGACATGAGTCTGGCTGGGAAGACGTACGAGTGTCTGCCCCTCCTGCTGCGACAAGCTCCACTCCTCTGGTCTCCCAGGACCAGAAAAGCATGTATGAAGAGGGAGGAGCAGAGATAGGTGGGTTAGCAGAGGCTCAGATTGCTTGGGAAGAATCCAGAGAAGGAGGAGGTTAGGCAGCTGTGGGAAAGCAGGGATCTTCAGCCTCCACAATTGCCCCATAGGGGCAAGACCTACTGGGAAGAGCTGCTGTGCTCATTAGGCCTGGCTCCCCTGGTTTCTGCCAATAAAGAGTTAACTTCACATACTCTGTGTGATTTATTGCTGGTTGGCTCCCTGAGATCAGCTGAGGAGTGGTGGTGATTTTGTTCCCAAATGCAGCATATTGGTTTACATCTCCCTGCCCATGGAACCACAGTGGGGATGAAAATCAGGCCCTTCTCCATTTTTCAGCTGAACCGCACTGATTGAGGGTTTAGATTAGAAGGACCCGATTTTTATCCTGATATTAGCACATTGTGTTGGAAAATAACCTCCTATTCCCCAGCTGATCTGCATGGATCACCTGAGGAGGGGACTTGGCTGAGAAAGGGGCAGTACATGTGTGTAGTTGGGCAGATGGTTGCACAGGGAAATCAACCACAACATTTCTAGTGCTTTAGCACATTGTGTGTGCAGATGCATAACCCCATCAATTCACTCCTGTCTCTGACCTTCCAGCTGGCAATTCCAGAAACGCATCCCCTCCTTTCTCCAGTAGGACTGATGTGTGAAGATAAACTAATTCCACTAATTTTCTCTACTTACACCTATTTACTGGGGATCAGCTAACAGGCCTCTCATCACCGGCTTCCCCTCTGGTGTCCTGTTGGCTCTCTTCCAATTTTTCGATAGTGACAAATTGCATGTTGGAAGATCAGCAGTTTCACATTTAAACTGTTTAGGAGCTCCTACGTGGATGTAATCCAGATCTACTGACTTGTTAATTTTTAGTTTGTCAGTTGACCCTACAGCTTACTCTCTTGTTACATCCATATGTCTCAGATCTCCTACCTGGGGGGAAAGTAGGTTCTTCAGTCGTGGTTTGCTACTTGTCCAAACCTTCCTCTGTGAAGACCAGTGGCAGAAAATTCATCTAGTTCTTTTGTAGTTTTACCTGTCCTCTCTTAACAACGCGGGTGGTGCTGTGCCTCTTGGGCTTACCGGTCAGAAGGTTGGCGGTTCGAATCCCCGCCACGGAGTGAGCTCCCGTTGCTCTGTCCCAGCTCCTGCCAACCTAGCAGTTCGAAAGCATGCCAGTGCAAGTAGATAAATAGGCACTTCTGTTGTGGGAAGGTAAACGGCATTTCCATGCGCTCTGGTTTCCATCACGGTCCTCCGTTGCGCCAGAAGCAGTTTAGTCATGCTGGCCACATGACCCGGAAAGCTGTCTGTGGACAAACGCCAGCTCCCTGAAAGCGAGATGAGCGCCGCAACCCCATAGTTGCTTTTGATGGACTTAACCGTCCAGGGGTCCTTTACCTTTTGTTGTTGTTTAGTCGTTCAGTCGTGTCCGACTCTTCGTGACCCCATGGACCAGAGAACGCCAGGCACTCCTGTCTTCCACTGCCTCCCACAGTTTGGTCAAACTCATGCTGGTAGCTTCGAGAACACTGTCCCACCATCTCGTCCTCTGTCGTCCCCTTCTCCTTGTGCCCTCCATCTTTCCCAACATCAGGGTCTTTTCCAGGGAGTCTTCTCTTCTCATGAGGTGGCCAAAGTCTTGGAGTCTCAGCTTCAGGATCTGTCCTTCCAGTGAGCACTCAGGGCTAATTTCCTTCAGAATGGATAAGTTTGGTCTTCTTGCAGTCCATGGGACTCTCAAGAGTCTCCTCCAGCACCATAATTCAAAAGCATCAATTCTTCGGCGATCAGCCTTCTTGATGGTCCAGCTCTCACTTCCATAAATTACTACTGGGAAAACCATAGCTTTTACTATACGTACCTTTGTTGGCAAGGTGATGTCTCTACCTTTACCTTTTACTTTACCTCTTAACAACCCTTCCTCTCCTTTGTTCTGTAACAGTCTAGAAACAATCCTTGCGACAGATTTCCTGCTTCTGGTGTATTTAAAGAGGGTTGTGTTTTTTGACTTGCCCCACCCCTTCAGCAAAATTCTTGATTTGCATCCCTTGATTTGCTTGCATTGTTTTGCCAGGATTTGTGCTCTCCTTTTGTTCTCATTTGGGCAAGAAGACTTTTTAAAGCTCAAGGAAGCTTTCCTGCCTTTTATAGCTTCTTTGACTCTGCATGTGAACCTGAACCACACCGCCTTCCTCTTGGATGTCATGGTTCCCTTTCTAATCCGTGGAATGCATTCTGTCTGGGCTTATATTATTGAGGCTTTAGAAACTGCCTGAGCACACTGGAGAGATTTAACCTCGACGCTCTCTTTTAACAAATCCTCTTTGTCCTTTAGAAGTTCCCTCTTGAAATCAAATGTGAGAGTGCTGGACTTCCTGGGCAACGTTCCACTTGAGACTCATAGGACTGTGACTGCTCTTTCCGGTCAGTGCAACAACACTTACATCTTGCACCAGGTTCTGGGCACCACTCAGGATTAAGCTCTGTGTTGAACCAAGGCACAGTCATTTATTGTATCAACAAATTTGGTCTGGACAGAAGCTTGCCCAGTTGATGGGAGGGTAGCTGAAATTGCCCATTATTGCTACAACACACTTTTTTTGGCCACCTCCCTGCTGTCTTCCTACATGTCAGTAATATATGGGCTATAGTATGCTGCAAAGACAGCATCTTAAAAAGTAGAGACATCACCTTGCCAACAAAGGTCCATATAGTAAAAGCTCTGGTTTTCCCAGTAGTGATGTATGGAAGTGAGAGCTGGACCATCAAGAAGGCTGATCGCCGAAGAATTGATGCTTTTGAATTATGGTGCTGGAGGAGACTCTTGAGAGTCCCATGGACTGCAAGATCAAACCTATCCATTCTTAAGGAATTCAGCCCTGAGTGCTCACTGGAAGGACAGATCCTGAAGCTGAGATTCCAAGACTTTGGCCACCTCATGAGAAGAGAAGACTCCCTGGAAAAGACCCTGATGTTGGGAAAGATGGAGAAGGGGATGACAGAGGACGAGATGGTTGGACAGTATTCTCGAAGCTACCAGCATGAGTTTGACCAAACTGCGGGAGGCAGTGGAAGACAAGAGTGCCTGGCGTGCTCTGGTCCAGGGGGTCATGAAGAGTCGGACACGACTAAACGACTAAACAACAACAACATGCTGCAAAGACAGGCTCTGGCGGATTGAATGGATTACACCAATGCTGACCAACCAACAATCAAGAAGGTGATCTCTGCATGTGCTGTAGAGGGAAGTGAGGGGCAGATGGGGCTCATCAACCTGGGAAGGTAGGCCTTCTAGGAGAAGGAAAACACTGATGCTGAATCTCCACTGCCTTGTAGGACATCATTGGGAGAAGAAAAAGCTAAGGAGTGAAGCCTGCACAAATCTGGAGGGGAGTCCCTAAGACGGTTGGATGGCATCTTGTATGTCTCCTTCTGGCAACTCCTGCAGCCCAGCTGATGCCATTGTTCTGTTTTCCTTTGGACCACATCAGTGAGGCCAAGAAGGGCAGCCTTCTTGGCAGCCTTCCGTTCATTTGGGCAACCCAGGACTTCCATAAACACTGCCCAGGCTTGTACCCTGGGGAGGTCGCTTTGGTGCTGCTAACACAGTGGTTTGACTTCACCCCTGGAGGCGCACTCCATTGTCTCTTGAGACAGACGGATGTCAGTAACAGCATAGTATGTCCCCCACACTAAATTACTTTTTGCGTTCAGGTTCTCAGCCATAGTACTTCATTGGAAGAATTGATTTCTCCTAGGTTTTCCGTCTTATTGGATCCTAACTGCTCCTCGACAAAAAGAGCATCTCCACTCCCAGATTTGTTCTTTCTTTCTCTTTCTGTATAGCCTTTCTATCCAGCGTTAACCTTCTACTGTTTCTCCTTGTTGCACCAGGTTTCCAGTATGTTTGCTATCCCTGTGTTCTTATTCCCCATCAAGGACTCTGATTGTCCCCATTCTGTCTTGGAGGCTTCTAGCACCAGCATTTATATAGTGCTTCAATGATCTGCATAGATCCGCTGTTTTACAGGAGGACTGGAAAGTACCCCCCCCAGTCATTCACCCCTACAAGACCTCTTTATCTCCCAAGATCTAGCAGCTAAGCACTGCCTCTAGCCTTGGTAGGCCTTCTGTTGAGATATTGGCATGTTCCATGGGAAGCTTTGGTGTTGATACACCACCTACTGAATTTCCACATTTTAATGAAGGATGGATCAGCCTAAATCAGAGGTCACCACCTTTTTGGGGTCCACAGGGGGATGGTGAATGTCACCCCACTGTCCTAGTCAGGTCACTTCCTGGTGAAGTTTGGATTTGCACATCCAATCCTCTCCTGCAGGGATGGCAGACAGATTAAGATGGTCTGTTCCTGGAGACTAAGGGAATGAAATAGATTCCTAAATGCCCTATGGTAAGGGGTGGGGGTGCCAGTAGATGCAACAGGTGACCCTGTTGAAGCCCTTGTTGTATTGTGGAACTGTAAGGTACTGTACGTCAGGCTGTTTCCACTGAATATTGGACCACTGTCATCTCTGTTGTCTTTTCAGCACCTAATGAGGACTTTCCTCTTCCAACAAACCTTGTATGTTTAGATTTTTCCAAGGCTGTCTCTGTATTGGAAATGATTTGATTTATTGCTTCATCACTTGCTGTTTGCTGCCCTGGGCTGCTTTGGGGAGGAAAGGTGAAATATACATTTAATAAACAAACAAATATAATTTTTTTAAAAATAGTCTTGCTCACTTCCCCACACTCCCCCAAAAGACCTTGATGCAATTTGGACTCCTTTTGCCCTCTAATCTCCTGGATGTCAATTAAACAGCTTCTGCTCCGCTATGGAAATGAATTTAATTCTGTCCTTATCTTTTGAGAAACATCTAGGTTCTGTGACTAACGCTTCCCTTTTGCAAGGTACATGTTGCCGCTTGGTTGTGGCCATTTTTGAGCCCCTGTCAGGCCTTCAAAGTGCTTTTCCATGCTGCTGTTGCTTCAAGATTAGATTAGTCCAATTCCCTCAGCTGCCTCGCCTGATAAGGCCCCGTGCAAGAGACCCAGAGAGCAGGTGCCAGGTTCTTTGTAAAATCAAAGGTGATTTAACACACTTTCACCAGCTCTGAAATCTTTGCATTGGCTGCCAGTTAACAGGCTTTTAAAATATCTCTGTTAATTGTGCATACCTTTCTGAAGTTTCTCCCTCCAAATAATTTTGAAGTAGATCAACACATCTTGGTAAAAATGAGCCCAGTCCTTCTCTCTTTTTAGAGATCAGAATTGTTAACATCATCTGCAAATGGACAGTTCCTTTATTTTTTTTGATAAAAAGCCCAGTCTCTGAAATGGTGCCAAACATATCTTAGCTTGATCATCGTTATGTCAGTTTCATCTAGGATTGCAGACATGCTGACAAGGACATTAAGAGTTGGAGCACATTGTTTTAAGAATCGATAGAGGAGCGCTCAGAAGAATTAAGAAATATAAATATAGTATATGTCTGAAATCTTCCCCAGAATATTGCCTGCTTGACTTCATCTTGCCTGCAATTAGCTGATGGGGTTTTGACTTCTTCCATCTGCACTTAATAATAGGAGCTCCCGTTCTATTCAATCACTTGTCTCTCTCTTGTCAGTGCAGAGAAGGAGTCAGGAGCTTGTATTATTCTTCCCTGTGGGGTTTTGTGGTCGAGTGAAAGTTATGTATTTTTGTGTATTTATATTGTAAACTACCCTGTGATCCTCAGATGAAGGGTGGTATGGACATTTAATAAATAAAAATTATAAGAACAGGTCAAGAAACTAAGTAAGTGAGTACTTTGCTCCAAGAAAGTGAGAGAGTGATCATATAACCTACATTGGTTCCTAGTACATTTCTGAGCACAAGTTAAAGTGTTGGTGCTGACCTTTAAAGCTCTAAATGGCCTCGGCTCAGTATACCTGAAGGATTCAGGTAGGTAGCCGTGTTGATCTGACGCAGTTGAAATAAATAAAAAATAAAAATAAAATGTTCAGTAGCACCTTAGAGCAGTGTTTCCCAACCTTGTGCCTCCAGCTGTTTTTGAACTACAACTCCCATCATCCCTGACTAGCAAGACCAGTGGCAAGGGATGATGGGAATTGTAGTCCAAAAACAGCTGGAGGCACAAGGTTGGGAAACACTGCCTTAGAGACCAAGTAAGTTCTGGGTATAAGATGCGGCCACGATGACCAACTATTGCCCAGTCTCAAATCTTCCATTCTTGGGCAAGGTGATTGAGCGAGTGGTTAATGAACAACTCCAGGCACGCCTGGAAGAGGCGGACCATTTGGATCCCTTCCAGTCAGGATTCAGGCCTCATCATGGGACTGAAACTGCCTTGGTCGCACTGGTCGATGATCTCCGGCGGGCTAGGGACAAAGGTGAGAGCTGTTTCCTAGTTCTGCTGGATCTCTCAGCGGCGTTTGATACCATTGACCATAACATCCTTCTGGACCGTCTTGAGGGGCTGGGAGCTGAGGGCACTGTCATACAGTGGTTCCGCTCCTTTCTCCTGGGCCGTGTTCAGAAAGTGGTGGTGGGGGATGAGTGTTCAGACCCCTGGGCTCTCACTTGTCGGGTGCCTCAGGGTTCTTTCCTCTCCCCCATGCTTTTTAATATCTACATGTAGCCGCTGGGAGAGATCATCAGGGGGTTTGGGCAGGGTGTTCATCAGTATGCGGATGATACCCAGCTCTACCTCTCTTTCAAATCAGAACCAGTGAAGGCGGTGAAGGTCCTGTGTGAGTGCCTGGAGGCTGTTGGAGGTTGGATGGCGGCTAACAGATTGAGGTTGAATCCTGACAAGACAGAAGTACTGTTCTTGGGGGACAGGAGGCGGGCAGGTGTGGAGGATTCCCTGGTCCTGAATGGGATAACTGTGCCTCTGAAGGACCAGGTGCGCAGCCTGGGAGTCATTTTGGACTCACAACTGTCCATGGAGGCACAGGTCAGTTCTGTGTCCAGGGCAGCTGTTTACCAGCTCCATCTGGTACGTAGGCTGAGACCCTATCTGCCTGCGGACTGTCTTGCCAGAGTGGTGCAAGCTCTGGTTATCTCCCGCTTGGACTACTGCAATGCGCTCTACGTGGGGCTACCTTTGAAGGTGACTCGGAAACTACAACTAATCCAGAATGCGGCAGCTAGACTGGTGACTGGGAGCGGCCGCTGAGACCACATAACACCAGTCTTGAAAGACCTACATTGGCTCCCAGTACGTTTCCGAGCACAATTCAAAGTGTTGGTGCTGACCTTTAAAGCTCTAAACGGCATCGGCTCAGTATACCTGAAGGATTCAGGTATGTAGCTGTATTGGTCTGACGCAGTCAAAATAAATAAATAAATAAAATGTTCAGTAGCACCTTAGAGACCAACTAAGTTTGTTCTGGGTATAAGCTTCTGTGTGCATGCACACTTCTTCAGATACCACTTCAGAAGTGTGCATGCACACAAAAGCTTATACCCAGAACAAACTTAGTTGGTCTCTAAGGTGCTACTGGACAGTTTTTTTATTTATACCTGAAGGAGCATCTCCACCCCCATCTTTCAGCCCGGACACTGAGGTCCAGCTCTGAGGGCCTTCTGGAGGTTCCCTCACTGCAAGAAGTGAGGTTACAGGGAACCAGGCAGAGGGCCTTCTCGGTAGTGGCGCCCACCCTGTGGAACACCCTCCCTTCAGATGTCAAGGAAATAAACAACTATCTTACGTTTAGAAGACATCTGAAGGCAGCCCTGTTTTTAATGTTTGATGTTTTATCATGTTTTTAATATTCTGTTGGTAGCCACTCAGAGTGGCTGAAGAAACCCAGCCAGATGGGCGGGGTATGTATAAATAAATAAATAAATAAATAAATATTATTATTAATCTGCAACTGCAAGTACATTAAGTTATTTGTTCTTTAAACTTTAAAAGAGTATGACTTGCATAGTTTTTATAGGAGGGTCAAGCTGACTTCTGCAAAACTGCAAAATTCTGCTAAATGGGAACTAGTTTCCCACACTGTGTTCATCTTGGGTTGTTGATGCAATCTTCTCACCAGCTCCTCTCAGTGGCTCACAATAGGAATAAAGAAAATACAATGCCTGCAGTAAGACAGATTGCCCACACAACATCCCAGGCATCATTACAAAGAAGCGGCAGCAATCACACTGTTTAAAGCTGGAACAGATTAAAAGGCCTGCGAAATTTAAAATGCTTCCAAAGGATGTCACCGGAGAGCTCGGAGGACAGCATTCCATAGAAACCTCTAAAAGAAAAACCCCTTCCCCTCTCACCTCCTCTTACTCGGCAGGGCTACTCAGAGAAAGATCTGCCTAACTGAATCATTCAAGAAAATTAATTTTCCACCAGCGGTTAAATGAATAATTCTGCACGTTGCTTCCTCCCTCGGTTGCTGGCACAGACACACTGCATGCTGATGCTGCTTTTAATGGCAGACATCACTTCACAAATGCTATTTGAAGGGTTGCACACTAGAACTATAAGGGACACGGGTGGCGTTGTGGGTTAAACCACAGAGCCTAGGACTTGCCGATCAGAAGGTCGGTGGTTCGAATCCCCGTAACGGGGTGAGCTCCCATTGCTCGGTCCCTGCTCCTGCCCACCTAGCAGTTCGAAAGCACGTCAAAGTGCAAGTAGATAAATAGGTACCACTCTGGCGGGAAGGTAAACGCTGTTTCCATACGCTGCTCTGGTTCGCCAGAAGTGGCTTAGTCATGCTGGCCCCATGACCCGGAAGCTGTACGTCACCTTCCTCGGCCAATAAAGCCAAGGCTCAAAGCGGATCAGGACTGGCGTCGCATTGGCAATGAGGGCTGGGCTGGCATGCTCTGCCCACCCAGCAGGCCTATCCCGGGTGCCATGAGGACACACTCCGTCACTGCTTCTGGCTCCACCATGGATCACCCTTTCCATCCATGGAAAAGGAAATTCACAGAAGCCTCTTGCCCATCTCAAGGACCATAGGATTGGAAACAGACAGGCTTGCATTAAAAAAAAAAACAATCAGATGAATGCAAATAAAATTCACAAACTATACTTAGGTGAGTCCCAATGTTTTTGGTTTCCAGCTGCAATTGCTTCTTTTGTGGCTTTCGCCCATATGCAATATACCAGAAGTCGCAGTATAGTACTTGCCTAGCCACAAGATGATTTCTAGCAGCTTCTTGACATTTGTTACTAAATTTTATTGTTGATAATTATTGCTGTGCTTGAAATAAATAATGGAAGCGTACCTCATAAAAGTTACATTTGGAGTTATTGCTGCTAAGTTGGCTAGATGTGCATTTTTAATTATTCAGCATTCTTACAAATGTAAACACCATTTTAAGTATTAATGGGACCATGTATTTTGGAAAGCAGAATATGTCGCTATCACTGTACAGAAGAAATGTAGCGAGCAAAATATAGGTGCTGAGGTAAAGTATTTGCATAGAGGCTGGAAAAGAAACATGGGTGAGCAATAAGGGCATCTTAACACATCCTTTTGTTGTAATTGGCTGTAATAATGCCTAAATAGAATTATATTTTGGAAGCTGTTTCTTGCCTATGCTGCAGAAATGAGGGTGTGGTGTTGTGGTTGAGAGGGTGGGAGGGAGTTAAAGGAAATGGATGCTTATCTGTCTGGGTAGGTTAATTCCTCCTTTTCTGGGACAGTGTGTAAGGTGGCCAGTTATTCATTCCCAAAAAAGAGGCCAAAAACAGACAATTATTTACATAAAATTTACATAAATGTTGCATAAAATTATTCATTCCCCAAAGAGGCCAAAAACAGACAAACATTTACATAAAATTTGCATAAAATTACATAAAACTTGCATAAAATTACATAAAACTTGCATAAAATTACATAAAATTTGCATAAAATGTATGCGTATAAATGCGAATTTAGAAATAGTACAGGGCACTTTAGTGGAAAGTCAATATATGGGAACAAAGGAAGCAGCGAGAAAGGGGGGAAGAAGCTAAGAAAGCTCAAGCAAGAGAAAAAGAGCGACCCAGAGTGGATGAATGCCAAATCGGACCTAAGACTTGAGCTGACAGATACTGCACCAAACATCGAAGAACTTGTTCAACACAACAGGCACACCCATCACATTGCAATATTCACATTATTTTTTGAATGGCATTTTAAATTGCTGCTTTTGTGGTGTTTTTGTACTGCGTTAGAATTTGAATCCCATATAATTTCTTCAAAATACTTCAGTGTCTAGCGAGCGCAGGACATTACAATTGCCAACCACGAAGCAGAAAAGGAATGAAGTGGTCTGCAAAGACCCTCGGCAATTTCCAAGTGGTCCTTGGGCAGAGAGGGAGTTTGGGAACCTCTCATAGAAGCAAGGCCTTGATAATGAGCAACATTCTTCTCAGCCAGACAACCAGACAGCCTCCGAGCCTCCTTGTCCTCTCATCTTTTGCCAGGAGGACAGACATCTTGGCTGGGCCTGAAAAAGCCCAACTTTCACCACCAGGCCGTTCTCCTCCTTTCTGCTCACAGAGTTTTGCTCTGCGAAAAGCTGTTGCAGCAGCTCATTACCTGAACAAATAGCACGAGAAAGCCATCACTTTTTTATGCCCTGCCTGTGAGGATTTGACTGGACCTTGTTAGCAACTAATGGGCCTTTGCTCTGATCCAAAAAAGACCACAGCACCAAGTCTCAGTACCTTTGGCAGTCTATTCTCCTTAGCAACAATGCCTGGAAAGCACAAATCAGCCAGGAGCAGCGTAATGGATGTACGCGAGGGTTGTCCCCTTTCACCTGGGCTTTTGTCTCTTCATCCCCTGATAGCCGTGGAAGCTTTCCAGGCAGAAGTATCACAAAGGAAGAATGCAAGCGCTTCTCCTGGCTTGCAAGAGGGGCTTCCTGCTTCAGCATCCATGCCCTCTTAGCAAGCACAACAAGCAGTGGTCATCTCTGTGATGGAAATGAATATTGTACGGTGCAGTTTTCAGGGGGCCATAATGTAAAATGGCAGACTGTCCAAGTGTCCCTGTTTTCCAAGGACAGTCCTTGATTTACAGAAGCCGCCCCGGTTCCTGATTTCATCCCAGAAGGTCCCGCTTTTCTTTAGGATGTCTCATTTTTATTACAGAAATGTTGGAGGGTATGGAGTTATGTGACCCCATGCCCAAGGAGATGAGTAACTAGCTGTAGGCAGCTCTGTATAGGGAAGTTTTTTTAAAAAATGTTTAATGCTTTATTAGGTTTTAAAATACATTGGAAGCTGTCCAGAGTGGCTGGGGCAGCCCAGTCAGGTGGGCAGGGTATGATGATGATGATGGTGATGATGATGGTGGTGATTGAAGGACAGATCCTGAAGCTGAGGCTCCAAGACTTTGGCCACCTCATGAGAAGAGAAGACTCCCTGGAAAAGACCCTGATGTTGGGAAAGATGGAGGGCGCAAGGAGAAGGGGACGACAGAGGACGAGATGGTGGGACAGTGTTCTCGAAGCTATCAGCATGAGTTTGACCAAACTGTGGGAGGCAGTGGAAGACAGGAGTGCCTGGCGTGCTCTGGTCCAGGGGGTCACGAAGAGGCGGACACGACTAAACAACAAACAACATTTTCATCAGAGACATTTTGGAAGATATTAAAGGAAAGAGCACTGAGGTAAGCAATACTCTTGCCTAAGACAGCAGCTTACTGCAAAATGGAGCCAGGATGCGAATTTGATTTCTGCTTCTGGGATTTGCTAACACCCACCGTTGTTGTTGTTTATTAAATTTGCATACTGCCCTTTACCCGAAGATCACAGATTGGTTTACAGCAGTCCCAGCCAACCATTGACCTCCCCCAAAAAGGTAATACTGATATTGCTTGTTGGAGGCAATATTTTTGTACTGAAAAGAGGGGAACGTGTTAGAAAAAAATGACCCAACCACTCTTTAACAAGGTTTATTTTTTTCTTATTAAATTTGTATACTGCCCTTCACCTGAAGATCTCAGGGCGGTTCACAGCCTAAATATACAAGATAAAAATACAAAACACATAATAAAAAGAAGAACAAAAACAAAACACCACTGACATGCCTTGGTCCCTCTGTGGGAAGATAGGGGGACTGTGAGCCTGTCGTTCTGCACCCCTTCTCTCCTGTATATTTCTATTGTGAAAACCTTGAGCCTATTTGTCAGGGAACTGCCATCAGCTCAGAGGCGAGAGGTGGAAGGGCAGTTGGGTTACAGGGAGCCTCCGAAGATCGTGAGAAGCAGCTCTTCTTCCGGGGAGGAAGGAAGCCACGCCTCCAGTGGGGAAGGGGTTCCGGGCTCGGAAGATGCAAGGGAGACCCATAACACTGAGCCTGAGCAAAGCGGGGGGGGGGAGGCAGGTCCCCCTTTGCCCACACCCTCTCTGTGCTGTCGGTTTATGCGCAGAGAGGGGAGGCGTAAGATGGGGGTCAAAAGACTGCTCTGCTGGGGAAAGTTTAAGGACCACCCACTCCCAGATTCTGCTAGTGACTGAGCAGACATGGAATTGAGTTGTTCTGCACTGTGAATGTTTTTGCACTGATAATAAAGCCTTGAAAAAACCAGTGGGGGTCTTGCCTGTTCGCTCTCGAGCAACCACGCCGGCACATACCTAACACCATAGAAGAATAAAAAATTGCAAACAAAGAATTGTGGTGCATGGAAATAGCAAATAAGAGGCACTACTAACACTTCCAAGGAAGGGTCAAGCACAAACAGGCAACATTCTCCACCCCAAGCAAAAGCAAGAGGTCCTTTATTCTAGGATGGGTTCAAGGATTATCCCATAGTTGAAGAAATGTCTAAGATACAGTTTCTGTCCACGTGTTTTAACATGCTCTATGAAAGGTATGACAACCAGATCTGAAGTCTTCAGCCACTAAAGGTAATAATTAATAAGGCATTCAGCTTTGAACAGATATTTAATGAGAAATGGACTTTCTTTTCTCTTCCATTAATAGGAAATTTTGCACAAGGATCTCACCACTGGTTTTTTCCATATAGTTATAATTATAGTTTGCGACATCCCAGCTGGTTGCTGTGGGAACAGATATAATTTCACCAACAAAATTAATCACCACCATAATTTTCTAGCAGAGAAGAAAAGCTGAGGAAATATCTATTCAGATGTCTTATCAAAAAAGAGGTAACAGAAAGAAAAATACTCTTTTACTGCAAAAGCTTGCATTAGTTTTCCGTAAAATGTAACAGCCTACAAGACAGTTTCCTACTCCTTGACAGTTTGATAATGAAAAACTGAACGCTGCTGAGATGGAAACACCCTGATATCAGAACATTAGGGTTAAGGATAAATGTTGCAATTTAATGTGATAATTGTCGTTTCTTAATTCCCTACTAACTCCCCGATGAACTGAATAGTTATGCGTCTGATTCATTGTCGCTGCGGCTGCTTCCATGCCCAATCATTTCCATGCAATTGGCAGCATTCACTCACTCACTCTAGAGGCTCCTGTTCCCAAGTGTTTACATCCCATAATGCACCTCAACAACATGTTGGAGAGTGTATGTTCAGAGTGTGTGTTCAGAGTAAGAGAGCCCCAGCCAATGCAAGGATAAAGTACATACCCTGACATGATCCAAACCATCCATTTAAAGCACTTGACCCTCCTCCCAAAGAATCATGTGAATGGTAGTTTGCTAAGGGTACTGGGAAATCCCAGAATTCTTTTGGGGGAAACCATGTGCTTTAAATACGCTTTTAAACGATGGCGTGGATCTGCTGCCAGCATGGACGGTTTTTTCATGGGGTGTTCAGGTAGGGCTATTGCTTAAGCACCAGAAGAGACCTTTCATGGTGCATTGGTTTTCTGTAAGGGCTATGCTGGCAAACAATGATGTAAATGTGAAAAGCAAAATGTAGAAAATGTTTTACTATGGGGCAGGTACCAGAAAATAGGAGCTGTAAGTAAGGAAGATGATGAGAATATATGCCTTTGATATTTCCAAAGAAAGATTTAATGGCTAACACACCACCAAACAATCCAGCAGTAAAATCAGCAGCAACTAGACCCCCGATAACCTTCGAAAATCTCCTCCTAACAACAAAGGGACAGGGCAAAGGGTATACAGTATGCAAAATACTACTACAAAACTCCACAAACCCCCTAGACGTAATCAAAAAACAATGGGAGGACGACATAGGCTATGAAATTAACCCCACTCAGTGGACCAGAAAGTGGTCTAAACCTCCCTTTAAATCCATATCAATGAAAAGGAAAGAACTCACTCTTAAACTCACTTACAGATGGTACCTAACACCACGGAAACTAGCGCTAATATGCCCGGGAACCTCACCAAAATGCTGGAGAGGATGCACCTCCACAGGCACATACCTCCACATGTGGTGGGAATGTTCCAAAATCCAGCTATTCTGGACAACAATCATACAAGAGATATGCAAAATAACTAAGCAAGTATTAGAAGTCAACCCAGAACTGGCCCTACTAAACATCTTCCAAGATAATAATGCCCACTCACATCATAAAGAGCTCATAACCCACCTACTCTCAGCAGCCAGAAACATCATAGCCAGACACTGGAGAGACCTGTCAGGAGTGAGCATGGATCGGTGGTATCAAATAATATGGGAAAAGGTGTTATTAGAAAAACTAACCAACAAACTGAAACTGACATGGGGACAAATAGAAGAAGATGCTGTCACCCCGGTATGGCTCCCCTATATCACATACACAGCCCAACAAGACAACAACAAGAATCCACCAACAGTATATGAATCAATATGGCCAGCCAGACTCAAAAACACACACACCTCACTCACACATGAAAACAAAGTTCACAACCAATCACAAACAAACAACCACACCCTAGGCCAACCCCAACCTCTCTCACCACCAAAGGAACGCAAGCGAATGGTAAAGAGAACCTGCACAAGCGATGCTGGGCTGGTCGGGGGGGGGGGGGGGAGTTACCGGGAGGCGTGGTCAGAGTCCGGTCCTGGGCCGAGGGTCTGGAGACTGTCCTCCAAGGGCGAAGCGGGGTCCAAAGCAAGAAGCCGGGTGTGGTCGGGAACTCCGGAAGAACAGGTCTGGGTGCTGGCAGAAACAGGTTTCCAACGACGTTGCTCCCACAACCTGGGACTGGGCTGACTGGCCTTTATCTCCTCTGGGGCCTAGGGTGGCCCCGGTCCACAGGTGACTCGCCTCTCCTGGCCTTAAGGCGAGCACTCCTCCTGCAGGGACTTAGTTCCCTCCGCCTCTCTGCCCTGAGCCTCTGCAGCTCAGGAGAGGCTGGAGGGTTACTGGACCCAGAGGCAACCTCACCTTCCCCTGACAGGGCTGGGAGAGGAGCACCTGCAGGCAATGGGTCCTCCATCACCTCCGGAGCCAGAGTGGATTCACCTGGTGCCTGTTCCTGAGGATCTGGCACAGGTGAGGGCCCTTCAGGTTCAAGCCCCTGCCCCAGCTCAGCTGGCCCTGGAGGCGGGGACTCCTGTGCAGGCTGGGATTCCTCCGGTTCAGCCTCTGAATCAGATTCCCAGGCCATCACAGATGCTGACACAAAACCCCACACATGCATTAAGTAAAATAGAAACATCGCCACCCAACCCCATCCCCATCCCCACTCACCATTCCCCCCTTCTTCATGGTGTAACACCAATGTCTCAAGAAATGAAACTGATCTGTAGAAAATGTAACTTGAAAAAAAGAGACATTGCACATACTTTTGTAAACCAAGAAATCTTTAATAAAAAATACGTTTTTAAAAAAAGAGATTTAAAAGACTTACCGCTATTTTGAAAAGTCCAAAGGTCAATTGAAATGGTCTGTTTCTGCCTTGTTGTTTAGTCGTTTAGTCATGTCCGACTCTTTGTGACCCCATGGACCAGAGCACGCCAGGCATTCCTGTCCTCCACTGCCTCCCGCAGTTTGGTCAGACTCATGCTGGTAGCTTCGAGAACACTATCCAACCATCTCGTCCTCTGCCGTCCCCTCCTCCTTGTGCCCTCCATCTTTCCCAACATCAGGGTCTTTTCCAGGGAGTCTTCTCTTCTCATGAGGTGGCCAAAGTCTTGGAGCCTCAGCTTCAGGATCTGTCCTTCCATTGAGCACTCAGGGCTGATTTCCTTCAGAATGGAGAGGTTTGATCTTCTTGCAGTCCATGGGACTCTCCAGAGTCTCCCCCAGCACCAGAATTCAAAAGCATCAGTTCTTTGGCGATCAGCCTTCTTTGTGGTCCAGCTCTCACTTCCATACATCACTACTGGGAAAACCATAGCTTTTACTATACGGACCTGCCTAAAATACATCATATAGCATATGTTTTTGCCTAAAATACATCATATAGCATCGCAGTGCCTGTGCCTTAAAATTAAGCCATAGTTCAATCCCCAGAGAGAGAATCTGATTAATAGTCAGAGACAACATAACCCATATCCATTATTTATTTTTGTATCAGAAATGGGTTTGGGTTTTGTTTTTTTGTAGCACTCCAAATAATGTACCAATTGAATTGAGTGTCATAATATCTGAAAAAGAAAAGCTCTTCAGAGTTTGATGGTTCAAAATGGATAGTTGTTTTTTTCACGAGTTGCTCTGCACCGGAAACAGTTTCACCTTGGCTAGACAAGCTGTAAATCAAAAATTGCACCTATCAAGTATTTACATGTTTTCATTTTGTATCTCCCATTTAAATGCAAATTCTGCCATTTAAACAGGGTCCGGATGTGCTTTATTACACTACAATTACAGTTTCCCTCCTCATCAGACCTCACTGTAATAAGGTCGTAGGTCATTTCTCCCTCAAGCCCTCAGCAAATGCAACTGAAATTAAGAAGTCATCATCTGCCGCATTTGCGAGTGATACACATTTGCAGTAACCACCATGAAGAATGAGGAGACAGGGGGAAAGCCATTGAAATAGTTGACCTCCAGTTCTCACACAACCAAAATAATTATCATAGATACTTTGTATTTCCTTAACCAAAAGTTGCAGTCAGTTGAGAACTGTGGGAAAATGGAAGGGGCTCATTGTTGCTGTTATGAGAAAAGGCAGTGTGGTGCAATGGGCCCAAAGTTGCAATCTCACACACCCATACGAGGGAGTAAGTTGTGTTGAACCCAGTGGGACTTCTGAGTGGACTGCATAGGATTGTGTCATGAGTTGGGGGGGGGAGAGATTTATACGATTTGAAGAGAAATCAGAGTTGCTTATATTATTGAAGACAAAGTTGATATTGTCAGGAGCTCTTCCTACACTCGAGTAGGACCCTGGCAGAGACACATGCCTGACTGGCATGTTCTCTCCCTCCGGGTCGATCGTTTGGGAGCTTCAAAAGCTTTCTTCAGCCCGAACATCACAGCGACCGATGCCAACAGACATCGACACACTTAGGGATCCGCAGAGTCTTCGCAGCTTGTGTAACAGACCTCAGCAACTCAGCATTTTGGCTAATCTACTTTATTTACATATAAACACACACGGAACCCTGCAACATGGCTCCCTCTCTCTCTAGCATCAGACAGCAAAGAGAAAAAGGACAAAGGACAATAGTCCCACTTCATGGAACACAGTAGCACAAACATCCTGTCTTCGTCACTTCCCACTCTGTGGAGTCAAAACATACGTCATCATGTGATAGACAAAAATCCCATAACTGCAATCACGGAACCGGAATACTAACAGATATGTCTCATTAGAAAAACAGCAATATCACTGACATTTATTAATAACAATAATTACAGAATACCCCCTGGACTTTCTGTGTGAAAAGGAATTAATTCAAGACATTTGGGTTGGAAGATTGGGAAAAGTGCCTAACAGAAAGTAGATCAGTTGGATGTCATTCTAGAGTGAATATTAAAAACAAAATATTTTATGTAGCTGACAGATGGAAAATCAGAAGTTCTCTTTCTTTCTTTCTTTCTTTCTTTCTTTCTTTCTTTCTCTCTTTCTTCTCTTTCTTCTTTTTTCTCTTCTCTCTTTCTTCTCTCTTCTCTCTTCTCGCTTTTTCTTCTGCTCTGGGCTGCTTTTGGAGTCCAAGGATCACGCACACATGAAGGTAGTGGATGGTTGATGAAAGGAACCTGGGTGAGAAGCAGGAAAAGGAAGACCTTCCAGCGTGAGAGAAGAAAGGAAAGCTGCCAAGTGAGAGCTGGGAGGACCCTCTACTTTCTGTGTGAGACAAGGGTAAAGAACTACCTTTGAGAAAGAACTCTGCATTTAATTTTTCTTTATTTTATTTAGATTAGTTTCTTTTATCTTACTCCATCATCAAAATGCTTCAATAATCTCTTCTTAGTATTTCTGTGTGTGTAAAGGATTGTTCTGTGAGCTACAAATCAAGAAATTATATTTCACTGCCGCCACAAGATCACTAGGTAATCTTGCACATGCCCTGTCTACAATGTGGGTAGAATAACTGACCTACCATACAGATTATTATAAAACAATATATGCATAGCAGCTGGAGTGGCTAAAAGCACTAAACAAATACAAAGTTTATTTCTTATCCAAAGCTAAGGATGACTTTTATAGTTTGACAGGCATGGTGCACAGAACTGCTTACAGGAAAAGATACACACCATGCAATATATAATGGGTGGTGAAATTTATTTTGGTCCGAGGGCCACATTCCTTCTGAACAACATTCTGGGGGCCATTTGCCAGAGGGCGCCAGAGGGCGCCAGGGGGGAAAGTGGGCAGTGCAATGAATGTGCATTTTGACATTGCACAGTGGTCTACTTTTTGAATGCACACCCACCCTTCTCTGTCCTCCATGCAGGGAAGCAAGGTGCACTCTTAAGAGTTCAAGAACATATTCCAGCCAGGAAAAAAATATTGAAGGGTTGTGGGGCAAAGCAGGGAGGCAAGGCAGGAAAGTCTTGAAGGCCAGTTGGAGAGGCATGGAGAGCTCCTTTTGGCACTTAGGCCTGTGATCCCCCACCTCTGGTACATAATATTGTCAGTCTGCATTTCTTCGTGCAGAAAGTGTTGATCCGATGTCTAGAGATCTTTCCTATTGTACTTCATTCAAGAGGGTTCTGGAAGCTTCTCTGTGTGAAAGAAGCAAGCAGAAGGTCCATGATGTTTGGGTTATTCCTTCAGAGAAGCTGGGTACAGCTGACTTAAACTGGTTCTGCTATCTCTTCAGTCAAGGTCACGCTGACTGTAAGGCCAGAAAGAGCCTGGGTTTCATTTTTTCCTTCTATCTCTCTTCTTGTATGGTGTTATGTATATAGTACGCTTAGTGTTAAGGTTTTCGACTTACTATAAGTTATTGTAAGTATTGTGAGAGCTGGACCATAAAGAAGGCTGATCGCCGAATAATTGATGCTTTTGAATTATGGTGTTGGAGGAGACCCTTGAGAGTCCCATGGACTGCAAGAAGATCAACTGATCCATTCTTAAGGAAATCAGCCCTGAGTGCTCACTGGAAGGACAGATCCTGAAGCTGAGGCTCCAATACTTTGGCCACCTCATGAGAAGAGAAGACTCCCTGGAAAAGACAGATGTAGGGAAAGATGGAGGGCACAAGGAGAAGGGGACGACAGAGGATGAGATGGTTGGGCAGTGTTCTCGAAGCTACCAGCATGAGTTTGACCAAACTGCGGGAGGCAGTGGAAGACAGGAGTGCCTGGCGTGCTCTAGTCCATGGGGTCACGAAGAGTCGGACATGACTAAACGACTAAACAATTGTAAGTTTAAGTTAAGTCTGCTGCAACTAGATTTCTTATGGACGGTTCTAATCCTGAATGTATTGGATTTGTGACCATAATTTTCATTTGCCTTCAGTAGCAGTAAAGCTCTTCTGGGTTAAATATAATTGCCTCTGGTCTATTTACTGGGGATCCTGCAATGTGTTTCAGTTTTTACTCTGCTAACTATACATTGGAAACTGCTCTGGATCAATATTGAGTGGAATTCCATGACAAATATGAACAGTAAGAGTCTCTGAGAGGGAACAGTCTCTGCATGTTGTCGGTCACCAGAGAGTAGCTTCAGGCCAGCTCCCTTGCTTTAGGAGTCACTAGGGCAGATATACTGCGTTCTGTGGATTTCATTTGGGGACAATTGCTTTCATAATACTCAAAATCCAATTATACATATTTTCAAAGTCAGCAACATCTACATGATACGGGCTTTCACAAAAAGTAGAACAGTAAGCAATGAATCTTGTATAATAAAGAAAATGTCCCGGTATTTACTGTTCCAAAATATTGTGAATAAAACTAATATTTCAATAAACATGTTTGTCTGCTGTCTACCAAGCAAGTTATTTTATAGCAAGTTAATCTGGATAAAATGGCAGTTCCATATTCTCCTGTACCATTCAGATACCAAGAGGGAAGCTCTTTACATACAGTTTGCTGCTATACGTACTATACTTTTCTGTGTATAAGACCATGTTTTTTACTGGAAAATTAGTTTAAAATTGTGGGTCGTCTTATACATGGGTAGTGCCTAGGGATGACATGGGATTGGAAATGGTCTGCAGCATGTTATTGGTGTATGTGGCCAGGGGTGGTGTTGATTGGGTGTTGCTCTGGCAATTGGGCGGGCAATAGGCTGCTTTTGCCGGCGAGGGGACAGATGTTAGGAGTGCGTGAGTGTTAGCGTTGGCCAGGCGGGTGAGTGAATTTTGGCAATCCCCCCTAAGGAAAGCTCAACAACTCTGTGCAATCTTCCGCTTTCTTATTTTTCAGTCCCCCAAAATAGGGGGCGTCTTATACATGGGGGCGTGTTATACACAGAAAAGTACGGTATTTTAGCAGTCAGAAGTAGGCTCACAACAATTTCAAGATCAGTTTCATTAGTCAAGTCCTTTACATAACGTAACGCTATTCTGGGATCATTGTTGGCATACGTCTGTCTTGAGAGTCAGTTTTCCTTCTGCTAAGCTTTTTGAATCCCTGTATGGAACTATTTCCTTCTGTGTCCACCAACTTAGGAGAGAAACAATTCAGCGAATGCTACCAATTTCATTGCCTAATAATGCGACAGAACATTAGGAAACCCCTCGTCTCCTTTTGTTACTGTATCTTTTTATATATTGATGTCCCCTCTTAACGACTGCACTTCCAGCAGTGAATGAGACCATTACGACACAAAATAAACATGAACTTCTTGCTAGCCTGTCAAGCACTTTGTTTAATTCCGCATATTTGGAAAAATAACCAGTGGTTAATCAAAAGGAAAATGCAGTGGAGGCTATTGAACGGTACTCTGACCCCGCAGTCCGATGGTCCCTGGTGTATTCATGTCCAGAGACCTGACAAAACATCTGTGGGAAGGCTAAGAATGAAAGCAAGCTGTGGCTTTTTCACGGGGCTCTATTGTCCTTCTGGCGCTGAATGGCTGTTACTGCTGCAAGTGCACTTCCGCTTTCTATGTCCCTGCTCACAATGGCTCCCCAGCATCCACAATGTCTACTCTCAGTTCCATAGGCATGGGAGCAGATGTTGTAGCCTTCCTTTATGTCACTTGACATTAGAGAGCTACGTTGCTCTCCTGCAGCTTCTACAGGGAAGCAGCCCTTCCACTCCAACGAGGATGTATTTGTCAAAAGTTATCAAAGGAATAATCAAACAGAGCGCATCTGAGTCCAAAATAACAGATTCAACTATTGGAAGCCGATAATTAGACCAAGCTTAAGTTTAATGAGTTAATTAAAGCTGCTTGTCTCTGTCACCAGCGTGAATCGGCGGAGGGCTCAGAAATACCAGATAAAGAAGACGTATAAAAGCCCAGTCACACTGCTGGTTGTTTTAATCTCCTGAAATTGGTTCCTCGCTTGATGCGTTTCACCGCCAGTTTTGAGAACAATGCAAATCATCACTCTTTCCCAATATAAAATCAGAGCACCATTGTTCATTGCTGATTAGCTCTATGTTACTAAGGGTGTATGGGGTGTTAGGGGAGGGGTAGTAGCTCTGGTGGGGGACACATCATGCTCCTTCTAGGGTCTGTCCACCCTTGGTCCCCACCCTGAACTCAGCTCTCTCTCAGAAGCTGTCAGCATGCAACAATGGCCACACCCTGGGGAACAGCTTCAACTGGCCAGCTAAACCAGGTGAGGATAGCCGATGGGTCTCAAACCCTCAGTGAGTTAGGGACTTCCCCTGCATGCAAAGACAGACTCCAGAGGATTGAGTGGACAAGACCAATA
This sequence comes from Podarcis siculus, assembly GCA_034642415.1. Taxonomy (NCBI): domain Eukaryota; kingdom Metazoa; phylum Chordata; class Lepidosauria; order Squamata; family Lacertidae; genus Podarcis; species Podarcis siculus. Next base: position 2,102,620 of record JAXCMG010000032.1, on the reverse strand, counting down.
GTGGGTCCAGTGGTCAAGAAGGCAACTGCCTGTGTTGCAGAGGGAAGTGACCGGCAGATGGGGCTCATCAACCTGGGAAGGTAGCCCATCTAGGAGAAG
>JAXCMG010000032.1:2091976-2102511 GCA_034642415.1 Podarcis siculus | reverse complement strand
TACACAAATCCAGAGTGGAGTCCCTAAGACAGTTGGGTGGCACCTTGAATGCCTCCTTCTGGCAACTCCTGCAGCCCAGCTGGTGCCCAAAGTACTGTTCTGCTTTCCTTTAGACCTCGTCCACAAGACCAAGAGTGGGGTCTTGTTGTCTGGGCAGCCCAGGACCTCCATACACACTGCCCGGACTTGCAGTGGTTTGACTTCACCCCTGGAGGCACACTCCATTGTCTCTCGAGACAGATGGATGTCAATAACAGCGACTAAGGCAGTTCCAAGGACAAATAGGAGCAAGCTCTTCCTATAGTCTCACTACACCAGTAGATGCTACGTTGTGCCAATATGGGAACCTTTCTGGTTCAAATAGTCCTGCAGCCTGCGACCTGCCTTACAGGCCTTTTCCACCTGGCCTGGGAGGGTGGGGCCCTGACTGACTGCAGCTACAAAGGATGAGGCTGCTGTACAGACACTTAGACTGGGGTATTGTTTGGGGGGGGTTGTGGTGGAATTTGTTGCTGTTATTGATATTAATTTTTTTGTATCTTTATTTTAGATCTTATGATTTATGTGGAAACGGTGCAATTTCATTGTGTACTAATAATAATAATAATAATAATAATAATAATAATAATAATAATAATAATTTATTTATACCCCACCCATCTGGCTTGGCTTCCCCAGCCACTCTGGGCAGCTTCCAAAAAAATATCAAAATACTATCATACATCAAACATTAAAAGCATCCCTAAACAGGGCTGCCTTCAGATGCCTTCTAAAATTCTGGTAGTTGTTGTTCTCTTTGACATCTGATGGGAGGGTGTTCCACGGGGCGGGTGCCACTACCGAGAAGGCCCTCTGTCTGGTTCCCTGTAACTTGGCTTCTCGCAGTGAGGGAACCATCTGAAGGCCCGCGGCGCTGGACCTCAGTGTCCGGGTAGAATGATGGGGGTGGAGACCCTCCTTCAGGTATACAGGACCGAGGCCGTTTAGGGCTTTAAAGGTCAGCACCAACACTTTGAACTGTGCTTAGAAACGTACTTTTTGACTTATGTTTATTGTTTATGACTACTGTCATGTGAGGGTTTTTTCATGTTGTAAGCTGCCTTGAGCATGGTCTGAACTATGGAAAGGCAGCATACAAACAAGTGTTGAAATGTAGAAGTTAAGGTCTGCAGGGCAAAAGGCTGCCTGTGTTTTTCTTATGAATCAGTAAGTACTAGATCAGGCTTCCTCAACCTCGGCCCTCCAGATGTTTTGAGTCTACAATTCCCAACATCCCTGACCACTGGTCCTGCTAGCTAGGGATCATGGGAGTTGTAGGCCAAAAACATCTGGAGGGCCGAGGTTGAGGAAGCCTGTACTAGATGCATGGATGATGCTGTATAAAACCACGATGTCAAGCTCATGTTGACTATTGCATGGCATTTCTACATTCTTGCTCTAGTCTTCCCCCATTCAAAGTCTCTCTCACCACACCATCCTTCTCACTTTCGACATGGATCCTTTTCGGAGAATGGGCAGGCATCACAACTAAAGCAGAACCTTGTAATGTTCATTAACATGCGCAATTCATTCTGCTGCTTTTGAACTCGAGTCCTGCTAGTTATGGAATGTTCATTTTTTTGGTTTATTCCCCTTGTTGTTTTTATTCAATATAAGCTTAAAAATTTCCTTAAGAGGTAAAGAAATCTAGCCCTTGCTTGTCTTTGTTACCTGTGGTTGAAATGTTCATCCTCATCTAATATATCTCCTAAGTGTGCCCTTGCATATAAATTACATATTTTGGCAGAGATGCTGATGTAAAAAGGATTACTACAATAGATTGAAAAATAAAACAGATTTATCTCAATTCATCAGCGGGAGGAGTTTAGTCCTCAGTATGGATGGCATGCCAGGCTGTCAGATACTAGAGGTGAAAGACGGTTTAAATAAGAGAAAGTGTAGCTCATGCAATGTAATAATGGCCAATGTATCTCGTGTTGCTAGCAATACAGGCAAATAATTGGCTGGTTAGTTCAAATCAATAGGAGAAATTCATCTCTGCCCAAATACAATGCCTCTTTTTGGCCCCTCTTCCTCTCTTCGAATTGCTAAGTAAGAATGCTATAAGGAGAGAAAAGCTACAACTCCACTGTCAAGATCTAATCTCTCCCAGCAACCCCGAGTCCCTGTGGCTCCTTTCATAGCCCACAATCAGCAGTTCCACTGACCTCTGTCTTGCCTTGATTAATTTATCTGCTGTCATCCAGTCCATTACCACTGCCATGCACTGATTTAGTACTCTTCTAGTCTTCTTGGAAATGGATGGGAAAGAGAGTTGGAAGCTGTCCACATATTGGTGGCACTGCACTCCGTACCTCAAGATGAGCTCCTCTAGTGGTGTCATGAAGATATTAAACAGCATGGGGAACAAGATAGACCCCTGTGGGACACCACAGGTCAATGGCCTAGGTTTGAACAGTAGACTCCCAGCACCGCTTTCTTGGAGTCACCTTGCAGGAATGACCAGAACCAGTGTAAAATGGTGCCCCTCATCCTACCCAGGTTCCCCCAAAGAATAACATGGTTGGTGGCATGAAAAGCTGCAGAGAGATCCAGCAGAACCAACAGGGACACACTACCCGACTCTAGTATCTGGTGTCGGTCACCCTCCAAGGCTGATTCTGTACCATAATCAGGCTTGAAGTTAGAAGTGGATCCAGATACCTTATACAGAAGGACTCTCTGGAGGTGAGTCACAAAACTGTGCCCTTGAGCACCTTGATCAAGAGTGGAATGTTGGAGAGGGCTTGGACATTGTCTAATATGGTAGGAATCAGAGGTGGCTTTTTTCAATAAAGGTCTTAAACAGCTTCCTTAAGGCTCACTGTGGTATCTAAGGAGGTTCTTTCCTTAACCACCATCATAGACCTTTTCTGGCTGTTTCAAGCACTCAAGAATGGCAAGTGCTAAACACTCATGATTTGCTTCACTTGTTCAAGAATCCTTGGGATGCACCAGCTGAAAGATGCCCAAAACAATAGAGTGGGCAATCACCCAACTTACATAACTGATTCTATTCTAACTGTAGCATCAAAGAGAACAGATCAGCAATTTTATCCACAGTGCCTAGCAAACTGGTCACAGCAAGCAACTCAACGACCTTTTTTTCCTGTCCCAAAGTAAAATGTAGTATTGTACATTTACAGCGGTTCCCAACCTCATCTTATGTATGATAATGGCTGAGGGACTTTGTGGATAACTTGATGATTTTTATACTTAGATGAACAACTGTATTGCACTGTACTAGATGATGCATGATTTTAACTGTGTTTTTACAGACTTGTTACAAACCACCTGAATCATCACCATTGTTTTATCTGCATGCCATCATTCCAGAGTTAAAACCATGCTCAGGGCAGCTTACAACATGAAAAGAGTTACATAATTACAAACAAAAGTGGTCATAAACTATAAAGAAACCATTTCAAAAGGTACACAACCAAACTGAACAATTTCCACATAAATAATAATATCTAAAAAGAAAGATACAGTGGTACCTCGCAAGACGAATGCCTCGCAAGACGAAAAACTTGCAAGACGAAAGAGTTTTCCGTTTTTTGAGTCGCTTCGCAAGACGAATTTCCCTATGGGCTTGCTGCGCAAGACAAAAACGTCTTGCGAGTTCTTGCGAGTTTGTTTCCTTTTTCTTAAAGCCGCTAAGTTAATAGCGAGTTTGTTTCCTTTTTCTTAATTGCGAGTTTGCTTCCTTTTTCTTAAAGCCGCTTTTTCTAAAGTACAGTTAATAGCCGCTAAGTACAGTTAATAGCCGTTAATAGCCGTGCTTCGCAAGACGAAAAATCCGCAAGACGAAGAAACTCGCAGAACGAATTAATTTCGTCTTGCGAGGCACCACTGTATAAAACATTGAAATCAATAACAGCAGCAAAGACCCCTAAACCAGTGGTTCTCAACCTGTGGGTCCCCAGATGTTGTTGGACTGCAACTCCCATCATCCCTGACCACTGGTCATGCTGGCTAGGAATGATGGGAGTTGTAGTCCAACAACATCTAGGGACCCACAGATTGAGAACCACTGCCCTAAACAAAACCCCAATCCAAAAGTCTGTTAGGCAACCTCAGTTTTCATATCTGGAGTCAGTCAGGGCCCTGCCCTCCTATCCCAGGCAGAAAAAAGGCCAGCAAGAGAAGGAGGAGGTCTTACAACCAAGATGGTCTCTGGCTTCTTCATCAGCCTCAGCTTTTGTAGCTGGAGTCAGTCATGGCCCTGTTCTCCCAGGCCAGGTGGAAAGAGGCTAGCAAGGTAGGGAGCATGTCCCTCAGGACTGACAGCCAAGATGAATGAAGCTCATGAACCACTGGTGATCCATGGAGCACAGTTTGGGAACCCCTGATGTAGTAGATCACTTAGTTCCTTCAGCTCTGCTGCACATCTCCATGAGGTTACAATGGTGGTAGACAAGTTCCTTTGTCCCAGTTACTACTACAGCATCGGTCCTACCAAGAACTTTAGCCTGTGCTCCATCAGATCTGTCTGTGCTGGTCCCGGGGGGAGGTTACCGTGAGGTGTGGTCAGAGTCCGATCCTGGGTCGAGGGTCTGGAGTCTGTCCACCAAGGGCGAAGCAGGGTCCAAAGCAAGGAGCTGGGCAAGGTCGGGAACTCTGGAAGAACAGGTCTGGGTGCTGGCAGAAACGACGTTGGTCCAGCAACCAGAGACCCGGCTGACTGGACTATCTTCTCTGAGGCCAGGGGCGGTCCCGGCCCACAGATGACCCGCCTCTCCTGGCCTTAAGGCGAGCACTCCTCCTGGGAGAAACCAGTTCCCTCCGCCTCTCTGCCCTGAGCCTCTGCAGCTCAGGAGAGGCTGGAGGGTTACTGGACCCAGGGGGAGACTCACTTTTCCCTGTCAGGGCTGGGAGAGGCGCACCTGTAGGCACTGTGTCCTCAACCACCTCCGGAGCCAGAGTGGATTCACCTGGTGCCTGCTCCTGAGGATCCGGCACAGGTGAGGGCCCTTCAGGTTCAAGCCCCAGCCCTGGCTCAGCCGGCCCTGGAGGCGGGGACTCCTGTGCAGGCTGGGATTCCTCCGGTTCAGCCTCTGAATCAGATTCCCAGGCCATCACACTGTCATGAGTCATTAGAATATAAATCTGTCGTGAATTATATTCTTATTTGCTATGGGCTGTGAATTTTCATTTCAGCCTTCGTGTTCTCTGCCCTGAGATCCTCAGATGAAGGGCAGGCCATAAACATTTAAAATAAATAAATACTGACATTGCTCAGGAGTCTAAATTCCCAAGATGTTGATGCTACAGAAGACAGTAGCAGTGTATATTAAAAAATATTACTATTACTCACATGTAAGGTATTCTCTCCATATATTTATAACAGTATCAAGCTTTATCATCGCCATCCCTTTCAAAGTTTTCTTGGTGCCTTGAGATAGCATTCTCTGCCCAAAATAACTAGCTGCATTTATGACCGTTATCACCCTCGGCAGCAGATATTAACATAGAACACAAGTTCATTAGCAGTCAATAAAACACTTGTTAGTACATATAGATGGGAAATCTTCCCAGAAATAATGGCTGTGTTGACATATCTTCCCCCAGTCTCTAAAGTAATGTTAGTATTTATAAATAAAACATTCTCCAAGTCTGACTTTTAACAGACTCACAGAAGTAAGTCCTGTTGAATTCAGTAAGGCCCAGGTAACTGCAGCCTCAGTTATTAATACTAATAAGCTGAAAGCGTTTGCCAAAGCAAACAATAATATTAGTACAGGTTCTTCTAGGGTATAAAGCTCGGTTAAGGCCGAAGGTCTTCTCAGTCATATATAGCAGCATCAGCATCCATTCTCTTCATCTTTAAAATGATGTTTAATGAAGAATAAAGCTATCAGTGGGACGCGGGTGGCTCTGTGGGCTAAACCACAGAGCCTAGGACTCGCCGATCAGAAGGTCGGTGGTTCGAATCCCCGCGACAGGGTGAGCTCCCGTTTCTCGGTCCCTGCTCCTGCCAACCTAGCAGTTCGAAAGCACATCAAAGTGCAAGTAGATAAATAGGTACCACTCCGGCGGGAAGGTAAGCAGTGTTTCTGTGTGCTGCTCTGGTTCGCCAGAAGCAGCTTAGTCATGCTGGCCACATGACCCAGAAGCTGTACACCGGCTCCCTCGGCCAATAAAGTGAGATGAGCGCCGCAACCCCAGAGTCGGTCACGACTGCACCTAATGGTCAGGGGTCCCTTTACCTTTACCTTAAAGCTATCAGTGGCTATTAGCCATGATGGCTCTGCTTCCACTGTGGGATGCAGTAGGTCTCTGAATATTGGTTGCCAGGATCCAAAGGGGAGGGTCCTGTTGTACTCAGATTCTGCCTGCAGGTTTCTCACGGGCATCTGGTCAGCCACTGCAAGAAAAGGATGCTACACTAGATGGGCTTTTGGACTGATCCAACAGAGCTGTTCTTCTCTTCTTACGACATTAATATTTTGCAAGCGAGAAGCTCTCTGAAAAGATAATGTTAATAGTGCTAATAACTGTTATTAGTAGATGCCGTCAATAAAGTGCTGTTTGTGCTTAGAATTATTATTAATGTTCAGGTTTACAAAGAAGATCTTCCCAAAGGCTGAGCAGTATTCATATCCTTTTTAAAAAAGCTTTTGAGACTTACAGCACAAAAAGTATTCTCAGAGAGTAGTTAGTGTCAGCAGACAACAGACATTTTTATATGGTATGCAGTTTTGACTAATGTACCCATTTGTGCCAGCAGCTTTCCTTAAAACGATGCAGCTTTGTGTATTAATTTTTATTAATACACAGTATATTCATTTTTATGCACCTTTCCCCCTAATACATGCATTTTTGTAAACACAGCTTGTTTGGCGAACTGCATCACAAAATTCACATAAGTGCAAATTTGGAGGGATGAGTGTGTTCCAATTCTCATATTGTTTTCGAAAGTGCCAGCTGGATAGTCCTGGTTTCAAATGAGACCTAGATCAAATTTCTTCCCCATCCCTACTTGCAATAAAGGGTAGGTTTTTGTTTTTGTTTTGCATTGATGTGTTGGTTTTGGCATAGTTCCATGGCATGGCTGGTGTGTGAGTGCAGGGGGTATTGGTGACGTGTTCCAGTCACTGTGTGGTTGTGGTGTCCTGGACTGGTTGGACACAGAGAAATGGTGGGAGGAACCAGCTGGGGAACGCGCAGGGGAAGATGGCTCAGAGCCACAATGAGTGGTCAGAGGGAGAAGAGGGAGAAGAATGGGAGGAGTCAGAAGCTGGTGATGTAACAGGGCTTAGTGAGCTGGGAGAGCCTGTGGCAGACAGAAGTCCAGAATCAGAGGCAGAAGCTGAAGCAAGAGAGGAGGGAGGTCAAGAGGCAGAGATGAGTCAGGATGGTGAAGAGGCACAGGTGTGTCCCCATTCTGCTGCAACAAGCTCCCCTCCCTCCTTGTTTCCCAGAACCAGGAGAGGCATGAAAAGTGTGAAGGAGAATCAGTTTCACATAGGCACAGTTTCACATTGCTTGGGAAAACCCCCGGAGAGGAGGAGAATTGGGCAGCTGTGGAGAAGTGCGGAGCTTCAGTCTCAGTAACTACTTCATGAGGACAAGACCTACCAGAGATTACTTGCTGCACTCATTCTGCCTGGCACTCCTGTGCAGATCCTGTTTTTGCTAATAAAGAGTTAACTTCACTTGCTTGGTGTGATTTACTGCTGGCTCACTCCTGTCAGAGGTGATGCAGTTGACACATACCTTTTTTTAATGATGTTGCCCAGGGGTGTGCGTGCCTGATCATTGGGGGATAAGGCTATCAAGGGTTACTAGCCATGATGGCTCTGCACTGCCTCCACAGTTATGGGCAGTATGCTTCTGTATAGAAACTGCAGGAGGGGCGAGCACTCTTGCGCTCGGGTCCTGCTTAATGAAGTAGATGGGCCATTGGCCTGATTGAGCAGGTTCTTCAGAAGTTCTTATGTTTCACAAGCTTTTGGTTCCATTTAAAAGTCTCTTTAAGTCTCGTCCCTGAACAGCAACAATTATTTGAGGATCTGAGACACTTTACTGAGAGTGCCCAACAGGGCCAGCCCTAGATGTCTTGCTGCTGTAGGCAGAATGCCACGATGCCCCTTCCCACCCCATCATTGCAACTGTAACCGTGATGCAACAGCAATGGTGAGGGCAATGGGGCTGTGTTGGCAGTGAGGGTGAAGCCCTGGAGGGGCTGGCAGCTGCATGGTGGGCAAGGAGGCGAGGAGCAGGGGGTGGATTCACCACCTGAAGTAAATGGCTTCACCTCACCTAATACATGGGCTTCCCTAGTGCCCAAACAGGTAGGAGGTCATCTGTCAAACTGATAGTGTTGTAAAATACAGCTACTGGCTCACACTTGTGTGCATGAAAGGGTTAAGCTGAGCCTTGAACTCAAGTTGCCAAAGTGGGTGTGGCTTGGAAGGCTCTCAGCTGCCACTGCTTCCCTGCCTTCTCTGTCTGCTTCTTTTCCTGCTTCCTGGAACAAGAAAGGAGCCATGTGGCTTGGGCTCTCAACTTGGCAAATGCTGCAAGTGAACTGAATCTCTCCAAATTAGGAGGTTTTATAGCCTGCACTTTCACTACTCAAAATATTGTATAATCCTTTTGCAAGGAAACAAAGTTCTTTTCTTTTTAACTTATCTTGAACCTTTTTATCTTAACTTTACTGCCAGTAGATGGAGACTTGTTTGCTGTAACTTCTGGAAATTCTGTGTGTAAAATATTCACTTTTTTTTGGCAAAGCTGTGTCTGTGATTTATTCTAGCCTAAGTATTTTTGTGGGGAACATTTGTTTAAAGGTAGATGAGGGCAGATGTGAAACTAACAAAGTTTTAATGTGCTTGGAGGAATCACCATTGTGCTTAACTCTGCTATGAGAAAGTAAGAGATCTGTCTTCCAGACCTCTTTCTCCGACAGATAGACCAGCCTTCCCAAAGTTATATGCTGGAATGTTATTTTTCTAAATGTTTCTGAATTTGCTGAGCACTCTTTGAGGTTTACATTTATTCATCTGCCTTGCACATCAGAACATAACACACTGGGTACTTCAGAAAGGCAATATTGAAAGAAATAGCACCTCAGACTGTTAAAAGGTGAAAGGAAAATAGCATTTGAAACCTTGTGGTGGTGCTGCTGTTTTGCTTATTTTAAGGATGTTAAATGAATTTCTTTTAAAAAGGGCTCCCACTGGCTGTTTTTAAAGGGAGATCCAGGTTACCCACAGACATTTAAGAAAGGTTTCTTGGGGATCGGGGAACAGGGTGTGTGTGTGTGAATCAGCATGGCTCCTTCTAAATCTCACTGGTGCTGTTCCTTCTAGCATTTTAAAACAGGTTACCTCTTAAAAAGGAGAGAGAGACACTCATATTGAAAAGAGATATTCATACTGACAAGGTCTGAGCACAGTTACTTCCAGTGAAGCAATGAAACCTGGGCAAAGATTTGTAGTGATGAAATATTATCCATGGGAATAAACTTGTTTGCAATACTTTTCTTCTGCCAAATACTATATGATATTAGGCACTCTGTGAGGACAACAGTCATGTTTATTTCTAGCTGATGTATTCACTTACAAAGGAATTACATGTTATGTCACAAAACTCTCATTTCTTCATGTAAACAGTGTTTGAAAAAAAAGTGGTTTGGAAGTTGGGACCCAGTTAAACAAAAACAAAGACAAATGGATTCTTTCAGTAAAAAAATAATAATTTCAGAAGGGTAGCTCTGTGTGAGTCTTTTTGCAACAAAGAGTCTTATTGTGGCACCTTTAAGATTAAAAAGACTAAAATTTATTGAGGCATAAGCTTTTGTGGAAGTGGGCTGTAGATTATGAAATCTTATGCCACAGTAAATTTGTTTTTCTTTTAGGTGTCACAGACAGTTGCTTTTCTTTAGCTTTTTAAAAAAGAGTTCTGTATCATTTATTATGATAATAATCCATAACTTTAAAAAAAAACACTTCCACAGAAAGCAGATTTAAATAGACTTCAAAAAACGTTGCTCTTTCCCCATTTGAAGCAAAGGACAGCTCAGCGTGGAAGTTAGTGGAGGCATGTACACCATTTGGAGTTAGCCTTGCATAAAATGGCCAGGTTGACTATTTTATGATATAGAAAAGTGATCTCTACAAAATGGCATCAGTTCAGTCATCTTCCTTACAATGTAAATATTGGTTCCCGTTATCCCTAATCAGAGGGTTTAGGAAGAGGTTAAGGCTGAACATAGCCAGACTGGACGGTTGAGAATTGCACAAACTTTTCATCAGCACATAACAGTTGTTTCAAAATTGGTCCTTACGAGGTAAGTATTGAGAAGATGTACTGGGTGTGCCATTCCCTAAACCTCCCAATAGTTTAGAATAGGGGACAGCAATTTTTTTTCAGCAGGGGGCCAGTCTACTGTCCTTCAGCCCTTGTGGGGGCCGGACTATATATATATATATATATATATATATGCAGGTTTTGGTGTCCTCGGGTGTCTTCCCGTGTAAAAGTTGGGG
>JAXCMG010000032.1:2078480-2091576 GCA_034642415.1 Podarcis siculus | reverse complement strand
TTGTTGTGCTCTGGCTTGGCTTCGTGTATAGGGGCGAGCTGTGGTTTTGTGGCCTGTGCCAGCCAGATCTGTGTAGGGATTGCAGGGGGGTGCAGCATCCGGAGGTGCCATCGTGGTTTGGCTACTGGATGGTGTCTGTAATTTATCTGTGGAGAGGGTCTGGGTTTGGGTCTGGTGTGGTTGATTGGTGATGGCGTTCTGTGTGCCTCTGGATCTGGTGTCAGTTTTTGTGGGGAGGGCTAATTTCCAGATGTCTGGCAAGCGGGATGTGTCGTCACGCTTGTTCATGTTGTGAGGGTGTTTCTCTATCTCGATGGCTTCCATGATTATTCTCTTGTGGTGATGTTCCATGTTAGAGAGCAATTTGGAATCTGCAAAATTAATTTCGTGTCCTGTTTCTTTCATGTGTTGGAAAAGAGAGGAAGTTTTTTCTTCTTTTTTGACGGCATTCTTGTGTTCTGCGATACGTGCATTTATTCGTCTGTTTGTTTGTCCAATGTACGTGGCTGGGCAGACTTTGCAGGGTATTTCATAGACCCCTTGGTTTTCCAACTGGATTTTATCCTTGGGGTTTCTGAGGATATTGGCTATTTTTTGGTTGGCGCAAAAGGCTGTTTTGATATTGTGTTTATGGAGGATTTTGCTAATTTTATCTGTAGTGCCCTTGATATAAGGAAGGAGGGCCATGCCATTGTTTTCTTCTGTGTCTTGGTTTTTGGGGGGTGTTTCTTTTTGGATTAGCTTCGTAACCCTGTTTTGCTGGTATCCATTGGCAATTAACACATTTGAGAGATTCTGTAACTCAGTTGTCAAGTGGTCTTTGTCAGCCAGGCGTTTGGTTCTGGAGATGAGAGTCATATATATATATATGGGGGGGAATGATGGAAGAGCACCACGAGCCCTGGTGGCTGCTTACCTGTGTCTTGCGAGCAGCAGGGGCTGGCGGCGGTGGCACGATGAGCGGTGCACAAAAGGGCTCCAGAGAGGGGCTGCTTAAAATGGCGGCTGCCGCTGGCACCAACAAAACCCAGCCCCCTTCCTCCTCTAGGCAGGGCAGGGAGAAACCAGGAGGAGGGAGGGATAGAGGAGGCACTGCCGCCACCGCCGTGTGAAGGAGAGGGAAAGAACGCACATGCTGGCCATCCACGCAGCGATTCCCAGACCATCTGCAGGCCGGATCCAGAAGGCAATTGGGCCTGATCAGGCCCGCGGACCTTAGTTTGCTGACCCATGGTTTAGAGTGAGGTTTCTGAAGAAGCTACAACTCCTGTAAGACATTTTATTCACCATATCTTTTATTTTTCTGATTTACATAGCGTGACTTGGGTTTCTGGACTAAATTAACTAAAAGATCCTCAGTTTCAGTGGTCTTTAAAATGCAGCACCTTTATGGAATGACTCATTAGTGTGTGTGCCATTTGCATCGTTTATAGTTTCTGCTTTGAGTTGCTATGGTAATGAAATGGCAGCTCTCTTCCGAAATAAATACTAATGAAAAACTATCAAAGGCAAATGGCAAGGTTTAAAATGTATCTGCCCTGAGGCAACATAATTTGGATTTTATTTTATTTTATTTTTTAAAAAATGTATCCCATTTGCAGGTTTCACTAGAATAAAAAGCAACTGGTGAAGTGTTATCACATTTCAAACTATCAGTCTCCTTGGGAATTGTAGGAATGATCCCCCAACCTGATTCAAAAACCATCCATCACTTTTTGGATGAGAGGGAGAGCAGTAGTGGCAGCTGACAACTTCAGTCTTTTGAACGAGAAATCAGCTGTGAGCAGTTGCAAGGCTGCCATGCGAAATGAAATAAATAACCTGAGACTTTTGGAGACTGGGTTGAAATGTGACCACTATTACATGGAAGCAATGCCTCCTTTGCCATGAAGTCAAATGCACACTTTTTTGGGGGAAGTGCAGCGTAACTTTTAAATGCAGCAAGATGGTATTGCAGAAAATCTTTCAATTTTGGGGGGATTTACTAGCCAAATAGATACAGTAACCAAAACACTCCTATACCAAATATTAGAGGGCAGTGCTGAGGATGCGGGTGGTGCTGTGGTCTAAACCACTGAGCCTCTTGGGCTTGCAGACTGGAAGGTCGGCAGTTCGAATCCCCATGACAGAGTGAGCTCCTGTTGCTCTGTCTCAGCTCCTGCCAACCTAGCAGTTCAAAAGCATGCCAGTGCAAGTAGATAAATAGGTACCTCTGCGGCGGGAAGGTAAATGGAGTTTCCATGCGCTCTGTTTTCCGTTACGGTGTTCCGTTGCGGTTTAGTCATGCTGGCCACATGACCTGCAAAGCTTTCTGTGGACAAACACTGGCTCCCTCGGCCTGAAAGTGAGATGAGCGCCACAACCCCATAGTTGCCTTTGACTGGACCTAACCGTCCAGGGGTCCTTTGCCTTTTTACCTTACCTATACCAAATATTAGAGGGCAGTGCTGAGGCTGCCTCAGCCACGGAGGAAAACAGCTTTCCCCCGTGGATCTGGTTTATAATTTGATTGACAAGCTGTTGCAGCCCTTGTCTTAGTCTCCAGCAGCATTAGTTCAGCAAGCTTTTTACAAGCTACAACTGTAAAAAACAACCCCCACTTTGTATTCTCAATGACTTACAGAAGGGACCCTGTTATTTTGTATGTATAAGGAACTACTATTTTTTAAAAAATGGAAAAATTGGGGGACAAGGTAATATGGGTATGTTTAGATGACGGGTCTTGCAAATGTCAGGTCCTCTGAATCAACAGCTAACTTGATGCTCCCGAACAATGTGCTGCTCAGCTCAAAACCAAGTCCAGGATACTTTGCCTCTTTTCACCCATGCCCATTTCCTGCTACAGCTGATGAGTGGTTAGTTCCTGTAGTATTAGAAAATCAAAGGCCTGAGATTACTATGTTTATCCTTAATAGACACACAGCTTTTTAGGATGTGCTTGCTTTGTGCCGAACTTTTTAACGGCCCGCCAAATCTCTCGGAGCTTACTGTATTATTTCGTAGCTCTGGAAGCTGTGGCTGAAGAGAGGCAAATAAATGTTTTACAAAAAAAATGTTTTACATAAATAAATCTTTGAGGAACAAGCAGGTAGGGATGGATGAACCTGCCGCTTTTACTTTCCCTCTGTTCTTCCAATCTTCTGTTTGCCTCATTTCTGATTCAGTTTGTAATTCCATTTTTATTTTTTATTTTAATTTCCTCATTAACATTCATAAGGTGTTTAGTGCTCGTTTCTTCTAATATACAATTTTTTGAAGCTGTTTCCCCCTAATTAATGTTTTTCTGTATGTTGCTTTCATTTTCAAGCACACATTCCCTGAATATACATGTTTTCGTGCACATCCTTTTGTTAGAGAAATGCTTTGTAAATATCAGAGTAGTGTGAATTTCAAAGGGTAGCTGCGTTCCAGTTTGCATTCTCTTTCTGGAAGTGCAAATGAGAGCTGCATTTCTCCCCCATAGGCAGGTTTTGGATCTGGCAAGACTTGGGCGTATTTCCTTTGTTTCATCTGATTCATAAATACGCACTATCACTTTTTGCACCTTAAAGACAGCACCTTAAAAGGCAGAGACATCACCTTGCCAACAAAGGTCCGTATAGTTAAACCTCTGGTTTTCCAAGTAGTGATGTATGGAAGTAAGAGCTGGACCATAAAGAAGGCTGATCGCTGAAGAATTGATGCTTTTGAATTATGGTGCTGGAGGAGACTCTTGAGAGTCCCATGGACTGCAAGAAGATCCAACCTCCATTCTGAAGGAAATCAGCCCTGAGTGCTCACTGGAAGGACAGATCCTGAAGCTGAGGCTCCAAGACTTTGGCCACCTGATGAGAAGAGAAGACTCCCTGGAAAAGACCCTGATGTTGGGAAAGATGGAGGGCGCAAGGAGAAGGGGACAACAGAGGACGAGATGGTGGGACAGTGTTCTCGAAGCTACCAGCATGAGTTTGACCAAACTGCGGGAGGCAGTGGAAGACAGGAGTGCCTGGCGGGCTCTGGTCCAGGGGGTCACGAAGAGTCGGATACGACTAAGCGACTAAACAACATCACTTTTTGATTTTTGCCTTTCCTTTTCTCCCCCATGTCTGCGTTCTGTGCTCTTGCATAAAATAATCTGGAATAGGTGGACTAATCCACATGTCTGGGGAAAGAGGTGTACAAACCACCTTTCCCAACAACTTGCTGGGCTCATGTCATCAGGGCGGAAAGGAGAGAGGGATTTCCTCTCTCTCTTTGTATTCCACTTTGATTTTGTTTTAAAATTATTTCATCCCCACTGAGATGAATTACTCTGGCCCAGTCAAACATCTCCACTCATAGGAGCCAACTCCTAGGGGCCGAGGTCCCTTTGCCCCCCATAAAATATTTTAGGGGGCTGCCCCCCAAAATTGATGGGCATTGCCATCAGCCACAGATGGGTGTGGTATGAATAATAAAATGATGATGATGTCGTCATGTGATCAATTATGGGTTGTGGGGCTTACCTTGCCCCCCCAATATTTTATTCAATTTAGCATCCCTGTCTCTGCTACTGCAAGATTCAGGGCTGGGAATTGCCTGTATGTTCAAAATATGCCAGAGTGTCTCTGGGTCTGGGTTTGAAGACACATGGGGCCATCACTTTGCTAAGGTGAAGCAGGTGGGATCTTGTCAGTACCTGGATGGGTGACCCACCTGGGACCTCCAGGTATGTAGCGTTGGGCTCCATGTTGGAAGAAAGGTGAGGCATAAATGTAAGAAGAAGAAAAATGCAAATGTCTCACACAAGAGTTGCAATAAACTTTTGCTTGTGCTGCTATTGTGAAAATTATGCCCCTGTATTTTATGACCGTTCCAGAGGCAGAAATCACAGTTTACCTGCATCACGTCAGTTTGTCCTCTTTTCTCCTGACTCTTATATTAAAAGGGGGTGGGGAGAAGTGACAAGAAACAGCAAGTCATTGTCGACAGCCGTGGCTTCACGATTGTTATTCATCTCACTGTGGAATTCGATGCTGTTTGCTGACTCTATCTCACGGTAAATAATTTGGCAGATTGCTAATTCGGAAGAGAGGGAAAGCCCTCAGAATTTATAGCAGGAATTTTCAAAGCTGTGTTTTTTGACAACAGAGATGACTCACACTTATTCATGGCTCCTTTCTTCTGGGGGGGGGGGTTGTTACAGGAATTCAATCCCAGATGGCAACTAGGCTGGAGAGAGAGAGAACGAGAGAGAGAGAGAGAAAGAACGAGAGAGAGAGAGAGAGAGAGAGAGAGAGAGAGAGAGAGAGAGAGAGAAGGGCTCTGTATTTAGAGTGCAGACAAGCCATGCAAAGAGAAATGGTTTATTATGAATGCATGAAATGAGGGACACCTGCATTCTCCGGGCTCAGTTTTCAGCCCCATCCTTTGCAGTCACAAAAGCCACTTTGGGATTACAAATTATGACAGTAGGGGAAGAGACAAGAACCAGAAAAAGAAGGTGATGCTATGCTAGACATTATTTATTATATCAAATACCTCTTGTCAGTGTGACCAAGAAAATACAACAGTTGCCAGGCAACTGAAGCAGGGCATGTGCGCTGCAGAGCGTGGAGTAATGTGACCTTCAAAATGAAGGACACTAATCCTCTCTGGGTTGTTGAAAGCAACTTACTGGGGGGGGGGGGAGGTTTGACAGCCACCTTCTAACACGGAGAGGGAAGCTACCTGTGCACAGCATCTCTGCCACAAAGGATGGGGTGACTTCAAGGTGGGAGGGGCAACGGAAAGAAACAGAGCCCCCCTTTCTCTGTGCCTCAGAGGCATCTAGCAAATGTGAGCAGTCAACACTATCATTTGATAAATGGTGCGACCTTATCAATAGCACAGGGCCAAGCATTTCTCTTGCTTAAATTTTATTTTTTTACCATTCCCCATCAACTGAGAAAAGAAACTGTGATGGAAAATTACCATCGGGGGGGGGGGGAGGTGGAGATTTCAGGGAAATTCTCATCAGTGTGAGGTTTCTGTTGCACTCATTTATTTTTTTAAAGGAAAATGTTTATATACCTCTATGATATCCATTAAAAAAAAGGAAAATCAGAGTGGTTTACAACAACTATATAAAACCATGCAATAAAAAGCATTAAAAAAGATAAAATCAGAAATCGGCAAAATTATTATGGAAATACGTCTTATGGCTTGCCTGCAGAGTAGAAAATTTTTCAGCCGGCATTTAAGAGTCGTGGTGCATTTGTATCTTCTTCTTCATTCTGCAAATAATATCTCTGCTGCTCTGCAGCCTTTTGGGGAGCCTCGTGCTTCCCCAAACCTTGAACTTTTCTGTAAATGGAGGAAGGTGGGAAGGCTGCCTACTGCGTGCCTGTTAGCTGTTCATCATTATTTTATTTAACTGAAAACATTCTTTTTTTAAAAAAAGAAGTCTGCACAAGAAGACATTCTAAAGGTAAAAAGAGGACTTCCCTTACAATCAAATTAAGCAAGCATATCAACTTCAGATGTTTGGTTGTCAACCTCTTCTGGCTTCCTACTTTCTTGGGCTCCATGATCACTGTAGACGCCTGCTTCTTGGGAGAAAAGCAATGGCAAACCTAGACAGCATCTTAAAAAGCAGAGACATTACCTTGCCAACAAAGGTCCATATAGTTAAAGCTATGGTTTTCCCAGTAGTGATGTATGGAAGTGAGAGCTGGACCCTAAAGAAGGCTGATCGCCGAAGAATGGATGCTTTTGAATTCTGGTGCTGGAGGAGGCTCTTGAGAGTCCCATGGACTGCAAGAAGATCCAACCTCTCCATTCTGAAGGAAATCAGCCCTGAGTGCTCACTGGAAGGACAGATCCTGAAGCTGAGGCTCCAAGACTTTGGCCACCTCATGAGAAGAGAAGACTCCCTGGAAAAGACCCTGATGTTGGGAAAGATGGAGGGCACAAGGAGAAGGGGACGGCAGAGGACAAGATGGTTGGACAGTCTTCTCGAAGCTACGAACATGAGTTTGACCAAACTGTGGGAGGCAGTGGAAGACAGGAGTGCCTGGTGTGCTCTGGTCCATGGGGTCACAAAGAGTCGGACATGACTAAACGACTAAACAACAAACAGTTCAGTGCAGGTGGTAGTGCAAGGCTGCAGAGCGCTGGAATCATAGAATTTTAGAGCTGGAAGAGACCTCAAGGATCATCTAGTCCACCCCCTGCAATACAGGAATCTTTTACCCAGTGTGGATCTCAAACCCATGATCTTGAGATGAAGTGTCTCATGCTCTGTCAACTGAGCTATGTTCCCCAGCAAGAAATGTTGAATGGAAATAAAGACACAGCACCCATGACTTCCTCGCAACAAGATGATCTTGGCATGCACAGAAATTCTGAAGGGCCCTGTGAACAAGGCAGACAAATGGAATTATTATTATTATTATTTAAATCTGTATACTGCCCTCCACTTGAAAATCTAAGGGCAGTCTGCAACATAAAAAATGTAAAATGAAAACACACAATACATAATAAAGCAACCAATGTCTAAAACTCCTGGTAGAGGACAAGGATCTAGAGATCACGCTAAGGGTGGCCAAATTCTGTGCATCTGCCATGGTACTCAGACGTTTTGGCTCCCAAACACCTGGAAGTGAAGTTTGCGAACGTTCTTTGGAACCCAAATGTCGACGGAGCTTCCGCGACTTCCGATTGGCTGCAGAGGCTTCCTGCAGCCAATCAGAAGCCGCACTTTGGTTTCTGAATGTTTTGGAAGTTGAGCGGACTTCTGGAACGGATTCCGTTCAGCTTCCAAGATACGACTGCACTGTGAAATGGACTTTATACCATCCAGTGATAATGCAAATATGTGAACATGGCAGATGAAATGGAAGTAAGATGGTGGCAGAGAGCAGAGTGATTGTACTATTAGCTTCTTTGTTAGTTTGTTTTTTAAGCCTTGTCTGTTTATGGAAATGTACGGCATCCCTCTGTATCAGGCTACATTTGTCAGTTTGCAGATTTAGAGAAAATAACAGATGGCAGAAACAGTCGCCGCAGCCAGCAGCTCAGAGATATTAGCTGAGAGTCTAAACCCAGCACTGAGCAATCTGCTGCTGTAGCTCAGGCTCAGTTTGGCACTGTTTACGTGCTTTTAACAGTAGTTGTCAAGATCTCTGCCAGTACATCACTGGTAACTAGTTCATTCTGCTACTTCAAAAAACAATGGGTGAGATCCAGTGCAGGGTGAGTGAGCATCTGGTCATGCAACACAGCTTTTGTTCCCTCTACTCCTCCCTGCACTCCCCACCACTTCAAAATCTGCCCCAGAGGAGGTGCGTGTGGTAGCAGGCACAAATCTGAAGTTGCAGGAGGATTTCTGTTGTGCTGCTGGGCAGACATCATTGGATGCCACCCAATGATTAGTTTTAATAATGGTGCTCTGCCATTTCATAGCCGTCAGGATTTTAAAGCTGGTGGATGTGGACCAGACTCCAAGCAACTGTGTACCAAAGCTGGATGGAAGATGGGGAGATACACTAGGTGGGATAACTTCTGGAACCATATGGGACAGGAATAAGCAGCCTGACCCCAGACAAGAGCTTGCTGGTCTGTGCTCTGATGTGTCTGCTGGGAGAAAAACCATGTTGAAAGTAGAGGAAGAGGCAAGATGGTCTTCCTAGGTCCCAGAATGAGAAATTGCTTATGCCTTTTATTGCAGGGTAATATCTTCTTGACAGGCATGCAGGCGCTGCTACGGTCTTTGATGGTTGCTGTTGAAGGACACTGCTGTTGAAGGACTTTCCACACTGAGAGTGGACCTCCTTCTCTGCAGAGAAGGAGGTTCATAATGGCCTATGACTCCTGGGACACCCTCGCAGGGACTATAGGTGTCATGGACTGGCTGGATGTAAAGGAATGGTGGGAGGAACCAGCTAGGGAACGCCCAAGGGAAGAGGGCTCAGGGCCAGGGGATTGGCAGTGGGGTGACAATGTGTGGTCAGAGGGATAAGAATGGGAGGAGAAGGTGTCAGAAGCTGGAGATGTAACAGGGCTTAGTGAGCTGGGAGAGCCTGTAGCAGAGAGTAGTCCCGATTATCAGAAGTTAAGGTCATATCTGAGAAACACAGATAGACAGAGAACAATATGAACACTAAGGGCAAAAGTGCACATTATGCTGTTATATGCATGTTTATTTCATAGCAGCCATAGGAGTGGAGCATCAGGAAGGGGACTTTGCCTTTGCACCATGTTCCCAATGAAAATTGCCCTCAAAGGTAATATTTGCTGCAGCAGCTGGGGTGTGTGGGTGAAATGGCAGACACTTCCAAAAGGTTGTTTTTTTAATGTTAATGTAACCACACATTTTATGTAATGTGTTATTTAGCTCTAAGAGGCAGTTTTAAAAATAACTCCGTGTGTGTGGATTGAATAGTGGCTGAAAATAGGCTTTTGACTGCAATGTAGCCAATAGTAAACAAAAATGTTTCACGGTGAATACCTAGCCTAGCATCCCACCTTCGTCGCCAGTGAAGTGTAGTTGGGTTCCCACAAGGCAAGACACAGCGTTGACAGCAAGAACCTTTATTGAACTACATAACTGGGAAACAGGGGCAAAGCAACTGCTTATATACATTCCTGAAAGCCTGAGCCACTCCCACTCCCAATGTGATTGGCTGTCTAAACTTCCAAGCTGCGAATCATGACTAAGAGCTCAAGGGCCAATGGCAGAGGCCCAAATCCTGAAATGTTCCGTGATTGGACATCAAGTATTGAATCAATGAAGGAATGGGTTTCCCATACCCAAAACTGACTGTGCAGGCAGTTTGAAACTGCACCAAAATCCCTATTTTTCCTTAGCTAAAATGCTTTAACTTGAGCTCTTGAGCCGAAACCAGCTGTATAAACAAGTGCTCAGAGCCCTCTCCTTTATCAGTTTGTGACGGCAAGGATGGCCTTCACTGTACCAGTACAACAGGGAAGACACATCTGTGCCTTATCGTATATCCTGACCACAAAAGATGCACAGACCTAGTCTGGGAACAGCGCCAGAGGGTGTTCTTGGAGATGGTGACCTCTTGCTCCAAGATAAAAGTAGGAACAGGAAGATCCTTTTATGGTCAGAAGTACAGGAAGGAATATCCTTTTATGGTCAGAAGTATAGGAGGGAATACCCTTTTATGGTTAAGAGTGCCGGAGCAGGGACATCTGTGATGTCAACCTGCGTGTATAAGCTGACTGGCTGGATTCCTGGGGAAGGGGGAGAGGGTGCCTGGGGGATATATATACTGCATGTAATCTCTCATTTCTTTGGACTTGCTGTGGACACACCACGCAGGTGCCTTTCTGCTGTTCTGGAGAGCAGAAATAAAGAACTCTTTCTCTGAACCAACCCTCGGTGTCATTTGACTTCCTTCCTCCTGTCCAGGAGCAACGCAGACCCAATCCGTGAACTCCAATAAGGCTACATCAGGAGCTCAGAATCCTTAGTCCAGACTCAAGCTCAGGCAAACACAGACCACTGAATACATAACACGTGGAAGCTACAGATTCCCTTGTTTATGTGGAAGATGCCTTCTGCCCATGGTAGAGTTGCTTTACCCCTTGTGGTGTAGCAGGATGGGAGAAAAGTGAATCTAAATCCAAATGCATTCTGCTTGCATACACTCTTTTGCACCATGGAGGCCTACACATTGTTGTTGTTTAGTCGTGTCCAACTCTTCGTGACCCCCTGGACCAGAGCACGCCAGGCACTTCTGTCTTCCACTGCCTCCCGCAGTTTGGTCAAACTCATGCTGGTAGCTTCGAGAACACTATCTAACCATCTCGTCCTCCGTCGTCCCCTTCTCCTTGTGCCCTCCATCTTTCCCAACATCAGGGTGTTTTCCAGGGAGTCTTCTCTTCTCATGAGGTGGCCAAAGTCTTGGAGCCTCAGCTTCAGGATCTGTCCTTCCAGTGAGCACTCAGGGCTGATTTCCTTCAGAATGGAGAGGTTTGATCTTCTTGCAGTCCATGGGACTCTCAAGAGTCTACACATAACATGGTGTAAAGAGCAAGCAGTTGTGGATATTTTCCTCCAGCTCACCATTCTGTGGATGCAGCCCAGCGTCTTCTAATTGAGAGACAGTATATAATCCTCTTGACATTGGAACTATAAGCATATTCCTAAGAGATGCTGTTTGTCGCAGAAGATGCTCTCTTTGTTGCTCCCATGGTGCAGGAGTGAAGCCAGGATGTCAAAGGTGACTGTAGACAGAGAGTTTTAACAAGGAGCTTGGAGGCTCCAGTCTGAAAGTCTTGAGCTTATTGATTGTCAGAGCTAAACCTTTATTGAAAACAAGTCAAATTTTGATCTATGCAGTCACCCACTGACCTTTATAAATCAAAGAACAAGCTGTATTTGCAGGCTCCAAATGTATTTGTAGTTAAAAGGGGAAAACAGACTCAGCACTTAATGCAGCCGTCCCAGGGTGATGCTTCACGAAGCAATGAAATAAGAGGCAACAAGAAGCCAGAACCGTTAAAAGAGAGGGAAAGAGTAAGTAAAGGAGAAACCTGGGGAAATACATGGCAGGAATATTGCAATTTGCACAGCCATTTGTAATAATAATAATAATAATAATAATTTGTTGTTGTTTAGTCGTTTAGTCGTGTCCGACTCTTCGTGACCCCCTGGACCAGAGCACGCCAGGCACTCCTGTCTTCCACTGCCTCCCGCAGTTTGGTCAAACTCGTGCTGGTAGCTTCGAGAACACTGTCCCACCATCTCGTCCTCTGTCGTCCCCTTCTCCTTGTGCCCTCCATCTTTCCCAACATCAGGGTCTTTTCCAGGGAGTCTTCTCTTCTCATGAGGTGGCCAAAGTATTGGAGCCTCAGCTTCAGGATCTGTCCTTCCAGTGAGCACTCAGGGCTGATTTCCTTCAGAATGGAGAGGTTGGATCTTCTTGCAGTCCATGGGACTCTCAAGAGTCTCCTCCAGCACCATAATTCAAAAGCATCAATTCTTCGGTGATCAGCCTTCTTTATGGTCCAGCTCTCACTTCCATACATCACTACTGGGAAAACCATAGCTTTAACTATACGGACCTTTATCTATACGGACCTTTAACTATACTCAAAATAATTTTTTTATTTATGGTATACCCCACCTATCTGGCTGGGTTTCTCCAGCCACATTGGGCGGCTTCCAGCACATATAAAAAAACACACACAAAAAAGTAAAACATTAAAAACTACCTGATACAAGAAGTTGTGACAGTTGCAAAGCCCCTTGGAACCACTCAGATATTTTACCAACATCCAGCGCTATATAAAATTTGTTAAAACAAATAACAAAATATATTATACTGGCTTGTGAATTGGTTCATTGCATGGATCATCTACAGCAGATACCCTCAACCTTTTCAGACCCAGGATTCAATTTTAACTCAAACACGCATTTGGGGTCCCATTTCTTAATCTTTTACCATAGAGTTTGTGTGATGACAGTGCTCCTATTGCAACCCACCTATTGGGTCCTAACCTATCAGTCGAAGACCCGTGATCTATGGTACTTCCTGAAGCGCATATGCTCTTGTCTGTTCCAGATGCAACATAGGAGGCTGATGGATGTACTCTGGAGAGGGCCCTAGATCCTTCACCAGTCTGTGGGGGAATTTAAAATAGAACATTTACTGGTGAGGGACATGGGTGGTGCTGTGGGTTAAATCACAGAGTCTAGGACTTGCCCATCATTTTCTGGTCACTGACCGTATTAAAGATATTTGATTTTTTTGACTTGCCGATCAGAAGGTCGGTGGTTCGAATCCCCGTGATGGGGTGAGCTCCCGTTGCTCAGTCCCTGCTCCTGCAGAGCCAGTATGGTGTAGTGGTTAAGAGCGGTAGTCTCGTAATCTGGGGAACCGGGTTCGCGTCTCCGCTCCTCCACATGCAGCTGCTGGGTGACCTTGGGCCAGTCACACTTCTTTGAAGTCTCTCAGCCTCACTCACCTCACAGAGTGTTTGTTGTGGGGGAGGAAGGGAAAGGAGAATGTTAGCCGCTTTGAGACTCCTTAAAGGGAGTGAAAGGCGGGATATCAAATCCAAACTCCTCCTCCTCCTCTTCTTCTTCTTCTTCTTCTTCTTCTTCTTCTTCTTCTTCTTCTTCTTC
>JAXCMG010000032.1:2063594-2075771 GCA_034642415.1 Podarcis siculus | reverse complement strand
ATTATTATTATTATTATTATTATTATTATTATTATTATTATTATTATGTGTAAGGTCTCTGGAATCACCAGTTACTTGAAAAGTGCTTCATTTGTGCCCCCTCTTCCCTAATTCAAGTGTATCCTTCCAGTGTAAGTCAATTGCTTTATTAATTAATTGAGTTGCAGATTTATGATATTTTTTAAAATTAACTAATTTGGAGTCAAAGTATCAAATCTATTAATGGATCATGGTAGGATTCCACCCATCTTCTTGTGCTCTTTTAATCTGACTCTTTCAAGGTCTCAAAGGATATATCGAGATACTTCCTTTTATGGTTTCTCTGTTTTTATTTTCACTTTCATTAAGTCACCATCAGATCAACATAAGATTACAAGTTTTATGAGTAATATGCTGTGTACAACTCCCTTCCCCTCACCCCCCAAATGAAAAGAGTGAGAGAGCTATGATTCAGATTAAATGAATGCTTTTGTTCTTAACACCAACGTTTTTCAAGATGGTTCTTAGGAACAGAAGTCTCGGTGGACTTCAGCAAAAATCCTCTGCACTCATCAGGATCCAGACTTTGCTCCTGAGCGTCTTTCTGTTAATTGCTTAAAGTCTATTCTTAATACATCAAGAGAAGCAGTTGTTTCCTTGGCAAGTTTCGCTAGGCTGTAGTGTTTGATTAATCTTTCTGCTTTGATATTAGTAAGCTAGCGAAGAATCTGATCCCTCTTAATCAATGGTCCTCTGGCAGTTACAAAGGTGAGCAGCTGCAGAGCCAAAGAGGGAGTCCGCACCATCGTTCATCTGCTGTCTGTGTCTGAGAATTCCATTTATCAATTGTAAGGACAAAGCATTAATGCAATTGCGTTCATCAACTGCAAGTATGGCGTGTGCAAGCAAGAGCGTGCAAGCATTTTCATCAGATGAACAGACCTCTGGCCCAGTGTCTTCGGTGACGAAGGACTCAACGGCTTCATTGCTGAAAGACCACTAGGCATAAAACAACAATGCTAGTTGAATGGATCTAGACACATGGGGGATGGGGAAATCCTGCTGCTGCACATACATTGCATTTGCCATTTTAGTATTATTGTTGTTTAGTCATTTAGTCATGTCCGCCTCTTCGTGACTCCATGGACCAGAGCACGTCAGGCACTCCTGTCTTCCACTGCCTCCCGCAGTTTGGTCAAACTTATGCTGGTAGCTTCAAGAACACTGTCCAGCCATCTCATCCTCTCTTGTCCCCTTCTCCTTGTGCCCTCCATCTTTCCCAACATCAGGGTCTTTTCCAGGGAGTCTTCTCTTCTCATGAGGTGCCCAAAGTATTGGAGCCTCAGCTTCAGGATCTGTCCTTCCAGTGAGCACTCAGGGCTGATTTCCTTCAGAATGGAGAGGTTTGATCTTCTTGCAGTCCATGGGACTCTCAAGAGTCTCCTCCAGCACCATAATTCAAAAGCATCAATTCTTCAGCCATCAGCCTTCTTTATGGTCCAGATTTCACTTCCATACATCACTACTGGGAAAACCATAGCTTTAACTATACGGACATTTGTTGGCAAGGTGATGTCTTTGCTTTTAAAGATGCTGTCTAGGTTTGCCATCGCCTTTCTCCCAAGGAGCAGGGGTCTTTTAATTTCGTGACTGCTGTCACCATCTGCAGTGATCATGGAGCCCAAGAAAAGTAAAATCTCTCTCTGCCTCCATTTCTTCCCCTTCTATTTGCCAGGAGGTGATGGGCCCAGTGGCCATGATCTTCGTTTTTTTTTATGTTGAGCTTCAGACCATAGTATTATTAGTAATTGAAATATATAATAATAATAATAATAATAATAATAATAATAATAATAATAATAATAATATATTATTTATACCCTGCAAATCTGACTGGGTTTCCCCAGCCACTCTGGGGGCTCCCAACAGAATTAAAAGCACAATAAAACATCTCTATGACATTTAGAAGACATCTGAAGGCAGCCCTCTTTAGGGAAGTTTTTAATGACTGATGTTTTAATATATAAAAAAATGAAAAAATTGTCCAGTAGCACCTTAGAGACCAACTAAGTTTGTTCTTGGTATAAGCTTTTGTGTGCATGCACACTTCCTCAGATACCCAGCCTTTAATGGATTTTTAATCTTTTGTTGTAAGCCGCCCAGAATAGCTTGGGAAACCCAGACAGATGGGCGTTGTCAGGGAACTGACATCAGAGCGAGAAGCGGAGGCAGAGCTCCCGAGCTCTGCCGGAGAGGGGACCAGCAAGGGGGAAGGAATTCCGCGTAACACCAATAGAGAAGAGAGGGAGATAGGGGAATTGGAGACAGGGCTCCCAGACCCTTCACCTGAATCTAGTGGAGAGAGCGCTGGGACGCCCCTGCCTTCCCCTTACTTGCGCAGACGCGTTCCGCGCAGGGAACATAGGAGGCGACTGGGAGTCAAACAGCTCTTATGCTGGAAGAGGTTCAGGAAACGCCCACTGACGGATCCTGCAAGTGACTAACAGGTCACGGAGCGCAAGCTCTAACGCTAAGCATGGTGGAGCAAGCGATCTAACCAAACCGAAGGCAATTTACGCGCAAGTAACCCCATACAACCATTACAGGGGGGTAGAAATAATAAAATACTATTATTATATTATTATTATTATCAAACATTGAAAACTTCCCTAAGGGCTGCCTTCTAAATGTCAGATAGTTGTTTATTTCCTTGACATCTGATGGGAGGGCTTTCCACAGGGTGGATGCCACTACTGAAATGGCCCTCTGCCTGGCTCCCTTTCAGCTCCCTTTTACCACCCATTCATTCAATTTGGAGAGGTCCTTTTGGAGCTCTTTACAAAATCTTTTTGTTCTAATGGCCCTGAACAATTTAGTATCATCAGGAAACGTGGCCATGCCACTGCTCACTCCTAATTCTAGACCATTTGTGAACGAGTTAAAAAGCTCAGGTCTCAACACTGATCTTTAGGGGACTTCACTTTGTGTATCTCTCCATTGAAGATCTAGCCATTTATTCCTACAATTTGCTTCCTCCAACTTAACCAATTCTGGATCCATAAGAGGACCTCTCCCCACATTCCTTGACTGCTAAGCTTACACAGGAGTCTTTCTTGAGGTAATTTGTTGAACGCTTTTTGAAAGTCCAAGAACACTATCTCAACCGGATCACCTATATCTATCTGCTAGTTGCGTGGCTATTCCCGCCCCCTCCCACAGATGGAGAAATAAAGACACCGGACACAAGAATTTAGGTTAATGGGCAAAAAATGGCCACAACTTTATTGATTACAGGTAAGAGCAGTATTGGCTTTAGGCATTGGCCCTAACAGACTATCCGGCATAGAACCGGGAAGGGTTAAGCACCAACAGGGGGAGCCCCCGAGATGCACATCCCTAGGAGCTCCCCAAGGGGTTACCGCTCAGGAGCGCGCTTTAGGCCCTAGCCTCCGTAGGTTTCAGACGAGGCGACGCCCCTCGGAGTCCTTTAACGAACTACCCTTCAAGAATTGGGGGAGGTGATGGTGTTCCTCCCCCCCCTGATCTCATTTGCATGACAATACCCCGGCCAATGCCTAACCGCCAAGACCATGGAGTTGTGACGTTTTGCTACGAGGTAGGCGAAAAAACCAAGTGGCTTCAAAATTCCAGCCAATTAGCCGAATGGAAAAACTCCTACCAGGCCCCTTGCGGCGACCAGCCGAAGCCCATAGCAAAGTCCAAATGCAAACCTAAAGGGCGGGTGGGTGGGAAACCGCAGCTGCTGCAGAGGAGGAAAAGGGGCGAGCCAGGGCTGCCCCGACCTTAAGTGCCCTTTAGACGGCCCGCCCCTGCCGCCAGCCGATTGGCTGGCGATGCAGGGGATGAATAATAATGGGAATCCCTGCGTCCCGCGGGGCTGACGCCAGCCCCGCGAGAGTGTAGGCGGGGTCGTGAGCCCGCAACACCCCCCCTCCTGAGATCGGGAGTGGCTTTGACACTCCCAAAGAACTCTAATAGGTCCATGAGGCTGGGCTTGCTCTGGCAGAACCATGCTGGCTGTTCTTCAGTAAGACTTGTTCTTCTATATGCTTGGTTATTTTCTCTCTTAACAATACTTTCCACCAGTTTCTCTGGGACAGATGTTAAGCTAACCAGCCTGTAATTTCCAGGATCCCTCAGACCCTTTAAAAAACAAATAAATCAGTGTTACATTGACTACTTTCCAGTCCTCAGGTATGGAAGCTGATCTGAGGAACAAGTTACGTATTGTTAGAAGATCAGCAATTTCAAATGTGACTTATTTGAGAACTCTCGCGTTGATATCACCCAGACAATTTGTCGGTTTTGATTTTGTCTGTTAGGCCTTCTTCGTCTCTTGACACCACTCTCTGCCTCAGTTCCTCAGACTCCCATCCTGCAAAAGTTAGCTCAGGTGCTGAGATCTGTGAAGACAGATGCAAAGAATTCATCCAGCTTCTCTGCAATCTCCTTATCCTCCTGTCTGAGGGTCAGCTGCATCCTGAAGAAGCAGAGTAGTCTAATGTGAGTGATGGCTGAGAGACTGTCTTCTACCTTGCATCCTTTCAGTGAGACCTTTATCAGAGAGACCAGAAAAACTATGTAGGAAGATAAAGGGAAATTTTCTTTTAACTTTCCGTGAGGGTGAGAACGAGGTCAAGCATATATAGCCACCTCTTTTGAAGCAACAGCCTTGGTTTTCTAGCAAAAATAAGATCTCTTCAAGTTACCGTGACCCAATTAAGCAATTATCAAACCAAGTGTTGTTTAATAACATTGCTGCAAGTTGATATAATATTATATCCTATTATGTTATATTATAAAACTATATTAAACGGTATCATATTAGTTTGATACAGATCTCTGAATCTGCTCATTCTTGTGTGTAGTTAAAGGAACAATCCGGATTTAAATGGCACTAACTGTACGTTAAGAGGGTTAGATAAAGCTGGTATGTTTTATTTGAACTGTATGAAACATGGATCCTACAAGGGTACAGTGGCACCTTGGTTCTCAAACTTAATCTGTTCCGGAAGTCTGTTCCAAAACCAAAGCGTTCCAACACCAAGGTGCGCTTTCCCAAAGAAAGTAATGCAAAATGGATTAATCCATTCCAAACAGCAATTTAACATGAATTTTACTATCTAGCAAGACCGTTGATTCATAAAATGAAAGCAACAATCAATGTACTGTACTATAAAATAAGTAAGACTGTATTGTAGAAGACAAAAATTAAAATTATCTTTTTTCTTACCTGCAATGATGATAGTGATTGTTTGGATGGGGGGCTTTTATCCATTTCCGCAGTCACACAATCAGTCAGTCAGTAGCTGAACTGGATTCCACACAGTCACAAAAACAAATTACAGTGGTACCTCGGGTTACATACACTTCAGGTTACATACGCTTCAGGTTACAGACTCCGCTAACCCAGAAATATTACCTTGGGTTAAGAACTTTGCTTCAGGATGAGAACAGAAATCGTGCAGCGGCCGCGGGAGGCCCCATTGGCTAAAGTGGTGCTTCAGGTTAAGAACAGTTTCAGGTTAAGAACAGACTTCCAGAACGAATTAAGTTCTTAACCTGAGGTACCACTGTAACCGAAAAAGCCTCAAAAACAAAAAACCCCCGCAAAATAAAGGGCAAAAACAAAAGCATCAAATATAAGCTCCAAGTGTCTCCTCAGAACACTGCAATCAGAAACTGAAGACTTGAATTATAATGGGGAGATGCAAATTTGCAGCGCAACAGTAAAAACAGAAGCTCAGGACTCGAAATGGAGCATGTTCGGCTTTTGAAGCAAAGTTTGCAAACCAGAACACTGACTTTGCAGCGTTCGAGTTCCAAGTTGTTCGGGAATTAAGCTTTTCGGAAACCGAGGTACCACTGTATATACTGAGAAGGTGGAATCCGTAAGTAATACTCCACAAATTGGTGGCAGTGGGTGAGATGGTGAAATGTGGTAGGCCAAGCGTTGGGTAGGGGTTCTTGACCAACGCCACCTCCTGCCATTTCTCTGGGCAGCCTCAAAACTGCCCAAGATTGTGTAGGAGAAGCATGGCTTCGCTAAGTCTCCTGGAAAACTCAACAGCTTTCGATACCATTGATAATGGCATTCTTCTTGGCCATTGTTAGAGGTATCGGTTGGTTACTTGAGAGCAATCAGGCAATATGCTTCAATAGTCTGTTTTAAAGCTTTCTTATTGGTGATAAAAACCTTTAGAATGCAGAGCGCCTCTATTCCATGTCTTGCTCATTCACGGGCAGAATCTGAGAGTGGGCGGTCCTTAAATCTTCCCCAGCAGAGTAATTTCTTGGCGCCCAGTCTGCACCTCCCCTCTCTGCACGGAAGCCTACTGCGCAAGGAAGGCTTGGGTAACGGGGGACCTCTCTCCTCCCCGCTTTGCTCAGGCAAGGTGTCCTGGCACCGCCTTGCCTCCTCCGACCCCTGCATCTCCTCTCCACTAGTTGTGTGGCTTCCTTCCTCCGCTGAGGAAGTGCTGCTTCCCACGATCTTTGGAGGCTCTCCGTAATCCATCCGGCTTTTCCCCTCTTGCCCCTGAGCCGATGGAAGTTCCCTGACAGTCGTCTTGGTAAGGTGGGACAGAAAGACAATATTACAGTGTTGCTGTAATCCACTCCAAGGACTTTGCCTTATGGTGTTCCCCATACCACATGAAATTGCTGTGATAGGTTAGCCAAAGATTTGAGCTGACCTGTCATCGATCTGCAGATGACACATAGCTCTACCTATTATTTCCATCATCATGCAAGCCTAGGGACGTAGTCTAGGTGAGGGGGGAATGAGGTAGAACTTGATCCAGAGCCAGACAAAGTCCAAGGGTTGTTGACCGGGAGTTATGCTTGTCTGAGTGGCAGCATGCAACCTGTTTTGAATGAGACTATGTTCTTTTTTTTTCCAGGAGGAGTGCAGTTTGGAGGCAGGGCATCCCCTCTACCCAACATTGTCCTTGAATGCCCAGGTGACATTGGTGATTAGGAATACATTTACCACTTTTGGGTAGTTCACCAACCAGAGAAGGTGAATCTGATCTCAATCACTCATACACTAGCTGCATTCATGTCTTTTGCCATGTTTTCTATCTGCAGCCGCCTTGAAAGGTGGCTAAAGGTAAAGGGACCCCTGACCATTAGGTCCAGTTGTAGCCTACTCTCAGGTTGCGGCGCTCGTCTCGCTTTACTGGCCGAGGGAGCCGGCATACAGCTTCTGGGTCATGTGGCCAGCATGACTAAGCCACTTCTGGCGAACCAGAGCAGCGCACGAAAACACTGTTTACCTTCCCGCCGGAGTGGTACCTATTTATCTACTTGCAGTTGATGTGCTTTCAAACTGCTAGGTTGGCAGGAGCAGGGACCGAGCAATGGGAGCTCACCCCATCATGGGGATTCGAACCGCCGACCTTCTGATCGGCAAGTCCTAGGCTCTGTGGTTTAACCCACAGCGCCACCCACGTCCCTTGAAAGGTGGTTAGGAAACTGTAATTAGCAAAAAAATGCAGCCACCGAATGCTGGAGGAGTGAGATGATCAGAGCAGATTACATTAATCCAACACTGATAGCAATTTGGCTGACTATCTGGCCTCCGTGGCATTAACCTTTGAAGGCCCAGGAGGACATTTAAGGTTATCTTAAGGACCATAAAGTAGGCATCACAGGCCCTGTTCTCGGCTTCATAATTAGAAAATATTGGACTGGCAGGCGCCAGGGACAGAGCTTTATTGTCCATGAGTGGTCGCCCCCTTCTGAGAGCATGAATCCTGCCAAATTTCAGAAGGCTAGCTGCTGTTCACCAGCCACTACAGTTTTAGGGCAGCCAATGCAGTTTTAGAATGGGACTCCCCTTGTGTTCTGTGGCCAGTTGGTGTGAAGCTGGAAGATCAGGGGCTTTTCTGCGAGGCACCAGATGGATCAAGCCCACTGATCATTATCCCTTCTTACTAATTCACAGGAAAATGAATCACTCTGCCAGGCAGAGCTATGATCGTATCACATATGGCTACAAAGCTGTGGGAAGGAAGCTGATGGGCCTTGGGCTCAGCTGACGCTCTCATCAATTATTTTGTACAAGGTAGAGGATGACAAAGAGAAAGGAGAACATTTGAGCTGAATCACCTGTCATGCAGATAATGTCAGGGAGAGAGTTTTGGCTTCTGGGACCGCAGTCTAAACTTCCTTAATAAAGTAGGATGCACAACCACCTGACCTTTGCTCTATTCGTTCAGCTAATGAGTGAACATGGTACCAGTTCCTCTTTCATTGAGACTTTCCCCGATTTCCACATAAATTAAACAGGATCCATTTGTTTAAACTGGTACCATGTTCGTTGCTAGAGGCCTCTCACTTCCTTCCCAAAGCCCAGTGTCTCACTTACCTGGCTTTGGGAAGGCAGTGGAAGGGCTGGAGGGGGTGTCAAATGTTGCTGAGGGCCACCAAAAAAAGGCCTTGAGGCCTTAGGCTGCACATTGGACCTTCCTGACCCATGTGATCTTGCATACCTAGACAAATACAGTGGTACCTTGGTTTACGAACTTAATCCGTTCCGGAAGTCCGTTCTTAAACCAAAACTGTTCTTAAACCGAGGTGTGCTTTCCCTAATGAGGCCTCCTGCTGCTGGTGCTCTTCCACTGTTCGGGTTCCATTCTTAGACTGAGGTGAAGTTCACAGACCGGGACACTACTTCCGGTTTTGTGGCGTTCGTAAACCAAATAGTTTGTAAACAGGGCTGTTCTTAAACCGAGGTACCACTATACAGTGATGCATCGGGGGAGTGTTTTTACAACTAGAGACTGCTGAGGAGGAGGAGGAGGAGGAGGAGGAGGGTTGTCTTGCCAGCAGGTTTAATTTGTTCAGTGACGCAGGAAAAGAACTCCTCTGTAGTGGTGTCCTGACTATAGAAGTCCCTGGAAGCACAGATGGGGACCACATTAGGCTTTCAAGTTCTAAGTTCTTCTGAAGAAGCAATTGAATGACCAAAATGGCTCAAAACAACCTCCTTGGGAATCACAGGTTTTATATTCTCAGTATTATTATATCGATATCCTACCTTTCTTCCAATGTGCTCAAGGTGGTGTAATGGTCCCTCTCCTCATTTCATTCTCACAACAAGCCTATGAGGTTGTTTAGGCTAAGAGATGGTGGCTGGTCCAAGGTCACCCAGTGAGCTTCATGGCAGATTGTGGATTTGAACCCTTGGTCACCCAAATCCTGGTCCAGCACTCTACCAAATACATTCCATTGGCTCTCAGAAACTTTCCTAAGAGGAAGCATACAATTTCATGCAGTATCCTGGACCTGCAGTAGCTGGCAAGGATGGGCTACCTCTTTCTTATCATTGCCACCTTCAGGGTTCAGCCGCAAAATGTCTTCTTTACTTTTTCCACATTGCAATCAGCAAGTCATCTTCAGTTTGCTTGTGATCTTTTTTCCTCTTCCTAAAGTTTTAGAAGGGACGCGGGTGGCGCTGTGGGTTAAACCACAGAGCCTAGGACTTGCCGATCAGAATGTCGGCGGTTCGAATCCCCGCGACAGGGTGAGCTCCTGTTGCTTAGTCCCTGCTCCTGCCAACCTAGCAGTTCGAAAGCACATCAAAGTGCAAGTAGATAAATAGGTACTGCTCCAGCGGGAAGGTAAACGGTGTTTCCGTGCACTGCTCTGGTTCACCAGAAGTGGCTTAGTCCTGCTGGCCACATGACCCGGAAGCTGTACACCGGCTCCCTCGGCCAATAAAGCAAGATGAGCGCCGCAACCCCAGATTCGGTCACGACTGGACCTAATGGTCAGGGGTCCCTTTACCTTTACCTTTTAAAGTTTTAGAATGTTTGGAATCTTGTGGATTTACACACACCTGAAGGGGAGAAACATAAGAAGATTTTGGTACCCAGCAAAGGAAGCAACTCCCCCTGCCAAATATAAATTAGGGATTGTTACACGCACCTTTTCATTTATGAAATGGCTTCCCTGACTGTCATTTTAAACAGAATCATTCCATTTTCTCTACTTATTTTTCACTCTGCTGGAAGCAGACTTGATATCCACCTATCCTTTCATGTACTCCTTTTTACATCCAAAAGCTAGTTAGTTTGAAATGTCAACAAAACTTGATTTTCTCTTTCCCTCATATTGCTTCATTTATCTTCATTTTCTCCTGGCTTTTCAAATGGGCAAGCATTTTTTTTTCTTGATTCTCTTTTAAATCTCCACCTTTATATTTTTCAATTTGAATTTTGCTTGATGCTAGGCTCTCTATTGGGGACTTTCTCAAAGTCCATCATCTTCCCACAACTTGTTGTCCTTGTTTTATTAGGACTAATTCTTCTTTGGTTTTCTGTTTTCTTTCAGGTTCCTTTTCATTTAAAACTTATAGTTTCTACTAACTCATCTTGGGGGGAAAAACACCTAATTAAGAGTTTTCTATATACACGAAACATTTGAAATCAACAGCAGCAGAGATCACAGGTGAAAATTACTTGTATCGCTTTTTAAAGTTGTAAACTGTAATTAATAGTTCAGGAAAGTAATATCCTTTCATTTTCTTTAAAAAAATATATTTCCCAGACCCACTAACATAACACCAAGTTTCTAGATCTACCACTGAGTAATGGAAGGGTGGAAGATGTTCAAAAAGAATAGATGCAACAGAAAGGGAGGGGAATGTCACATTCTATGTGAAATGATCGCCGGAAGAAATACCAACAACCTCAGATATGCAGATGACACAACCTTGATGGCAGAAAGTGAGGAGGAATTAAAGAACCTTTTAATGAGGGTGAAAGAGGAGCGCGCAAAATATGGTCTGAAGCTCAACATCAAAAGATCATGGCCACTGGTCCCGTCACCTCCTGGCAAATAGAAGGGGAAGAAATGGAGGTAGTGAGAGATTTTACTTTCTTGGGCTCCATGACCACTGCAGATGGTGGCAGCAGCCATGAAATTAAAAGACGCCTGCTTCTTGGGAGAAAAGCGATGGCAAACCTAGACAGCGTCTTAAAAAGCAGAGACATCACCTTGCCAACAAAGGTCTGTATAGTAAAAGCTATGGTTTTCCCAGTAGTGATGTATGGAAGTGAGAGCTGGACCATAAAGAAGGCTGATCGCCAAAGAATGGATGCTTTTGAATTATGGTGCTGGAGGAGACCCTTGAGAGTCCCATGGACTGCAAGAAGATCAAACCTCTCCATTCTGAAGGAAATCAGCCCTGAGTGCTCACTGGAAGGACAGATCCTGAAGCTGAGGCTCCAATATTTTGGCCACCTAATGAGAAGAGAAGAGAAGACTCCCTGGAAGAGACCCTGATATTGAGAAAGATGGAGGGCACAAGGAGAAGGGGAGGACAGAGGACGAGATGGTTGGACAGTGTTCTGGAAGCGACCAGCATGAGTTTGACCAAACTGCAGGAGGCAGTGGAAGACAGGAGTGCCTGGCGTGCTCTGGTCCAGGGGGTCACAAAGAGCTGGACACGACTAAACGACTAAACAACAACAACACAGAAATTCAGGAGTGTTATAAAGGCTTCTGGGCAAAAATAAATGGAGAAATAAAATAGCAACATTGCGGTCAGTCTGCTTCAGACTGCTGAGCCAAAGAGACAATGTGGAATGTGTTTTTCTGAATCAAATTGCAGATGCCTCAGGGAACCAAGAGTTAGTCAGTAATTCCCCAGTAAATTTCTGGTATGCCTTGCTGCTTTCTCTTTCAGATGGTGATAGAATGAAGAAGGGGGCTGGCTATCTCCAGCTTGATTCTAATAGGGAAGAATTGGCCAATGAGCTGAAAGTAGCAGGAAATTGGGGGGAAATTACCATGTAATGCTGGAATTTACCCTCTTATGTAAAGCCAAAGGGGAGCACAGTGAAATATGTACCTTGGTTTTCAGGAACACAGATATTTTAAGTTCAAATGATAAGTAGGATTCCATGGCTATATAGTTTCATGTGGAAAAAGGAACCGAAGATGAGGGAAGATTTTCAGGAGAGGATGCAATGAAGTGTCTGTGAGATCTTAAAGAGTAACAAATTTATTATGGCATAAGCTTTCAGGGACTACAGTGCAGTCCACTTCATCAAAAGCTTGAACGTTCTATCTATCATCTATCTATATCTATCATCTATCTATCTATCTATCTATCTATCTATATCTATCTATCTATCTATCTATCTATCTATCTATCTATCTATCTAT
>JAXCMG010000032.1:1992922-2062302 GCA_034642415.1 Podarcis siculus | reverse complement strand
TCTCTCTCTCTCTCTCTCTCTCTCTCTCTCTCTCTCTCTCTCTCTCTCTCACAGGTAAAGGGACTCCTGACCATTAGGTCCAGTCGTGACCGACTCTGGGGTTTCGGCGCTCATCTCGCTTTATTGGCCGAGGGAGCCGGTGTACAGCTTCTGGGTCATGTGGCCAGCATAACTAAGCCGCTTCTGGCGAACCAGAGCAGCGCACGGAAACGCCGTTTACCTTCCCGCCGGAGCGGTACCTATTTATCTACTTGCACTTTGAGGTGCTTTTGAACTGTTAGGTTGGCAGGAGCAGGGACCGAGCAACGGGAGCTCACTCCATCGCAGGGATTTGAACTGCCAACCTTCTGATCAGCAAGCCCTAGGCCAGGGGTCTGCAACCTTTAAGACAAAAAGAGCCACTTGGACCCGTTTCCGAAGAAAAAACAACAACTGGGAGCCGCAAAACCATTGCGACATTTAAAACAAATATAACACTGTGAACGGCTTACCGTGCTTGACTATTTCCTGAGCGGCTACAAAACTAGCATATGTTGTGGAATTTGCAGACTTCACCCAATTCTTGAAATTATTTTTGCTCCTATCAACCTTCCTCATAAGTTCTGCAATGGCTTTTCGTCTCTCATCTCCATCTGGATATTTTTCAGCAAAGGCTGTGTGTTTATTCTGGAAATGTCTTGCAATATTTGACTTTTTGTTGTTTGCAAATTTCTCACCACATATTAAGCATACTGGTAAACCAGTCTTGTCAGTAGAGAAGGCAAATGATTCTGTCCATGTATCATTAAACATTCTGTTTTCTTCATAAATTTTTCTTTTCTTGCTTTTATCCATGGCTGGCCTACCGGGGGTCCAAAAGAGGGACGTAATTAGAAATCAGAGGGCCCCATAGCAAAATTTGCTATGCCCAATAATCAATGCCCCCAAATGCCATAGAAAATTAATCAGGGCCCCAGTGTACCATAAATCATAATCAGTGCCTGATGTAAATAATAATTAATAATGAGGGCCCAATGTCATCCTCGTCATTTTAAAATAACTTTTTTGACACTTTATTATTATTATTTTGTTTGACCCCTCAGAATTACTCCTCCTCATAGAAATAAATGTTAAATTAACAAGTTACCTTTTTTTGAGTGTGTGTTCTTCACTCCCCTTCAAAACAGTGACCAGCTTACATGCCCCCTTTCAATGCAGCCTGCTTACAGCCCTCAACCAAAATGGCCGCTCCCGCGACTCCCACGTGCGCCCACAAAGATGGCGCCGACGATTTTCCCTTATCGGTGCCCTTTAAAGAAATGGACGCCGCAGCTTCAACCCACGCCTAGAGGAGGCTAGAGAGGGAGAAAAGCGGGGGGGGGGGGAGGAAAGCAGCGAGGACGGCAGAGAAGGACTGCCGGGAGTGGAATCCCACACACCGCGAGGGGAAGGAAGGGAGAGGGTGCGAGCTGGAACGGGGCCAAGAGGGCGGTCCCCGGTCGTGCCTGGCCTTAAATGGGCTAGGCCACGCCTCCCTGGCCCCGCCGATTGGCGGGCAGGGTTGCAGGCACGCCCGGGGATTCCCCTGTTCTCGCGGGGGCAAAAGGCCAGCCCCCGCGAGTGGAGTGTGGGAGGGGTTAGCTCGCAACCCCCTCTCCTCTCTAGCTTGGAAATGGCTTTGCGGAAAATGCGCCTCCTCCCCTCGCCTCCGCCCCGGAGCCGCGGCAAAGGCGTTAAAGAGCCGCATGCGGCTCCGGAGCCGCAGGTTGCCGACCCCTGCCCTAGGCTCTGTGGTTTAACCCACAGCGCCACCCGTGTCCCTCTCTCTCTCTCTTACCACCAAGTAATATGAAAACATATCTAGTGAATTGTAGAAAGATAAAGGCATCTCAAAGCTGTTTGTTTCCTAGAGTCAATAATAATATTAATATGACACAAAAGGACATGTGGGTGGAATTTGATCGAAATCCAGCCCAGGCCCTAAGAAACACTGAAGACTTTGCAAACCATGAGGCACAGGGAGCTCTGCAAAAACTGAATTAATAACTGAAAAGTTTGTGGCAATTGGAAGGTACTTTTCCAGAATGTGTGAACATATATCACATGAAGCTGCTGTACATTTTCAGAGCAACATTAATCATTATAAAGGAAATGAAAAGAAAATAAACCCTCAACTTTCGCTTAGAAATTACTGTATTTTTTGCACCATAACACTCGCTCCCCCCCCCCTAGAAAGTAAGGGGAAATGTCTGTGCGTGTTATGGAGGGAATGCCTACGGGTGGCGTGCCTACGGATTTTCCTCCTCTAAAAACTACGTGCGTGTTATGGTCGGGTGCGTGTTATAGAGAGAAAAATACGGTAAGCATAAAGTGGTCCTTAAGAAAGCTTAAAACCAAGAATTGTTTCTGGGCCCTTTGAATCTGCCCCATTCATCACTGGTGATATATTTTTTTCCAAACAGTCTGGGCTAATTTCAAATATATAATCTATAACTTCCCACTTTTTTGCCTCACAACTCACAGGGTTTTGCACTCTTAAGAGAAGACCTGCTTTAATTCTCAGTATGCTGTTCTACAGCTTTTGCTATATATAATTAAAATACCTTCAAAACATGCTAATGTAAATTATATACAGTTCCTGCTTTAATGTTTGTGCTTTTGCCTAATAGATACCAAACCCCATATGGAATATTAATATTTCTTCTAATTGATTCACACTTACGCATTTCTGGCCTACTTAGGAGACCAGTTCCTCACACTTTCAGCATCCCAAAGCCTCCCCAAAGAACATAACCCATGGAGACTTCACCAAATTATGCAGTTTTCTGAAACCAGCCTCATAAAAATGTGAACTGATATCAGAACAATGATTCTAATTGATTCAAACTTATTGATTTATTAAAGGTAAAGGTAAAGGTACCCCTGCCCGTACGGGCCAGTCTTGCCAGACTCTGGGGTTGTGCGCCCATCTCACTCAAGAGGCCAGGGGCCAGCGCTGTCCGAAGACACTTCCGGGTCACGTGGCCAGCGTGACGAAGATGCTCTGGCGAGCCAGAGCCGCACACGGAAACGCCGTTTACCTTCCCGCTAGAAAGCGGTCCCTATTTATCTACTTGCACCCGAGGGTGCTTTCGAACTGCTAGGTTGGCAGGCGCTGGGACCGAACGGCGGGAGCACACCCCGCCGTGGGGATTCGAACCGCTGACCTTTCGATCGGCAAGCCCTAGGCGCTGAGGCTTTTACCCACAGCACCACCCGCGTGATTTATTATATTCTAAATAATTCAGCAAAAACATGACCGGATGTAATGGGATTTCTCATCCGAATTCCCCCCCCCTTAGATGAGTCATTATTTCCCCCCAATATTTATTTGCTATTTTACATTTCCACCACATATGGAAAAAATCCCCCTTTTCTTTCTGAAACTTCCAGCATGGTGGTGGTAGTAATTTTTATTCATATATATATATATATATATGAATTAAAATTACTACCATATAACTGGCATACCATCTGCTCACTATTTTATCAGTTTTTTCTCATCCCTGCATTCAAAGAAAATTTATGGTCAGGTAACCATAACTTCTCCCACACATCCATTGGCATATCTTCCCCAGTGTGAACCAGCCTACTGAATGAAGATTAGATTGGTTGCCAGGCTATCGACTATGCCCCTGAGCACAGCAATATGGTTATCCTGACTCCTTTAGGCCACAAAGTGTCCCCCTGCGCCATTGCCATCCACGCTCTTTTTGGAAACTATCTGTATGTAAATGAGTTCCAATTTCTCACCTTGGAACTGCTTTGGAGAGCATTTCAAATCTATTGCTTTTAAACGTAATGATTACATTATTCATTAGCTCCAATTTTCCTTCCTGATGGCAGGCCAGCTCATTAGATGCTTCCCAAAGATTAGAAGCCATAAAGGAACTCGTTGTGAAATAAATTAGAAGCACATAATGAATGCAGCATTATGTGCCCTATAGGGTTAAGAGCAGTTGGCAAAGCTGCCATTTGAAGGTCCTTTGCATCAAGGGGCAAAACAGGGGCCTAGTTTGGCAAACTGAAGATGAAGACCCTGTGTTTGGGCCATGCCCAGTTTGTGCCTTGTGTACTGGCGATATGGGGAGAGTGAACAGGCCACTGAGGTGACCAGTGGTTGACAGATCAGCAACCTCCAGGGTTGCCAACTTGCCCCCCCCCACATGGGGGGCACATCACATGAAGCCCCATGGGCTCCTTGCTCTGCCTCCTCCCCCCGGCATGTGGGGGACAATGATGACACTGTCGGGATCTCCGTTCAACCAGACTGATAAAGCTCATCTTCCGGAATTGCCCTCAATGATAATTAACGACCTGAGCCTCTGATAAGGCTCCAGGCACATCCCCAGAGAATCCAGCAGAGAATCCAAAGCAGCACGTGGAAGTGATGAGATTTATGGCTACATGCTATGCTTTATTTCTTACTACGGAGACAGCAAAATACATCCTCTCTCTATGAAAGCAGAGAGCAACTGAAACAACAAAGGAACAAAGGAACAGGAAACCACTAACGTCACATCCGTCTCCTGTCTCCCATGAGACTTCCAACAGTCTGGAAGGTCTCTGGAATGTAAACAGAGTCCTGTGACTCCAAAAGCACTGCACAGTGGCAAACAGAAACTAACAGACACGCCCAGATCAATCTCAAATTGAAGATTAAAATATTGAGGGGGTTGGAGCCCCTAGCACTCCCTATAACCGGCACTGGTGGCGCCCGCTGAAAGTGATCCAGCATTATCTGCAGAGTGAGAATGAGGAACATTAACAGCTTTCTATGCCTTTGGATTCCTGCAATGAGGTGGTGTGATAAATTTTTAAGATGGTGATCTTTGCAATCTGCAGACTGCAGCAAAATGGTCCGACTTGCCACATTTATGACAGATACTCCCTGTGGCAGGACAAGAGGTTTGAAGCTGGACACCCCCTATCACAGGCTTAATCATCATTGCTGCCATGTCTCTGCTAGCAGCAGTGAAGGCATCTATTTGTTGAGCATGCACACCTGCCATCTTGTAAGCGCAAGCAGTGCCCAGGGGTTGAGGGAGAAGCAAATATGAACCCCCAACATTACCCTCCTGAGGCATGGGCAAAAAGCATCCTTGGAATTGCTGAGTTTGCACCTCCCTGTTTATATCGCTGAATTCACGGGAAGCAGCTAGGTGTCTCTAACGTGCATGAAACTAATCCATGCACTCTCCCTGCTTCTGCCTGGCCTGATGGAACTTCAAAAATCAATGTTTTTCTTTGGAGAAAAGTACTTTGTCAGTGCCTCCTTTGCTTTCATATAATCATCACCTCCTGCCTCTGGGAGGGTGGTAGAGATGTCATACACTTGTTCTCCAGCACAGTGAAGGAAGAGAGCACACTTTGCAGACTATTTCCTCAGCAGAGAACAAAACCTTAAGTCTCTGAATCGATTTATCCCAGCGGAGCTGTATGGTTATATGGGAATCATGAGCAAAAAAAAAAAAGAGATGGCAGAGAGAGCAGCCATAGCAGGTCTAGTTTTCTATTATCAGTCTTATACAAAGCAGGACAAGGAAGCCATAACTCTCTCACACTCCTTTTCTTATCAGCAGGGATGTAGAGGCTTTTGTCTATGAAGTAGGCCTCAGTCAATGTCCAGAAATCCATGCATCGCTCAGCGTGAATTTCTAAGTCTTTCTTTGCTATTGTAAGCTATACCCTTGGTGACCAAAACACTTTAGAAGAAACTCAAACATTAGGCATGAGAAAAACCCACCAGAGATCTATGTCCTCAGTTGCCTCAGGTCCTGGTCTCAAGATCTTTGTGTAAGATCGGTACTGAAACTGCTTCAGGCCTTGGTACCTTGGAACACAGACAAAACATGGGTGGTACCCTCTCTCCATCCCCAGATGCCTGGGCTGGTGCTCTTGGTCCCCCACTGAAGGGATGACTTCCTTTGGCAATTATCCCCTCAATTGAGACCAACCCCTTTACTGGGCTCAGATAAGAAACCTCTGACTGGAAATACCCAGTGGCCCACGCCAAGGTTCTAGGGCTGACATGACTGCTTTGGGTGGGGATGCTGATGATATTTAGCTGGGCTGGATTTGCCATGGCTGCGCAGGGAGGCTGGGTGGGTGATTCAGATAAAACTACAATTCTTCTTGTCTCCAGGTGGCTCAGGCCACCACAGCACTCAGTGGTCTCCCCACCCCACCGTATACTGGTCCTGGTTAAGTCTCAAGGACTGGGCAAAGCAGGAATGGTGGAGACTGCCTCCCCATCCTGACCCTTCCAGGGAGGAGGAAGAGGAAGACAGTACAGTGGTACCTCTGGTTGCGAACGGGATCTGTTCTGGAGGCCGGTTCGCAACCTGAAAAGAACACAACCCGCGTCTGCGTGTCTGCGGGTCGCGATTCGCCACTTCTGTGCATGCACGTGACGTCATTTTGCGCATCTGCACATGCGCAAGTGGTGAAACCCAGAAGTAACCCTTTCTGGTACTTCCGGGTCGCCGTGGGACGCAACCTGAAAACACGCAACCTGAAGCAAACGTAACATGAGGTATGACTATATAGATTTACAACAGTGGTTTGCGGGAAGTCACAGCTCAGAGGCAGATGAGGGGGAAAGTTGGGAAATCATGGGAGAGCCCAGAACAACACACGGCTGACCCTTTGTCATTGGAAAGCATTCCACACCCTCCATCTCCCAGAATCTGGTGAGCCTTAAAAGTAGGAGAGCAAAGAGCTTGGAGACAGAGGGCATGCAGCAGCACCCGTAGAGGAGGTGATGATGATGAATGAAGAAGTGGGAGAGACAGAGGGGTGGAGATTCACTCGGGACAATTCCAGGCTGGGTTCTATAACTTCTCTCTGTAAAGTTTGAAATAAAAAAGGACTGTAAGAAACTTTTCCTTGTTTTTATACTTTCCTGGGCAACCAGCTGGGAGCTGCTGACAGCATCCTGACATTAAGAAGCCCTTAACTGGAAATCCTCAGCAGTCTCCTCTGGTACTCTAGGAGTGACTAGGCCAATATCAAGGATGAACCTAATGGTCCTAAACTGAGGCGTTCCCAAAGTAAAGGAAGGATTGAACTCTGATTAATAAGAATACACACAGAGGCTTGAACCAGCAAGACTCTGGGAAGGGTGCGTATAATAATCTCTCCCTCCACCCCCTGGCCCAGGTCGTTTTATTCACAAAAGAACTATTTACAGAGTGTTTGTAAGAACCAATCAGATTTCTTCTAAGCATTTCAACAAACCCCACGTGGGGGAAAGTTAAACTACCAAAATTAATTAAGCATGGGGTAAATAAAACAGAACTACAAAGGAGTGCATTTGGCAACCCCGGGAGGTGATAAACAAGCAATATACATGATAAGAAGGATGGCCAGGAAGACAGCGATCATTATCACCTTTATGTGAGACCTGTTTCCTGGCCCTAAGATAAACATCCTGAGATTAACATATCAGAAAAGCTACATCAAAGAAACTGCCCACTGTCTTTGATGACCCAGGACACCTGCCTGTCTAAATGGGTATGTGACTGGTCAAGAAAGAGCAATGGAACAGGGATGCAGAGGTGTGGATTGATCAAAAATCATATAAAACTAGTTTAAACCCAGTCAACACAATGCTTTCATCATGGACACAATGGCTTGATGCATATTTTATAATTCCTCATGGTAATCCCACCTGACCCCACACGCTGGATATTTGCACTCCTACACTAAATAATAACAATAATCAAGATACTGTAAGTCCTTTCCCTTCCTCATGCTTCTGGCAATGGTGGCTGATGTTATAGGATTCCAGGAGAGTCAGTAAACATGCAGTCCAGTCACCTCTGATGGCAATAATGACTTACTCCCATTCTTTCCCTTTTAATCTAATGTATTAACCTAATGTGTTTAATTCTGCCATAGCTGATATCCAGCTGAGGGTGGTTGCAATTCCCTGGAGCATCCATCGCCATGGAGATGTCTGCGAAATGCACTTTCCAGTCCTTTCTTGGTTCGATATAATATATTGAGGAAGCATTGAGAACTACCTCTCCTAGGGCAATGAGTGCTGAGGGAGGGTCTGCTGAATGTCGAAAGCACACAAGTCATTTCGAATCAGAGGAGAGTTTTGCACACGTTGTATGCTAATTACTATAAATTGTTCTCTGTAAAATAAAGATCACATGGAAAGTGAGATTTCTGGTGTAACAGGCCACTCACGTAATGAATACCAAACAGGTTGGAATGGACTGGTGTTCAAAGTAAATCATATCTTGTTGACCTACAGGCCCAATGTAATTCTCATTTTAGGGGGGAAAAATATGATGTAGTAGAGCAAGCACAGGAAAGCTCTTCCCATGTGTAGGATTGTTTACATGACTTTATCTCTCGGGGATGGAATAATTTGCTCAGAGGCTTAAAGGGTAACTCTCCTAGTTTTATCATTTTGTCTTTTATGAATTCTAGTGTGGAACCTGGATATATTTATGTTGTATTTGGACATTTGTCTCCACATGACGAATGATGTTCAGGTGACTTATAGAACTGGTAAAACAATCAACTGAAAATCTACAATAGTTAACATTTACCTGTGCTCACCTCTTGCCAAAGTTATACTC
Organism: Podarcis siculus; assembly: GCA_034642415.1. Classification (NCBI taxonomy): domain Eukaryota; kingdom Metazoa; phylum Chordata; class Lepidosauria; order Squamata; family Lacertidae; genus Podarcis; species Podarcis siculus. Next base: position 2,053,687 of record JAXCMG010000032.1, on the reverse strand, counting down.
ACATCAGCATTCAACCCTTGTCGCTCAACCCACCAATCTATTTTATTTTCAACCCCTTTTTCAATCAACTCCGGCATGGAATTTGCTTTGTCTAGGAAAACACACTGTTCCATGGGATCTCCACTGAGCCCAGTAACTACTGCACATACGGGGACACCCCATTTTCTTGTTGTTGAGCGAGCTGGATTTTTTGAAGATCATGGTTTAGTGAGGGATAGAGCACACCGTTCAATAGATTCCACTGTGTTTGAGGATATTTAAATATTAAACGTTCAATGGATTCCACTGTGTTTGAGGATATTTAAATCTTAGGAAAGAGAAGGGACACGGGTGGTGCTGTGGTCTAAACCACTGAGCCCATCAGAAGGTCGGCGGTTCGAATCCCTGCGACGGGGTGAGCTCCCATTGCTCGGTCCCGGCTCTTGCCAACCTAGCAGTTCGAAAGCACACAGTGCAAGTAGATAAATAGGTACCGCTCTGGTGGGAAGGCAGACAGCCTTTCTGTGCGCTGCTCTGGTGTCAGTGTTCTGTTGCGCTAGAAGCGGCTTAGTCATGCTGGTCACATGACAAACGTCGGCTCCCTCGGCCTTTTAGCATTAAAAGTGTTATATTTACACTGCTGTTTTTCTAGAAAAAGAGGTGCCACAACTCACCACAAACACCTCCCTTGTTCTCTTACAATGGCAATGGCGCCCACCTGAGAGGGGCTGGAATTGAGTTCTGGCAAGTTCTGGAAGAAGAAAAAAAGCCCTGTTTTTACCCACTTGGCTCTAAATGTAAAATTTACAGTATTCTTATTCTTCTTATTATTATTTGTTATTATTTTATTTTATTTATTGAATTTATATACCACCCTATACCTGGAGGTCTCAGGGCGATTCACATAAAAAGATCCCAGCATATAAAATTAAAATAAAAGCAATAACCCAATAATACCCCCCACCCCCGCAAAAGAGCCACATTTTAAAAGGGTGTGGGATATGATTCTCTTGAATGTCAGCTGTCTGTCTTCTGTATAGTTATATTCCTGACCTACAACCAGGGTGGGTTTCATAAAATACAATTTCACCTAAGTTTGGCAAAGATTAGGGAGGAGAGATGATGAATGTCACAGGCATTCTTTGTGGTTCCCACAGCGCATCAGAAGGCTCTTTGCATGCAGTGGCTTCTATTGACACAGAAATATATCTATGTGGTTGTTTGGCTAAGCTTGACTTTTTGCTCCCTTTTAGTGAGATCCAGACACACCCCTGCAAGCCTGAGGTCTAATCAATACTGTGCTAACTGCTCCATTAATTCTCTCTCGCTGCTTTTCTCTCTCATCTTCCCAGGAGTCTATTGACTGTTGTAACTTTAGAGCAGGTAATTGATTTTTTTGTAGGTAATAACTGCAGAAGATTATCAGTGGTATCTTTCCCTCCGTTTTGCAGGCTCCTGTCAAATTGTGACAGTTCAGTGGTGCTTTCTGATTACCCTGAGCATCACCACCAATGTTTGTCTATTGTTCATTCCATAATGTGGGAAGCTATAAGCAGCACAATTTCTGAAGAAAATTAATTGGCAGATTCCCCCCACATTGCAGGGTTGGTAGTGCAGTTCCCTAGAGGTGAGGTTTTTTTCCATGATCATCCTATAGAGGAGCAGACTCATGAACTGATCAGGTTTTGTAGGGCATGGAAAACACGGCTATAAGTTTTTAACTTACCCAGCCAAAGGCATGGGTCAAAGGACTCTGTAGTCTCCAGTTGAAAGAGTGGGAGAAGGTGACAAAAGGTATGTGAAGGTGACTGAGTGACAGAGTGAGTATATGCATGAGTGAGTGAGACTCTTAACATCCTTTTTTATCAATCGGAAACTGGATTTTCCATTTTTGCCATCGGTTTTATCATTTACTGTCAGGGACTGGGCAGAGGAGGAATGTTGGAGACCTGACAGTTGCATAGGTGTATCTATGTAAGACGTACCGTACATCCTAAGTGTCCATAATCTAACTAAAGGAAAGTGCAGCTGGGCCTCCTGTCTTTGGTCAGGCCACTGAAACATTTCAGCATTTTCTTCAAAACAATCCACAAAAGATATGACCTGATCTACTGTGATGCTCATTTTTGACATCTTATTAGGTACGTCTTCTTCTTCTTGTTGTTGTTTAGTCGTTTAGTCGTGTCCGACTCTTGGTGACCCCCTGGACCAGAGCACGCCAGGCACTCCTGTCTTCCACTGCCTCCCACAGTTTGGTCAGACTCATGCTGGTAGCTTCAAGAACACTGTCCAACCATCTCGTCCTCTGTCCTCCCCTTCTCCTTGTGCCCTCCATCTTTCCCAACATCAGGGTTTTTTCCAGGGAGTCTTCTCTTCTCATGAGGTACCCAAAGTCTTGGAGCCTCAGCTTCACTATCTGTCCTTCCAGTGAGCACTCAGGGCTGATTTCCTTCAGAATGGAGAGGTTTGATCTTCTTGCAGTCCATGGGACTCTCAAGAGTCTCCTCCAGCACCATAATTCAAAAGCATCAATTCTTCGGCGATCAGTCTTCTTTATGCTCCAGCTCTCACTTCCATACATCACTACTGGGAAAACTAGCAAACAGTAACTTCAAGTAACTTTAAACTTTTGTCCAGGAGCTTTAAGCAAAGGAGGATATTGTTAGTTACATTTCTATCCCAGTTCCAGATTTACAGAAGGTGTCCCAGATCCTGATTTGATCCCAGAATCTTCTGTTGTGGCCAACTTCCAAGAGACTGCGATCTCCTCACAGTTAAAAACTGGCAGGTCAAAGTTGTTAAGCTTTTTTTATGGAGGAAAGCCCTGTTTTTGGTGGTTCAGGTCATGTTAGGGGTGCAGGGCAAAGATGTTGAGGGTTTTTTTAGGGGAGCCAAAGTTTTTTAGCTTCTTTGAGGGGAGCCACTGATCTACAGGTGATCTACCACAGACATCCAGTTATCTACAGGTAGATCACGATCTACCTGTTGGACATGCCTGCCATAGGACATCCCTTTTTCAATGGAGAAATGTTGACGGGTATAGAGTTGTGCAACCCCCAAGCCAAAGAGATACGTAACTATACAACCTTTAGAATACATCTGAAGGCAGCCCTGTATAAGGAAATTTATTATGTTTAATGTTTTATTATATTATATATATTGGAAACTGCCCAGAGTGGCTGGGGCAACCTAGTCAAATAGGTAGGGTATAATAATAATAATAATAATAATAATAATAATAATAATAATAGAATAAGATGTCCCTATTTTCATTGGAGAAATGTTGGAGGGTATGCAGAAGTTCTAAGTACAGGGCAACAACCACTACTAGTACTTCTACTACTACTATGACTACGGAATAGGGCCAAATTTCTCTTCCACTTGTCAAAAAAGTCCTACTTCTGCAGAACTTAATTTTCACGAAGCATAAGCTTCCTTCCTGCTTTTTGTCCTGCAGGATCCTGATTAAAGAGATCAATTTGTGTGTGTTTTTGTCCCATCGTGTTCTAGAGGCAATCAATCAGCTCCTTCCCCCTATGTGTGGTAGCTTCTCATACGCACTGATGGGATTCAGCTGCAGAAGGCCTTAGAGCAATGTATCAGCCTGTCCCTTTCATACTGTGTGTTGTTTTATTTAAGTGAAGAGCAGCCACAGTCGCTCATAAATAACTGATGTACTGTATCCTCTACTCCATCTGTTCCTGCAGGGTTGATGGAAGGTATGCCCTGGCACATATGCTTTAAAGTTTACCAAAACACACCTTGCATTTTTGTTTGTGCTCTTATATAGAACACCAGCTGTTCCTGGAGAGGAGACCACCGTGGCTGAAAAGCCAAAATGAACTATTAGGTATCTGTTGCGTTCTAGGGTAGACAACATGGAATACAAACAAAAAGAATTAAGACTAATAAACAGAAGAGCAGGAAAAACAACAACTCTCTGTCCCTTTCCATTTTGCTCTCAGTAATATACGTTGACCTTCTACGCATTTTCACCTTTTGTTTGTGGGTTCAAGTCCTACATCGTAATTGGTTTCCACATTTGGAGAAATAGCTGGTGGCAGTTGGCCCAGTGGGTAATATCAACAATCATTGGAATGGAGTGTTGCAAGTATTTGAGACCATCTGCTCTTGGTGCTTTTATATTATACGGGTTGACTCTCCATCCATTGTAGGCTGATGGCTGGTGTAACACACATTTTAATGCACCTTTCCCCCCCTGCAAAGGAGTGTATGGGATAACCAGCAACTTTGGTGTGATTTTTTAAAAAATATATATATTCAAAACATTCTTTTAAAACCTTCATCAGAAGATTACAGGGTGTTGTAAAAAAGTGTGAAAGCAATTCAGCCAGCATATAAATACATTTTTAACACACACCCACACCCACCCCAAAACCAAGCAAGCCAATCCCTGAAAACGAAGAAATAGAAAAAGCAGGTCTGATGAAAATCCCCGCTTAAATTTCTGGGCAAAAAGGCAGGATTTGTCTCGGCAGCAAAAGGATAGCCTTGTCAGCACTAGATGCCTTTCTTGAGGAGTGTGTTCCAAAGTTGGGGTGCCACCACAGAAAAGGTCCTCTCCCTTATGACTATATAACTTGCCTTTGGTGAATAAGATGTATGGAGAAGGGCATCTACGGAACTTCTTAAGACACAGAAATGCTGGTTTGGGAAGAGGTGCTTTCTCAGGTGTCTGTGTCCCAGCCCATTTAGGACTTCATCACCTACGAAGCAAATAGTGGCCAATGGCCTTCTTTCAGTGTTTTACCACATGGGGCAGAGGTACACACATCCCAGAAGCTCCTGGAAGGTTCCTGGATGGACCTGGCTCCTCAGCAGGGTGTATTTGCATTTGTGCAGCATGACCTACAATTTGAAATGGTTTCTCCAACAATATATGTATTTCCTACTTGTACGGAGGCCAACTGCATCCTTCATCACAGCATGGAAGCTTCTGCTCATTCATTGAATGGCAGAGGAGTCTTTGATCCACGAGTCTTGCTGATCCACTGAAAGGGGAACAACAAACCCCCTCGGTGACATTGCTAATACAAATCAAAAAGTGCATCGGAAAACACTTCAACAGCTCCATCCCAGATAAAATATACTGGTGCACCACGACTTTACAAATCGCTCAAAAGCTCTGATTAATTCCATAAAATTAAAATCGAACGTTAACGTTCCCTTTTAAAATATATTTTTAATGACATCATACTAAAAAGGCAAATTAATCACGGTCTCCTTCTGTCCCGGCTAAATTGAATATTTCCAAGATAAAGAATTGCAGCGCCACTTGAATTTTGTAATCAAAACAGCAGGCGCTAAACGGTTATTGATTTTGTGCTCCATTGTTTAACAATTTAATAGTGTAATAGAACAATTTTGCTAGTTATCTAACAGTACATAATGTGTTGCTTTTTGGGGGGAGGGGGGTCACTTTCAGATGTTAGAGAAAAGCAAACAACAGCAACAACCCCCCATGAAGAGAGTCAGCTGTCTCCATTCTCTCCTCCTGGTTCCCCACCTCCAAACAATCTCACACGAAATGCAGGTTTAAGGGAAAGCCATTCATTTTTCAGCAGCGAAACCACATGCTGAGGCCACCTGCTCCGTACAAGCTGTTGCTTCTCAATTCAGTCTTCTAGAGTGTCCTCTTTATGTTTAATATTCAGCCACCAAGCACCCTGGCGCGTTACACCTCTTTTTTCTGAATCATGCACATTGCAGAATATGCATTATCCCAAGTGCTGGAAATTCCAGGGATGGGAAATGAATGACTAGAGACTCATGGCAGGTTTTTTGGTTTTCGTTTTGCAATATTGACTTTCTTGACATAGATAGCGCATAAGAGAGCCAGTGTGGTGTAGTGGTTAAGAGCGGTAGACTCCTAATCTGGGGAACCGGGTTCGCGTCTCCGCTCCTCCACATGCAGCTGCTGGGTGACCTTGGGCAAGTCACACTTCTCTCTGAAGTCTCTCAGCCCCACTCACCTCACAGAGTGTTTGTTGTGGGGGAGGAAGGGAAAGGAGAATGTTAGCCGCTTTGAGACTCCTTAAAGGGAGTGAAAGGCGGGATATCAAATCCAAACTCTTCTTCTTCATAAGTGGACCCAAAGAGAAGGCAGCAAATTTCCTGCCCCATCATGCTGATGGGCAAATCCAAGCTGCAATTTTCAGCATCTGAAGAACATCAAAGAAAAGTGAACTTAGGGAAGATACAATGTATGAAAAATAGTGCTGGGCTGAAGTATTTGGCCCGGTGATTGTCGCAAATTTCAGGGGGTGGGTGCATATGAAAACGTTCCCCCAAGACTGGGTTAATATTCAGGGAGAGGCAACTTTCCCAGGGACATCTCTTCTAGGTAGTGCTTTTTTCCGGGGGGATGCAGGGGTACGCATACCTCTAAACATTTTGTGAATCTTTGTACTTTTGTCCATTTGCTGTATTTATTTCCCCCGATTTGAACTATAATATGGTGATTTTCTTGAGTCATAAAGAGAGGACCCCTAAACATTTTTTTTAAGGGGAAAAAAGCACTGCTTCTAGGAGTGAATTAGGAGCAGAGGAAGTGATGGGAAGACTTTTTGTGAAGGAAAGGGAAGGGGAAGAAGGGAGAAACCAAAAGAACTGCCCCCCTCAGCTGTCTTGTCCAACCCGTCGATCGTGATATACTGGTTGATCGCTGGTGCCTAGCAGGTCGATCGCAGGATGAAATGGAGACCCCCCCCATAAAGCTCAACAACTCTGGGAGTAGATCACAGTCTCTTGGGAGTTGGACGTGCCTTGTATATATCATATGTTTTAGTAAGCCTATCAGGACAGCTATATATACTCATTCCTTTCATTTGTATGATTCTATGATCATAGTTTTATATTATTTTTAATGTACGGTATTTAGAGATTTTATTGTTTTATTCTTTTTAAAATAAACCACTTTTTTATCAATCAGGCAGTACATACGCTTTAAGAAACGATAAATAAAGTAATATTCGTTTATCTCTGTTTGAGCTGCAATTGATGTCCAGGAACTGAACAAATTTATATACATGAATTTAAGTCAACATAATAAAATCCAACAAACACTGCAAGTCGCTTTAGAAATCTGTGGGGAAAGTGATTTTTCTTTATTTAAAAAGTATTCCAAATATACTTGTAATTGCTGGCTGGATTCCAAACTGAAATGAAGGGAGTTGACTCATCACCAAAATTTAATATTTTAAATATTTGATTTATAAATAAAATCATGTAATAGATGTCAGACGCGCTTTATCTAATTGCTGGTTCCAGGTGTCTTTACATTACTTTTTTATAATCTATAATGCAAATATGAAAACTGCAGTGGTTGGCCTGTGTTTCTAAAACATTAGTCTTTCTAGTCACAGAGCGATTTTAATTTTTCTCTTCCGCATATGATTGCTGGGTTCATCTGGCTCTGTCTTACTAAATTCTGCAAGCAATCGTAGCTTTGCTGCTGCTTTTGGATTTTCCTATTTTATAGTTTGCAATTACACTTGGGCTTGGCGATGTATTCCAATCTGATATTTGAGTTGCACCCCCTACAATTCTCTCGTAGGCCAATGTTATTACGATGCCCATAGTAATTGTAATGGCGAAATTGAAATTATTATTTTCTTTCCTGAAAACACACTTTCCCACGAGAAAGATAAGGTAAATGCAGAAAGTAAAGTAAACAGCAAAGGTTTTGTAAATGCTGGGGAGTTTTTTTTCCTTATTAAAAAAGTATTGCCTTAAAGCAAGACTTAAAGGCAATGCAATAATGTCAACAAAGGGAAAGGCAGGATTCTTCCATCAATCAAACGGGTTGCGCCACATTCTCTGTACAGCAAATGAAAAATATGTATACTGAAGGGTGGAGATACTGTTACTCCTGGATGCATTCATAAATCAATGGATAATAGTAACCAATTCTGGCTGAAGGTTAGGGGACCAGTGCATTAAAAAGATGTAGATTTAAAATGCAATAAAAATAAAAAAATCGATAATAATACATTTTAATTCTAAGTCATCACGCCACTGCAATAACAATCAGTCATATTTATGAAGGCTCTGTGTGTAATAATCTCCCTGATCCCTATGTAATTGCCAGCTTTGCTGTCTGTATTATCAACAGCTCTCATGGCTTATTGCTTCATACTTTCTTAATAAGTGCTTGCAATCAATAATCTTGCCACTGAGCAAGCAGCAAGCGGCTGGCCAAACACAGGATGTAAATGCTTCAGAAATGATCATTACAGGGGTACAAACAACAAGGTGGCTGCGTTAATGGGATAGGCATGTAGCAAAGAGATGTGATTTGGAAAATCTTCTTGTTGGTATAGGTAGATTCTTCGCCATACTCAGTGCTGTTGCAGCTAAGGCAAAGTGTTTATCCTTGCAAAGCATACTTTAAATCCTTTTCAGAAGGGCTTCAGATGAGATGGCAATCACCATCTGTTTACAGTCTCAGCCCAAGACTTGCCACTTGCCAAAAGTGGATTTATTCTCGAAGAAAACGCAACTGCTCATTCCTTCACACGCGCTCTCTAATAATGGATAACCTGTGCCGCTCATGTAAATGGCCGTATTAGTGTCGTTTGGAAATACTGATAGCTAATATTTTTTAAAAGCTCATAGAAGTGGTACTTTCCCCAGTTTTGTAAAATTTAATGCTACATTCCAGTGCTTTTTGGGGGGCATGGGGATTGCTATTACTCACACGCTCCTTCTCTGATTAAATTTTATACCTTCAGATTGTCACAAGCGAAACATGTCAAGGCAGGTATTTTAAATTGCTTAGCACTTAGGTTTGAGAGCAGTTTCCCTCCCCTGCTCCAGCATGAAGTTCTAAATGAAATGCATTCATGTTTTACAGATACGAGTAACGGAAATCACATACTTGGGACAACTTTAAAAACCATTTTTAACTCCACAGAGAATGTGGCTACTTAAATCTAAGTGTACATTTGGACTCTGTGGTAGCATGAGGTATTTTCTACAGTCGTGACAGGTAGTCTGTGGATCTAGTGGGTTACGAGAAATGTATACACATATACATTGGTGTGGCGATCACACACAGGGCCCCCAGACGTTTGACGGTCTATTGACCCTGTGCCGCCACTGCAATTGCTTTTTCCGCTGCCACCACCCCGTTTCTCACGGGGACACACGGAGTTCAGTCAGTTGTTAACATAAACAAATAATCAAGTTTATTTTTAAATGCAGGAACAAGCTTATGGTTACAGTTAATTTTTCTCTTGTCAGTTTCTTAATCTTAGTTCCTAACAACTCCAAACTGATTATTCCCAACTATCTATCTGACTCCACCTAACAATTCCTCTCACTCTCTCACAATACAGCTCTACCAACCCACACCTAAACCTCCCTCTTCCTTCTTCAACTCCCAAACCTCAACTCTCAACTCAACTGACTTTCAAAACCTCCCACTCTAACTTTTATTCCCCCCTTGCATTCTCATTAGCCAATCACATCACACCCATTTTAACCCTTTCCTTATGACCCATCCTAGGAGGCAAACACCACAATTGGCTTTAGAGTGAATTTCATAAATGGTGCAATTGTCAGCATGCAGAGGGCCATCCCACTGCGAAGACCATCACTTCTACTCTGACGTAAATCAGCGACCCGGGCTTACTCAGCCAGGGCACACTATCAGCAGATTGAACTGCGCACACAGAATAGGCATGAGGCATGTGGAAGCATACTACAACTACAGATTTATTAATCATAAACCAGGGCAAAGAAATATGTAGTCTCTCTCTCACGTCGTCTCAGAGAGAACAGCTAAAAGCAAAAGCAATACACAACGGAAGTTCCCAGCATACTGTGCTGGAATGTAAACAGACATGTGACACGTAACAATCCCATGTCTGTTCCTTAAGGTGGAATGGAAATGTCAACAGTAATATGGTAACTAAGAGGATGTGCTGTCAATCAGAAAGTCCCTGGATCAACCCTCCCCTGGATCATCAACTCCCTCAGTATCCTAAGGAAAACCTTTTCTGGTGGCTGCAACACAGGAGGGTTGCCATATTCCACTTGCACAAAGCTGGGTGGCCTAATCTACAAATTATGTGAATTATTTGCTAATTCGTGGAATCACAAAATTGCAGAGTTGGAAGGGACTCTGAGGATCATCTAGTTCAGGTTGATCATGATCTACCGGTCGATCGCGGGGTGTCTGTGGTCAATCATGGTCGATCATGGGATCCTGATCATTCACCCCCCCCACAAAGCTCAATAACTCAACAACTCTGGTCAATCCATTGGGTAGATCACTGCCAGTTTATTTATAGTGGGAGTAGATAGCAGTCTCTTGGAAGTTGGATGTGCCTGATTCTAGTTCAGTCTCCTGCAATGCAGGACAATGCAGCTGTCCCATGCAAGGATCAAACCTGCAATCTTGGCATTATCAGAAACTGATAATCAACCAACTGAGCTATGAAAATTGTGTGGTGATCTGGGAAAGGGTTGCACAACTCCATCTCAAAACCACCCCTTTTTGAAGTTAGTTTATAGGAATGAAACAATTGGGTTTTGAAATATTCATTTGCACGAAATGCTTATTTGAACGCCCAAAAGATGAATAAATACAAGGACAGGCTTTTATTTTTGGATGGTAAGAAGTCAAAGACTGCAGTTCTTTCCCAGGAATACAGAAGTGGATCTAACTTCTGTATAGGATTGAGTTGTTAGTCTAATAAATTACACAACAGCTGACTTGTAAAGAGTTACTTTCCTCATGCATTTCTGAATGTATTCCTTCCTCTCTATCGTTTGGCACTTTCTTGTTTTTCTCAGCCTTGCTACTTTAAAACGGCATGTTTCTTTCTGATTCTGATACAACTGCACAACGTCAAGAACAGACACACACAGACATGCACCCCACGGGGTGGCAGGTAAGCCCTACCCCATGTAATCGATCACAAAAAACTGCCCTGGAAAATAGGGACACTTGGAGGGTCTGCATATACGATGATGTTTTTTGTTTTTCTTGTTTTTACACTGCCTGTTACATATATGATGATTTGCCAGTTGGCAGAAGCCATGGGTGTCCTCTCATGGTGCAGCCACACTTATCTTTAGCCTCATGCTTTCTAGGCAAAGTTCTGCACTTTCCTGGTCCATGACCAAAGAAGCTTATCTTATAGCTCTTGTACAAGAGGAGGCTTGTGGGTCCGAAACATAAACGTTTATTATGTTATAATAATTTTATAATAATTTATTATTTATACTCCGCCCATCTGGCTGGGTTTCCCCAGCCACTCTGGGCAACTTCCAACAGATTATTAAAATACAGCAATGCATCAAACATTAAAAGCTTCCCTAAACAGGGCTGCCTTCAGATGTCTTCTAAAAGTCTGGTAGTTGTTTTTCTCTTTGACATCTGGTGGGAGGGCGTTCTACAGGGCGGGTGCCACTATCGAGAAGGCCCTCTGCCTGGTTCCCTGTAACTTGGCTTCTCACAGTGATGGGCTGCTAGAAGGCCCTCGGCACTGGACCTCAGTGTCCAGGTAGAATGATGGGGGCGGAGATGTTGCTAATTATATTACTTGGCTTACAAAATGGATGATAGAGTCAGACTCTGAGATACTGTATCTCTTTGAGAGTGATTTGATGAATACCCCATCACATCAAATATTATGGGCAGTTTCAGCCAGGAAAGGATTTTGTAGTATGAATATATTCAAATAAGGTGAGCTATAAATAACTGTCTCAGAATCAATGGTAGGTCAATAATCCAACCCTCTGCTCTTATGCTGAACTGGTGTGTGTGTGCTGGTGTTGGAATGAGTGGAGAATAGATGTCCCTCTTGCTGGCTGCTGCCAACAAAATGCAGTATGGGGTACAATCCAGGCATGATTGCTGCACCAGCTTCAGGCTGGTAAAGTGATATTGGTTCGTCTCCCCACCTTCTGCCCTGGCTTCTATGAGTGGTGTGGGAAATCACAGTCAAATATAACTAGCAAGGGACACGGGACGCGGGTGGCGCTGTGGGTTAAACCACAGAGCCTCTTGGGCTTGCTGATCAGAAGGTCAGCAGTTCGAATCCCCGTGACGGGGTGAGCTCCCGTTGCTCGGTCCCAGCTCCTGCCAACCTAGCAGTTTGAAAGCATGTCAAAATGCAAGTAGATAAATAGGTACTGCTCCAGCGGGAAGGTAAACAGCGTTTCCGTGTGCTGCTCTGGTTCGCCAGAAGCGGCTTGGTCCTGCTGGCCACATGATCCAGAAGCTGTACGCTGGCTCCCTCGGCCAATAAAGCAAGATGAGTGCCGCAACCCCAGAGTCAGTCACGACTGGACCTAATGGTCAGGGGTCCCTTTACCTTATAACTAGCGAGGTTAGGGCTAGTTAATGCACAAAGTGGCTTAAGAACATAGAACTTTATTCCTGGACTCATCTAGGTCATGCCCCTCACCTGGAAGGAAGTTACGTTTCCTCCTTTGTTCTCTTTCACCACGTGAACTCGCAGAGACAGGACATGCCTGAGCTTGTTCACTACAAGCTCAGACCATGTGCTTAGAGCTGTTTCATTATATTTTTGTATCCCAAGATTTCTGCGCTTTCTGGATGAGCAGGTGAGCAGGCAGCTCAGTTGATGTTTCTTGTTCTGATCTAACGATGCAGCTTCTGCAAGTGTTACAAGAGTTGGAAACCCTAGAAATAATATAAACAAAGGAGTTGTGGTTCCTGTTTGTGACTGGGTGAGCAGCTGGAGGTTGTTGCTAGACCTGTCCCTGCTTTGCGATGGTGGTGGTGGTGGGGCAGATGGGGGCAGTGGCCAAGAATGGAAACCAAAAGTGCTGGCAAGGTTTTCAGGAAATGGGTAGCGAAAATCACTTTCTCGGAAAATAAACTAGTGCACTGATTGGCAGAAGTTTGTTCCTCTTTAATCAAAGTTATTTGATTCCTGGGAATGTGTGGTTCTGATGTTTGCATCAGGCTTTTGCAAAAGGATATCTGTGTCTGGTGGTGGTGGTGGGGTTGTTGCACTCTGAACCGATTCCCTTGGGTCTCAGGGTTAGCTTTGATGAAAGCATGACCTGAACTGCGATAGCCGGAGTGTTCAAGCCGTAGGAACACAATGGAGGAATTAGATGGAAATAAGGTATTCAGATAAGGTACATAATTAATTTAATGTGGCATCTGAGCAGGCAAGGGTAAAAATAGTCAGAAAAAAACATTTTATTATGCATCATGTTTTAGTTAAGCATTCTAGTCTTGGAGGAGGAAAGAGAGCAAATTAATTTTTCTGCAGTATTTGTATCCTACCCTTCTTCCTCCCAAAAATGTGCATTGAATTTTAGATTTCAAACCTCTTGGGGCAGGGACCTGAGCCATTATACACCGTGGAGCTCTGTAGTGGCACTGATGATGCCGATAACTACAAATTTACAAGTATAATATTGAAAAAAGGTGAGATGTGAATTAGTTATTTATTTAGGTCTTGGCTGTTTTGAAGATTAGCGTAGTTTGTATGTGTTTTTGAACAACATATGACGGATGCAGTCTTGTGGTTAGGAATTTGGAAAAATGTGAATACCATGCACTTGGGGTAAATAACATTACATAGTCTGTTAATTTTTACTTGGCATGTTGATTGACACGCCTCCCCCAACTGCACTTATATGATATTATTGTTGAGGCATTAAAGCAGAGTGGTGAGAGGCTAGAGTTTGCCACCACTTCCTACCCAGATAATCACCCAGCTGACCCGAAGGAAACCCTTTCAGTTGTCACAATAGCATTAGAGATTGTAGCCAACTAATTTTTCATCTTAAAAGGTAAAGGGACTCCTGACCATTAGGTCCAGTCATGACCGACTCTGGGGTTGTGGCACTCATCTCGCTTTATTGGCCGAGGGAGCCGGCGTACAGCTTCCAGGTCATGTGGCCAGCATGACTAAGCCTCTTCTGGCGAACCAGAGCAGCGCATGGAAACGCCATTTACCTTCCTGCTGGAGTGGTACCTATTTATCTACTTGCACTTTGACGTGCTTTCGAACTGCTAGGTGGGCAGGAGCAGGGACTGAGCAACAGGAGCTCACCCCGTCGTGGGGATTCGAACTGCCAACCTTCTGATTGGCAAGTCCTAGGCTCCGTGGTTTGGACCACAGCGCCACCCGCATCCCATAATTTTTCATCTTACCTTGTACCAAAGTCCCAACAAAGGGTGAGAGAACAGGGATACTCTATGGCAGGGCCGTCTTTAGCAGATGTGGTGCCGGGGTGCAAATATCCACCCAGCGCCTCCAAATCACCCAGATAGTGTTGGGGTGGCCGTAGCTGCGCACTACCAGCCACTGGGGGGGGCGCAACTCTCCCCCATGCTGTCGAGGGAGAGCTATAGAGCCACAGAGGCTTGGGAGGGCTGCACGTCTGCCAGCCATATGGTTGGCGGGGTGCAGCTTGCATCCTAAGCCTCTATGAGGATTGCTCTTCTCCCGAGGAGGCTTGGGAGGGAAGCTACATGCCTGCCAGCCTTATGGTTGGTGGGGCACAGCTGGCGGGGCTGCAGGGAAAGGGGAGGCCACTGGCAAAGCCACGCAGCTCCCCCACTTGCTGGAGCACCCCTGAGAGGCCAGCGCCCTGGCGCGACGCACCACTAAGCCCTATGGGAAAGACGGCTCTGCTCCATGGCCTACTAAGATGGTGGTAAATCAGGGCACTAAGAGGTGGTAAATCATGGCCACTAAGATGGTGGTAAATCCATGAGGCAAGATGAGGCAACCACCTCAGGTGGCAGAATCCACAGGGGCAGAAGATCCTGAGGTAGATCTTTACCCCCCTTGTTCCTGGTATACATCTTCACTCAATCCTTCTTCCCTGGTGGTGAGAGAGGTGTCGTTTTGTGGTTTGCATCAAACGCTCAAATGTCTTGGGGTAGATGATCTCTCCCAGGGCCACTTTGCCACCAACTTGACCCATAAACACTGTGAGGCGACTGGCAGTGCCCGAAAGCTCAGTGATGTGGACAGTGCTTATGGAAAGATGTCCCGGTCCATCATTTTCAAAAGGTTCCCCCTTGTTGCAGATACCAGCAGAGAGAGCTGAAGGATGGAGGTTTGAAAGGGAGATCCCACCTGCAAAACAAAGCCAAATGAGGTGGTGGATCTGGCCACACAAAGGCTGCCCATGAGCAGCTAGACCTCTCTCATTCTCCTCAGGCCTTTCTCCATGGTGGCTCTGAGAAACAACAGCTCCAACACCAGACTTCCCAATACACAATAAAGGAAGACACAATCTGAGAAAAACTGGTTCAGGTCTTTTTCTTCCTGTTTGCATTTTGGTTTCTTCCTCTTCTTCTTCTTCTTCTTCTTCTTCTAAATAAATGAGACAGAGAATCCTCTGCACAGTAACCGCAGGAATTCCCTTTTGCTTCCTCTGGCTGTGAGATGAGCGAATCAGAGGTCCTATCACATGTGCCAGTTAACAGGGAATATCTTTCCTTCTGTGGTGTTTTCTGTTTCCCTCTCAGGTACTCATGAAAAGCTTATGGAACGTCTCTTCAACAACTTCTGAACATCTGAACTTCTGAATTCTTGTTCACCTCACCTGTGAAAAAGCAGAACCAGTAGGTCAGGACATGCTTATGGGGCTGAATAACTGTACAGGTTGACAACGGTACTTTTGTATGTTGTAGTTATTCCACACACACCCCCATGTTGCAAGTCACCTGAGCATGGTTTGAACTGCAGAAAGGCGACATACAAATAAAATTATGTATGTATGTAGAATAAACCTAGGTACAATTATCCCTAAATAGGGACACACAGAGAAAATTGTACCTATCTTATAAGATTGTTGTAAGGATTGCAACAGGAAAATATATGCGAAGTGTCCGCAGCTTGCTTCTTCTTACTATCGCCATACAATCCATAGGCTTTTCCCTTTCGTTAACCATACTCAATTAAAACACACAACCAAATTCTTTTGGAACTCAAGAAAGCTTCCACATCAGTTTGTTAACGTAGCTTGATAAGCTGTTGTTCAAAGGGGGAAAGCTAGAGGTCTCAGTGCGTGTGTGGAATTGCTTGAATGTTTTTCAACACATCGGGACACCTTTTTGTATTCAAGGTCATTCCTTATTTATTTATTTTGTAGAAGAGGGTCTCATCATCTTGCAGCCAAGAAATCTGACACTGGGCAACAAGGAAATTAATCTATTCATAAGTGAAAGCCTGAATAACATGAAGACAAATAAATTAATTGTAAGGGGAGCAAAAACACAATTCGGTTAATAACAGGAAAGACAACCAATTTATCATTTAATATGAGTTAAAATAATTACTGGCTTGATATTGACCACAGCTTTTTTTTTGTTTAAAAAATGACAACTTTACATCTAAAATTGTGTGACAAGCTGATTAGTTATGGAAAACAAATTGGAGTGTGCATATCCAAAGCCCTTTAAATTATTGCCTCTATTCTTATGTCTGCTGGACAACCTTCAGACCTGCATTAGCTAATTAATCCATAGAGTAAAGAACATCTTTTTACAGAATCATCAGTATAACTAACATTATTTATATCAAACTGTAAACAACTATAAATAACAGAGGAGTAACTCTTTGAGGACTCAAGAGCAAGAGCGAAATAATCTCATCTACGTAACTCAAGCAGGTGAGATTGGGGCGCTTTCACATCATGACCGACAAAATGAGAAGCTCGGTGAAATTAAGTGCATCAAAATAAACCAATTAAAAACCGGTCTCCAGCATCTTCTTGCCTATCATTTATTAAAAATACACACCACCCAGAGAGATTGTCAAACATTGTGCCCGTGAACAGCCATAATGACTGAATTGCAATATTCTGCTGTGGATCTCAAATGTCACATTGGTTAGCGCACATCTTCAGTTGCAACGCAGAAAATAGAAAGGTCAAAGATTCAGCAACGCCCGAAGTGCTCACAGCAAATCTAGTAAGATACATCATTTGATTTCATTTTTTATATCCGGGTGAACACATTAGAAAGGTACTGCAGAACACATCAGTGAGATGCTGCAGAACAAAGTGAAAACCTTGAATTACCAGCCCGGATCTCTGCAACACTCTCTCCTGTGTGACCCTGTAAGTGCCTTTGGCTCCTATTTCAGACGGCTGGGCAAGCTGGTTATATCCCTCTCTCTGCTTATCTTTTGCACAGAATATTCTCTTGTTTCCATTGTTAGATCAAAACTAATACTTTGGGCTGGGGGTTGGAAAAGGAATGATTTCCTGTGAGTTGGTTTTTGTTTTTTAATCAAAACAAATCCCATTTGCTATATCCGTCTGATAAGGCTTCTGGTTAATGTTTCTTCGTTCGAGATTAATCCTTTGTGTTGTGTCACGATGCTGCATAAGACCACTGCTCCAGCCCGGGCAGGGGATCTTTTTCAACCTGAGAATACACTCTCCTCAGCAAACTTTGAGGGCCACATGCTTGGGGTGTGGGGGGCCAGGCGCAAAAGTGAGCAGAGCATGTTAAGTATAATTGCTTTAATTGACACTGAGATGAAATTCAGGTAAGGGTAAGTTGCTGATGATGGGTCACCAACTGAATCTGGAGATGGAAAATACGCCTGTTATGTAAGGGAAAAAGCAGAGACATCACCAACAAAGCTCCGTATAGTTAAAGCTATGGTTTTCCCAGTAGTGATGTATGGAAGTGAGAGCTGGACCATAAAGAAGGCTGATTGCCGAAGAATTGATGCTTTTGAATTCTGGTGCTGGAGGAGACTCTTGAGAGTCCCATGGACTGCAAGAAGATCAAACCTCTCCATTCTGAAGGAAATCAGCCCTGAGTGCTCACTGGAAGGACAGATCCTGAAGCTGAGGCTCCAAGACTTTGGCCACCTCAGGAGAAGAGAAGACTCCCTGGAAAAGGCCCTGATGTTGGGAAAGATGAAGGGCACAAGGTTGGACAGTGTTCTTGAAGCTACCAGCATGAGTTTGACCAAACTGCGGGAGGCAGTGGAAGACAGGAGTGCCTGGCGTGCTCTGATCCAGGGGGTCACGAAGAGGCGGACACAACTAAGCGACTAAACAACAACAACAAAACCCCCACCCATTGCCGAAAGGATCAGTTTGGGTTTTGGGAACACTACTGGGCATGGCTAGATATATCCTATGTAGCTAGCTAACTAGTTGTCTACGATTAGATTGGTATTTCCCTTTTGCTATTCTGCTTTCCCCACCAGAGCCCCCAAAGCAGCTCTCATAAAATACAAAACTCTTAAAAACTTACAATTAGAAAACTCTCTCCATGAGGAGAGATTGGGGTTTTCGGAGTCAAGAAGAGAACAGATTGCAAAACAGAACAGACTAAAAATAAACACACTCTACTGCAATGCTCTCTTTGCGGAGCTGTTTGGAACCTGCCCTTGATTCAGATTATAGCAGATTGGCTGCAGAGACTTCACCAGGGATGGGGAACTTATGGCCTATAATAGTGCTGGACAGGGGGGGGCACCAGGGAAAAAAACCAAACATGTGTAGCGGGGGCAAAGTATATTTCTAGGTGGCCAAGTTGTGTCCAACATGTTAAGATCTCTGAAAGAATAATACAGTGGTGCCTCGGGTTACAGACGCTTCAGGTTACAGACTCCGCTAACCCAGAAATAGTACCTTGGCTTAAGAACTTTGCTTCAGGATGAGAACACAAATTGGGTGGCGGCAGCAGGAGGCCCCATTAGCTAAAGTGGTACCTCAGGTTAAGAATAGTTTCAGGTTAAGAACGGACCTGCAGAATGAATTAAGTTCTTAACCTGAGGTACCCCTGTCGTTGATTTTCCCACATTGCAGTCCCAGCCTTCCTTCAGCCAGATTGCTGAAATGCTTCTCTTTTT
This sequence comes from Podarcis siculus, assembly GCA_034642415.1. Lineage (NCBI taxonomy): Eukaryota > Metazoa > Chordata > Lepidosauria > Squamata > Lacertidae > Podarcis > Podarcis siculus. Next base: position 2,034,857 of record JAXCMG010000032.1, on the reverse strand, counting down.
CAATAGCTCAGTTGGCAGAGCATGAGACTCAATCTCAGGGTTGTGGGTTTGAGCCCCATGATGACCTCAACAGCCTAGGTCCATCATATTTTTGAGGAAGCACCTAGTTCAGTTTTACTGCTGTAAAACACAGGAATTGTTTAAGCAGACAAAACTATATTTATTTCTACCTATTGGGTTGAATGTGAAACTGTACAACATCATATAGTCTCTTAAAATTGAGGTGTATTGTTGGTCCTGAAGGGGATTGTGCTCTCCCTAAAAAGGACCAAATTTGCAGCTTGGAGGGCTCCAAGCTTAAGATGGTATGCCAACTGCAACACTACTTAGATTGGTTGGATCAGGCTAGGGTTACCCACGTACTAAAGGTAAAGGGACCCCTGACCATTAGGTCCAGTCATGAACGACTCTGGGGTTGCGGCGCTCATCTCGCTTTATTGGCCAAGTGAGCCGGCGTACAGCTTCTGGGTCATGTGGCCAGCATGACTAAGCCGCTTCTGGCGAACCAGAGCAATGCACGGAAACCCTGTTTACCTTCCCACCGGAGCGGTACCTATTTATCTGTGGAATGATTTATTGATCTGGCGCGACCCCCGCTAATTGATTTGCGATCCACAATTAGCTATTTATGGCCGCCCGGCACGCCTCCGCTCTGAGCTCTCAGTCGCGCCACAGCAGAGATAAACACAGCGGTGAAAAAACTGTCACGTAGCTTCACTTGCTTCCGGAGAAACACACACAGCCCAGTTTGTCGATTTACAGTTCTTTATTCCGACATTTCTCAGAAAATCCCTGGACTATTTGCAGCCATGACAAACTGCATCCTTTCCCCTCAAAGACCAGAGAGGGAACAGCAAACTCCTCCCAAACTCCTCCCAGCTTCTAAAGCTGACGTCAGAATATTGAGGCATCATGGGAAGAACTTAACCTGTTAAGTTCCAAACCCCATACCCCCCTTTGCCGAGCATTCTGACAAGACCTTTTTGAGTTCAACACCTTTCCCTTTGCCTTGTGCCTCTTTCTGGCATCTTTCCCAGGCACCTGTTGAACCCCTTCAACACTCCCAGAATCACACTGTGCGAAACATGCCCACGTACTAGTGGCCTGGTACCTTTCAGGTGGAATACCCTTTGTTGTGCGACTGGACCTCCTGGGCACAAACTCAGATGTTACCTCTGACCCACCGCCACCAGAAAATGTGTCCTCAGCATCACGGGATTCCCCCTCTGACTTGAAGCGTTTTCGAATCCTTTCCATCACACTCACAGGAGAACTAGGCTCACTCTTGACAACTTGTGGAGATGCTCCATCCTGCTCTTGACCCTGGTCAGTGACCTGGTCGTCATCAGCAGCCTCAGCCTCTCCTTCCTCCTCGTCATCAGAACTGTCCTGCTCTGAATCAGAAAGACATTCTGAAAGCACATCACGCTTGACAGCAGTCTTTGACCTTTTATCCTGCTCATGGAACTCAGCATGTTTACTGATCAGCACCTTACTCTGATCACCTGATGGATACGCAAACCTCCATGCACGTGCTGCTGGCTCATACCCACAGAAGATCATTTTCCGGAACTTGGATCCATCTGGCCCCTGCAAAGCAGTAGGTACCGGCACAGATGCACTTGAACCAAACATACGCAGAAAATGGATCTGGGGTTTCCTGCCATGCAACAAACCAAAGGGTGTGTCACCTACCAGTGAATTGTAGGTACGATTCCAGGTGAAGCTCACATACTTGATTGCCTCCAGCCAAAACCTTGGAGGTAACCCAGCATCTGCCAGCATCACCTGTGCAGCCTTAACCAGAGCCTCACTTCTCAGCTCTGCCACCCCCCTCTGATTGGGTGAAGTCACTGTGTGACGTATCCCTTTCTTGCGAAAGAACTCCTGCAAAGCAGACCCTGTAAACTGAGCGCCTCTGTCACTGGTGACTGCTTGCACTCTGGTGGAAAACCTTTGTTCCACCTCCTCAATCCATCCTTTGATCAGCTGTGCTGCATCATCCCTGGATTTGAGACCATGGGTCCAGGTGTTCTGCGTAAAATTATCCTGTATCGTCAGCAGAAACCTTGCACCTCCCAGACTCGGTTCCCTCACAGGACCCCACAAATCAATGTGGACCAGTTCAAAGGGTTCTGCGGTTACCCTCTCCACTTTTGGATAACTGCACCCCTTTACCTTTGCCAGCCTGCAAGTTTCACAACTCATAGCACATCCACATTCTGTAATTTCACAACCTTTGGAGACCTCCGGCAGCACCTGTAGTTCCTCTAGGGAACCATGAGCTGTTCTTTCATGCCACACATGGGCGCATGATATATGACTGGGGACTTTTGCACGCAGGTCCTGTGCTTTCTCAACCTTCCCCTCACCCTCCAGAGGTGTTTTAAGAACCCCATATTATCTACTTGCATTTTGACGTGCAGTCTTTCGAACTGCTAGGTTGGCAGGAGCAGGGACCGAGCAACGGGAGCTCACCCCGTCGCGGGGATTCGAACCGCCAACCTTCTGATTGGCAAGTCCTAGGCTCTGTGGTTTAACCCAGAGCGCCACCCGCATCCCACATACTAGATACATCCATACTTGACTACTGTAATGCCACTTCCGACATCAGGAGGAGGGGGTTTTGCAGTCTCACGACCCATTCACACTCTCGTGGGGCTGACTACAGCCCCGCGAGAACAGGGGAATCCCGGGTTCATTAGTATGCATTATTCATCGCGCCAGCCAATCGGCTGACGGCGGGGGTGGGGCGAGTAAGGGGCATTTAAGGTCGGGATAGCCCATACTCGCCCCCTTTCTTTCCTTCCAGCAGCTGCGGTTTCCCTCCCTCCCACCCTTTAGGTTCTAAGCTGGACTTTGCTATGGGCCTCGGCTGGTCGCCGCAAGGGGCCTGGTAGGAATTTTTCCATTTGGCTAATTGGCTATATTTTGGAAGCCACTTGGTTTTTTCGCCTACCTCGTAGCAAACGTCACAACTTCTTGGTTTGGGCGGTTAGGCATTGGCAGGGGTATTGTTATGCAAATGAGATGGGGGGGAGGAACGCCATCACCTCCCCCAAAATGCTGAAGGGTAGTTCGTTAAAGGACTCCGGGGGGCGTCGCCTCGTCCGAAACCTAGGGAGGCTAGGGCCTAAAGCGCGCTCCCGAGCGGTAACCCCTCGGGGAGCGCCCAGGGATGTGCATCTCGGGGGCTCCCCCTGTTGGTGCTTAATCCTTCCCGGTTAGACCGGATAGTCTGATAGGGCCAATGCCTAAAGCCAATACCGCTCTTACCTGTAATCAATAAAGTTGTGGCCATTTTTCGCCTATTAACCTAAATTCCGTGTCCTGTGTCTTTATTTATTCCATTCAGTGGGAGGGGGCGGGAATAGACACGCAATGTGCCTTATGTGGGGCTGCCTTTGAAGATGGTTCAGAAACTTCACTTGGTACAAAACGCAGCTATGCAACTCCTACTACAGACCATCAAATCCTCAGCCACTTTGCTGATAAACTAATAGTCCACATTTTGTAATGAATCCCACTGAACTTACTGCAGCTTATTTCTGAGTGAGCATGCATGGGATCAGGCTGTTAGTAGATTCTGCCTCCGTTCAAGGGGGAAAAAATCCCCGACGCTAGCCTGATCAGGCTGCAAATGTGGGGAAGGAAGGACAAACAGGAAGGAGTTAATTAATCCTGCCCCCTTCTGTCACTTTCAACTCAAAATCACATTTCTCATGCTGTGTTTTCAGCTATTATTTGGGGGATATATACTGAGGATATGGGAATTCACTGACTTTTCTCCCATGGGTGAAAAAGCACACTGTGGAGGGTGATGGAGCTGGAAAATGGCCGAAGGGGAAACAATTAATTACTCTGACTTTGCAACCTGGTCTGGCAGATGCTGGTCAAAAACAGCAACCATAGAAGAAAGAAAATAAAAACTCTGTGTAGCAGTAGCTTGAGCCTCAGTTATGGGTCAGAGCTACTTGTGATGTCTGGATGCATAGTTTGGCTGGTTTTGCATCTACCATCTTGCAGGAAAACAGTAAAGAAAAGGAGCCTACATTTTATCTGAACGCTGGCAAGAAAGAATGTGGCTCTGGAACCATTAATCTAGCCCTGCCAAAGCATAATCAATATTTTATTGCCCTGTTGTCTTTGTGCAGTCCCAAACTGTGAGTCATGGAAGGCTTTTTCTTTTGGGCCCAAAATAACAAAGAAAGGTCAGAATTGAGATGTTAGCAAAATCTTCATCTGCAGTCTGCTTCACTGCATAATTCTAATAGAGGTTGTGACACAGTTTATATCACCAAGATTACATTTTGCTTTCACGTCCCAGCTGTTTCCTATAGTAAATCCTTGACTGCAGTCAAATCATGCTTATAATACTCTTCCTAGTCAGACTGTAATGCCAGCTATAATTTGAAAAAGGCTTCGCTGACTCACAGTTTGGGTCTGCCTACAGACAACAGTGGCAATAAATGATCAGTTATGCTTTGGCAGGGCCAGATTAACTTGTGACCGTTTGCCCAGGGGACGGTGCCCAGGTGGACAGACACCCAATGAGCCATACACTGGGATGACCTGCATATGCAAGTGCTAATCTCTTGTTGGCATCTGTCAGGGCCGCCTCAGGTCCCAGCTCACAAGAGACCAACGCCAAGTCCACTTTATGTACAAAGGTCTTTATTGCAGTACATTGTACAGTTCACAGCCGAGGCGCGCAGCCCCACGTCTGTTACACTTAGACTGCTGAAGTCCCCTCTGAGTCAGTCCCTCCCCTGCACCAGTTTAAGAGGCTTGTGCTGGTTCACCTCTTCCTGTCCTTCCTTTTCCGCAGGGTCTTTCTGCCCCCTGGGGTTTCGCTCCTCCTGGATTCCCCTGACGCTGAATCCCCAGACAACTGCTCCCCCCTCCTGCGTGCTTTGGGACCAGGCTCCTCCTCCGGGCTCTCTGCATTTCCGCGCGCCTCCACATTTGAACTTGGCGCGCGTTCGCTACCTCTGACCTTCCTCTTGACAGTTACACTACTCCCTGTACTACTCTCCGCCCCTTCCGGGAGGACGCCTTGCCCCGATCTCCTTCCCCTCTCGGCTTCCTGCTCTGCTTCGCCTGTCACACTGGAAACTCCACCCCCTTCACTCCGTTCCGGCGGAGAAGCTGGTCCCGATTCCCAACTCCCACTTGGGGTTCCCCTGCTGCTCCCTTGCTCCTGGCGAGTCCCCCCTGTAACTCCCCTTGGCCTGACCACGGGCGCCCCCTTTTGGGAATCCTCCGATTCACTTGAAAGACTCATGGAATCCCTCAAGTCATAGCCATCCTCTTCCTGGTCGTTCTGGGATTCTTCCCCCTCGCTCTCAGTTTCCTCCCTCATCTGTGCCTCTCTCCCTGAACCCCTGACAGCATCTGTCTGTCCCAAGAGACAGTGGAGTGCGCCTCTGGGGGTGAAGTCAAGCCGCTCTGTTAGCAACACCAAAGTGACCTCCCCGGGGCGGTCCTGGACTGCCCAGATGACAAGACCAAAGGGAAGCAGAGCAATATGTTTGGCACAAGCCTGGCTGCAGGAGTTGCTGGAAGGAATAATAATAATAATAATAATAATAATAATAATAATAATAATAATAATTTATTTATACCCTGCCCATCTGGCTGGGATTCCACAACCACTCTGGGTGGCTTCCAACAGAATATTAAAATACAATAGTCTATTAAACATTAAAAGCTTCCCTAAACAGGGCTGCCTTCAGATGTCTTCTAAAAGTCTGGTAGTTGTTTTTCTCTTTGACATCTGGTGGGAGGGCGTTCCACAGGGCGGGTGCCACTACCAAGAAGGCCCTCTGCCTGGTTCCCTGTAACTTGGCTTCTCGCAGGGAGGGAACTGCCAGAAGGCCCTTGGCACTGGACCTCAGTGTCCAGGTAGAACGATGGGGGTGGAGATGTTCCTTCAGGTATACTGGGCTGAGGCCATTTAGGGCTTTCAAGGTCAGCACCAACACTTTGAATTGTGCTTGGAAACATACTGGGAGCCAGTGTAGGTCTTTCAAGACAGGTGTTATGTGGTCTCGGCGGCCACTCCCAGTCACCATACAAGATGCCACCTAACTGTCTTCTCCCGAATACGTCTCACAAGGCAGCACAGGTTTAGGATGAGGGTTTTCCTTCTCCTAGATGGGCTACCTTTCCAAGTTGACGTGTCCCATGTGCCCCTCAATTTCCTCTGCAGCATGTGCACAAACCGCCTTCTCGACCATTGGACCCGCTATTGGTCTCTTCTGCTCAATCTGCTGGATCCTGTCTTCGCAGGAGAAGTCCTTAACCCAACAAGGGTTTGAGACCCACCAGTTATCCTCACCAGGTTTAGCCGGCCAGCTGAAGCCTTCCCCAGGGTGTGTCTGCTGTCACATGCTGAAAACTTCCAGGAGCCACAGGTGAGAGCTGAGCACAGGGTGTGGACCAACCAAAGGTGCACAAACTACCCCAGAAATAGCATAACGTATCCCTCACCAAAGGTACTAGCCGTTCTCTAAGACCCTCACACCCAGTGCAAATCTACATTTGAGTTATTACAGATTAGGGCACGAGTGGGAAATCTCTGGCTTGGGGGCCAAATGCAGCCCTCCAAGCATCACTGATTGGCTCCCTGGTCTCATTGGCTCTGCTTCAGGCCTTCCTTGAGATTTTCTTTACCTGGAATGTGCCCTTGAATTCTGATGCTGTCTTTTTGCCTGGTTGGAAGACTGGTTGTGTAGAAACGAGTCAAGTGTAGAATGATAGTATTTTTGTCTCCTGTTCCATCCACTTTGGCTTCTGGCCACCCCCTCCATTGGCATGAGGCACCCAAAAGCTCGCTTAGAAGGAATGCTTCCTTTAGGCTGAAAAAGGTTCCTCAATTAGAGATTCTAACAACTTGATTTAGAAGGTGGGGAAGCTGCTCTGTTCTTGCCAAGACACTCATTGCCAACCTTTCTCAAATCATCCAGAGATATTCTGGTAGCTCCCAATCTACCTTTCCCCCAAGCCCTGCTGCAAATGTCCATTTCCTCTATGAATTCATAGGGAAAAGCCGCTTCAAATTAGCCCGAAAAAGAACTTTTCAGGCTTCAGTAGTCAACACATCCATCCCATTCCGCTCCTCTTACTTATTAGCATAATTCCACCCTATAGCATGAATTGAGAAGCACTTCAGTGTGGCTGAATTAAAAGGACAGATGGACCAGCGGCCTTTAAAGTATCTTCACAGATTGAATAGCCAGGAGTAATGCATAGAGAGACTTGACATCTGCACACAGACCCAGACCATAAATCACAGGAACTATCTAGGTTCCTAGCATACAGTCTACGGCAGAATTTATTTCTACAGCATGATGAGTGGGAGGGGTGTGGCTAGCCGTCAGCACTTTCTGAAATCCATCAGGCCTTGCAGCAGAGCATCACATCCTATCTCAGGTTAGCCATCCTACTGATTGGGATACCGGCTTGCTGTGCTTCATTGGAGGAGCAGAGGCGTAGGAAGGTCAGGTGGTACCCAGTGCGGAAAATTTCTTGTCAACCCCCCCCCATTGTTTTTTTTTGGGGGGGGGTTGCCTGCAAAAATGGTTTTACGTTATTTCATATTTTCTTACAAAGGAATGTGGATTCTGGGCCTCTGATAACAAGTAGGCGACTTATGGACAGATACTTAAATCTACAGGATGGATTGCGTTTTGGCTTGTGTTATTTTATGTATATTTATTGTTTATTTATTTAATAAAATTTATTTTTAAAAACCTGCAAAGTGGTTTACCAAAACAAAAAACAAAAAAAGACACCACAGCAGTAAAATCAAGAAAAAATCCGTGCAGGGGGCAGGGCGAAGGCAAGGCAAGGCCTAATCTACTCAGCCCAGTCTCATTTTCTTCACATAGGTTGACTTTCCAGGACCCGGGAAGCCCAGTGGAGAGTAGGGCAGTAGGGTGGTTCATAAAAAAACTTTTTTTAAAAAAAAAAGCCTGCTCCAAAGGTCTTATCTTACTAAACTAGGGATTATATAGCTATATCTGAAATTTCATGCACATCTGTTAATATCTTGACCCTGCTCCACTGAATTGAAATTTCAGTCTTCACAACATAGGAAAACGGCCAAATAAACAGCTATTTCCTTTGTGGAGGAGGGTCAAGATATTAACTGATATGCATGAAATTTCGTATATAGCTAAATAATCCCTAGTATAGTAAAATAAGACCTTCGGAGCAGGCATTTTTTTAAAAAAGTTTTTTATGAACCACCCCAGTAGGGCAGTAATTGTTCCTTGATCATTTGTCACCCCCCTCCATGATGGCACCTGGGGTGGACTGCCCTCCGCCCCCCCCTTTCCTACACCCCTATGAAGGAGGAGGGTTTCTTCATGTCCTGGGTGTTTTCTAAAACATACCATCACTAGGCCACAAAGATCACAATGTGAGCAAGCAGTGAAATTCTGTTCCTCTTGGCTAAATGCTTTAGCCTTCCTTAGTTTGGGCTTGGTTAGTGGAGTCTCGTATTTATTATTATAAAGAAGAGGAAAATAGGCAGTTTCAGGAAGCATTAGTGCCAGGCTTAGTCTGATTTTTTAAAAATTGCTATTTGCATCTCCCACATTTTATTTTCTCAAAATGCTTCAAATAGGCTGCTTTCTGGGTTGGTTTGGGGTTGAAAAGAAAGGTGTTCCCCCCCCCCCTCTGGTGTTATTACCTGAAAACATTTCAGCGTATTACATTGGGACGAACTCAACATTGCCCTCTTATGATAGTTCCAACATTGTTGTTCTCCTTCGTCACCCCCAAAGTAATGGGAGATGCTAAAACAAACCATTTCACATCTACGGCTTTGAGCGCAGAGTCAACCTTGCCCTCATTAGACAGCTGAAAGAGAAACCTAAGTGCCTCCTCATCCAGAAATGAATAGGAAGTTGGGAATAAAAGCTCATATTGCAGATGGGTGTTCATCGTTGTGTTTGGAAAAGTGCACTTCCCACTTTGAAACTAAGTAGTCGTGGACCTCATTAAAACCAGCTTTCAGCCTGAAGTGTGAGGGAGATTCGCTGTGCGCTCCAAGAGTGCTTTGCTTGGAAACCCTCCAAGTACAAAATCTCTCTCCCCCCCTTTTCTTCTCCCACTCCTAGGATCAGCTTCTCTGCCATTGTCTTGGTGAAACTTGGCGTGCCTTCCCCTTTAGTTCCTCAGAAAGGCTTGTCAGTTTTGTCTTTCCTTTCTTTCAAAGTACACACACACACACGGAGAGAGCTATTTACAATTCTGGTAGCTCTGCCCATATTCACTTCTTTGCTCCATAGTGCTGAGCTGTCAGCAGCAGAAACAGGGAGCACATCTTTAATCAGGAGAGCCAACCCTACAAAGCTGATGTCGGCATATTGGCTGGGCGATGCTGCTGCCTCCGTTTGGAGATCTGGTAGAAGAAGAAGAAGAGTTTGGATTTGATATCCCGCCTTTCACTCCCCGAAGGAGTCTCAAAGCGGCTCACATTCTCCTTTCCCTTCCTCCCCCACAACAAACACTCTGTGAGGTGAGTGGGGCTGAGAGACTTCAGAGAAGTGTGACTGGCCCAAGGTCACCCAGCAGCTGCAGGTGGAGGAGCGGAGACGCGAACCCGGTTCCCCAGATTGCAAGACTACCACTCTTAACCGCTACACCACACTGGCTCTCAGCAGGTTGTCTGGGTGGTTTAGAAAAATAACCTGGAACATCCAGCCTATTGTGGACAAGATTGCCTTTCTGCTGGAAACCATAGTTGCAGAAAGGTCTGTTTGAGCACCTACCATTGTTTGGGGGGTGATGAAGGAGAACAGGGAAGTGTCCTTTGCGGGCTGTTCCTTTAGTGGGACTGCACTGAGGCAGGATGGCACTGCTGGCTTTAATGCCTCCCTGGCTACCTGGGCATGAGTGCAACCAATGACCTTTCAGCCAGCAAGGCACACCCCCCAGGAGAGGCCACTCATTGGCTAATTCATAATGCAGAAGCTGGTGAGAATTTGAGCCCAGCTACCCAGGCAGCCGGGATGCGGGTGGCACTGTGGGTTAAACCACTGAGCCTAGGGCTTGCCGACCAGAAGGTCGGCGGTTCGAATCCCCGTGATGGGGTGAGCTTCCATTGCTGGGTCCCTGCTCCTGCCAACCTAGCAGTTTGAAAACACATCAAAGTGCAAGTAGATAAATAGGTACGGCTCTGGCGGGAAGGTAAATGGCGTTTCCGTGCGCTGCTCTGGTTCACCAGAAACGGCTTAGTCATGTACGCCGGCTCCCTCGGCCAAAAAGCGAGATGAGTGCCGCAACCCCAGAGTCGGCCTTTACCTTACCCAGACAGCCAGGGGGAATTTCCCCGATGGCTGCCCGGGCATGTGTGTTCTGTTTTCACTGCCTGGGGATGGTGACAGAGCACGAGGATCCGCAACAGTCGCCCACCCAGAGGAAAGGGGTAAGCGTCCATTACTGGGGTGGTGTTACCAAAGTTGCACAAAGAATGAGCTTGTGTGTGCTGTTGTGACATTTGGTGTATCGGCAGCTAAGCACAGCTTGCTTCATTCTTTTGCCTCACACATCCCTTGTAAGCCTAGGTCACAAGCAGCAGTCAAGCAGGGGCTCAACCCAATGGCTTCAAGTTACAAGAAAGAAGATTCCAATTACAGTGGTACCTCTGGTTGCGAACGAGATCCTTTCCGGAGGCCTGTTCGCAACAAGAAAAGATCACAACCTGCAGCAGCGTGTCTGCGCACATGCAGGTTGCAATTTGCCGCTTTTGCGCATGCGCGTGGTGTCATTTTGTGCGTCTGCGCATGCGCGAGAGGCAAAACTCGGAAGTAACCCTTTCTGGTACTTCTGGGTCTCCACAGGACGTAACCTGAAAGAACATAACATGAAGCAGACGTAACGTGAGGTATGACTGTAAACATGCGAGGAAACTTTCTGACAGCAAGAGCTGTTTGACAGTGGAACTGCCTCCCTCAGGAGGTTGTGGACTCTCCTTCCTTAGGAGGTTTTTAAGCAGAGGATGGTTATCTGTCATGGGTGCTTTAGCTGAGATTCCTGCATTGCAGGGGGTTGGACTAGATGGCCTTTGGGGTACCTTCTGACTACAATTCTATGATTCTATATGATAAGCAGTGGTCACTGGGGCTCTTTGGTTATGAGAAAACAAGTCTGGTGCTCTTTGGGTATAAGGAAACAGAATTCTTTTTCTTTTCTTCCTTTTTCTTTCTTTTCTTTCTTTTAGTTTTTATGTTTTTTAAAAAAATGCTTGGCATTTGATATTAACTTTTCTATATTGTTTTTTTCTTTGTCTCTCCACCCCACCCAGCTTTAATAAAAAATAGCTTTCAAAAGAAAAAGCTGGAAAATTATGGGTCAAGTCACCCTGACTAGTTTTGAGAGAGAACCATTTGTTTTCTGGAACACGGTGGACATTTCTTTCATTGATACTGACTTGGACACTGTCTTTAACACAAATCTATGGTTATTTAAAATTACTGTTTTAGGAAAAGCTTTCTCGGGGTCTCTAGTCTTAAGCAAATATCTACTGTCTTTATGCCTTGTCTTTGTACAAAACAGTCTGTATATACTGAACACAAGTGAGTGTTTACTGCTGAACCTATGAAGCCAGTGAATGAATAAACACTTTGCTGCTCCTATTGCATCCTTGCTATGCCGTCCAGTCAAATTTTCCCAGGTAGTAAAGCTCTTTTATATTCTGACCTAAAGGAGGGGCAGACTACATTGACTATATAGTGGTACCTCAGGTTAAGAACTTAATTGTTTCTGGAGGTCCATTCTTAACCTGAAACTGTTCTTAACCTGAGGTACCACTTTAGCTAATGGGGCCTCCTGCTGCCGCCGCACCGCCACCGTGCGATTTCTGTTCTCATCCTGAAGCAAAGTTCTTAACCCAAGGTACTATTTCTGGGTTAGCGGAGTCTGTAACCTGAAGCGTCTGTAACCTGAAGTGTCTGTAACCCGAGGTACCAGTGTAGATTAGTTTCCAGGCACAATTCAAAGTGCTGGTTTTGACCATTAAAGCCTATACATGTATGTTGTTGTTGTTGTTTAGTCGTTTAGTCATGTCCGACTCTTCGTGACCCCCTGGACCAGAGCACGCCAGGCACTTCTGTCCTCCACTGCCTCCCACAGTTTGGTCAAACTCATGCTGGTAGCTTCGAGAACACTGTCCAACCATCTTGTCCTCTGTCGTCCTCTTCTCCTTGTGCCCTCCATCTTTCCCAACATCAGGGTCTTTTCCAGGGAGTCTTCTCTTCTCATGAGGTGCCCAAAGTCTTGGAGCCTCAGCTTCACGATCTGTCCTTCCAGTGAGCACTCAGGGCTGATTTCCTTCAGAATGGAGAGGTTTGATCTTCTTGCAGTCCATGGGACTCTCAAGAGTCTCCTCCAGCACCAGAATTCAAAAGCATCCATTCTTCGGCAATCGGCCTTCTTTATGGTCCAGCTCTCACTTCCATACATCACTACTGGGAAAACCATAGCTTTAACTATATGGACCTCTGTAGGCAAAAAAGAAAAAGAAAGAAAAGCCTATATAGTTCAGGACTAAAATACCTCAAAGACTGCTTGGATCCTGCAATCTTCATCAGAATCATTTCTTTATGTGCCCCACCCAATGGAAGTGCAAAATGTAGTCACATGAGAACAGGCCTTTTAAGGGATGTGTGAAAGATAACAAACAACTGTGGGGACAACTACCATATTTTCCCGTGTATAAGACTATGTTTCCCCCCCTAAAAAACAATGTCAAAAATAGGGGTGTCTTATACACAGATAGTGCCAAGGGTGAATTGGTGATTTCCCCAAAATAGGGGGCGTCTTATACATGGGGGTATCTTATAGACGGAAAAATACAGCAATGCCACGTCTGCTTCCTAAAGAACCTGCTGGAGGGTCTGCCAGGAAAAAGCTGTTGCCTCAGAAGCATATTTATCTATTTCAAAATGTTTCATGAAAGTTGCTGGATTCACCCAGGTAGCTACCCTACAGACTTTATGAAGAGGTGTGTTAGGTGAAAAAGCTGCTGTGTCCGCAGCTGCTCTTGTGGAATGCGATAAGATATGCTTAGGCACAGGCGGTTTCAAAGATTCGTAAGCTAGTGAAATTCTTGCCTTTATTCACCATGCTAAAGTAGGACTCAACTTTCCTCTCCATATCTGCCAGTCTGTATGGGAGGTCCTCCATTTCATTGTCCCATCAACGGGCCTGGCCTTTTTATGCGATGACCAGGGAAAGGGACTTCTCTGTGTTCTCTCCCTGCCTCCAACTACCTTTCCTAAAGCTAAAAAAACCAATGCAATTCTGGGCTGCATCAATAGGAGTATAGCATCTAGATCAAGGGAAGTAATAGTGCCACTGTATTCTGCTCTGGTCAGACCTCACCTGGAGTACTGTGTCCAGTTCTGGGCACCACAGTTCAAGAAGGACACTGACAAACTGGAACGTGTCCAGAGGAGGGCAACCAAAATGGTCAAAGGCCTGGAAACGATGCCTTATGAGGAACGGCTAAGGGAGCTGGGCATGTTTAGCCTGGCGAAGAGGAGGTTAAGGGGTGATAGGATAGCCATGTTCAAATATATAAAAGGATGTCACATAGAGGAGGGAGAAAGGTTGTTTTCTGCTGCTCCAGAGAAGCGGACACGGAGCAATGGATCCAAACTACAAGAAAGAAGATTCCACCTAAACATTAGGAAGAACTTCCTGACAGTAAGAGCTGTTCGACAGTGGAATTTGCTGCCAAGGAGTGTGGTGGAGTCTCCTTCTTTGGAGGTCTTTAAGCAGAGGCTTGACAACCATATGTCAGGAGTGCTCTGATGGTGTTTCCTGCTTGGCAGGGGGTTGGACTCGATGGCCCTTGTGGTCTCTTCCAACTCTATGATTCTATGATTCCTTGGAGGTTTTTCTGTTTCCTTCATTGACAATCTTTCGCCGTCGGCTTAAGACATATCTCTTCATGCAGACTTTTTCAGGAGAAGGGTAGACCTAGATATGAGTCTTCTATTAGTGCCTACTACTTGTCTTCTTTGTTTTGGATTTTATCCTGTGATTCTGGTTTTAATTACTTCCTGTGTATTTAGCTGCCCAGAGTGGCTGGGGAAACCCAGCCAGATGGATGGGGTATGTATGTATGTATGTATAAATAAATACCACCTCATGAGAAGAGAAGACTCCCTGGAAAAGACCCTGATGTTGGGAAAGATGGAGGGCACAAGGAGAAGGGGACGACAGAGGACGAGATGGTTGGATGGTGTTCTCGAAGCCACCAGCATGAGTTTGACCAAACTGGGAGGCAGTGAAAGACAGGAGTGCCTGGCGTGCTCTGGTCCAGGGGGTCACGAAGAGTCAGACACGACTAAACGACTCAACAACAATAAATAAATAAATAAATAAATATTATGGTGTTCTTTAATTTTATTGTTTGAATACAACCGTGAGATCCTAACAGGATGAAGGGCAATTTAAAAGTTTGTTGTTGTTGTTGTTAGAGCCAAGACTAGCCTAGAAGGACCAGCTTGCCTGATTCAATATGAGGCAGCATTGCATCTCCATATGTACTGCAATAAGGAATGTACTGCAATTGCAAAAAGGAGCAACCATTTCCAGTCTCATGTGATTTCAAGCTATATGATCTCGTTTATGCAAAATATCGATCGCATGGGTTTTAGCTCAATTATTTTCACATTTCCATGCTCTCCTTGATTTTAAGTACAAGGCCTTAATATTGTCAAGGTACGGTATATTGATTCCTTTTCTATGGTATATTACAAACCACATATATAGCTACTGGACTATCCTTGGGGGGTATTGTTTAAGTTCTTCCTATCCATTTCTTTCTTTTTCGTGGCACATGAATCTCTGTAAATCTGTAACAGAAGAATGAATGGGTGAATGACTGACAGCAGACAAATGATTGGCAGCAAGGGAGTGTGATGAAATTGTGGGTCGAATCAGAGTGAGTAACCTGTGAAGAACGTCAACTGAGAAAAATAGGGACAAGTTGTAAGAGTTGAAACAGTGGGAGTGAGGTACGCTATTAATTAGGAGAGTACGGTAATGCTACTTGGGTTGCGTGGAACTATTTACAGGAGACCCCCCACTTATGCGGGGGTTATGTTCCGGTTGCACATGCATATGTGAAAATCGCATAAGTGGGGAGCACCTTCCAAACACCCTTTAAATGCCCTCTCTGCCACTCTCTCTCCAATCCAGTTCAAAAATACTGTACCAAAAATAGGTAAAAATGTAAAGGACCCCTGGACAGTTAAGTCATCGCAACGGCAATTATGGGGTTGCAGCACTCATCTCGCTTCAGGCCAAGGGAGCTAGTGTTTGTCCACAGACAGCTTTCCAGGTCATGTGGCCAGCATGACTAAACTGCTTCTGGCACAACGGAACACCGTGTTGGAAACCAGAGCACACAGAAATGCCGTTTACCTTCCCGCCACAGTGGCACCTATTTATCTACTTGCACTGGTTTGCTTTTGAACTGCTAGGTTGGTAGGAGCCTGGTTGGTAGGAGCCTGGGACAGAGCAACGGGAGCTCACCCTGTAGCACAGATTCGAACTGCCGACCTTCTGATCAGCAAGCCCAAGAGGCTCAGTGGGTTAGACCACAGTGTCACCCGCTCCACCAAAATATCCACAGCTGGCATTGAAGCTCTGGGGCTCCAGTTTCCTTCAACTGGAGGCCATGCAGAAAAGCAGTCTAAACAAAGCCCCTGCTGTACCTCCAGTCTCTTCTCTGCCCTCACTGAAGTCCTCTTCGGGCTCTGGGGAGGGTCTCCTCACAAGCCACAAGGACTCTCCAGTTGTCTCCCTCCACTTCCTTGTACAAATTAAATTAGTGAATTATTTCCTGGTGCCACACATATATGCAGTTCCGCACGAGTCAACCACATGTAAGTGGCGTATCACCTTTACTAAGTGCTTGAGAGCCAGTGTGGTGTAGTGGTTAAGAGCGGTAGTCTCGTAATCTGGGGAACCGGGTTCGCTTCTCCGCTCCTCCACATGCAGCTGCTGGGTGACCTTGGGCCAGTCACACTTCTCTGAAGTCTCTCAGCCCCACTCACGTCACAGAGTGTTTGTTGTGGGGGAGGAAGGGAAAGGAGATTGTTAGCTGCTTTGGGACTCCTTAAAGGGAGTGAAAGGCGGGATATCAAATCCAAACTCTTCTTCTTCTGCTGCTTTTTCTGATTATTTATTCCATATACGTGTGTGTGTGTGTAAGATTACATATACTGATTTTTATTGTCTGAACTGGTCTAGGGGATTCTAGGTTAGAAGATTTCACCCCACGTGGTGGCATTGAATATGAAGTCCAGTAAGTAAACATATAACCCTGCTCTCCAGAGGACTCTCCTTCTAATCTATGCAAATTATTAGGCGCTTTGGGTAGGTTGTTTGGGGGACTATTAAGAAGTGCTTGGACTTAATGAACCAGCTGAGTGACTGATCCAGCAACCTCCACAGGGCAGGGCCTTGTAGGGGAGTCACAAATCCAAGCCGGTTTCAAGTGATTATCGACAAACATCAGTAATACCAAAGATTTTTAGGAGGCCTAGGGGAAAGTTTAAAGGCATTTGACTGCTTTCAGTGACTGAACACATTTCATCCTTATTTCCATAACTTACTGGTAAATGTCATCATTTACTAGAACAACTTGAAAAACTCTGATCCCTCTAAGTCAGATTTAATTGGGAGTTGCTATATGGGCAATATGCTTAAGTTTAATATAGTACGGAGATTACCGTAGAGGCTTGTAAAATTGTAAGTGGTGTAAAGAAAGTGGATAGATTCCATTCTCTCTCTCCTATTGCTGGAAGTTCAAGGTCTCCCAGTGAACATTCAGTACTGACAAAACAGCCCAGTCAGTCAAGTTAACTCATAATTAAACGATGGAATTTGTTCCTACAATATGTGGTGGTTGCAGTTGTTGGCTTAGATGACTTTGAAAAGGGATTAGAGAAATTCACAGAGGATAAGGCTATCCATGGCTAGTAGTCACAATAATTAAATTGAACCCCCAAGTCCAGAGGCGACCAATAATGGAGAACTACTGGCCTCGCAGGTGGCGCTGTGGGTTAAACCACAGAGCCTAGGGCTTGCCGATCAGAAGGTCGGCGGTTCGAATCCCCGCGACGGGGTGAGCTCCCATTGCTCGGTCCCTGCTCCTGCCAACCTAGCAGTTCGAAAGCACGTCAAAGCGCAAGTAGACAAATAGGTACCGCTCTGGCGGGAAGGTAAACGGCATTTACATGCGCTGCTCTGGTTCGCTAGAAGCGGCTTAGTCATGCTGGCCCCATGACCCGGAAGCTGTACGCCGGCTCCCTCTGCCAATAAAGTGAGATGAGCTCCGCAACCCCAGAGTCGGCCATGACTGGACCTAATGGTCAGGGGTCCCTTTGCCTTTACGGTCCTCATGACCTGCCTCTGGGACACCTGGTTGGCCACTGCTGGCATCAAAATGTTTGGCAGTAAAGCCCAGTGCAGTGGCAGTGGAAACAGGTGAGCATTCCAAAAGCCACATGGTGTCTGGGACTGGGCAGAGGAGGAATGGTGGAGGCTGCCTCTCCATCCTGACCCTTCCAGGGCGGAGGAAGATGGTATAGATTTACAAGAGTTGTTTGCGGGAGGCAGATGAAGGGGAAAGTAATGGGCGAGGAGGAGGCAGAACTGGAGCAGCAGCTGGCTGACACAGTGTCATCAGAAAGCATCCCAGACCCTCCGTCTCCCAGAACCCGGCGAGTCTTAAAAGTAGAAGAGCAAAGAACTCGAAGACCACGTAGCAGCACCCGTAGAAGTGATGATGAGGAAGTGGGAGAGGCGGGGTGTGGAGATTCATTCAGGACCACTCCATTATCCAAGAGGCTGGGTTCTATATCCTCTCTCTGTAAAGTTTGAAATAAAAAAGGACTGTAAGAAACTTGGCCTTCTCTTTATACTTTCCTGGGCAACCAGCTGGGAACCACTGACAGCATCCTGACACATGGAGAGGTCAGTCTGGGAGTCACATTAGACATACAGTGGTACCTCTGGTTACATACGCTTCAGGTTAAATACGCTTCAGGTTACAGACTCCGCTAACCCAGAAATAGTGCTTCAGGTTAAGAACTTTGCTTCAGGATGAGAACAGAAATCGTGCTCCAGCGGCGCGGCAGCAGCAGGAGGCCCCATTAGCTAAAGTGGTGCCTCAGGTTAAGAACAGTTTCAGGTTAAGAACGGACCTCTGGAACGAATTAAGTACTTAACCCGAGGTACCACTGTATCATCAGAAAGGGGGTCAGTCTGCAAGATGGAAAATTGGCTTACCGTAGTTTTGCTCCTCTAACCCTCCATCAATTGTTGCAGCACCAACCCCCTCCTTTTACCTCTCAGCTTGGGGCCACACTTGCAGTCTACAACCGGAAGGAAAGGGAAGGAATTGCAATTTTAACCCATTTTTGTGTTACAGTTTTCATTTTCTTTGTTGAGGGCAAGCTTGCCCATTTGGGAAGAGTAGATTTCATCAATGGATCCCCATCACATCCATTGTATCTGCTGGAAAGAGCTCTACGGTTGAGGGAGTGAGGTCAATGTATTTCTCGTGTGCCCTTTTCCCACCCTGAGGAAAGGAAGTAACACAGGATTTTGAGTTTAGGAAGAAGTATTTCTTATCTTTGTTTCCTAGGAGGAAACATGGGACAGATTTGAAAACTGGCATCATTCCTTGGTATATCAGAAGTAGTGATGTCAGTGATGGTCAGACATGGGCTGGAGAAATAAATGTTTGGTGGTAAATGTTGGTAGAAACTGGCTTTGCAGAAAGCATTCTCCACCATCTCTCCCTCGATCAAATTTGGCAGTCTTTTATCCATACGAAAGTTGTAGTCACTCCTCATATATTTAAGGAAAAATTCATTATATGAGGATTGAATAATATTAATATCTTATTGTATGCAAACTTCCCTGTTTACTGGAGGATACACAGCTGAATGCACGAAGCTGAACTACAAAAATATATCCATTTCCTTTGATCGTGGTGCTGCATTATTTATAGGGATAAGAAATGTCATGGAGATTTCTGTGAACGCAGCACAGAACTGGAACTAAAGCAAAACATACATTTGTGGAAATGAGATGCTTTGCTTTCCCACAGCAGAGTTTTTTGCTTCTGAAAAGTAATTTTGCTGTTTTCATGTGCCATGTTGCATATCATAGTAGCTTAAAATAAACCGTGTATCACGGAATTCATCCATTTCAGCCTGACATGTGGCTATGGCAATGGGTCCCCCTATACCAGACTCGAACCCATCAAGCAGAATGGGCTCCACAAGAAGCATAATTTTTTTCATACTATACCTTTCAAGGGGCAAAAGCAGAAACATATCATTAATAATATTTACCACCGGTACTGCGCTTTCATGTATTCGATGTGCTTCATATGCAACAATCCTGTGAAGTAGGTTCATCTTATTATCATTATGCCCATATCGCAGATGGAGTGGAGTGAATACTGAGGCTAAGAAGCGAATGCCTTGCCCTTGTTCAAGGCCACCAACGTGAGTTCATGGGGGAAACAATATTCAAAGGAAGGACTTCATGCTTCATAGCTTAAGCTCTTGGCTCCACAACAACTTTCTATCTTATAATGTTCTATCTGTTTCAGAGTAAACCTTTCATTCCGAAACCTTCTCTTGTTTCGTCATTACTTTGCTTTTCCTCCTTAGCCAATTGCATTTTCTTTCCTGACATTTTCCTTCCTTTTCAATAAGCACAGTGGATGCTCGGGTTGCGAACGTGATCCATGCGGGAGGCACATTCACAACCCGCAGCATCCGCAACCCACAGCACCGCGTCTGCACACACGCGGGTTATGATTCAACACTTCTGCGCATGCGCAAAGCGTGATTTAGTGTTTGTGCATATGCGCGAGCACGAAACCCAGAAGTAACCCGTTCCGGTACTTCCGGGTTTCAGCACGTCCGTAACCCAAAAACACGCATCCTGAAGCATCTTTAACCCAAAGTATGATTGTATTTTTATTCTAACCAACCCCCAATTTTTTTTATTGTATTTATATTTGTGAAGCATTATTGAAGGAGATGTTCCCATGTGAAAGCGACAGGTCCCATCCCTGACACATATAAAAGGCAGTGCCGGGATTATGGGTGCTTTCAGACAGGGGTCAATTGTGAAATTGGTGCTGCTCATGCACACATTTTGTTTATTTTTGCAGCATCTACATGATGTCACAGCATCAAGATGCGAGCCCACACTTTTTTCAACATTTCCCTTACCACAGGAAATCTAGCAAGTGAAAATTACCTGTTATACAGCTGGTGTCACAGCTGGTGTAGAAGCTTGTTAAGTACATTTTGGGGTGTGTGAATGGTTTGTTGTGCGCGATGACATTTTGGTGAGTGGTCTTTATCGCCACATGTTTTATTCCATTTGTTCTTTACCTAAGCACAAGCTAGTCCGTTTGTTTGCAGCAGCCCCCAATACCAGAGGGAGGAAACCGATTGCCAGTGATTGGCAGATGCCTGGTTGGGATTAACTATTCTCTCAAGATCTCTTGAGGTAAATGTGGGGGATTAAATGGCAAATATACATGGGACTTCTTTTTTAAAGAAAATAAAAAATACAGAGGTCTTGCCCAAGATCTCTTTATCAGTCTTCCACTCTTGTGGAAGACTGATAAAGCGTGATGCACAAAGCGTGATGCACATATGCACAAACACTAAATCACGATTATTATTATTATTATTAATAATAATATGAAAAAACCCAAAATAAATGGATACTGCCCTCTCTACAAATCACAGGTCTCCATTTTGCCCATTGTGAAACATGGTAGCTGGCTGGATGTGGTTGGTGAAATTTGCTCTTGCACTCTTATACTATTGAATACTTCATCAGATTTTTTAAAACAGATGTACTCACACAGTACAGAAACACCTGCATGCATGTCTAAAATGGAGAAAGGTAGTGGATTGATCCTTAATTAATTGATGTACATTGTTGTTAAAGTTCTGTGCCTTTTCCATATC
Organism: Podarcis siculus; assembly: GCA_034642415.1. Lineage (NCBI taxonomy): Eukaryota > Metazoa > Chordata > Lepidosauria > Squamata > Lacertidae > Podarcis > Podarcis siculus. The sequence continues at coordinate 2,013,816 of JAXCMG010000032.1, read as the reverse complement.
TCTGGATCTGCAATCTACACTTTATTTTTTATTTTGACACTTTCTATACAACCGTGTCCATGGAGTTTTCTTGGCAGGGATACTGGAGTGGCTTGCCAGTTCCTGCTCCAGGTGGATCACGTTTGCTCAAAACTCTCCACTATGACCATAAACCATAAACTCTCCATAAAGAAGGCTGATCGCCGAATAATTGATGCTTTTGAATTCTGATGCTGGAGGAGACTCTTGAGAGTCCCATGGACTGCAAGAAGATCAAACCTCTCCATTCTGAAGGAAATCAGCCCTGAGTGCTCACTGGAAGGACAGATCATGAAGCTGAGGCTCCAATACTTTGGGCACCTCATGAGAAGAGAAGACTCGCTGGAAAAGACCCTGATGTTGGGAAAGATGGAGGGCACAAGGAGAAGGGGACGGCAGAGGACAAGATGGTTGGATAGTGTTCTCGAAGCTACCAGCATGAGTTTGACCAAACTGTGGGAGGCAGTGGAAGACAGGAGTGCCTGGCGGGCTCTGGTCCATGGGGTCACGAAGAGTCAGACATGACTAAACGATTAAACAACATACAACCGTGACGAACAAGTAACTCGATGCAATAAGGATAAAAATCAGTTTAAACAACTTCACTATGTACACATTAGTGGCTTAAAAATGCAGGAAGGTTGTATTGGCCCATTGTGAATGCATGATCTCAACTCATGTACATGGTCTTCACCCATGTACATCACCTGTTTGGTTTGCAACTGCCCTGAATTCATGAATCTGTCATCTGCACCTGTGCAATGGCTGTCTCAAATGTCTGCACTTCCACTTTACTGATGTCAGGAACTGGCTGGATGAGCAAGAATGGTGGGAGCTGCCGACCCAAGAGCCCCCCAGGGAAGGCAGAGAAGAAAAGGACTTAGGTCCTGGATCCTGGTGGTGGACATCTGGCCACACCTCAGAGAAGGGGACAAGCTAGAAGCAGGAAGCTTGAGGGATCACGAAGAGGCAGAAGCAGGGCAGCGTGATGAGGTTTCCAGTTTGGATGCAGGCTCCAACAGAGACGACAGAGGGGAGCCAGGCCCTTCACCTCCCCTGCAGCCCCATCATGACAGCTTCTCTGCTGATGTCTCTCTGGCTCCAATTACTCCTAGAACATGAAGGATGTTACATGTTGCCGAACAAGGGACCAGTGCAGACACAGGACGAGGCTCCTGGGGCTCCCCATAGCAGAAGATTACAGAGGAGGAGCCCCGACTCAGAAGGCTGGAGAGTGACGGAGGGACCGCACTCCAGTTTGAGCAACTTCTTCATTAGGGGAGTTTGCTGTTATGAGCCTCCTTGTATTTTCCCCTTTCCTTAATAAAGAAACTAACTTCAGGTTAGCCTCGCGTCTCCCTCTCTGACCTGTGAACGACCTGATCTTCCTGTTAGCCCCTTGACAACGGCACAGTGAACGCGGCTTGCATTTTCAAATCGGACGGGAGCTGGTTTGAAGGAAAGCACATCAAACAGGAATCTTTCTTAAGAAGATACAGGATATACATAGATTGTGGCTAAGGTCATGTGTGCGAGGCTTCAAACACCAGTGGTGGGAGCACACTGGAGCTAGAGTAACTGGTAGTAAGTACACAGCCCTTACGCATGGAAGGTGAAACTAAAGTCCAAAATCCCATCACTGTGTTGATTAGTTTGATATTTTATTTGACAGCCCATTAGTTTCCTTGACCTCAAAAGATAGGATTCAGCACCATATTCACTCTTTTATGTGCCCATGTTTCTTGGGATCAAAAATAGAGCTGTATGCTTTGTGGGGATTTTTTTTTTTGGGGGGGGTGGGAAGTCTACACAATGAAGATAACTTATCTGCCAAAGAGGAACAGAAAATTTCACACAAAACCATGATTAATCACACTTACAGCAAATGGCTGGCAGACTATCAGGACTGAAGTCACTAGCACAAATTATGGCTGCAAAAAGGGATTTAGCCAGACTTAGCCTATTTCTGCATCCATCCCAGAGTTTCAACAAATGAGTAACAATGAAATGGTGCAGACACTGATTAAGCTAAGATCTCCAATTTGCAATGATGAACCCCTTGGGGGAATGTAATAAACACACACACACACACACACACACACACACACACACACACACGGAAACTGGCTCAATAAGGCATTTTAAAGTATGATTTGTGAAAATGATCTTAAGCCCCTCATGCCTTTAATATGGGCCTGAGCAGAAGACATAGAACAGAGAGCTGCCAGTCCAAGTTCACTCAGTGAACTTAGTGGCTCAGCTGGGGAACTGAGACCAGAAATGAAACATAACAAGGCCCTCTGAGATATTATTAATTTACTATATTAGCCTCATGATTAATCTGACCCTGTATAGGACTTCCCTGTTAAGTCTTATGTCCCTCATGCCATTAATCTGGACCTGGGTGAAGTACACGGGCAGCACTATTTTTTGTGCAGGAGTGATGATGTCATCTTCCAGAAAGGTACTTTGTGGCTTCCATGAACTGACCAATCACGTCGCAGGAAGCTTGGTTCCGGAACAGGACAGGTAGGGATCCTGGCTATGGCCATGGTTCATTGCCTATATATTTGGAGAGGAGGAATATTTGGAACCATGAAGTTTTAGGTGCTCCACTACTTCCACCTGTTAAATTTGCAGTTCTCAGTTTTGTTTTGATTTGAAGCAGAAGGGAAACTGCTGGTCCAGCTGCACTCAGCTGGTAGCCATCGTCGCTAGCTCGGTTACATTAGGTTTCAGCCTGAAGCCTTACCCTGTGCTTGAAAAGGCACAGTACAAAAGGCAGAAAGGATGTGGAGGGAGGTGGAAAGCACTCCGCTATGGATTTTTCAAATCTTATCGTGCTGCCAGCACAGCTGGTGGGCCTCTTAGTTCATTTTGTAGTATGTGAGTTGTTGAGCAAAGTGTCTGGGAGCCTTATGGATTCTATCCCTACCACCAAAATACACCCAGCGATCGCCAGTCCAAATGCTACCCTTTCATCTGCCACCGGACTAGCACAGATAAGGTCAAAGAGGGCACAACATCAGCAGCCAAAGGCTTTACTGCACAGGGTCCTTGAGGAGGTGAGAGAAAAACTGAGGACACAACAACAAAGTACAGAATGTGAAGGGGGTAACACTGAGAAAATCACTTTTTTTGTTTGTTTTGGAGAACATGGTAACTGTAATAGAAAATGATGCAGCTCCATCCCAGGGAGAGGAACCAAAAATTAATGAATTCCTTAGGTGACACAGTAACCCTGCTGGGCACAACAGTGACTATAATGCAGGGTCTCTGGGTCATCATTCAATCTCAGGGGGAAACCCAATCATGCTTCTGTCACCATTACAACTCCTGATGTTCTGCCGAACAGCAACAAAGTGCTGTTTGGGCAACATTAGCAGTAAAGGAGGCTGCAGGTGTTGGGAAGGTTGGTTCTGGGAATCCACCTGAGGATTGTGCAAGGTTGGCCCCCAATGCAAAGGTCACGGTCGTTCCTGGAAGAAATTGTTCTCCTTTAGAGCATAAATTATGCTCCTTTAGAGCATAAACCTAGACAGCATCTTAAAAAGCAGAGACATCACCTTGCCAACAAAGGTCCGTATAGTAAAAGCTATGGTTTTCCCAGTAGTGATGTATGGAAGTGAGAGCTGGACCATAAAGAAGGTTGATCGCTGAAGAATTGATGCTTTTGAATTCTGGTGCTGGAGGAGACTCTTGAGAGTCCCATGGACTGCAAGAAGATCAAACCTCTCCATTCTGAAGGAAATCAGCCCTGAGTGCTCACTGGAAGGACAGATCCTGAAGCTGAGGCTCCAAGACTTTGGCCACCTCATGAGAAGAGAAGACTCCCTGGAAAAGACCCTGATGTTGGGAAAGATGGAGGGCAGAAGGAGAAGGGGACGACAGAGGACGAGATGGTGGGACAGTGTTCTCGAAGCTACCAGCATGAGTTTGACCAAACTGCGGGAGGCAGTGGGAGACAGGAGTGCCTGGCGTGCTCTGGTCCATGGGGTCACGAAGAGTTGGACACAACTAAATGACTAAACAACAACAACAAGAGCATAAATTTGCTGTTAAAGATCCAGGTGCTAGGAAATGAGGGCACAGTGCTGTGACTCCAGGCAGCCCAGCCCAGAGTGCAAAACCTGATCCTGCTGCAGTAATACATTGTCAGTAGCTGCTCCCAAACTCGCAAAGTCTTCATCCAGCAGACAAATCTATGATTGCTGAAGACTCGGAGGAGTCTTTGCTTAACATTTTGCAAGCACACTCAACCCTAATTCACTCTGAGGATGCTTCCGTCTGTCAGGAACTGCATTCTGTGTGTCAGCTGTTGACTTCGACCCAGTCTTCTCAAAGGATGATTAGGGCGAAAATGAAGCCTCATACGTACAGCCTGCAGCCATATTTGAACTGTGACGCATGCTGTATATTTTTAGCACATCTAAGGGCGTACTACGCTGTGACTGCCAGCAACACAACTTCTACTTCAAAGTACAGTGGTACCTCGGGTTAAGAACTTAATTCGTTCTGGAGGTCCGTTCTTAACCTGAAGCTGTTTTTAACCTGAGGTACCACTTTAGCTAATGGGGCCTCCTGCTGCCACTACACCACCGCCGCATGATTTCTGTTCTCATCCTGAAGCAAAGTTCTTAACCCGAGGTACTATTTCTGGGTTGGTGGAGTCTGTAACCTGAAGCGTCTGTAACCTGAAGCATCTGTAACCCGAGGTACCACTGTATGCACATGGTATTGTTGTGTGCCACTCCAAACTCCAAGCCCTGAGAGAATTCAGAGGATCCAGGAGCCATTTTCTTTTGGAAATGAGGCAAAGTGCAGACCGTGGTGTCTTTATGATATATGGTTTATTTACACATATATACAACCTGAGCTTACAGTGGAGGGGTTCACAGCATTAACACCCCTAGATGGTCTTGTTTCTCCCATAGCCACAGCAGTGTTAGAAACTGAGATATGAAAGCTAGGAGCTAAATGGCACCTTAAACCTAGGTTATGGGCGCAACAACGGAATGTCTAGGCATGCTTTTTCAATAACAAGGATATAGAGCTGAAAATGAATGAACTGCAGCTAAAATATTATGTTCATTTTTCACATGGTCTAGTCCTTCCCCTGCCCATTCTTAAGAGGGCTTCTTCTCCAGTCTTCAGAGAGTAGCTAGGAGTGGGGAGGCGGAAAAAGGTCCCCCTTCCGCTTTGCAGTTTTAATCTGAAATCTTAGGTGCAGTACTGCGCCCAGAACTCAGAAACTGCTTGCGCCAAAGAAATTCCTTGTCGCAAAATGCGCCTAGAACAATGGCAGTTTAGAACACTAATTCGCAGCCTTGGATTTAAAAAATCAAAAATTACTCTTGACCTCTCTCTCCAGCTTGCTGCTTTACTTCCGCTTTACTTCACACCCACTTTCAACTCTGAAATCTGGCATTTGTCCTTCTCACTATCTGTGAGTTGAGTTGAGGGAGGGACACAACCCATTTGTCATCTGGCACAGAGTCCACTTACCTTTGTTCTCTTAATGGCCCATCACCCAGGCAATTACCTCATCAAGAAGCTAGCCTGGCTTATCTTTTAGCACTTGCTCGATTAGAGGGGTCTGGCACTTACAAACTCATAACAATATATTAATGAGGGATTGGAAAATTCATGAGTGGGGAAGGATTTTGTTACTCGGCCTCCATTTTGTTCTGAACGTAGTCTAATTTTTCAGTGCTACAACTGTTTACCCTGTTTCATATGTGTGTACAAATTTTTGGTGTGTACAGATACTTGTTGGCATTTGCAGTGTTGAAATAAATTATTGCTGCTCTCTGTTTTAAATAACCGAGGACTGCAACCCACAGATAACTCGAGTGTGACTTTTCAACACATTTTACACTATGACCACATAAACACACCATACATTTAAAGCAGTATCTTACCACATTAAACCGTCATGGGCATGGCTTCCCCCCAAAGAATCTGGGTAACTGCATCTTGTTTCAGGGTGCTGAGAGTTGTAAAGAGACCCCAATTCCCCCCATAGAGCTACAATTTCTCAGGCAATTATATTAATTATAGCTCTAAGTGAGAACTCTCAGCACCCTTAATAAACTACAGTTCCCATGATTCTTTGGGGGAAGCCATAGCTGTTCAAAGTGGTATGATACTGCTTTAAATACAGGGCTTTTTTCAGCTAGAACTTGCCGGAACTCAGTTCCGGCACCGCTCAGGTGGGCGCCATTGCCATTATAAGAAAAGAAGGGCAGCGTTCATGGGGAGTCCCTTCTGAGACCCTAGGGACCTATTGCCAGAGTGCAAACAAATATTTTGACTCAAGGCAGCTCCCTGTTTTCTTGGGGCGCAGTGTGCGACAGACGCCTCTCCGCTTTTTTCTAAATGCTCTTGTCTGTGATGAAGTGCTTGGGAATTATGCCAGGCACTGTCAACTTTGCCTCTCTGTACTCACAACTTTAGGAACACCACCATGTAAGGTGTATAATTTTGAGGTGCCTCAAGTCTTGCGCTACTTGGTGCAATCAACCACTTTTGCACCCATTTTTCTCGCTGCTAACTTTTTCCTCTCTTTTTTTTGGAAGCTCAGAATAGTCCTCAGAATTTTTTATGCCAAGCCAATACATAACCCCTACTCCACCCCCTGTAGCTGTTGTTGGTTTGGCTAACGCTGAAAGCGTGTGCTAGTTTGAAAATGGCATCAATGCTGAACTTTTGCTGTGGGAGAAATTTATCCTCTGGCACAGAAGATGGGTGAACAGCAGGTGGTTTCTTCTTACACCTCCACTATTTGGACTGGCATGTATTTCTGGCAGTGGGTGCAATCGCTCTCTCCCTCCTACCCCAGCTTACCTGTCATCTGGACAGAAAATGTCTCCAGTTACAGGCATTGGGGGGAATGGGTTGCCCTGGAACTAAGAGTAAAAACTGATACTTGCTGAAGGGGATTAGTGATTTAAGGAAATTACTGTATTTTTCGCTCTATAGGACACTCTTTTCCCCCTCCAAAAATGAAGGGGAAAAGTGTGTGCATCCTATGGAGCGAATGCAGGCTTTCGCTGAAGCCTGGAGAGTGAGAGGGGTCAGTGCGCACCGACCCCTCTCGCGTTCCAGGCTTCAGGAAGCTATCCTCAAGCCTGCAGCCCGAATCCCGGGGAGCGCGGCACTGTGCACCCCAGGCTTCAGGCAGCTCTCCGCAAGCCTGCAGACCCCGGTGGGAGTTCCCTGAAGTGAAAACAGCGAGACGGGGCGCTGTGCAGCCCTCCACCTCGCTTTTCCAGCTTCGGGATAGCTGCGCAAAGCCTCTGCAGGGCGGCGGGGTGAAGGCACCCTGCCGCCCTGCGAAGGCTTGAAAGGATGTCCCCGAAGCCTCAAGCTCCAAAGGCTTCAGGGATCTTTGAGGCTGGCGGTGGGGGAAGCATCCTGTGAAAAGATTCTCCTGGCAATATTGGATGTGTGTTTCAAGTCCCACTTCATTAACAAGGCATTAAGTTTTGCAAGTTTGAAGGACATCAGTAATCGCCATTGAATTCTGGTCAGAATGTACGCCCCATGTCTTAGGCTGCGGTTCTATACACAGTTAGATGCAGAATGCCCTGTTGAATGGCCCATGTCTGCTCAGAAGTAGGTCCCATTGGAACTTGTTGTTGTTGTTTAGTCATTTAGTCGTGTCCGACTCTTGGTGACCCCCTGGACCATAGCACGCCAGGCCCTCCTGTCTTCCACTGCCTTCCTCATGCTTGTAGCTTCGAGAACACTGTCCCACCATCTTGTCCTCTGTCGTCCACTTCTCCTTCATCTTTCCCAACATCAGGGGCTTTTCCAGGGAGTCTTCTCTTCTCATGAGGTGGCCAAAGTATTGGAATCTCAGCTTCAGGATCTGTCCTTCCAGTGAGCACTCAGGGCTGATGTCCTTAAGAATGGATAGGTTTGATCTTCTTGCAGTCCATGGAACTCTCAAGAGTCTCCTCCAGCACCATAATCCAAAAGCATCAATTCTTCGGCGATCAGCCTTCTTTATGGTCCAGCTCTCACTTCCATACATCAGTACTGGCCATTGAACTGAAAGGGGCTTATTCCCAGTGGGCTGGATTAGATAGCTTTTGAGATTCCTTTCACCTTTTCCACTACATACCCTCCAACATTTCTTTGATGAAAACAGGGACGTCCTATTCCATAATGACAATTTTACTATTTATACCCCACACATCTTACTGGGTTGCCCCAGCCTCCCTGGGCAGCTTCCAACATATATAAAAAGCATAATAAAACATTCAACATTTTTAAAGAAAACCTTCCCTATACAGGGTGGCCTTCAAGCGGCTTGTCGGGTTGGATAACTCCATACCCTCCAACATTTCTCTTATTAAAATAAGGACATCCTAAGGAAAAGTGGGACACTCCAGGAGCAAATCAGAAACCGGGACGGCTTCTCTAAGACAGGGACGTCCCTGGAAAATAGGGACACTTGGAGGGTCTGCTGCTATGATTCTATGATATGTGCATGTCAGTGTGAAAGTTTAGGCTTCTGCACGAGTAGATCTCAGTTGCTTAATTCAGGTCGCCTACTAATGGAATTTTAACTTTATTCAGTCCTAGTAAAGGTAAAGGGTAAAGGGACCCCTGACCATTAGGTCCAGTCATGACCGACTCTGGGGTTGCGGCGCTCATCTTGCTTTATTGGCCGAGGGAGCCAGCATACAGCTTCCGGTTCATGTGGCCAGCAGGACTAAGCCGCTTCTGGTGAACCAGAGCAGCGCACGGAAACGCCGCTTACCTTCCTGCCGGAGTGGTACCTATTTATCTACTTGCACTTTGATGTGCTTTCGAACTGCTAGGTTGGCAGGATATTCAGTCCCAGCTCCTGCTATTAAGGAAGCTTCACAGCCCAGAAGTCAGTCCCAACTGTATTTTTGGTGTGCCGTTGGCTGCCTCTTAACAAACACAACAAAGCAAATCTTTAGATTGTTTTTAATTTTGTTTTTCACATTTCCCCCGCCCCAGTGATTGGCAGTGATTCTTTGGAAACTCAGGGAAACCTAGATGCAAAGACAATGTTGTAATTGCTATTGCTGCGGAACTTGAGGCACAGAATGCAATGTTCATAAAATTCAGAGCACATAATATTATTTAAAATGGACCCCTGGTCACTTGTACACCCACACAGGGTGGCAAGGGTCAAATATGAATTAAAATGGAAGCTAACACTCTCAGGTTTTTGCTGTAAAATAAATGAAAACAAAACACGTTTCTTATACTTCAGAAAAAAAGAGTGGGTTGACAGTCATATTGCAGAAAGTTTTTATTTCATCTAGATGACCACCATATGGCTTCATCAGTCAGCGGTGGAGGAGATTCACAGCATCAGCAAGAATTAATAGTGGTACATTTAACACCAAGCAAGTGTAAATGGTTCAGTTGCCTGGGACAAAGACACCATGGTCCGTGGCCTGGGATAATGTCACGTTTTGAAATACAAAAGCATAATGGCACTTCCCACTCCGAATTTCAATATCCACAAATTTCCCCGAGTGATCAGTTACAGCCTGCAGTGGTACTGAGAGCCAGTGTAGTGTAGTGGTTAAGAGCGGTGGCCTCATAATCTGGTGAACCGGGTTCGTGTCTCCGCTCCTCCACATGCAGCTGCTGGGTGACCTTGGGCCAGTCACACTTCTCTGATCTCTCTCAGCCCCACTCACCTCACAGAGTGTTTGTTGTGGGGGAGGAAGGGAAAAGGAGATTGTTAGCTGCTTTGAGACTCCTTAGGGTAATGATAAAGCGGGATATCAAATCCAAAACTGAGAGAAAACAATTGCTGTTAATTTTTTCCTGCTGCCTGTCCCTTGGGTATAACAATGGGGATACGGCATTCATTGCATGCCTCAATACACTTTGGGAAGCCCATCTTTGCAAAGCCATCTACTATCAGCAGGGGAAGAACAAAAGGTACATATATGAGTAATTAGTCAGTTGTACCTTGGAATCCATTCCAGAAGTCCGTTCGACATCCAAAACGTTCAGAAACCAAAGTGTGACTTTTGATTGGCTGCAGGAAGCTCCTGCAGCCAATCGGAAGCAGCGGGAGCCCCGTTGGACATTCGGCTTCCAAAAATAATTTGCAAACCAGAACAGCCGCTTCTGGGTTTCGGGTGTTTGGGAGCCAAAACGTTCAACTTGCAAGGCATTCAGGATCCAAGGTACGACTGTACAAGTAAGCTCAGGACTCAACTCACAATAAATCGAGCAAGTTTGGGCCCCTGGGTTATCCCTGTCTTTCTTAACTTCCTTTATAACCCTTGATCCTCCCTATATTGTTGGGATAAACTTTGGAACAAATTATAAAACTACTTATTACACCCATAGACCAAATTTCCACCTACTTCACGCTCACTTAGGACCAGGTGATCAGGTCTTGGTATTTATTCATATTATTTGTCAATTAAATTTCTCTCCTACTCTCCTCCCAAAGACGTCCAGGGTGGAAAACAAGCAGGAAGCAAAACAACACGATTATACATCAGGGATTGTATAACAATAACTGGGAAATTAGAAACAATCTGAAGACTATGGATACGCATTAAGTTCATCTAATAAGGCATTACATGTATCGCTTATTGAATTAAACATTGTCGTTCTTAAGAGTCGTGGCTTGCATAGTCCAGAAGGAGAATTTGCATATTTGGGGTTTGCAAGTGTAGTACTGTACTGTTGCTTGCATTTGTTGTTGTTTAGTCGTTTAGTCGTGTCCGACTCTTCGTGACCCCCTGGACCAGAGCCCGCCAGGCACTCCTGTCTTCCAATGCCTCCAGCAGTTTGGTCAGACTCATGCTGGTAGCTTCGAGAACAGTATCCACCCATCTTGTCCTCTGTCTCCCCCTTCTCCTTGTGCCCTCCATCTTTCCCAACATCAGGGTCTTTTCCAGGGAGACTTCTCTTCTCATGAGGTGCCCAAAGTATTGGAGCCTCAGCTTCAGGATCTGTCCTTCCAGTGAGCACTCAGGGCTGATTTCCTTAAGAATAGATAGGTTTGATCTTCTTGCAGTCCATGGGACTCTCAAGAGTCTCCTCCAGCACAAGAATTCAAAAGCATCCATTCTTCGGCGATCAGCCTTCTTGATGGTCCAGCTCTCACTTCCATACATCACTGCTGGGAAAACCATAGCTTTAACTATACGGATCTTTGTTGGCAAGGTGATGTCTCTGCTTTTAAAGATGCTGTCTAGGTCTGTCATTGCCCTTCTCCCAAGAAGCAGGCGTCTTTTAATTTCGTGGCTGCTGTCACCATCTGCAGTGATCATAGAGCCCAAGAAAGTAAAATCTCTCACTGCCTCCATTTCTTCCCCTTCTATTTGCCAGGAGGTGACGGAACCAGTGGCCATGATCTTAGTTTTTTTGATGTTGAGCTTCAGACCATATTTTGCACTCTCCTTTTTCACCCTCATTAAAAGGTTTTTTAATTCCTCCTCACTTTCTGCCATCAAGGTTGTGTCATCTGCATATCTGAGGTTGTTGATATTTCTTCTGGCAATCTTAATTCCGGCTTGGGTTTCATCCAGCCCAGCCTTTCGCATGATGAATTCTGCATATAAGTTAAATAAATAGGGAGACAATATACAGCCTTGTCGTACTCCTTTCCCAATTTTGCTTGCATAGCCATCCTCAAAATACTTCTATTTCACAGGGGGCTGTTATCCAAGGTGGTCCCTATCACAGTTAGTGATAACCAGCCCTCTCTTTTGTGCTCTATTGGCTCCGTTTTATAAAGTACAACTCCCCCCCTCTGTCTATACAAATGTATGAAATGGAACTGAAAACTTGAGTGTGATTTGACACAGAAATCAATTTCCGATGTTATTTGTGAACCTGTGAGGAAAGGTAATATTGCAATATCTAAACAATCATACATGCAACTTAACCAATTCTTAGATGATGTAGTACTAGTGACTTTGCTACACCTTACTTTTATGAATTGCAAAGCACCTATAAAGGCTTGTGGGGGGGGGTAATACATATAATGCAACTCAATGGAAGGAAATTGGGTGTTTAAGCATGAAAATGGACTTTCCCCCCTTCTATTTTCTTCTTTTCAAGATTGTTGGCACCAATTCCTGCAACCTTATTTATCTACATTGTTAGAACTGGTACTTTCCCTTCAAATTGGGTTGCTGCTATTGCCATTATTATCTATAGTAGGAGTCTTAGAAATAACTCTGTTAATTATAGTCCCATTAGTTTGTTCGACATAACTAGTAAAATCTGTGCTAAATGCCTGCTGGGGAAACTGGAAAATTGGTTGGCGGAAAAAGCCATTCTTGTCCCAGAAGAGGTGGATTTCTGTTGCAACCATTCAACTTTAGATAAATATCTTGCAGGACTAGCTAAGCATATTTTTGAGGCTGATTTGAAAGCAGCTTTGGACTCTTTCCTTCATGAACATGTGGAGAAAGCTACAATCAGTGGGTATTAATTCATAACCATTAAGCTCCTTACTACAGATGTTTTCTGGAAAAATGATACGTGCCAGAACTGGATTACATGGCCAGATTCCAAAGAGTGTTCCTTACCAGGGCTGTATAGCAGGGCTGTCTTCTAGCTCTCTTAACTTTTTAATTCATTTTTTAATGACAGAGTGGCCTTCTTATAAAGCAGTCAACATTTCCCAGTGAAAGTAGGCCACAGTAAAGTATCTCGCCTTTCATATGCTGATGACGCTATTTTAATTTGCAAGTTGGAAGGCGTAGGTTGTAAAGATGGTTTAGTTTGTGTTGCCACATTGAGTAACTGCAAATTAATTATGATAAAACTAAAAGTTCTTCAGTAAACATGAGGAAGTGTGTAATGGGAATCCAAGTTTCTTCATTTCGGTATTTAGGAATTGTACTCCATCAGTCATGTAACTGCTGTACTCAAATCTGAAGGACGGCTCTATTAGCAGAAAGAACATTTAATGGCCTCCTTAGTTTTTCATGAAACGAAGGATAAGATTCATATACACCTAGCCCAATAACTATATGAATCAAGAATTACTTCTCAGATATTGTATGGTGCCTCATTACCAGCAGTAATACACCCAGAGCTTTCAGAAAAAGTGCAAAACCAATTGCTATGTGGGTATTATTGGTACCAACCTCAATCAAACTAGCAACCATTTATACTGACTTCAAGGTTATGGCTGTAAAAAATGAGGCAATTAGACAAACCCTCCAGTTTGGAGTAAAGATTATCTTCAATCTGGACTCTTCATATACAATATCCTCCTTTGAAGAGATGGGTTATGGCCCATGGAGACATAAAAATGCAGTTGATCATTTTAAACGTGGGTCTGTCAACATGGTTTTCGTTGTTGTTATTTTCTGGCTACCATGAAGCCAGATTTTCCACCTTGCAATGACACTGAGAAACAGAAAAGAGTCGCAGAGATAAGTGGATGTAAATCTAAATCATTCTGTCTTCCCCCCCACCTCTGCGGCACCCAGTTATGTAAGGCGTCTAATTGATGTAAAAGCTTTTTCTAAGCCCCAACTGAAAATTTTATCCCTTGTGGAATGGAACAGCCAAATTAATGGCATCCCTAGACAAATGTGAGCCTGCGCTTGTAATCCACAGACCATTGACGATCTTACTGACTTCGTGTGAGGTATATGAAGATATTTGTATTAAATACATCCATCTATTGCTACATTCTAAAATGGGATTATCCTCCTGAAATAAATTGCTGTCCCTTCTAAAAGGCACTAAGTATGTTACATTTAGAATGCACAATTCTAGGGCATACTAAAATAAATGAAAATGCCTGTGGATTACGATACAGATCCTGGCTCCCCCCTCCCAGCAACATGATTTGATATTTTTAATATTTTTCCTTTGTAATATTTTATAAACTCTTATTAACGTGTAGCATTGTTTCTGTAATAGATGGCCACATTTGTATAATGACAAGTGGCAACGTTGAAAAAAACAAAATTTGAATCCATGGAATGAATCTCAGGTTAAAAGCTTTTTGCAGTTTTCTGTTGTTTTAAATCGACCTACATGAAGCCTGAGTTACATAACTCAAGGAGAGGGTGGTAACTCTTGGCTGTTTCTCAGTCGAAACCACCATTACCATCCTGGCTGAGGAAAAGAGATGTACCCATCATTTTCTTGCCTGGAGCTAATAGCAGAAGTTGGGGTGGGGTGGGGGTGTGCTTGATTTAGATTGGAGAAAGGGTTGCCTCTGAAGACGGTTTGGAAACTTCAGCTAGTGCAAAATTCAGTGGCCAGGTTGTTCACCAGGGCTAGACGGTTTGAGCATATTACACCGAACTTGGCCTGACTGCATTGGCTACCAGTAAGTTTCCGGACCCAATTCTAAGTGCTGGTTTTGACCTATAAATCCTTAAGTGGCTCAGGACCGCAATACCTCAAGGACCACCTCTCTCCAGAGGAACCTACCTGGACCCCAAGATCACCTTCTGAGGCCCTTCTTTGTGTGCCTCCCCCACGAGATGTCCGTAGGGTGGCAACATGAGAAAGGGCCTTCTCTGCAGTGGCTCCCCATTTGTGGAATGCTCTCCCCAGGGAAATTCGCCTGGCGCTATCATTATACACCTTTAGGTGCCAGGCAAAAACTTTCCTCTTTAACCAGGCCTTTGGTTGACTGACATCCAATGCCCTTTTAAAATGTGATTTTGAGGGGCAGGCATTATTGAGTTTTTATTTTCATTATGTATTTTGTGATTTTATCTTGTGAACTGCCTTGTGACCCGCGGGTATAGTGTGGTTACAAATTTAATAAATGATAATAAAACAGCTGGTGGCGCTGTGGTCTAAACCACTGAGCCTAGGGCTTGCCGATCAGAAGGTCGGCGGTTCAAATCCTCGTGATGGGGTGAGCTCTTGTTGCTCGATCCCTGCTCCTGCCAACCTAGCAGTTCGAAAGCACATCAAAGTGCAAGTAGATAAATAGGTACCCCTCCGGTGGGAAGGTAAACGCCGTTTCCGTGTGCTGCTCTGGTTCACCAGAAGCGGCTTAGTCCTGCTGGCCACATGACCCGGAAGCTGTCTGTGGACAAACATCAGCTCCCTTGGCCAGTAAAGCGAGATGAGCTCCGCAACCCCAGAGTTGTCTGCGACTGGACTTAACTGTCAGGGGTCCTTTACCTTTACCTTTTGTCAGGGAACTGCCATCAGGGCTGGAGGGAGAGAGAGAGCTCCAGAGGGATTCTGAAGACCGTCCCGGGATGGGGAGAGGCAGCCGGTCTTCTGGGGAAGGGAAGCAGTGTAGCACCAGTGGAGAAGGGGGGCAGATGGGGGAATCGGCGAGGCAGTCCCATGACTCCTTGCCGGGAACCAGCGGGGAGAGTGAGAGCCCTCTGCTGCCTACACCCTTCTTGCGCAGAAGGCTGCCGCTCAGGGAGAGTAGGAGGAGACTAGGCGTCAAAGAGCTTTTGTGCTGGAAGAAGTTCAAGAAACGCCCACTGACGGATTCTGCCAGCGATTGAGACAGCCACGGGTGAGTGACTGTCCGGACAGAAAAGGTTCACTCAGGCAACCCAGCCAAGTGTTGGCACTGATTTACGCACGAACAACCCCTAGAACCATTACACCTTTCATAAAACAACAAGAAAGCATTCCCTTCCAGTGTACCACATCCCCTATTTTGAAAACGACTGGAAATCCTGCTTACAGTCCTCCCTTGTCACATCTCGTTTGGCCATAAGATGAAGAACCCACTGAAGCAACTGAATGATTATATATCTGCTAATGAGATCCAGTAATTTTATGAGACAAATGTGACATAGTCGACTGCCTTTACTTCATCAAACTACTCTATCCTCCGGAAGCTCTAAGCTACAGATGGGCTCAGCTAAATTAAACTATTAGGCCTGGCTTATTCTTAGTGACTTATCATCACTGCATCGATACAGATAATGACTCTACCCCCTGCAGCCCATGCGCCGTTTGAGCTATAAAGCATAATTATGATCTTTCACAACAAACTGTCAAATGCTTATTTTAAAACGCTCGTTTTTCATATTGGAAATGTGCTCTTAGTAATATGTTAAAATATTCCTGCTTTCATACGGAGCAAATGTCTCTCTGCCTGAGGGTTGCATGCAGCTTTGAGGACATGCAAATATCCAGCAGACCTACACCTGCTCAGCTTCTATTGTGATATACTGTGCATGCACACACACACATAACTCTGGCAACTGCTGCTGCATGCATCGAATGAGGTCTTCTCCTGCAACAGGACTTTCCTCCCGGTCCTCCCCCTCTGCGGGAGAGAGGGGGAAGGCCCACTGTGTGAGTAGACCTCATCCCCTGTGTGCATAGTCCACTGTTGAATTCCACCCTCTGTTGTTAACATGCCCTCCAACGAAAACAGGGGCATCCTATTCTACATCAGGAAGCTTCTTCCATGCTTGATCTCGCTGTACACATCTTCAGCGGTCACCTTGAGCCAATTACAACCTCTCTGCCAAATCTACCTCACAGGATTGTAGTAAAGAAAACATGTACAAGGCTAGGGATAACGTACAACACCTTCGACAGATAAATGGAATGAAATAAATGTTAGTGGTAAGCTGCCTTGAGTCCTTGTCAGGGGAAAAGGTGGGATATGGAGGTACTACTACTACTAATAGAAACTGAGAGAATGCTTAGGAACATAGTAAAAGGTAAAGGGGCCCCTGACCATTAGGTCCAGTCATGACCGACTCTGGGGTTGCGGCACTCATCTCACTTTATTGGCCGAGGGAGCCGGCGTACAGCTTCCGGGTCATGGGTCCAGCATGACTAAGCCACTTCTGGCGAACCAGAGCAGCGCACGGAAACGCCGTTTACCTTCCCGCCGGAGTGGTACCTATTTATCTACTTGCCCTTTGACGTGCTTTTGAAGTGCTAGGTTGGCAGGAGCAGGGACCGAGCAACGGGAGCTCACCCCGTCGCGGGGATTCGAACTGCCAACCTTCTGATCGGCAAGCCCTAGGCTCTGTGGTTTAACCCACAGCACCACCTGCGTCCCTGCTTAGGAACATACCAGAGAGTAAATCCTATTGAACTCAGTGGGGCTTACTTCTGAGTAAAAATGTTTAGGATTGCAGTGTAAGGCTGCACAGTCTTAGCTCAGTTACCTGGGAGTCGGATCCATTGAATACAATGGGACTTACTTTTAAGTAGACAGTGTAAGGCTCCATTTACAATAAAAGAATCAACACTCCATGTGTTTCCTAAAAAAAATGGCTGACTGCTGAAGCACTGCAATTAAAGAATTTAAAGTGGACTGGTGACCTTTTCCTTCAAAGTTATAGGAAGGGCTTCATATGCCAGCATCACCATTTCCTTCATTTGGTGCAGGTATTTTACTTTCAGGATAAACAGGACTCTGTTTTTGCACCTACACACACAACTTTTAATTGTTTTCTGAGACATGGAGGGGAGGAAAAAGGAAAATCGGGACATTCCGGGATCAAATCAGAAACTAGAACAGCTTCGGTATTTCCAGGACTGTCCTTGGAAAATAGGGACACCTGGAGAGTATGCTGCTATATCTGTGAGCTGTTTCTGGATTTATAAATGTGAATAAAGTCAGTTTGGACTGAATTTTAATTTGTAAGCAGTATGCAACATGGATCAGGTGAAAAGTACTGTTGGGGCTGAGCTACCTACCATTATTGAGCTACTTTAAGCCTCAAGGAGAAATCCTGTGCTCTCTGGTCTCTGTGTTTGTGCATATGTTGCTTTCTCAGTGTAGCAGAGAAAAGCTTCTCTGTTATCACTGTTCCCCTGGCAGTGGGGCCAGAGTTTAGGAGTCTGGGTAGCATGCCATGGAAAGCTGTGGATCTGCAGGATCCTCTCTTTCTGCAACAGCCCCAGAATGGGCACTGAGCCTTGCCAGCCTTGGGACTGGTACATTAAAGTCCTTCCCATGGAAGCAGTGATGTAGCATGGGTTGCCAGTGCCCGGGGCCCCGCAGAGGGTGAGAGGGAAACAGACGGAGTACACATGTACATTCAACTGCCTAATGGCGTCCACATCACCCTGGAGATCACAGCTGCAAGGATAAGAAAATAAGAGTTGTTCTGTTATCTGGAGAGGTCACTTCCTGCTTCACATGGAGAAGCCATTTTCAACGGAGACCAGCGACAGAAGCACACAACTGTAGCGAGGCAGCACTGGGTATTGAAATTTTGCACCCCTAACAACTTTGCGCCAGGGGCAACCACCCCTGTGCCCAGCTACACCACTGCATTGAAGCCAAAAGCAGGGGGGAAATAAAAAAAGCTGAGAGGAAAGGAAAATAAATCTGCCATCCCAGCTTATGCCCAGTTGGCAGGGCTTCTTTCCCACTACCTCCATAGGATTTGTCCATTAATGGCCTTGACTGGGGCATTTTAGAGTACTAAAAATGTGCCCATGACACAAAATAGCCTCTGGATGAATCAAGATGCCAGGTGGCTGAGTCTCATTGGCACTGCCCTTTGCCAATGTAAGCAAAGCTTTTTTTAAAAAAAGTATGGTTAAAAATGGAGGAAGGGAGAAGAAAAGGCCCATGGCTTTAACTGTCTTGGACGCCTCATAAGAAAACCACCCACCCCAGTTCTTCGCTACTACTGAGCAAAGGTTTGCCCACCTGCACCTTCATGAAATGTTGTAATGAATAAAATAGTGTTCAGGTGGCAGGTCCAATTTCACTGAATATTTTCATTCTGCTCTTCCTGAAACCACACTGCCTTGTGCAAGAAGCCCAGGCTGGTATATTTCATCATCCCTGTTGCTTTCTTGAATTCAGCATTTTAATCAATGGCACACAGTTGACTGAATAATCAATTTTTCATTACTACTGATGACTCTTTTAGATAGTTCATGAGAGAATAGGGCATTCATAATTAAGCATAATCAACTCTGATGCTGTGTTTGTAAGAAGAGATATATTGTGTTGTCAGCTACATGCTGTGAAATTCCTGGAAGAATCTTGAATTTTAGCAATGCTAGGAAACTAAAATACGTGTCTCTCAGCTGTGCCATTTGGAGAGCCTCAGTGTCTTTATTACATAGAATGGTGAAACTCTAGAAAAATTGGAAAGCGAGCGAGAGAGAGAGATCACCTGGGGTCTTTGAGTAGTTCAGTTTTGGAAGAGGTGAGTTGAGAAACTTGTGTTTGGATTAGGGAAACTATCTGCATGACACACGAAGAATAGATGCTTTTGAATTATGGTGTTGGAGGAGACTCTTGAGAGTCCCATGGACTGCAAGAAGATCAAACCTCTTCATTCTGAAGGAAATCAGCCCTGAGTGCTCACTGGAAGGACAGATCCTGAAGCTGAGGCTCCAAGACTTTGGCCACCTCATGAGAAGAGAAGACTCCCTGGAAAAGACCCTGATGTTGTGAAAGATGGAGAAGGGGACAAGGAGAAGGGGACGACAGAGGACGAGATGGTTGGACGGTGTTCTTGAAGCTACCAGCATGAGTTTGACCAAACTGCCGGAGGCAGTGGAAGACAGAAGTGCCTGGCATGCTCTGGTCCAGGGGGTCACGAAGGGGCGGACACGACTAAACGACTAAACAACAACAACAACAAAGAGCAATATTCCATACAGGAAAGTCTGGAATATTTTTAAAATGTTAAAAACAACTGCAGAAAAGTCTGAACTGTATCAAGAGTAAGGCAAAGTTATCAAGCCTTCCCCCTGTACTGTTTCCCCAATCTAAATTGTCCCCTGAAGTTGCTATGGCCTCATGAGGGAAAAGATGTAGCAAATATATACAGACATTCACCACTGCTGTGGTCAAGGCATGCTTAGACTCCAACAAGAGTCCAAGACTCGCTCTCTGCTTCTCTCACCGCAAGGTGCAAGCAAGAGACTCACAACAAGTTACAACAAGTCACACAGAACCGTTGTTATCAGTACTTCCTGTCACACTGTGCATGTCCAAAGAACAGTTCCCACAGAAAATGTCCTTGTATAGACAAAACAATCTGTCTTCTGCTGCTTCTTGAACCTTCTTCTCTGTTCTTCTCCATTTTGGAACAAATGATTCTCTCTCTCACACAAGAGAGAATATCCAGCAGTTTTAATAGTCTCACATTTGTGTGAGGCTTATTATCGTTACCTTTGATCAGCCTCCCCTGAAGGTCAGTGCCATCGCGAGTGGTGACTGTGGGAATATCCTACTGTGCTGTCAGAAGGTTGGCGGTACAAATCCTCGTGACAGGGTGAGCTCCTGTTGCTCTGTCCCAGCTCCTGCCAACCTAGCAACTCAAAATCATGGCAGTGCAAGTAGATAAATAGGTACCACTGCAGTGGGAAGGTAAACAACATTTCTGTGCGCTCTGGCTTCTGTCACGGTGTCCCGTTGTGCCAGAAGCGCTTTAGTCATGCTGGTCACATGACCCGGAAAGCTGTCTTTGGACAAACTTTGGCTCCCTCGGCCTGAAAGTGAGATGAGTGCCACAACCCCATAGTCACCTTTGACTGGACTTAACTTTCTAGGGGTCCTTTGCCTTTTTACCTTTTTACATTCCAAGTCAGTGATCAGCAACCTTTTTCAACCATGAGCCGGTCCACCATTCCTCAGACCATGTGGTAGGCTGGACTAAATAACCCAGAGATGCATTTTAAGTAAAAGGACACATTATACTCATGTAAAAACACGCTGATTCCTGGACCATCCGTGGGCCGGATTGAGAAGTCGAATGGACCGCATCCGGCCCACGGGCCTTAGGTTGCCTACCTCTGTTCCAAGTGGCTGCATGAATCTCGACAACATGGACCAAACCCAGCATGAATTGTCTTTGCAGCTACTTGAGGGGTTTTCTGCAGCTGACACTTGCCTCCACCTTTAATAATAATAATAATAATAATAATAATAATAATAATAATAATAATAATAATAA
>JAXCMG010000032.1:1919591-1992912 GCA_034642415.1 Podarcis siculus | reverse complement strand
AATAATAATAATAATAATAATAATAATAATAATAATAATAATAATAAATTTTATTTATACCCTGCCCTCCCCAGCCAAGACCGGGCTCAGGGCGGCTAACAACCAATAATAAAAACAAGTTGATTAAAATACAATTTAAAAGATTAAGATACAACATTAAAACAATTAGGGAGCAATCTCATCATAGGAGGAGAAAGGAAAAAGAAAAAGGGGGAGGGAATCAAGCTGATTCTGAGCCAAAGGCCAGGTGGAACAACTCTGTCTTTAACTGAGTTTGCTCACTGTACCTTCATATACACTGCACAATTGTCAATGGTAAATGCAACCGTGCTTGTGCCGTAGGTCTATCTGTCTATCTTTCTTAAAAGCACCCACTCTTACGAGCGATGCACACTGAAAGATATGTATGCCTATTATACTTTCAAAACAGAGTGAAGATAATAACAATGGGGAGCTGTATCCCAAATGATCCCATTATAAGGAACAGTAAATGTTAATATATGCCGTGTGCAGTGGAGACGCTCATAAAAATAAGTAACAAGGAAGCACTTCATATACTATTGAAATATTATACACGATGGATGTTATTAGAACAAAAGTATGTATATCTGTGGAACAATTTATAGTCTTGTCAGCACGGGACTATACTTCACGGGAATGAAAGGCATAAGGATAAAAGGCATAATCTAGACCTTTTTTCTGCAAACGGCACATTTATTCATACCAGCTGAATAACTGGCAGCGCTGCATTCTTTGAGCTGCAGAAATGGCTCTTGTGTTGACAGCATGCAATCTCAAGCCAAGAACTGGTCAAGGAATTAATAACTGCTGGAGTTCATAATTACCTAGTCCAGAATATGAGACTGTCCAGCTCATAACGTTCAAGGTTGTACTATGAACTGAGTGCCATTTCCCCCGGGAGTTCTTACGCAGCTTTGCAAGCAAAATGAGGTTGTTCAAATGTGTCACGCTGCTTTGCAGGTTGTAAGTGCAAAAGTCGCGTTAGCTTCTTATTTTTGTTGAAACTCTTATGGAGCATCATCGATTGCATGGAACTACGTGTGACAAAGCTTTGTAAGCACGTGAACAAAATGTTTTTTAATGTTAGCCCCTCATTGTTTGCTGTGAACTGTGTGACTGGACAGGCTTTTGTTTGTGGTGTATCTTCTCACTATTTGAGTAATTCCTAACAATTGTTTTTTATTAACATTTTGTGTGTGTGTGTGTGTGTGTGTGAGAGAGAGAGAGAGAGAGAGAGAGAGAGAGAGACACCCTGCTTTAAAATACTGTTACACACCACCCCAATCTCTGAGTGGTGTGAGATTACAGGGGTTATTCAGGGTCTGTGTTTCCTTTGGAAATGAGGCACAGCAGAGACTGTGGTGTCTTTATGATATATGGTTTATTTACACCTATATACAGAACAACCTGCGCCTACGATGGAGAGCATTTCCCAGCATTACACTACAAGAGGGTCTCTTGCTTTTCTCATAGGTGCAGCAGCCTTCGATACAAAACAGAAATCACCCATGCTTTCAGTCTCCTTTCTACAGTCTGTCACAGTTTTGCTAGTACATCACTGCCAACTGTAATCCTAAAAACTAACACTGGCCTTTAGTTTTACCAACTAAAACCAGGGCCCATTTGGCTGTCTGGCACTGAATCTCCCTGTGGCCCATCTGCCTACATTTCGTCAGGTTAACAACTCAGACATTATCAAGTGATTGCCTCATGAGGAAGCTGCCCTGTGCTATTCCAACCCTTGCTAGATCCAAGAGTTTAAGGTGGGGTTTGCTTAAATTCAGATTTAGGGTAGTCTGACGCCCTCCACAAACTCACAAGACTGTTACATGCCCCCCCCAAACTCTAAGCAGTGTGAGATTCCAGGGGTGCCGGGCACACTTACCAGGGTTTGTGTTTCCATTTGGACAATGAGGCACAGCAGAGACTGTGGTGTCTTTATTATATACGGTTCATTTATGCATATATACGCAACCTGAGCCTACTGTGGAAGTTTTCAAAGCATTATGCTCAAAGCAGGTTCTGTGTGTCCCATGGCTGCAACGTTGGATTCAAAACTACTAGCAACTAGCTTTCCTTTAGCTGACATCATCCTCCACTGCAATTCTGCCCCTCCTGAAACTCCAGTTTTTTGTCTCCTGTTTGTTTCAGTGTGGGGGGTGAATTTCCAAATGGCTCTCAGCCATTGCTGAAGCAATTCCCAAGGATACTACAATAATGCTATATGCATATGGTACCATACAGCTGCACTGACATTATAAATTGGGAGAGAGTGAATTCTCAGAAGTTTCTTGTCTGGATCAAGACAAGGAGAATTGGCTTTCAGTCAAAATTGGCTTTGACAGGGTTGAGTGTCTCCGAAACGCAGTCTGAAAGGAAGATATAACTATACACCAAGGCTGTAACATTTTGCAGTTCGGCTCACCGGAGAGTGAGGCTGTTGCTTTCAATAGGCTGAAGCTGAAGATAGATGTAAATTTAAAGAAAGCTCAGAGCATTTCTTCAGATACTTGTGTCAAGGTGAACTGGCAGACGTTCAGCAAACCAAAGGCTGGCTGAAACCCTTCAACGTTCCTATCCTCTACCCAGTGCTTTTTTCTTGGGGGGGCACAGGGGGACGTGTACCCCTAAACATTTTGTGTTGCCCTGTCTGACAGACCGACATGCCAGCTGTCTACGCAGTAGCAGTGTGGACTGGAGCTCCATCATTCTCCCTGCCGGTGTCCGGGGAGGGGAGTCTGGGGTGGCCACAGTGGAGATGATGGCGCTGCTCCTACTCCTCTTGCAAGGCTAGAGCCAGATGGCCAGCACTCACCCCTCCGACGCTCAAGCTGACTCCTGCAGCACCATCGCCTCAAGTTCCTCATCTGTGGGTTGGCGGGGAAGGAAAGGGGTGAGGGGGAGGGGAAGCAGCCAAAATGAGAGTAAGGTAAAGGTAAAGGAACCCTTGACCATTAGGTCCAGTTGTGACCGATTCTGGGGCTGCGGCGCTCATCTTGCTTTATTGGCCGAGGGAGCCGGCGTACAGCTTCCGGATCATGTGGTCAGCATGACTAAGTCGCTTTTGGCGAACCAGAGCAGCACACAGAAACGCTGTTTACCTTCCCGCCGGAGCGGTATCTATTTATCTACTTGCACTTGGATGTGCTTCCGAACTGCTAGGTTGGCAGGAGCAGGACCGAGCAACGGGAGCTCACCCTGTTGCGGGGATTTGAACCGCCGACCTTCTGATCGGCAAGCCCTAGGCTCTGTGGTTTAACTCAGAGCGCCACCCCCGTCCCTAAAATGAGAGTACCCTTAAACATTTTTTTAGAAAAAAGCACTGCCTCTACCTGATATCTCTTCTTCCTCCCACTGTTGCCGCAGCCCCCTCTTCATTTGCCACCCACTGCAGACAATTTGGGCACCTGGCATTGGGGTGCCTTTGAGGAAGCAGTGTCAGTGATGGAACCAAGTGGGGAGGGAGGAGGCAAGTCTGAAGAGCTTCAGCTATCACTTGATTTCCTGGTACATCTGATTGTTTTATTTGAAGTGGGACCCAGAGCAAAGTTGAGAATGAGTTCTTTAAAAAAAAAAAAAAAACTTATATTTTTGTGCCACCCTCTGCATACAGTGGGCTATGTAACTACATCAATCCTGGACTTCTTTTAAATCCTTTAGAAAAAAATTATTTTTATTTAATCTACATAGCTTTTATGTGCACGTAGTGAACCTGCCGTGTGAGTCATGAGCACAAATCACCAGTGTGTGCAAACCAAATTGTGCAGATTATGTTCACACCTCTTAGTAGCTAAATTCACACAAATGGCTCACTAGGCATACCCTCTACCAGAAACAATAAATAAAATAAAATAAGCCCCATAAGCATTTGTGCAAGTACCTGTTCAGTTCCAACATGGAATTGTTTATGTATTATTTATAGTATTCATAAGCTGTAAAAGGCACCAAATATGATATACAACAATAAAACCAATAATTCATCTAAGGGTGCCTGAGCAATCCTGCAGCTTGATGTACAATGGGGACATTGCAATTCCACAGGTGCAAACAGTTATCCCAGACCTGCTTTCTATCACATTCTATCTGCTTTACTTCCAACCAAGGGAAAAATATTACCAGTGGCTGGATGAAGCAACTCCTGCACAAACTAGTCTGGGGAGCTAAA
This sequence comes from Podarcis siculus, assembly GCA_034642415.1. Lineage (NCBI taxonomy): Eukaryota > Metazoa > Chordata > Lepidosauria > Squamata > Lacertidae > Podarcis > Podarcis siculus. Next base: position 1,988,726 of record JAXCMG010000032.1, on the reverse strand, counting down.
AATAAATATCCTATTGGGAGCAAAGGACAGCATCTGCAGTTGAATGCACATTAGATGCATGTCTCATTGAAAGCAATGGACAGCATCTACATTTGTATGCACTTCCAATTTATGCTTGCGGTTTCTAAAAGCAAGGATATCAGAGATGCCCTGTGGAGTTTCCATAGAAATCAGAGACCGTTGGGTGGAAAGCAGAAAGCACCACGGAAATAAGACGGCTAGCTTGTGCACATCACAATTTCAATGAACAACAACACCACTGAAAGCAACGGCAATAAAACAAATAAAACATTATATTCAACAATATCTTTATCAGCAACTGCCGGCCAAGTCCTTTTGAAATTAAAAGCAATTATAAAAAGATGGCAGTAGCCAAGTTCAACAAAAGAGGCCAAGCTAATTTCATTTGCCTTTGCTGAGAAGGTTGCCTGATGGAGAAAGCCCTGTTCCTTACATTTAGAACCACAGATTCATAGATTTGTAGAGTCCAACCCTCCCGCAATGCAGGAATCGCAACTAAAGCATCCATGACAGATGGCCACCTGACCTCTGCTTAAAAACGTCCAAGGTAGGAGAGTCCACCACCTTTCAAGGAAGTCCATTCCACTGTTGAACGGTTCTTTCCATCAGAAAGTTCTTCTTGGTGTTTAGTTGGAATCTTCTTTCATGTAACTTGAAGCCCTTGGTTTGGGTCCTGCCTTCTGGAGCCAGGAGAAAAGAAACTTGCTCCATCTTCCATGTGACAGCCCTTTAGATATTTGAAGGCAGCTATCATATCTCCTCTCAGTGTCCTCTTTGCCTGGAAAAGAGGCACAGGACAAGTGGTGTCATGAATGAGCCAGCTCCCAGTGAAGGTTTGCAGCCAGCTCTCAGGGAAGGTTTATAGCCAGCTCCCAGTGTAGGTTTGCAGACAATAGAAGAAAGCAGCCAGGAACAGAGAGGGTTAACTGCCATATAGGATGAGCATCGGCTAGTGCCAACTCCCCTTCCCCCTGGAATGCCTGTTGATAAGGGAATGGCTGAGAGCAGGCTGGAGCCCAGCCAATGCTCTCAGGAAGTGCAAACTGGCGGGAACAGAGAAGAAAGAAATGGTCCTACTATAAAAAGCAGGTGATAGAGAGCAGCAATTAACCCATTCAAACACCGTTAGTGGCTGCTAGAGCAATTAATATAGTTTCTAAAGATAGTCTAAGCATAATCAGATGCAGCTGGTGGGTATTTCTCTGCTGACAAAGCAATGATTGGAACTCTAAGATGTTCTTGACACAGGAGCGCTTGTCAGGCTTTATGAATGTGAACAAGTGAATACACAAGGGGGAAAATCAGAGACAAGTGTGCTAGTCCTGCTATTTCAGTCGCCTTCCAAATCATGGAAGGAGATGGTGTGAAGTGGGGAGCTATGAGAATCTGCGGAGGCTCCCAGTATGCTGTGGAACGCTCAAAAAATCAAAATGCTCAGGGAAGGCCCCTCACTTCACAGACTTCATATCACACAGGTGATATGAGGCAAGGTGAGGCAATTGTCTTGGATGGCAGGATCCATAGGGGCATCAGATCCAGCCTGCAAAGAATGCATCTCCCACTGGTACTGCTTCTGCTTCTACAATAGCAGCAACAGCTGTGGTGCAGTCCTTGGAGATCAGCTACCTCCTCAGCAGCTCCCCTCCCAATGCCGCCTTTGGTCCATGTCACCTTGGGGTGAAAAGGAGGCGCTGGTGGTCTCCTCCCAACCTTGTTCCCAATGTAGATTCTTATTCCTCCCTTGTTCCTGATGTAGATCTTCACTCACCCCTTCTCTGGTGGGGAGGGAGAATTTTGTGGTTTGCCTCAGGTGACAAAATGTCTTGGGCCGGCCCTGTTGTAAGGTTTCTGAAATGGTAACGAAAGGGGTGTGTGGAGCTAGGCCCTTGCACGACAGTGTTTTGGATTTTTGGGTGACATGAGTACAGATTCCCTAGCAGCCTATATTTGTATTCCTTTCGTTGAATAGGAATACTACATCTTGAGAGCCAGCGTGGTGTAGTGGTTAAGAGCGGTAGACTCATAATCTGATGAACCGGGTTCGCTTCCCTGCTCCTCCACCTGCAGCTGCTGGGTGACCTTGGACCAGTCCCACTTCTCTGAAGTCTCTCAGCCCCACTCACCTCACAGAGTGTTTGTTGTGGGGGAGGAAGGGAAAGGAGATTGTTAGCCGCTTTGAGACTCCCTAGGGTAGTGATAAAGCGGGATATCAAATCCAAACTCCTCTTCTTCTTCTTCTTGAGACGCTTCTCCTTCATCAACAAATCATACAATGGTACCTCGGGTTACGAACTTAATTCGTTCCAGAGGTCCATTCTTAAATTTTTATTGGGTTTTACACAGTTTATATAGACACGCACAATACACAACACAAACATACAAATATGAAGACAAACATGTATAATTTCAGATCCTTAATTTCTTAGCCACTTTCCCTGACTTCCCCACACCTCCCCTTCTTGTATCCCAATTCCATTAGTTAGTTCAGCAAGTTCTTATAAATTTAACTTATTTAAATTTAACCAGAGGTCCGTTCTTAACCTGAAACCGTTCTTAACCTGAGGAGCGCTTTCGCTAATGGGGCCTCCAGCTGCCGCCGCGCCACCAGTGTGCGATTTCCGTTCTCATCCTGGGGCAAAGTTCACAACTCGGAGCAACTGCTTCCGGGTTAGTGGAGTTCGTAACCTGAAGCGTTTGTTGCCCGAGGTACCACTGTATTTGGAAGAGGTTTCTTTTGTCCACCACTGGCAATGCACAGCAAGAGAAAATGTCATGTTCCTGCACCCATTCCCTCTGCATACTCAGATGCATGTCTCACTGAATTTAAGTAAATATGATGATGATGATGATGGTGATGATGTTTGTTGGATTTCTATCCCATCCTTCTGCCCAAAGGAGTCCAGGGCAATAAGCATAAAAATGTTAGAACAGTACAATTAAAACAACAACAAAACATTTGAAAACATTTGAAAGCCATCTAAAGCATTAAAAACACTTAGAGCATCTAAAAACATTTAAAAGCAATTGCATGCGCACTCATTAATTACACAGGTGCCATGGCTAGTGCCTTTCAGCCCTCAAATGTCTGGGTAAACAGGACTGTTTTTAAATTAAATCTCCTGGGAGTCAATAGTGAGAGAGACAGACACACCTCAACAGGGAGGGAGTTCCACAAACAGGGAACTACCACTGAGAAGGCCCTGTCTCAGGTCAATGCCAACCAGACCTCCCCTGCCAGTTGGAGGGCCTGAGGTGATTGAAATAGACATAGGTTTCACACATAACCCTTTGCACGTTTTCCTGGACTACGTTCAATTTCAGTCGCCTCAAATTATTAGATTCTAACTCATTTTCCGTTCCTTCCACTGGGTCAGTCAGATGTGGATCATTTCTTACTTTAGAATATTAATGCTTTGGACATTCATGATATATTGACCCATAAAATGGTGGAGGTTGAAAGTGCCCGGAGGGGAGGATGGTAATAGAATGAACTGAAAACAAAAGTCAACAATCCTGGAATTAAATAGCACAGAGGTGTATAAATCAAAAGCGGGTGCAGGACAGAACAAAGCCAAGAGCTTGCTGGCTGGGGAGGAAAACAGAAGCAATGTAAGAATGTCTGCACCTACTCAGGGCTATTCTCAAAGCAATAAAACCACAGTCCCTAACTAGATGAGCGGCTGTAAGGAAAGAAAGCCAACAAGGGCACTAGCAAGGCAACACTCTCTTGAGTTATGCTCCCATTCTTTTCCTTCCTTATTCCATATGTCATCAACCTGTCACAGTGGCCTTTCACTCAGTCCTTACTTCTAGGTCTGTTTCCTCCTCACACACAAACAAACCTTTCTGGACACATCCTCATGTTATTTAGGTATCAATTAATTCATTAATAGTAGGGTTGCCATATTTCAATAGTTTTTTTGTGGAATTCTTTTTGCAAAATCTTAAATAGATAAAAATAAAATTGAGTTTTCGAGCTATTTTTAATGAAATTTGCCAGAATCTGCACTACTGACATGGACTAGTAGTATCCAGATTTTCCCGAACATTTCAGTCATTTCTGCCCAGATGCTGTTTGCGAGGGCTGTGTCAGGGAAATTGTGGATGTATAGCAACCCTAATTAATAGCGAAGATAATGTCTGCTTCAGCAAGCATTAGCAGACCTTCCAAGTGTCCCTATTTTTCAAGAACTGTCTCAGATTCACAGAAGCCATCCTGGTTTCTGATTTGATCCCAGAATGTTCTGCTGTTCCTTAGGACATCCCTATTTTCATCAGAGGATATGGAGTTATGTAACCCACAAAACAAGGAGATAAGTAACTATAGAACCTTTAGAAGACATCTGAAGGCAGCCCTATATAAGGAAGGTTTTTTAAATATTGAATGTTTTGTTACATTTTTACATATGTTGGAAGCAACCCAGAGTGGCTGGGGCAACCCAGTCAGATGGGTGGGGTATGATGATGATTAAATAGGACACCCCTATTTTCATCAGAGAACCTTTTAATGAGGGTGAAAGAGGAGAGCACAAAATATGGTCCGAAGCTCAACATCAAAAAAATAAAGATCATGGCCACTGGTCCCATCACCTTCTGGCAAATAGAAGGCAAAGAAATGGAGGCAGTGAGAGATTTTACTTTCTTGGGCTCCATGATCACTGCAGATGGTGACAGCAGCCACGAAATTAAAAGCCGCCTGCTTCTTGGGAGAAAAGCAATGACAAACCTAGACAGCATCTTAAAAAGCAGAGACATCACCTTGCCGACAAAGGTCCGTAAAGTTAAAGCTATGGTTTTCCCACTAGTGATGTATGGAAGTGAGAGCTGGACCATAAAGAAGGCTGATCGCCGAAGAATGGATGCTTTTGAATTCTGGTGCTGGAGGAGACTCTTGAGAGTCCCATGGACTGCAAGAAGATCCAACCTCTCCATTCTTAAGGAAATCAGCCCTGAGTGCTCACTGGAAGGACAGATCGTGAAGCTGAGGCTCCAATACTTTGGCCACCTCATGAGAAGAGAAGACTCCCTGGAAAAGCCCCTGATGTTGGGAAAGATGGAGGGCACAAGGAGAAGGGGACGACGGAGGACGAGATGGTTGGACAGAGTTCTCGAAGCTACCAGCATGAGTTTGACCAAACTGCGGGAGGCAGTGGAAGACAGGAGTGCCTGGCGTGCTCTGATCCAGGGGGTCACGAAGAGTCGGACATGACTAAATGACTAAACAACAACATTTTCATCAGAGAAATGTTGGAGGGCATGCATTAGACAGAGTGTGGTCTAGTTCTCCAGGGCAAACTAGATGTGACTGATGAGGGCAGCCACTGTTTTTCTTTCTACTCTCCTGTCCATTCTCCAACCTTTGTGTTCAACCCGGTTGCTTCTCTTTCTACTTTTGCAGCTTATTTTTCCCGGCAACAGCAGAACTGTCCATGAACTGCAAAGGCAAACTTACGTTCTTTTGACACCAAGCCTCTTTCCAGCCATGTGCCTAATGCTACTTAGCTTCAGAATATTTTGTTACAATAGTAATGGTTTATATAGATTTTCTTGGAGTGATGGGGGTTCATAGGGCATTGCTCTTTAAACTGTAATCAATCTCAATAGGAAAATTGATTACATGTGTTGTTACTGCCAATAGTTGCCTTATAGCATCCTTCCATATCATGGAAGCATTTTGGCTATGATGTGTTAATCCATGCATTCATGTAATCCTCCAGGAATAAAACGGAAGTAATGCAACAGTGGTTTTTAACAGTCAGGAAGATCCCTCTTACTCTGAAATCAAGTTTTATTTCCTGTGATTACAGTTTAGTGAACCTTTGGCTCATTATCTCCATTCACTGCAAAGAATAGGGATGACTGTATGTCACAGGTCACCATAACTCTTCAAAGCAAGAAAAGAGCAATTATTATAAAGGAAGGGAAAAAATATTTTTATAAAGCATCGGACCCCAAAATACAGAATTAAATATTGTTACGAGTTTAGTCCGGGGGGTAGGCTACATGCTTGATCTCCCTTCTAATACCTGGATCCCACATGGATTCAATTCCTGCACTAGCAAGGCTTGTTTCCTGGTGAGGTAATAGCTTCCAAAGTATGGGCTATTAAGGTACCACAGGAAGTAGCTCTGTGCCACACGGCAAATGGGTGGGGCCCCCTCCCTTATTAAGACAAAGACCAGAATTGAGACCCGAGTTATTTGAGCTAGAAGCTTGCAGGCTATAGGCTGGGCAGCTGGGAGCAGAGCTATGCCCGATTTCTCTTGTAATCTAAGGCTGTGGCTATGGGGAAAACAAGGCCCCATTGAGGTGTTAATGCTGTGAGTTCATCCATCGTATGCTCAGGTTGTACATATGTGTAAATAAACCATATATCATAAAGACACCACAGGCTCTACTGTCCCTCATTCAAAGGTAAGCAAAACTCAAGGGTAAATGCCTGGAACTCCGGAATCTCCTGCCACTCTGAGATTGGGGTGGAATGCAACAAAATTTTGTTTAACCTCTTTTCTGTTAATATTCAGGTTCCACTGCACAGTGTCCTTGGAAAGTATGAAAGGTGCTGTTACCTCAAATGCTTTTCAACATCCTTCATGTGGATGAAAGAGATTGGAGAGCTTTTAAAAAATTATACACAGCTTTAATTGGCTCTTCCACACAGCGACAACGACACACAAACCATTTTTACTATGACCCCACAGACATTTGCAGAACTTTGTGGACACAACCATTAAGCAAGTAGTAGGTGAGCTGAATCGCTGCTCGCTAGTCGTAACTGAGGGACAGTAGTACCTTGTTAGTTGAGGCAGACAATTCATGCTTCACACCTCTTGACTTTGACCTAACAAGATGCCATGAATTGCTCAGACAAGCTTCGCAGCTGCAAAAAAACCCCTTGTGCCTAAGAGGCTGAAAAATGGTGTGACAATGCCCCGTATAACCTTTGGCTTGGCAAACACAAGGCAGTTCCTTAAACATATGGACCAAAGCTTTTATTATCGTTAATAGCAATAAACACTGTTTTGAATTTTGCTCTTCTGCTTGTTATGAAACTCTGAATCAGGTTTTGCCTACCTAAAAGCATCTTAAGAAAATATGTTTAGTCCTTAATGTTCTGGAATATCACTCCAGCCTTTGGGACGTCACCCCATTAGCATTTGGGGAAAAGATACACAGACATAAAGAAGCAGCTTGCGCTGTGAATTTAGGCAGACACAGGAGAAGCGCAAGACAGGGAGATAATAGTTTTTGCCGGAATTGGATGAAACAGAGATGCAACAGTTTCTCTTTGGGGATTTGATGGAATATATTAGGGATTGTGTTGTTCGCTTTTGGAGTCGTCTATTTGCATAATTCAAATGTGCTCCGCTGGTATACTTGTAAATAAACACGTATTTCAAATGCACCGCAGAAATCTAGAGTTCTCTCTCATCCAAGAGGAAAAAAAAAAAACCCCAGTAGAGCTGTCCCTGAAGTTCTCACCACTCAGGGAAGTGAAGAATGAGTAATAATACATAAGTCAAAAGCATTAGCATTATCAGTGTAACTCTGTCAATTTGCCAAGCGCTTGGCAATTCTTAGCTCATTTATCCTGACAATAACCCTCTAGGGGTGAAATCCAGAGCAGATTCTTCTCACACAACATTTTGCACTTGTCTACAGATATTGAGTACAAAGCAACCCCCTTAATCCCCATGTACCCTGGACAAAATCTACTGTCCTCAGCACACCCAGCCTAAGGAGGACAAATGGCTGGTGGTTTAATTCTTTGTTGACAAAGCACAAATTTACAGAAGCTTCCAAGGAGCGCTAAACACGCATGCTTCTGGTGGCTTGGCAGCTGGCGTATCTCCCTGATAGCAACAAAAAACATTGCGATATACACAGAACAAAATAAAAAGTCGATTATATAAAACACAGTTTAGGGTCCTGAATCAGCAGTCAAATAGTGGACCTTATTCTGATTGCCCCAGCTAGAAACCTTGCAACCTTTGCAGTCATTTGCTTCTCTTGATCTGCCAGGAGAAACAAGACTGTGGCAGTGGTTGGGCGACCTGGGATGGTCAATAAAAGAGGCGTGACATTCTCGTTCCTCAGATCTTTGTAAAGAGTGCGCGTGAGGAGGGCATGCGCCACTGATTCAGTGCTGCCATCTCTGCAGGGACATAAGTGTTTTTCGTACGGAATCTGTTGGAATCGTCTCTCAAGTACAGCCGAGGGCAGTACATTCAGTCTTGCGAGGGTGAAGGCACACCTATATTTTGGAATTGCTAGATTATACAGATAGGGTGCCAGAGAGTCAAAGTGGAAGGATGGAAAATGGTCATACCATGGGCAAAATTTCCTTATTGTGGCTAAGTTGTTCTGATGCTCAATATCATTTAGGCATTGGCAAATTAGACTGTTTGCTTTGCTATAACCCAAAGTGAGTAGCTGTTGTGGGCATAAACCACAAGAGTGAAGTTTTTGATTGACAATTTTGGACCAGGCACTCTTGTGACAGTCTTGTTGCACTAGGGATATTAGACCAGGGGGATCTGAGTTTAGGCAGAGCCAGAAGTTGAATATTTCAACTGAGGGGAGATTGGCCTCTAGGCGCAATGATGCATTTGGCACACAGGGTGGTACAGAAAAAAAATGCCTTAAGAACTTTGATTGGACAGCTTCCGTGGATCCATGGTAAGTGCCAGTCCAAAACTAAAAATATTAGTTTTACATAAAAGTTGTACACCATAAACATAACATTTTCAAACCTTCAAAAAGTGGTTCTTAGAACCTTGAGACCTCCTTCCCTCCCTCCATGAGTTCCAATTCTAACCCCCCCTCCCCGCATCTTTTACTGTAATCTTTCTACAGATTCTACAGATTAAGTACTCGGGTTAAATACTTAATTCGTTCCGGAGGTCCGTTCTTAACCTGAAACTGTTCTTAACCTGAAGCACTACTTTAGCTAATGGGGCCTCTGCTGCCGCTGGAGCACGATTTCTGTTCTCATCCTAAAGCAAAGTTCTTAACCTGAAGCACTATTTCTGGGTTAACAGAGTATGTAACCTGAAGCGTATGTAACCTGAAGCGTATGTAACCCGAGGTACCACTGTATTACATAATGATAGTATCCAAAACCCATGTTACTTTACAAGTGTCATTGTATTCCTGCCAATGATTTTAACTGTTTACAGTGGTCTCTCAAATATGTTAGAAAATTATCCCAGTCTTTTCTGATTTCTGATCTTTCCCGTCAGTCTAGCCATTTCTGCATATAGTGGTACCTCGGGATGCAAACGGGATCCGTTCCAGAGCCCCAAACGGAATGCAAGACGCGACAGCGCGTCTGTGCATGCGCGGGTCGCATTTTGCCACTTCCGCGCATGCGCGTGACATAACGTCATTTTGAGAGTCTGCGTGAGCAGTGAAACCCGGAAGTAACGTGCTCCGTTACTTCTGGGTTGCCGCAGAGCGCAACCCGAATGTGCTCAACCTGAAGCACATTCAGATATGACTGTATTCCATCAGCTTGGTCTGCCACTCTTCTCTGGTCGGTACTTCTTCTTCCCATCTCTGGGCAAGAAGCATCCTTGCTGCTGTCGTTGAACACATAAACAGTCTTGCATTTTCTTTTGGTAGTTCCGCACCTCACCAACAGGCAAACTTAAGCACCCTTGACTGCCAGGGCCAGTGCAAGTAAGCTGTGACTTCTGCATGGACGTTGTCACTGTGCTTGCCTCTTCAAGACCCTCCTGGTCCTGGGAGACAGTGAGGGAGGAGAAGAAGGGGATTCCACCAGTCCTCTCCCTTCAGGCTCCATCTCTTCCTTAGCTCCTGGCACATTCTGTCCTTCAGCTCCAGCTCCAGCCCCACTTCCTGCATCTCCTACCCAGTCTCCAACTGATCAGACCCCTCTCCATCCTCCAGCTCTGGCCTCCGCCTCACGGTAGGCACAAAATTCCACAAATCGCTACCCACCCGATCCCCTCTGTCCCCACTACCTTGCCCACCCCATCCTCAGAGTCCTGCAGTCCCTGAAATCTAGCAGGTTTTGCTGCAGATCCCTCATTAAAAGTTAGACTCCTAATCAGGCAGGTACGTGTGATCCGCTCTGTATAGAGGTGGCACTCAGTGTCAGAGGATTAAATATATCTAATCAATGCTAAGACTTGCTCCAAATCCCTGTTCTTTTAGGCTGTGTTGACATATTTGGAATCCTTTGTGTCTCTCTAAATCCTACACTCTGCAGTGTTCGACCAAATATACCCAAATCAGCGATTTGGCCCTAATTAAGTCAAGTCTGACTGTGCCTGAAAACTAACTGTGTTTATTTTTAATTTTCTCACATGCATAGCCCAGCTTGTACCCATCATCAAACTCAATCTGATGTACATAAAGTTTGCAGACAGCCACCCACTCACCCAGAGACTGACCACATGCAAACACGCCAAAAGAAGATGGTGGACTTATTTGCCATCAGACCATAACTCAAAAGTCAATTTAATCTAACAGAACCAGAAATCAGCCGGTTTTCTCCCTTATCAAACATGACATGGGCTGAAATAGTGTCCTATTGCAAGTGTTCCCTAAGCTCCCAAAATAATAATAATAATAATAATAAGAAGAAGAAGAAGAAGAAGACATTTTATTTATACCCCGCCCTCCCCGGCCAGAGCTGGGCTCAGGGCGGCTAACACCAATAAAATTTCAGTAAAAACATAATAAGAAAAAAGAAAAAGAAAATTTAAAATACAGGTTAATTTAAAATGCAGCCTCATTTTAAAAGTCAAAACCATAAGGGGAGGGAAACATAGTGGTCAGACTGAGTGTCCAAATAAAAAATTCACAAACAACCCAAAATAGAAGGTGTCAAAAGTAAGGGGGAAATGCTATTATGGTAGCAGCAGGATTCTTTTATGACCTGGTGAGCTTCATGCCCAGTACAAGATTCCACAGCGCTGCAAAGAAAACATTAAAATACAGGCACTATGCTAGAGATTCCTAAACTTGCCTTGTAACCCTCAGAGGACTTAGTAAAAAGGAAATTGATAATGGGCACTGTAGCATAGTTATTGCCCCCCAAAGCCAAACATGTGGCTGGATATCAACAGTCACAACTTGACAACCCCTCCAATGTGAAATAATTCAAGAAAGGTAATGCCTCTAGTTATCTGCTCCCATTCCCATTCCAGTTGCCATTTCTCATTTGTGGAGGTAACGCTCCGCTTTGCGAAGGCAAACCTCGCACCTGACATGCAACAGTATGTCCAGGAGTGTTATGCCTGTTTTCCCTGACCTTCTTGGCTAGAAAACAGGGTTTCCCCCCTGACCTTTTGTCCTCCCACAATTTGTTTGTTAGACATAATGCTTGGCTGGAACATGACCGGGGATGCAGATGTAATCAAGTATTGGGGGGAGCATTTTAGGGAAACACCTGCTGACACATGTATTTGCTAATGTTGGAAATGTGCGTAGATAGAAATACGTTAAGTTCAGGGTGGTTTCACTACTGTTTCCAATTGCTGACTTCTGCTAATAAAAGGAGCTTCGGCAGAGCTAGCCGGCAGCTTGCTTGGCGCATGCCTACCAGTGTGCTTCTGCACAGCTCACCTGCATCCAACCTCCTGTCGTCTCCATTATTCCTACACTCATTGAGCACATCCATCCCTCACAAGCTTGAGCACACCCAGATGTGGTTGTAAGGACTAAATGGGGAGCACGAGAACCATGTACACCACCTTGAGATCCTTGGAAGATAAAGGTGGTATATAAATGTAAATAATCACCATCCCCATCAAGGTTATGATGGCCCTTGCTACCCGATTCCTTTCCTTAATGTGAAAATGGGGGGGGGGACAGACAACAACGACACACATAATTAGTGGATGACAGTAACAGAAAAAGGCATGCAGGCTTCCACTCTCTTAAAAAAACCAACTCACTCATCTCAAGCAAACTCCTCCAGAATAAAAACTCTCTTGGAGGGGCCTTGAGTGTTTAGATAGGGACACAATAAGATACCTGATGCATTATTTGACACCATGAGGGGACTACAAGCCCTGGAAAACAGGAATCACAGTTTCTGCTAGCCAGCATTTATGTTTGGATTATTATTTAAAAAACAAAAAACAAAATCACCACTGCAAAAAAACTAAAACTGACTGGCCATATTAAAATGGATATTTTATAGTACAGTACAGGTTATAATAAAAGTTGCTCCTCTGGTAGATCAGTTCTGATTTTTAAGATAATTTCAAAGGGTTAACCCCTCCCTGGGTACTGAGTCACTACTCCTGAGCCTCAGTGAGATGGGGACGAAGGACTTGGGAGATTATCGCTCCCCTCTGCTCCTTCTCCCCAAAAAACAGCATACAGTGGTACCTCATGTTAAGTACTTAATTTGTTCTGGAGGTCCGTTCTTAACCTGAAACTGTTCTTAACCTGAAGCACCACTTTAACTAATGGGGCCTCCTGCTGCTGCCGCGCCGCTGGAGCACGATTTCTGCTCTCATCCTGAAGCAAAGTTCTTAACCTGAAGCATTATTTCTGGGTTAGCAGAGTCTGTAACCTGAAGCGTCTGTAACCTGAGGTACCACTGTACAGCAGCTCACAGTACAGGAGGCGGGAAGCGATTTTTCCTCACAGCGTGTCGGAAAATCCAGACAACTGACAGACACAGTTCCAAACATTCGGGGAGTATTATTTACTTCTGGTGGTAGGCCAGGTATAAAAAGCAGAGCGTGGGATATGACAGTGTTCTGAACATGGAGCATGTGAATTGTGACTGTCTAAAGGCCAGCCTGATTTCTTGTGCTGCCCACATTGTCCTTGTCAGTGAGCTACTTGTTCCTTTTGTACCTGCGCTTCCTCAAAGTGGCCAAAGACAGCATTATATGGCTCACTGTCTCTGCCCTTCAACTGCATATGTCTCACTATGCCACACTGGCAAAATAATTTTAACCGCAGCATGCAGAGACAGCGCCACCCGATTATTACGTTCCACCCGGAGCTGGTATGAAATCTTATAACCTTGTAAACAGCATGGGTCTCATGATGATTGATACGGAGCGAGGCTGCATACTGCAAAAGTTGGCAGTTTGTTGCAGTGAGGTGTAATTGTGCTCTGCCCTACCTGAGCATTTTGGTCTTCCTTACTGGCAGTCGCCATGTGTTTTGACTACTTCGGTTCACATGCCAAGCATTTCTCAATGTCTCTTACCGCTCTGCCTAGAAGTAAACTGAATGAGTGAGTTAATCTCTGGTGCCTATAAAAGAAAGGCTTTTGCATTATCCTTTCCAAATGCATTTAGTACAAAAGAGGCGGCTGTAACGAAAGACGGGTCAGAGAGAACGAGCTCCTGCCAAACAGTTTATTGTGAAGTCATCTCTTTTTGCGGCTGATGCCTATTAAGGTTTCATGCAAGGCGGGCTTAAGATGCCAGTGAAAATGGGCAGAGTTGAAGTCTTGGGGACTGACAACAACATCAGTTAGCGCAGGGGTGGCTAGCATGTGGGTCTCCATGTGCTGTCAAATTCGAACTCCTGGCAGATTCAGCCAGCATGGCCAATGTTATGGGGTGAGTGGAATTCTTGAAAAACATCTGGAAGGCCAGAGGTTAGCCAGCCCTGAATTAGTGTCTTGGTGACTACTAGCAACGTCAACGAGAACGCTGGTTGTTGTTTATGTTTTATATGGAAATTATAATGAAATTATGGGCATTCGTTAGTTTCCCCACCACCAACATTTTTTTTAAAAAATGCAGTAGTAAAATCCCCCCAACCACCTTGCCTTAGCAAGCCTCTCTCCTTAACCATCTGAAACATAAATTAGCTCCACTCTACTGATTAAAAATATTGCTTACAGTGATTTGCTAGAAATAAAGTATTCTGAAATTTAAATTAGGTTAAGTATTTGTAGCAGAATGCCATCATAATTTTCCAAAGCAATAAAATCAGTTATCAGAATTAATGATACATGAAATTCATTTTATGATTTTACTTACATTAACTTCCTCCACTCCTCATCTGTTTTCAAATCAAGTTCCATAACTTTCTAATATACCTTTACACTGCCTAGTGACCCTGTATGTGTTAAAGGACAGCGATATTAAGTGTGGCTTTTGAACATTAACTTGTTAAATGTTTTCTTGATGGAGTTATGGGGAATGCAAAAGAAGGCTGCAGAAAATGATGTGGAATCTCACTAGGCCTTTGGCTCTGCACATGGCAAACAAGCAACTTTTTCTGAAGCTATAGAACAGGGTTCCCCAATGTGGTGCCCTATAGACTAACCCCCATCAGCCCTATTCAGCATTGCCAATGACCAGGGATGTTGTGGTCCTAAACAACTTGAAGGAGTCAGGTCAGCATTACAATACTGTGAGCCTATGATTCTATGCGGCAGCTAGACTGGCGGCCGCCGAGACCACATAACACCGGTCCTGAAAGACCTACACTGGCTCCCAGGATGTTTCTGGGCACAATTCAAAGTCTTGGTGCTGACCTTGAAAGCCCTAAACGGCCTCAGCCCAGTAGACCTGAAGAAGCGTCTCCACCTCCATCGTTCTACCTGGACACTGAGGTCCAGCGCTGAGGGCCTTCTGGTGGTTCCCTCACTGCGAGAAGCCAAGTTACAGGGAACGAGGCAGAGGGCCTTCTCGGTGGTGGCGCCTGCCCTGTGGAACACCCTCCCACCAGATGTCAAAGAGAAGAATAACTACCAAACTTTTAGAAGACATCTGAAGGCAGCCCTGTTTAGGGAAGCTTTTAATGTTTAATAGGTTATTGTATTTTAGTGTTTTGTTGGAAGCCGCCCAGAGTGGCTGGGGGACCCAGCCAGATGGGCGGGGTATAAATAATAAATTGCTTTATTATTATTATTATTATTATTATTATTATTATTATTATTATTATTATTCTGACTAGCCTGGATAGCTCAATCGGTTAGAGCATGGTGCTGCTAATGCTAAGGTTGCAGGTTTGATCCCCGTATGGGACAGCTGCATATTCCTGCATTGCAGAGTGATGGACTAGCCTACCTTCCAACATTTCTCCGATGAAAATAGGGACGTCCCGTTCCATATTGATAATTTTACTATTTATACTCCACACAGCTTACTAGGTTGCCCCAGCCTCTCTGGGCAGCTTCCAACACACATAAAAACATAATAAAACATTAAACATTAAAAACAACAACACCTTCCCTATACAGGATTGTCTTCAGATGGCCTGGGGGGGTGGGATAACTCCATACCCTCCAGTGAAAATAGGGACATCCTACCATACCCTCCAGGGACGGGGGTGGTGCTGTGGTTTAAACCACTGTGCCGCTTGGAGTTGCCAATCAGAAGGTCGGCGGTTCAAGGCCCTGTGACGGGGTGAGCTCCTGTTGCTCGGTCCCTGCTCCTGCCAACCTAGCAGTTCGAAAGCATGCAAGTAGATAAATAGGTACCACTCCGGCGGGAAGGTAAATGGCGTTTCTGTGCACTGCTCTGGTTCACCAGAAGCGGCTTAGTCATGCTGGCCACATGACCTGGAAAAACTGTCTGCGGAAGCGGACAAACGCGGCTCCCTCGGCCTGTAAAGCGAGATGAACGCCACAACCCCAGTGTCGTTTGCGACTGGACTTAACTGTCGGGGTACCTTTACCTTTCGAATCCCCGCGGCGGGGTGAGCTCCCGTCTTTCAGTCCCAGCTCCTGCCCACCTAGCAGTTCGAAAGCACCCCTAAGTGCAAGTAGATAAATAGGTACCGCTTTATAGCGGGAAGGTAAACAGCATTTCCGTGTGCTGCGCTGGTGCTGGCTCGCCAGTTGCAGTTTCGTCACACTGGCCACGTGACCCAGAAGTGTCTTCAGACAGCGCTGGCTCCCGGCCTCTTAAGTGAGATGGGCACACAACCCTAGAGTCAGGCACGACTGGCCCGTACGGGCAGGGGTACCTTTACCTTTACCTTTACCATAACCTCCAACATTTCTGCAATGAAAGTAGGGATGCCCTAATGAAAAAGCTGGACATTCCAGGATCAAATCAGAAACAGGGGCGGCTTCTCTAAATTACGGACGTCCCTGGAAAATAGGGACACTTGAAGGGTCTGGACTAGATGACGGGTGTGGTCCCTTCCAACTCTACAATTCTATGATTACGGTTACTGAGGATTGTTCTTCTGGCTAACCAGAAGGAGGAGTTTGGGGAGGAAGAGGTAGGAGCCGGGCTGCTCCAGGTAGATGCTGAGCTCTTGTCCAAAGGTGCTGTATTCTGCCTCAGCTCTTAAATTCTTTCTCCCAACTCTCAGGGAATCAATTGCTCAAGCATCCCTCTTCAAAATCTCTTTGTTGTAATAGCATGCTCACAGTGTTTGATCATGGGCCAATTTTGGGTGACTGTGACACAGACTTGGCTGGGCACTGTTTCATGTAGTTCTGGGGAGATTAGGCAGCCATTCTTGTTTTTGCAACATTCACAGCCGTTGCTGCATCAGAAACGCCGGCAGTTGTGAGATACCAAGCTGAATGAAGATAACGTTCCCTGTTTTGAGGCACCCGTGCGCTCTGAGCATCCATCCCTCCTCACTCGCATCACTTAGATGTGCAAACAGAAATCTTATAAAAGGCTTAATAGCATGCATCTGGAGGCCTAATATAACACATAATAGGAGAACTAAAAATGTTGTGATAGTCGATATAGGGAGGTCTTCATATATAGTGAAAAGTTTACATATTAAAAGATATCTAAATCATAACAGCCACATCCTCAACACCAACTCCCAGCAAATTGTAGGGCGGTGTGTGGAAGATGACCACACCATAGGTAGGCATGGAAGGAGCTAGTCCACTCATGGCAATCAGGAGCCCCCCGCCCCCAGTGTCTCTCTATCTCAGGATCTGCCAGGCAGAAAAGCACCACTATGTAGGATTGCTAGATCAGGGGCATCCCAGACCCTGAGATTTCAGAGCCCAAGCTGAGATCTAGGGGTGGCCCACTATGAGGGCAGTGAAGCCCCTGGTGAAGTCATGTCACAGGCCCCTGAGATGGACATTTATTGGGAGAAGGGAGCAAAGTAGGGCAAGTGTCTATGCTATAATTTACAGCCAGCTTCTGCCAGGCTGAAGCTTGCAAGCTGGACACACAGCCTTCTTAATAGCCCCCTGTTTTAATTAAAGGCATTCTCACCCAATGAAGATTCAAGCCTTCCACATACCACCCAGAGCAGGGCAAGCAAACCTGGAGTTCTGGCAACCCTACCACTATGTGAGCCGTTGTGAGAAGAACTTAGCAATGGGGAGTCTCGTGGAATCCCTCCATACACGTAAACGAATATCCCTTGTAAATGCATAGAACAAAGGCATTTGCAGCACAGCATCTGACTAGCTTCTTGGCTAGAGATATGCATGGAAAATACCCGAGTTTCCTTGGGGAAAGAGTTCAAGATCCACTGAAGAGATGGGAGGAGACTGCACTCTACATTAGCTCGCTGCACGGGGTACGTGGCTGGTTCCTGTTCCTGTGCTGCAATTGGAAGGACAATAACTGTCTTTGCTCCCTATTAGAGACTGGTGTCTGAAGAACAGAGACAGTGATTTCTCTCTCCATCACAACACTGTGCTGGGAGGAACAGAATACCACAGCAGATGTGAAATAATAACATTACAGTTGTACCTCGGAAGTCGAACAGAATCCGTTCCAGAATTCTGTTTGACTTCCGAAACATTCAGTAACCAAGCTGTGGCTTCTGATTGGCTGCAGGAAGCTCCTGTAGCCAATTGGAAAATGCGACAGATGCTTGGGTTCCAAAGAACGTTTGCAAACCGGAAGAATCAAATCTGGGTTTGTGGCATTTGGGAGCCAAAACGTTCCGTCTCTCAAGGCGTTCGACTTCCGAGGTACGACTGTACTGGAATTTTTTAAGACTATACCTGAATATGCCAAGCAACTTGAGTAAAGTCCTGCTAAAAAGCAAAGTTTCCAGCTTCACTTTCTCCCGCTTAGATTGCAGGTACCCATAACCTACAATATGGTTCCCTACCTATTTAGGTGATGAAATTCATAGAAAATATGGGGGGGGGGGGGGAATCTGGTCCAGTTCCTGACCAAAATAAGACGATGTTCAACATCTCACACATATACAGACACATACATGCACACATTGACTCATGCTCCTTCTCACAGAGCTGGAGATAGCAGGATCCTAGCACATGGCTCTGGCTATGTGCTTTTGTTCCAAAATGCTAGGAAACTTAGAAATCCATTTTGAAAGAGGCTAGTTCTCTAGTTAGGGAGGGAAATTGCAAGGCTAGGATTCTTATTAAAATTACTTTGATTCATTCCTTTGTCATTCCTTTACCATGCTATTCTTATCCCGTCCTCCATCTGTATTATATTGCTGTAGCGCATTCTACTTTATGTTGCCATTTCATTCTTCAAAGTTCGTAATATTTTCTATATGAAAATAGTACTGCTCTCTGAATGAAGCATTGCGTTGTCCATAAAGCTACTGATTCATTTCAATCACTTCATTCCAAGCTGTCGTCTGGTTGCTCAGGCCTCTTCCCAAGCTCTCGGAATGGGAGGGGGGACCCTGCTCCAACCCAAGACGAGGTGACTGACAGGCAGCACACTGCCAATCATGGCAGTGCATGCCAAAAACTCACCCCCCCAAAAAAAATCTTTACTAAAATGAATAATGAACTAGGGATGTATACACAGTGCCAAATTTACATATAAGCTAAACAAACTATAGCTTGGGGCCCCATTCTCTTGGGGGCCCCCAAAGAATTTAAAGGAAAAAACCTGGATGTACATATCCAAAATATAATATAAAAAACAAATAAAATAAAACCTACATACAGCAATGGGGACACGGGTGGCGCTGTGGGTTAAACCACAGAGCCTAGGACTTGCCGATCGGAAGGTCGGCAGTTCAAATCCCCGTGACGGGGTGAGCTCCCGTTGTTCAGTCCCTGCTCCTGCCAACCTAGCAGTTCAAAAGCATGTCAAAGTGCAAGTAGATAAATAGCTACCGCTCCAGCAGGAAGGTAAACGGCGTTTCCGTGCGCTGCTCTGGTTCGCCAGAAGCGGCTTAGTCATGCTGGCCCCATGACCTGGAAGCTGTATGCCGGCTCCCTCAGCCAATAAAGCAAGATGAGCCCCGCAACCCCAGAGTCGGCCATGAGTGGACCTAATGGTCAGGGGTCCCTTTACCCTTTACATACAGCAACAGTGTTTTGTGTTGTGTAGGCTCCTATGATGTAAGTCATGGGCCCCGCCTGCTAGCCTGCTCCCTAAAATATCACTGGTTTGCTCCTTTCTATATATAGGGTGCCTACATTCTGCATGGACTGGTTGCATAGCAACAAGTGCAAATGGCTTTAGATACCCATGAGGTCCATAAATTGCCATATAGCATATATTCAACACAAAAAACAGCGACAATTTGTTGTTGACAAAGGACAGGTGGATATATAAAGGGCCCCATTACCTTCAGTAGCTTAGGGCCTCATCAAACCTGAATCCGGCCCTGTGTATACACCCCACAGTATGCCTTATGTGCCCCCAAAATCATACACCTACACCTTCACGAGAATGTCATCTATGAGATGGCCTAGCATTGCATGTGGCCCAATACTTTGTGTGCTGTCAAGTGTAATGGCCCATTGTAACAACCTTATTATATATTAGTGAAGTGTGAATGTGCACTCCAAACAAAGCCTTGAGCCACCTGGAATCATACATCATTCCAGGAGAGTATTGTCCAGAAGATTTGTACTTATCAGAAGAATTACTTAGTGTCCCCCTCCCCCTGGAAATCTGCCTTCTTTAAGTGAACGAACAGAAAAATGCAGTGACAAATTTGTGTCTGCTGAATTGACCACTAGTTGGTTATAACTTGCATTTTGCATGTTTATTTGGAAAATAATCACTATGGCTTTAACTCTAGGTAAAAAAGGTAAAGGATCCCTGGACGGTTAATTTTGTAAATCTTCAAACTTTTATCCATTCACTGTATTTATTTTTCCCGATTTGAACTATAAAATGGTGGTTTTCTTGAGTCAAAATGCAAGTACCCCTAAACATTTTTTTAGGGGGGGATGCACTGTCAGTAAGCATGATTTAACAACAGATGAAGAAGACGAAGAAGAAGAGGAGGAGGAGGAGTTTGGATTTGATATCCCGCTTTATCACTACCCTAAGGAGTCTCAAAGCAGCTAACAATCTCCTTTTCCCTTCCTCCCCCACAACAAACACTCTGTGAGGTGAGTGGGGCTGAGAGACTTCAAAGAAGTGTGACTGGTCCAAGGTCACCCAGCAGCTGCAGGTGGAGGAGCGGGGACGTGAACCCGGTTCACCAGATTAGGAGTCCACTGGTCTTAACCACTACACCACTTCTTTCTTTATGCTTGTAAAGGTAAAGGGACCCCTGACCATTAGGTCCAGTCGTGACCGACTCTGGGGTTGCAGCGCTCATCTCACTTTACTGGCCGAGGGAGCCAGTATACAGCTTCCAGGTCATGTGGCCAGCATGACTAAGCCGCTTCTGGCGAACCAGAGCAGCACACGAAAACACTGTTTACCTTCCCGCCGGAGCGGTACCTATTTATCTACTTGCACTTTGACGTGCTTTCAAACTGCTAGGTTGGCAGGAGCTGGGACCAAGCAACAGAACTCACCCTGTCATGGGGATTCGAACCGCCGACCTTGTGATTGGCAAGTCCTAGGCTCTGTGGTTTAACCCACGGTGCGATTTTTATTCAGTGCCCCCCCCAATTGCATCCAAGGCTACTACCGCCTCCCTGGATCATTCCAGTACTCCTCAGGAGGCAACATCTCCCACTTTGGGAAACAGTGTCCTAAATGGCCCAGCACCTGACTCCCCTTTGTTTCACTTAGCTAGCCTGGTCAGGTTGGTTTTTATCCGCTAACCCAGGAATTTCCTGTCTGGCACAATTCTGCAGCCTGCATTTCCCTTCATATCCCAAATAATATCTAAATACTGCTGTTTATTAATTTCTACCACTCACTAACAGACTCTAGTACCCTAGATGTATGACAATATATATGATTTACGGTCACATTAATTGGACCAATAATTGTTTAGCTGCAGTGCTAACAGAAATGCAGCTTCTATTTCTCTCTTAAGTACTTTATGAGCAAGCTACTTGTTTATTTACTCTTAGTAAAGGGCTGGGAGTTAGGAGGTTGAAAACATGGGTGTATTTCATGGCAAAGTCTGCTTCTTCTTTTTAAATGATTTTAATGTATAAGGGCAACTGTTATTTGCAATTCATCACATTAGAAGCTTAATTAATTGTGAGATGATCATGTAATGAATTTCTAATCTATCACTTGTTCGTAGCAGCAGAGAGATAACTAACTCACTCTCTTCTGCTTTTGACAGTATAAAGTGGAATTGATTTGTATGCCATTTTTAATGATATATGCATTTTTATTCACACATTACCCAGGACTGTGCAATTTTTGTACACATTACTTGGCGTTGCAAAATTCAGAGATGTTTGTTTCAGTTTGTGTCTTGCTTTGGAAAAAGCAAAATGGGTAGATTCACATTTAAATGTAAACTGGGTCAAATTTCGACACCATTCATATGTAGAGGTAGTTGTTTCAGTTGATATTTGTTTTTGAGACACGGGAGTGATTTGCAACCTTGCTGACTAGAGGAGAGGAATTTTAAAGGTTCTTTTTCTTAAGAGGAGGGGGTTACCTTGAACCAAAGAATAGTACAGTGGTACCTCGGGTTAAGAACTTAATTTGTTCTGGAGGTCCGTTCTTAACTTGGAACTGTTCTTAACCTGAGGTACCACTTTAGCTAATGGGTACCACTTTAGCTCCTGCTGCTGCCACGCGATTTCTGTTCTCATCCTGAAGCAAATTCTTAACCCAAGGTAATATTTCTGGGTTAGCGGAGTCTGTAACCTGAAGCGTCTGTAACCCGAGGTACCACTGTACAGTCGTACCTTGGATCTCGAATGCCTTGGCTCTCGAACAAATCGGCTCCCAAACGATCAAAACCTGGAAGTGACTGTTCCGGTTTTTGAACGTCTGACGGGGCTTCCGCAGCCAGGGCCAGATTTAGATGAAGAGAGGCCCTACTCCACTTGTGAGGCCCCTCCCCATCCCCCACCCTCACGACTAGAAGGAAATGGAAGAGTGTTATGAACAAAATTGAGTGAAGCCAAGGGTGATGACAGGTATTTAAAATTCTGCAATTCACAATTTCTCCTCTAAAGGACATAAGATATTATTGTTAAATACCATGGTGATTTTAAAAAATGCATAAAATTAACACTGTTTTTTTTTTTTTTTGCAATAACTGAACTTTGTAAACCTTTTGTGGAATAAGCATTATTTGTTAGGAAAATGAAGTTGCAATGTTATTCTTTAAAAAAATCCAGCCAGGGCGAAGGTGTGGCCAGGGCAGTCGTCCTCTTATGTACCTGCTGGGATTGACAAGGCATCTGACCCTCACCTGAATCTCATAACTCTCCTGACAGGTGATTTGGTCTACAGCCACAGTGTGGAAATAAAGGGTGAGATCGCCCACCAGATACCAGGCACTCTACTATTCAAATTAGGCCCCAGTGTTTTTGTTACAATCTCCTCACAATGAAGTAACCAATTTTAATCCAGAATTTAAATTCTCAAAACTTTCTTATTTGCTAATTCGAGCGAGTAAACTACTTCTCTCACTTCATTACAAACAGTATTTCTTCCTGGAACACACTTGAGCAAACCTGCTCCTCTTCCTTTCACAGATATTTTGTTGCCATTTGCAACTGTAGCTGCCTCCGATTAGTCATCATTTAACTCTTGGGGGAAATAATTAGCATCACGCGACATGTGCATGGAAGTTGCCGAACCAATTAACCAACTAGAAGGATTACTGTTAATAGCACCAGTTTTCCTATAACTTGATATTGCTGGATAGCTTTGATGAACTGCAAAAGCCCTGGGCTCCAGTTTGAAGAACGGTCGCACAGAAACAACAACAACAGATGCTGATGCTGCTGTTGATTCCCTTATGGGGAGAGAGATTGTGCCTTTCGGGATAGTGCTTTGTTCTTAGCAGGGCTAGTGACTGGCCAGAGAATGATGCTTGTCTTGGCTGTGTGCTAACAGAATCAGGTACAGAGCAAGGCATTATAGCATATACACATTTTGAGTTGTCGCGTGCCAAGCTGATAACCCTATGTCTTGTATATGAGGGTATCTTGTGTAGACTCGTAGAGCACTGTTCTCTTCCTTTTGTCATGCTGCACTAGCCATTGCTGGAAACAATCACACACAGAGCAAGGCATTAGGAGTCAAGATGCTACAGGAGCCCACTTAGAAAGAGAGTGGGGCAGAGCACATCGGTAACAAGGTACAAATGCCACTATTAACCTTTCTGAAACTCTTATTTTTGATGGAAGACACCAGGAGGGGACCACAGATTGGCAGAACAGAAAGAGAATGTAGGTTAAATAATGCAGATTACAAAAAGCACAGGCACTAAATGAATAGCTAGGGCCAATGTGACAGAGCAACGGGAGCTCACCCCGTAGCAGGGATTCAAACTGCTGACCTTCCTATCGGCAAGTCCTAGGTGCAGTGGTTTAGACCACAGCGCCACCCTTTTATTATGGAATGTTGTTTTTGTTTAGTCGTTTAGTCGTGTCCGACTCTTGGTGACCCCCTGGACCAGAGCACGCCAGGCACTCCTGTCTTCCACTGCCTCCCACAGTTTGGTCAAACTCATGCTGGTAGCTTCAAGAACACTGTCCCACCATCTCGTCCTCTGTCATCCCCTTCTCCTTGTGCCCTCCATCTTTCCCAACATCAGGGTCTTTTCCAGGGAGTCTTCTCTTCTCATGAGGTGGCCAAAGTCTTGGAGCCTCAGCTTCAGGATCTGTCCTTCCAGTGAGCACTCAGGGCTGATTTCCTTCAGAATGGAGAGGTTTGATCTTCTTGCAGTCCATGGGAATCTCAAGAGTCTCCTCCAGCACCATAATTCAAAAGCATCAATTCTTCGGTGATCAGCCTTCTTTATGGTCCAGCTCTCACTTCCATACATCACTACTGGGAAAACCATAGCTTTAACTATATGGACCTTGTTGGCAAGGTGATGTCTCTACCTTTTAAGATGCTGTCTAGGTTTGTCATTGCTTTTCTCCCAGGAAGCAGGCGTCTTTTAATTTCGTGGCTGCTGTCACCATCTGCAGTGATCATGGAGCCCAAGAAAGTAAAATCTCTCACTGCCTCCATTTCTTCCCCTTCTATTTGCCAGGAGGTGATGGGCCCAGTGGCCATGATCTTCATTTTTTTGACCTTGAGCTTCAGACCATATTTTGCGCTCTCCTCTTTCACCCTCAATAAATGAATAGCTAGGGCCAATGTGACAGAGCAACAGGAGCTCACCCCGTAGCAGGGATTCAAACCGTCAACCTTCCGATCAGCAAGTCCTAGGTTCAGTGGTTTAGACCACAGCACCACCCTTTTATTATAAAATAGGCCACCCCTATTTTCACTGGAGGAATGTTGGGAGGGTACACATTGGGCATGGGGGAGGTGGGTGTGATTTGTGCCAAATGGCCTCGCAAGCCAAATTGGGAGCACGGCTAGAGACTCCTTCATGCCTGGTTTATATTATGTCTAAGCAAATGATTTAAAAATCATTTCTGTTTTGCTTTATATTACACTTATTTTTCTAATTGTTTTTAATGAGTTGATGTGGGGAATCCACTTCTTCCTAATTTTTATGGTTATGTTACAGTTAGGGATGCCGTATTTTTTAATTTGCTTCATTTTCTTGGATGTTTTAAATTGTTTCAGTCATTGCTAGCCAGCCCGAACACATTATTTGGAGCCATGTGAAAGGATACATACGTCAGACCTTCTTCAGATTGTTCATATTTCCTATAACTATGGTTTTATTCATTCCCATTTAAAAAATAATTATGAACACAATTTAAACTATTGACGAAAATTAGCGGAACAAAAATTAAAATAACCTATTATAATATTTTATATTAATCTGTAACGTGCTTAATTCTTCCAGCACCATATTTCTATACTACCAATTTAGAATCAGCCGCGATTTGACAAGGATTTTTATTGTAGATTAAAAACGAGGGTTTAGTTAATAAGAAGCACTGTGCCAAAACACGTACATCAGTTCCTGAAAGTTTTCTTCCCCCAGAAAAGGGGCCTTCAGCGCACCATCATTTTTGAAACAGCACAATTAGTAAGTAAATTCAGATACAGAATTGGTTCACATTTCAGAAGGGAGATCACATATTCTACTGGGAGTCAATATTTGCTGTGAATATAGAGTTCTCCATTGAGGAGGGGAGTCAGTAAAGGTGGCGTGAAGGGGAAAGTTGATTTTAGAAATGAAATGAAGTTACTGTAATTGCTGGAGAGGCAGGCTGTAAGGCTGCTTAGTTAAAAACTCTTTCCCATCTCTGTCCCTTGATCTTGTGAGAGTACAGAGCTTTACTAAAATGCACAAAAAAGCACACACAAAATTTCAAGCTTAGTTCCTGGGAATTTTGTGGAACCCAACCTCATTTAACTGCTAGCTGTAGAAATTAGTCTGTTGACTAAGGCTATTCCACTAAATGCTTAATTTGACATAATGACGTGGGCTTGCTGTACTCTCTGAGTTTCAATTGCCAGGGAAGAGATGTGTGCTTGGAACAATATAATGAAACATAAGGCGTTTTATCACTTCCCAATGATACTTAACGGGTTGCTGATAGCCGTTAGCAAATTAAGAATTGGAATGGATGTGCACATAGGATAACATCATTAGAGACCTCCATTGATTTTCTCTGAATAGTTTCAGTATTGTGTATTTCCTGTTTCCAAGTGCTAATAGGTTTTGGTGGGTGAATGTCAGAATATGCACTCATATACTGACATGAAACATCGGTGAATCACAGAACCAACCCCCACCCCACTCCACCCCAAAAAAGCATCCCCAGAAGCAAGGTTTTACAATCCTTTCAAAAGGGGACATGAGCAATTCATTAGTAGAATATCCTGCAGTTTTGATCTAATTCATTACTCCTAGCAGGTTTGAGGCAACTTTGAAGATCAGGGGAAATTGTGCTTTTGGAGAGCATGCTTTGACCTTTCTCCCTGTATTTTTTCCAACTCTAAATCGACTCTCTCAAATATGGCATTAGTTCTGCAGGGGGGAGAAGGCAAAGATGCTGTACCCATCTTTCCTCCTTCATGATGTCATGGACTGGTTGGACGCAGAGGAATGGTGGGAGGAACCAGCTGGGGCACCCTAGGGAAGAAGGCTCAGAGCCTGAGGAGTGGTGATGAGATGGCGGTGAGTGGTCAGAGGCAGAAGACTGGTTCAGTTTAATTTCACAGTTATGCCAAACTACAGATGTAGTAAAGGTAAAGGTAAAGGGACCCCTGACCATTAGGTCCAGTCGTGACCGACTTTGCGGTTGTGGCACTCATCTCGCTTTATTGGCCAAGGAAGCTGGCATTTGTCTGCAGACAGCTTCCGGGTCATGTGGCCAGCATGACTAAGCCGCTTCTGGTGAACCAGAGCAGCACACGGAAAAGCCATTTACCTTCCCGCCGGAGCAGTACCTATTTATCTATTTGCACTTTGTGCTTTCGAACTGCTAGGTTGGCAGGATCAGGGACTGAGCAACGGGAGCTCACCCCATCGTGGGGATTCGAACCGCCGACCTTCTGATTGGCAAGTCCTAGGCTCTGTGGTTTAACCCACAGCGCCACCCGCATCCCTACAGATGTAGTAACACACAGCAATGGCTATGTTAGGGGCATAGCTGTCAACGTTTTCCTTTTTTAAAGCTATGGTTAGGGGACCTGTAAGTTAAGAGGTTTATCTGCACAACAACCGGCCATTATGCACCTTTACCAGGCCTCATGGAGAACATTCATGTAAATTTGACCATGAGAAGGGAATTGCGCTCAATCTCCAGCAGGTCTTGGAGAAAGTGCCTATCTCAGCTGAATTTTGCACATTCTCTAAGTAATATGCACATTTCTTGGGCTGATTTGACCCATCACCCTAACCTGTTGACATAATGTCTTGTCCCAGTTCCAGGAGGTCTGATTTCATTTCTTCTCATTTTGGAATTTGCCTGATTATGGGGTGGGGTATACTTTGGGCAAATCCAGAAACAGGAAGTTCACAGTGAGCCCTCTGATTCCCCGCATCCTTTTATCTCTGTGACAGCCTTGTGAGATAGACTAGGCCATACACACACACACACACACACACACACACACACTGGTACCTCGGGTTACAGACGCTTCAGGTTACAGACTCCGCTAACCCAGAAATAGTGCTTCAGGTTAAGAACTTTGCTTCAGGATGAGTACAGAAATCATGCTCCGGCGGCAGCAGCAGGAGGCCCCTTTAGCTAAAGTGGTGCTTCAGGTTAAGAACAGTTTCAGGTTAAGTACAGACCTCTGGAACAAATTAAGTACTTAACCCGAGGTACCACTGTACACACACACACACACATACATGAGCAGCAGAGTAGTTTAACAATCAATCCTTCAGAACTCTCAGGACCCTCACAAACTGCACAGCCCAGTATTCTTTGGGGGAAACCACTGAAGTTTAAAGTTGTATGATACTACTTTAAGTTTATACTGCAGTTGGAGCCTATTAAGGCAGCAGCCTACTAAGGCAGAAGACAGGAGTGCCTGGCATGCTCTGGTCCATGGGGTCACAAAGAGTCGGACACAACTAAACAACTAAACAAATACACGACAGCAGCTCCAGGCTGCATTCTGCTTTATGGTACCACACATCTTCAGCCTCGTTGAGGCACAGCCCTGATGAGGAGACACCAGCAGCTCAGTTTTCGTTGCTCATTACGTCGCAGACCTTTCTGGCAAATAGCCTAGGGACATTCTTTTCCTTTGATTGATAACTGCCATTGATGGAGGTGCTTGCGAGGACTCCCAGATTTCTCTCCGAGGGCATTTGCCTGAAGTGGTTTATATCTGGTTCTGGTAGTGCCTTGTCTCAAGACTTGTGAAACAAAGGTATGGGCCTAGCTTACAAGAAGAAACCTCAAGTACCGTATTTTTCGCTCTATAGGACGCACCCGACCATAGGACGCACCTTGTTTTAGAGGGGGAGAACAAGAAAAAAAAATCTCCCCCTCTCTGCTCAGCATCCCTTCAGCGAAGCGGCAGGAGAAACGGAGCCCCTTCCATTTCTCCTCCCGCTTGACTGAAGGGGCGCTGCGCAGCTCTCCCTCTCTGCTGAAGCCAGGAGAGTCTTGCTCTCCTGGCTTCAGCGAAAGGAACCTGAAGCCTGCGGAATGCAGGGGGACTCGTGCTGCGCTCCGCAGGCTTCAGGCGGCTATCCTTGAAGCCTGGAGAGTGAGAGGGGTTGGTGCGCACTGATCGCTCTCCAGGCTTCAGCGAAAGCAGCGCGAAGCCTCCGGAGCGCAGAGGGAGCGTTCCCTCTGCGCTTCGGAGGCTTTGCGTTGCTATCGCTGAAGCCAAGGAGCCTGCATTCGCTCCTTGGGACGCACACACATTTCCCCTTAATTTTTGGAGAGGAAAAAGTGCGTCCTATAGAGCGAAAAATACAGTAGTTTGTGGTCTTCCTTCTCATTTTATGTATGGGGCGAATGGAAAAAGAGGCAGAAAGAAAATCACAAAATGCAACATGGGGCATATTGCCACTTGCCAGCTAACAGAGTGGAAATTGAATGAACCAGAAAGATGTTTCCCCCTCTGGGAACCTCCCAAGCAAGGGAACTTAGTGGCCAGTTTCATGCTTTGGTGCTGAACTGGCAAGCATATCCATGTAGAAGTTTATGCACAAATAAGGGTCCCTTCTTCCACAAACCTTCATCAAAAGCCATCCCATCTCTTTTCGAATGGGTTCATTTTCAGGCACACATAAAAATGAATGCAAGAACCAGTGCTATTTTTCTAGAAAAAGAGGTGCTGGAACTCACCACAAACACCTCCCTTGTTCTCTTATACAGTGGAACCTCAGTTTTCGATCCTCTCGGAAGTCAAACATTTCAACTTTCGAACGCCGAAAACCCGGAAGTAACTGCTCTGGTTTTCGAACGATTTTTGGAAGCTGAACGTGCCACTCGGCTTCCGTTTTGACTTCCCCTATTGTACTGAGGCTTCCGTATTGAGTTTTTGGTTGTCAAACTGTCTTCTGGAACTGATTATGTTCAGAAACCGAGGTTCCACTGTAATGGCAATGGGGCACACCTGAGAGGTGCCAGCACTGAGTTCCAGCAACTTCCAGCTGAAAAAAGCCCTGGTAAGAACCCAATACATATAAAAAGGTGTGATAATGTGCTCCCTAACATAACAATCCAGCATATACAATTATTGCAGTCAGGCATACAGAATTATCCTGAAAATTATAACTCATGCAGCTATTACAACAGGGCATGAAATAGACCTGAACAATGAAGTCCCAGTAATCAACAGTTTAAATAGAACACATTTTTCAAGTTCATGTGTTGTTACTTTCTAATTCCTTGTGAAAAGCTCGTTTTTGTTGGATTCTAATTTCAGCTGTTGCTGCCAAGCTGAAGTCCTCCCACAGTTCTGGTTATTAAATGTAGTTTCTCCTGCTGAAATCTCAACCTCCAAAAGGTACTTCCTGTAAAAGTGTGCTATTTCAAGTTCCAAAAGATTCTTCCTATAAAAGGTATTATTTTTGCTTAATATCAACATTCTAATAACAATAATCAGACAGAAAAAGATTAGCATTTACCATCCAAGGCCTAGCAGACGTCTATAATGACCGGCCTATCTGAACAATTTTTCCTTCACAACACCAGCTTTTCACAACATTACCTGTGGACAGTATGATCACAACTTCAAGTTAAACTGAAATTATGTCAGCTGCCAAGTCTTCTGTCTCTCTGTCTCTTTTAGAGAAAATGTAAGTTGAGTGGGTAATGTGATAACAACCATCCATTGAGACCTCATGGAGAATGTGCACATAATCTGTCTATGAAGAGGGAATTGTGCACATTTCCCAGACAATATATGCAATCGCTAACAGGGGAATGTGCAAAATATCGACAGAATTGTGTACATTCTCCAGCCGTTAGGCATAGCCTTCATCAGCAAATAACTGATTTTCCCCGTACTATTCAATAAGAAAACTCTGAAGAATTCCTCTGAGAAATCAGTCCATAGGAGGATTATACAGGGAGCAATATTGTACACAATGAACAATATTTTCCACCTATCTCTGGCCGCAAATGGCCATTTACAGGCATTCTGGCATATTTCCCATCTAAATATGCTGCAGGCACGGTTTCGAATCTCAAAGCTGTAAATGCCTTCATTATCACATCAAATGATAATTCAGGACTATTTCATCTTTTGTTATAACTACATGAATTATATTTTTCAGGCTAATTCTACATGCCTCTCTGTAACAATGACATATGCTGGATTATTATGTTTAAGAGTTCAATATAGCATCATTTTATATGTATTGGGGTACTGTGTATAAAGGTAAAGGTAAAGGTACCCCTGACCACTAGGTCCAGTCTCTGCTGACTCTGGGGTTGCGGCGCTCATCTCGCTTTATTGGCCGAGGGAGCCAGCGTACAACTTCCAAGTCATGTGGCCAGCATGACTAAGCCGCTTCTGGCGAACCAGAGCAGCGCACAGAAACACCATTTACCTTCCCACCGGAGCGGTACCTATTTATCTACATGCACTTTGACATGCTTTCAAACTGCTAGGTTGGCAGGAGCAGGGACCAAGCAACAGGAGTTCACCCCGTCTCGGGGATTCGAACCGTTGACCTTCTGATCGGCAAGTCCTAGGCTCTGTGGTTTAACCCACAGCACCACCCACATCCCATTAAGAGTATATGTGTGCCAAAATATGCTCAACCTTTATAAAGGATGGGATTGATTTTGATGGAGGTTTATAGATTAACTATTTGAGATAGCACATGACCTCTCACAAATGGCCTACTAATTCCATTATTTCCAGTTGAGATCCCCCTTCTTGACTTTGTGGCTCATAGCTTGCTTTGTATGTGAGATATGTATGGAACAAATTCTGCCACATGCTGTCCCTGGGCAGGAAATTCACCAGATTTCTAGTGGGAAAGAAAACAAGATGGAGAGCTACCTAGATTTTTCTCTCATCTTCTTCCAGTTGCTTCAAGATCTCCATCCTGCAAATCCATGGATAGGAAATGCCCTTGGGAAAAGCTCCAAAGCATCATTATTTACCCATTTTGGAGAGGATGGTTTTGTTTTCTCCACTTAAGCTAAAATGAAAGCATGAGGACTAAGGCCTAGAATTCTGTTGTGGTGCCTTAGTTCCCATTTTGATTGCCACTTCCTCCTTCCATGGATGAATATTATAAAACAAAAATGCCTCAAGAGTTCATGAAGAAGAGAAGGAAGCACTGTTGCCAAGGGAGCAGTGATTATTGGGTCTATCTGGTTTTTAAAAAACTCAGAGGAGGAATTTTAGAACTATATGTAACATGAAGTATGATCGCCAGAGGAGAAGAAGAAGAGACAGTGCCATTTCTGGAATTGTACCTAAAGGGATGGCAAACAGTAGGGATGACTACCAAGAAAATTTGGAGGGGAAAATTTGCTTAATTTCTAGTGGTTACCTCGGAGCAAGCCTCATGACACACACTGGGGCCCTGAACTGGAAATCTGAATATCACCATTAAGCCAAAACACAATATTCAGGCATTATGGTCAGCTTGATGGAGGTGGGTGGTTAGAGGGCACAGCTAGGAAACTGTGGAGAAGGGAAGGAAAAGGGCTACAGCCAGTAAAGCTTCCATGTTCCTTCTTATGGGCTACTTGTTCCTCTACCCACCAGAAGAATATGGAGTCTAGCATTCAGAGACCAGAGGGAAATGGACTCTGACTATATTACAGTAGCAGGGACCAAGCACAGGGCAGCCACCATTTTTGGATGTTCAGGATTCTCTTAAATTGTGCCAGGAAACATCCAGAATAAATACAAATTATTTATATGACTCAGAGCTTCACCTAACCTTGCTGCCACCTCACCTTGTCCCATCCCTGTCCTGGCAAATGTAGCACCACCATTGCTTGGAGGAGGTAGCTGCCCCTCTGTCCCACCCCATGGTGCTGCTGGGGCAGAGTTGGCATCTGGGTTTGGTATAGAGTCTACTTCCTGTGTCCATGACTATGATCAGTTATGGGCTGACCTTCCTTTGATCAATCTTTCTCCTGTGCAATTATTTCATTGGAGCAAAAGGACACATACTATTTTAGCCTTTCTCTTTATGCTGCTTTCGTTTGTTTGTTAAAGAACTTATTTACCAGTTTTCTGTCCAGTCAATGAAATTTGCAATAAATTATCACTTTGCCATATTATGCACAAGTTACAGAAAGTCCATGGCATGTTCTTCCTACGTTAAAAAAAATGTAGTCAAGCAGATGGGGCATGTTATAGTCTTAAAAGAAAAATATGAAAATTGTTATCAACCTTCAAGACCTTGTTCTTCTGCTTAGCCACGTGTATTACTTACATTTTAATTTAATTTGCATAAGTTCCCTGTATGCAGAGTCCCTGTTTAGTACATTTATGAGATTTCCTATGAACTTCGTGCTTTCCTTACTAAAAGGGGATATATTATTCAGTCATTTTGACTACGCCATTCATCAAGCTACTAGGTTGCATGTAATCTTGACTGCATAAATAATTTATTGTTTACTGTAGCTCGCTATATAGAATATGTTGTGCAAATTCCACTTAAAATAATCAAGAGATTAATTACTTGATTGAACTTTACTTATTAAGCTAAAACAATTCTTTAAAAGATTTGAGAAGACTTGGCGTTCTACCATAAGTTTAGCTACCATTGGATGGGAAATAATTTTATCAGGAGATGGAACCAGATCTAACCAAAATATATCTATTACTGGGGTATTTCAAATTGTCATTTTCCTCTTAGAAACAATTGTCAAAGCATCCATTACTGAAAAACTATGACTCCTAACACAATGATTTCAGGGGACATTAAAGGATGCCAAGCAGGAAGGAGGGATAACTCATATTATTCTCTGGCTCAGAATAAAATGCTAGCCAGAGAAGAAATTCTGGGGCTATAACACTCACTTTGCACTTTGCATTATGAGCTGCTAAAAACTGAGTTCCTAAGCCTCAGATATGCAGATGACATAACATTGATGGCAGAAAGTGAGGAGGAATTAAAGAACCTTTAAATGAGGGTGAAAGAGGAGAGCACAAAATATGGCTTGAAACTCAACATCAAAAAAACGAAGATCATGGCCACTGGGCCCATCACCTCCTGGCAAATAGAAGGGGAAGAAATGGAGGCAGTGAGAGATTTTACTTTCTTGGGTTCCATGATCACTGCAGATGGTGACAGCAGCCACAAAATTAAAAGACGCCTGCTTCTTGGGAGAAAAGCAATGACAAACCTAGACAGCATCTTAAAAAGCAGAGACATCACCTTGCCAACAAAGGTCCGTATAGTTAAAGCCATGGTTTTCCCAGTCGTGATGTATGGAAGTGAGAGCTGGACCATAAAGAAGGCTGATCGCTGAAGAATGGATGCTTTTCAATTCTGGTGCTGGAGGAGACTCTTGAGAGTCCCATGGACTGCAAGTAGATCAAACCTCTCCAAACCTCTCCAAGAAGATCAAACCTCCAGGAAATCAGCCCTGAGTGCTCACTGGAAGGACAGATCCTGAAGGTGAGGCTCCAAGACTTTGGCCACCTCATGAGAAGAGAAGACTCCCTGGAAAAGATGGAAAAGACCCTGATGCTGGGAAAGATTGAGGGCACAAGAAGAAGGGGACGACAGAGGACAAGATGGTTGGATAGTGTTCTCGAAGCTACCAGCATGAGTTTGCTTAACTGCGGGAGACAGTGGAAGACAGAAGTGCCTGGTGTGCTCTGGTCCAGAGGGTCACGAAGAGTCGGACACGACTAAACGACTAAACAACAACAACAAGAAGCCATTATTAGCCATCACCTAATTTCTATCTGCTGAACCTGTATCAGAGACATATGACGACTATCTGTTGTTTTGCTTGGCCATAAATTGAAGACCTGGACCCAAAGTTTCGAATGAAACTATTTTCTCTGAGCATCAAAATACAAAATGTATAATTAGGATAGCATTAAGATCTGGCAGGGAACTTTGATTACATATGCAAAAAAGGCTGTTACAAATAATATCTACAATACACCCGATGTTATACAAACATAATATAAAAATAATTCCATGCACAGGCACTCATTCTTTTGGGATCATGTGTGCCGAGATATTAAATTGTGTGGTGTCAAAGGAGTGAAGAAAGTCGTGCTGAGCTGAAACTTCATTTAATTTTCCTGAAGATATCATATCCACATGAAAAACAGATGTGATTTTTCTCTTGATTTTTTAATGGGTAATTAAAAAAAAACTTCACCTGGGGAGGGGCAGCAATACCACTGTTTAAGGTGGTCAAGGGGCGGAAGTGGTTAGCTTAAAACAAAAAATGGTAAAACAAGATGCCAAACTGCTCACACCATCAAGAAACCCTCTCTGCCTCTTCCCACCAGTCGTACTTGTTAGATTTTTGAATAATCCATTATGTCTTATGTCTTTATTGCGGTCTAAAGACCCACAAAACAATTTCAAAACAAGATACAGTTAAAATGACCAGACCCAACAGACAGATGGAAGAAACCAAGGCAGTCATTTTGTTTTATCTAGGGCAAAATGATCTTTGTTTCCTATAACCTCCGAAAGAAACTTTGCCACGGCCAGTGTAATATCATTTGACCTGTCTTCCAAAAGATATTTAATATGGGAGGCTTCGGATTTTCCAGGCAATTTTGCCAGTAAGGGTTTGACCAGTTGATCCCTTGCTTGCTCATATTGCCCACAATGCAGTAGGATATTGTCAGGGGCTCAGGAGCAGAGGGGCAGGAAAGGGAGGGATTAGAGACCGATGGGGAGGAATCCGAGGGAGAAGTTAGCGATGATAGCCGCCCGAGGTCTCTAAGTCTCTCCAGCGAATCGGAGGATTCACAGAAAGGGGCTCCCGTGGGCAGAGCTAGGGGGGTGCCAAAGGGAACACCCCAGGAAGGAGGGGCCAGAGGGGACTCAGAGAGCAGCAGCTGGAAATCGGGACCAGCTTCCCCACCAGAGAGCAGCAGCTGGAAATCGGGACCAGCTTCCCCACCGGAGAGCAGTAGGGGGGAGGAGTCCCAGGCATCGGCGCCAGGCAGCTCTCCGGCAGCGGAAGGACGTGAGTCGGGGTTGGCCACGCCTGCGTCAGAGAGCGAGGAAACGGTAGAAAGGAGGGTCGGAGACAGCGCGCGCGCGCCAAGTTCAAATGTACAAGAGGGTGGCGCAATGAGCAGCCCGGAAAGGGAGCCAGGTCCTAAAGCCCGCCGAAAGGAGGGGGAGGAGTCCGAGGGGTCTGCATCCGAAGCGTCCAGGAAGGAAGGGACCCCGGGGGGTGGTAGGACCCAGAGGCGAAAGGAGAGACGCAAGAGGTGGAGTAAGGCTAGAGTCTTAAGCTGGTGTACAGGGGGCGGAGACTCAGATGGAGCTTCGCCGATCTAGGGTCTAGACGTAGAGACGCACGCTAGGGTTTGGAAATGGAAACTACATTTCAATAAAGACTTTTGTACAGTTCTACTGGCTAGCGTTGGTCCTCTGTGAGCTGGGACCTAGAGGCAGTCTCTGACAGATATGCTTCCTACAATCGATGTATGGGAACATAAACAAAGCCTATTCTGATAGGGGATGCCTCTCAGCCTGCCATTTAGAACTTCTGAGGGAAATACATTTAGTCTGGCTTTGGTAAATAAATGCCAATAGGTAGGTATAGACAAATTCCTAAGTTATGAGGGTATCTGAAAATCGTACCCATATTGGATTCCAGCTGTGACTGGGCTACAAATTACTGTATTTTTTGCTCTATAAGACTCACTTTTTCCCTCCCAAAAAGTAAGGGGAAATGCGTGAGCATCTTATGGAGCGAATGCAGGCTGCGCAGCTATCCTAGAAGCCAAATCCCTCTTGCTGTTCTGGCTTCTGAGATTCAGAATATTATTTTTTCTTGTTTTCCTCCTCCAAAAACTAGGTGCGTCTTATGGTCTGGTGCGTCTTATAGAGCGAAAAATACGGTACATAAGACTGGGGTCGCAGGTTGCTATGTGAGAAGTCCCAAAGCCTTTGCCTCAGGGATTCAAGGGCAGTGTTGTAACCCAGATGATATAAGAGGGATGATGGCAGTCCAATTGAGGTGGCTTTTCTGGTCATAGTTTTCAGCCATGACATCACATGACTCCAGGAAGTCCCTCCAGGAAGTGTGGCTTGAAAGCACCTTTCCACACTTCCTAGAGTGGCTTGAGAGTGACATGACACATGTTCCTCCCTTCTGGAAGCATGGCTGTCCATTTCCCAGACAAACTTCCTGGAGTGGCTTGGGAACATTGTGGCATCATTTTGCATCCTGTTGTTGTTGTTTAGTCGTTTAGTCATGTCTGACTCTTCGTGACCCCATGGACCAGAACACGCCAGGCACTCCTGTCTTCCACTGCCTCCCACAGTTTGGTCAGACTCATGTTTGTGGTTTCGAGAACACTGTCCAACCATCTCGTCCTCTGTCGTCCCCTTCTCCTTGTGCCCTCCATCTTTCCCAAGTGTTGCATCCTAACACTTGGAAACTATTGGAGTAAGTGCAGGTAGCGGGAAGAAGCAGAGAAAACCTTGTGTGGCTTGGGAGCAGCAATGGGACTCTTGCTTTCAAGTTTTAAAAAGAGCTCCAAGTCCTTGGCTGCCCTGTCTAGCTAAAGAAAATGGCAACTCAATTCTCCCCATGTGTGAATGTAGCTGTGTGCATTTTGAAAATTCTTCATGAAAATTCCTCACCTTTTTAGCGAGAATTTCTCCTAATGAATATACTTTATATGCCATTTATGTCAAAGTTTCGCCAGCAGTTTCCCTAATGTAACACATTTTTGTATGTTGTTTTCACTAACAGCTTCATGTTTACGTATACTTTATTCTAAAACATGCATTTTTGTAAAGTTTTTTTTCGGTTGGAGCACCGCATTGCAAAATTCGGATAGCTGTGAATTTAGAAGAATAGCTGTGTTTCAGTTCTTATAATGTTTTGGAAAGTGATTCGGCTTTAAATGCATACCAAATCAAAATTCTCTCCTCTTTTTTTAAAAAAGAAAATCCAGTTTTTGTTTCCATAATTGATAAGATGTTTTATTGTTATCAGAGTTTCTAGGCCTCAGTTATGTTCTGTATTAAAATAAGAAATGAAGTTCCATTAATAAGTAAGCAGTTCTTAATGGGCACCTCTGACTCTCTACAGCACCGTCCAGTTGCACAGAGTTATTAGGAATTGTGGATATTTATTCCTGCCATTATACATTTTCTGCTGTTTGAATAGAGTTCTTTTAAAAAAACAAAACAAAAAATAACACACTTTAGTTTCTTTGAATTATGCCCTTAGGTTAATTTTCAGCTCACATTCCACTTACTCTGCAACTTTGCATTTTTGACATTGACCTTTGATAAGCAGTAACCTATCAAGCGATATTTTAATACACACTGATTTCCCTTGTCTTCTTTGGCAACAGTATTCTTAAAATGTGTGGAAGAACAAGTGATGCATGACCTTCTAAGGCTGTCTATCCTTCCTCTAGCTGTTTTTTTCTTAGCATGCATGGAACATTCCTACAAAGGGGAAGAATAAACCTGCTGTCTTCAGCTAATATATGATTCAGCCATACTTGAATCACTTTTAAGTACCATTTTAAACTTTTGTTTGAAAGTATTGCTGTTATTGTGTTGGGTTGCCAGATGTCTGGAATTTCC
The DNA here is from genome assembly GCA_034642415.1 of Podarcis siculus. Taxonomy (NCBI): domain Eukaryota; kingdom Metazoa; phylum Chordata; class Lepidosauria; order Squamata; family Lacertidae; genus Podarcis; species Podarcis siculus. Next base: position 1,950,851 of record JAXCMG010000032.1, on the reverse strand, counting down.
TGGACATAGCCGGAATACTGCAGTCGGAAGCAGTGTTTGGGCAGAAATTTCATTTCAAAAAAATTTCATTTCAAAAAAAGCTCAACAATTTTTGTGTCCAGATTTTCACTTTTTGAAATACGGCAACCCTATTATAGTGGAGTAAAAAGGATAAAGGGACCCCTGACCATTAGGTCAAGTCATGACCGACTCTGGGGTTGCGTCGCTCATCTCGCTTTATTGGCCGAGGGAGCCGGCATCCAGCTTCCGGGTCATGTGGCTAGCAGGACTAAGCCGCTTCTGGCGAACCAGAGCAGTGCACGGAAACGCCGTTTACCTTCCCACTGGAGCGGTACCTATTTATCTACTTGCACTTTGTGCTTTCAAACTGCTAGGTTGGCAGGAGCAGGGACCGAGCAATGGGAGCTCACCCCATCGCAGGGATTTGAACCGCCAATCTTCTGATCGGCAAGTCCTAGGCTCTGTGGTTTAACCCACAGCGCCACCCGTGTCCCTATAGTGGAGTAGGAGAGCTGAAAAAAGAATCATATCTGGAAACTAATGCACCCCTTTTGTTTCAGATAATATTTAGTAATGTATTTAGCGTTAACCCTAGAAGTGTATACTTGATTCTGACCAAACTAAGCCTTGTGATGAATATTTTGCTCTAGGAGACTTAGTTTGGTCAGAATTGAATAAACACTTCCAGACTTAACGCTAAATAAATTACTTCTGGTATGTGAGCCACCATAGCTGCTCGAGGGCCGTGAAAATTGTGTCCTGGGATTTTTAGTCTTGTCTACCCATGTGCTAGGGACGCGGGTGGCACTGTGGGTTAAACCACAGAGCCTCTTGGGCTTGCCGATCAGAAGGTTGGCGGTTCGAATCCCCGCAACGGGGTGAGCGCCCGTTGCTCAGTCCCTGCTCCTGCCAACCTAGCAGTTCGAAAGCACGTCAAAGTGCAAGTAGATAAATAGGTACCGCTCCGGCGGGAAGGTAAACGGCGTTTCCGTGCGATGCTCTGGTTTGCCAGAAGTGGCTTAGTCATGTTGGCCACATGACCTGGAAGCTGTACGCCGGCTCCCTCGGCCTGTAAAGCGAGATGAGCACCGCAACCCCAGAGTCGTCCATAACTGGACCTAACGGTCAGGGGTCCTTTTACCTTTACCTTTACCCATGTACTCTCTGAAACCAAAGGAACACATTGGTTGCCGGATGTGAAATATATGGACATTATTTTCAGCTATCCTACCCCACTATTATATTTGCTGTATCTTATTAATGTGGTTCAACTTGTTTTTGTAAATTGCTCTGGAAGCACCACTGAAGGACAGAATGATAGGAGCCAATTCCTAGGGCCCCAACGAAATTATTTGAGGAGGCTGGGTCCCCCCCCCCAAAAAAAAGATGAGGTGTATTGCCATTCAAATGGTGTGTATGCACTGCATCATGAGACTGATTATGTGGGTCAGAGTTTACCGCCCCCCCTGCAATATTTTATTCAAGTTGGCACCCCTGAACAGAAGACAAACCTTTTAATTACATGCATACAATTAAACTATAACCTTGTGCGCTGTCTACTCGGAAGCAAACATCATTGACCTTAGTTGGACTTACTTTCATGCAAATCTGTACAGGATTTCAGTCTAAGTTAGTATTTGCTGTAGCAAAGAAAGAATATCTTCTTTCTCTCCTGAACTGTTATTTTATGCACATGAAGTCTTAATCAAATCAATTAGACCTTCAATCTGGTTACAGCCCTAATCTAATATCTTATTATCACGGCAAGGGTATTTTTTTTCTGAAACTGAAACACCATGGAAGGTATTGTACAAATGGATAATAAAGAGGCTGTTCTTGCACTCAATAATTTGCTTCTGTTAACACAAAAATATCACACCATTATTTTGACAAGATTTAATCTTTCACATCAAATACTGGTGTCCGATGGGAGTTCTGTCTTGCGATTTCAAAGGATCTGAATATTTCAAAAGTTCTATTTCTTAAAACAACAACAGCAACTTTGTGCACCTTAATGCTGAATAGGTGCACAAAGTTTATTTCCCAAGGACTCTAATGAATGCGAATTCTTGTATTTGTTAGGTATAGCTCCATTTGTATTTCTGTAGCTTCTGTCCATTGATTGGATTTTGTATTATCCTGTATTGATCCCTTCCTTTAAAAAAAAAAATCTATTTTCCAGAGTTGCCAGGGATACAGTTCCGGTTCTGTTACAAGAAGGGCTGTTCTCGCCGTGAATAGGAATGCAAAAGGGCTTCAGTGCTCACACTTTCTGCTGCTGATTAGAGATGGGCTCGAATCCAAGCGCACCATTCCTGCCTTTGAATCCGTGCCATTTGCAGCCGCTCACATCCAAAAGGAGTGCTTCAGAGAGGCTATTAAAATGTTCAGGGTGTGTTGATTATGATTGCAGTCAGTAACAGCCATGCAAAGTGTTGAGGAATTAATTGCCTTCTCTCTTGGACAAGGTGGAACATACTAGTTGATGAAGACTATTAAAACTAATTAAGTAGATGCTCAACTACACCAACTGCTATTAAATCTGTTTGTTACAAGGAATGTGTAATGACAGGGACGCCCAGCCCACCACCAGATGCATCATCATTGTGAGTCACTGTACACAATGCAACACAGCCAACACATACTCCTTTTTTTTCAATACCATTTACCTCAGGGAATGCAAACAGAAACCATTTGCACCCCGCTCCCTTCTGGTGTAGTGGTTAGAGTATTGGATTGGGATTCTGGGCATAGCTGTCAACGTTTCCCTTTTTTAAAGGGAAATTCCCTTATTCTGAATAGGATTCCTCACAAGAAAAGTTGACAGCTATGAAGCTCAACATCAAAAAAACGAAGATCATGGCCACTGGTCCCATCACCTCCTGGCAAATAGAAGGGGAAGAAATGGAGGCAGTGAGAGATTTTACTTTCTTGGGCTCCATGATCACTGCAGATGGTGACAGCAGTCACAAAATTAAAAGACGCCTGCTTCTTGGGAGAAAAACAATGACAGACCTAGACAGCATCTTAAAAAGTAGAGACATCACCTTGCCAACAAAGGTCCGTATAGTTAAAGCTCTCATTTTCCCAGTAGTGATGTATGGAAGTGAGAGCTGGACCATAAAGAAGGCTGATCGCCGAAGAATGGATGCTTTTGAATTCTGGTGCTGGAGGAGACTCTTGAGAGTCCCATGGACTGCAAGAAGATCAAACCTCTCCATTCTGAAGGAAATCAGCCCTGAGTGCTCACTGGAAGGACAGATCCTGAAGCTGAGGCTTCAAGACTTTGGCCACCTCATGAGAAGAGAAGACTCCCTGGAAAAGACCCTGATGTTGGGAAAGATGGAGGGCAGAAGGAGAAGGGGACAACAGAGGACGAGATGGTGGGACAGTGTTCTCGAAGCCAGAAACATGAGCCTGACCAAAGTGTGGGAGGCAGTGGAAGACAGGAGTGCCTGGCGTGCTCTGGTCCAGGGAGTCACAAAGAGGTGGACACGACTAAACGACTAAACAACAGCAACAGCAACATGACTCTGGGAGACCAGAGTTCAAATCTCTGGCCAGCCACGAAGCCACTTCCTCTCAGCCTAACCTACCTCACAGGGTTGTGAGGATAAAAAGAGAGAGAGAGATGGAGAGCCATGTGTGCTCTGTGAAGGAAAAGCAGGATATAAATGTAATAAATAATAGGTAAAACAATAACTACTATTGGGGGAAGCTAAACCAGAGCTTTCCAAGGATTTGGGGTGGGGGTGGGGACACCAATGCTATTTATGATCTAAGCCAGGCATAGGCAAACTCAGCCCTTCAGATGTTTTGGGACTACAACTCCCATCATCCCTAGCTAACTGGACCAGTGGTCAGGGATGATGGGAATTGTAGTCTCAAAACATCTGGAGGGCCGAGTTTGCCTATGCCTGATCTAAACATTTGCTCTCCTTGTAGGTCATTTTGGAGCACAATCATATACAATGGTACTTCAGGTTACATACGCTTCAGGTTACACACTCCGCTAAGCCAGAAATAGTACCTCGGGTTAAGGACTTTGCTTCAGGATGAGAACAGAAATCATGCAGCGGCAGCAGGAGGCCCCATTAGCTAAAGTGGTGCTTCAGGTTAAGAACAGTTTCAGGTTAACAACGGACCTCCGAAACAAATTAAGTACTTAACCCGAGGTACCACTGTAGAATCATAGAATTCTAGAGCTGGAAGGGACCATGAAGATCATCTAGTCCAACCCCCTGCAATGCAGGAATCTTTTGCCCAACGTGGGGCTCAAACCCACAGCCCTGAGAATAAGAGCCTTTCCTTCCTGCACAATGAAGAAAATGTTATGTCAGATGGAAATGCGCTGGCCTGTCACTGTGCTTGAGACATGTACAGTAGTACCTCGGGTTAAGAACTTAATTTGATCTGGAGGTCCGTTCTTAACCTGAAACTGTTCTTAACCTGAAGCACCACTTTAGCTAATGGGGCCTCCTGCAGCCACCACGCGATTTCTGTTCTCATCCTGAAGCAAAGTTCTTAACCCGAGGTGCTATTTCTGGGTTAGCGGAGTCTGTAACCTGAAGCGTCTGTAACCTGAAGCGTCCGTAACCTGAAGCCTCTGTAACCCGAGGTACCACTGTAGTTCTTAATGAGGTTTTTCTTTCTGTGCTACATGAACACGTTCTTCTCTCTCCTGCCCTCACATGCAAGAGCAAGGTCTTTTTTCATAGGTATCACATACATTCAGAATGCCATGCTGTGCCCTGCTATGTTTCCCTTCAGATTTCCCCCTTTTTATCCCCCACCTGTTTCTCCCCTTCTTTCTGCCCCCCGTACCCGTGTTTTGAATATGCCACTGTAGTTTCTTGCAGCTTATACCCCCCCCCCCTCTTTTCCTCTAGTGCTCCCTTTCCTCCTTTTCCACATGGGATCATTTCTCAAGCTTTTTCTTCTTCTCATTACAGATTTATGAGCATCTTGGATGCATTCCATCCACAGGGTACATCTCTCCATTGTTGTGGCAATCACTTTGTCTTAGTACATTTTATATCATAATCTCATGAGCCTTGAGTTATCGGCTGCTGCAATGAAAGGGTATTTGTTTCCCTCTGTCAATTAGTTGTGCCTTGAGGCCCATAGCCTCCTTACGAGAACGACACCTCTGGTCCTTTCCTTGTTTTTCAGAGCTGATCCGAACATTTCTTCTACATTTGCCCCCAATTCCCTATTGTGTAATGAGGAAAACACAACAATTATCAAAGGAGAGAGAAAATTGTTTGGTGAAATTCTCATGAATAGCGTTCAAGGCTTTTTATGCTTTTATTTTCTGTGGATGGGGTTTTTTGGGGGGTGATGTTGTCATTTTCATTCTAAATATCCTTCCTTTTGTGGCCCTGCAATCTGTTGTCTTCTCTGGTGGTGACGCTTCCTGGAAATCCAGCTTGGGGCATTTCTATAGGCACAGGAAAACCGGAAAGCTGTCAACTGGGTTCCCAACAGCTGTTCAGTGTTGGTGGCTTTTAAAGTGAAACCCTTCGCCTTAGAAAAAAAAAATCCACACCATTTTTTAAAAAAAGGAAGAAGGATGAACTTCCCTTAAAACCAAATTTGGATGGAAGGATGGAAGACTGAAGAAATCCCAACTAAAGAATCATGGCAAGAAAAATTGATGGACTATGCAGAACTGGCAAAACTGACATATAAGCTATGGGACAAGGATAACTGTGACTTTAAGGATGAATGGGAACCTTTCACAAAGTATCTGAAGACGAAACAAAGCGAAATGGACTCCTTGGCAGGTTTTGAATAAACATTCACAACTTTTTTTTTATTGATAATAATTAGCTAAATAGTTTGAGGATCTATACAACTTTGTAACATGCAGAAAATAGCATTATTGGAGAAACCAAAGACTGGAACTGAGGGAAGTGGGTGGTGTGGGGTGGGGGGATGGGTTTTGTGGGGGGGAGGGGGGAGGGAGAAAAATGGCAGGGGGGAATAAGGATATGTTTTTGGATAATATGTTTTATTATAACTTTGAATAAAAACAAAACAAAACCAAATTTGGCAAGTGCATTGATTTAAGCCCAGAAGGCAGATTTGGTGGTGGGGAAAAGCTGGGCAGTTGCAGAAGAAATGAAATTGCCTCCCTCTTGAAGGTTTTCCTGCAACTCACAGGACCTGTGTTGTCTGGAGAAACCAGAATTCCCAACTGGAAGACAAGCCAGGACGCCCATTCTACTCCTAAAGAAAAAGCTCCTTCCAAAGCAGGCTACCATAGAAAAAGTTGCCTCATCAGATTTCCATGTGAAAAGAGTTATGGACATTTCTATAGGAAGTGTAGGAAAATTCAGAGCTGGAAGAGAAAGCTTCTAACAAACTCGTTGGAGAAAAGGCAGCCTTCCGCTATGGTAGAAGGAACAAATAATGATCACCTAGATCATCTGCTGAGGCTGAACATGGAAGTCTTAATAGAAACTGACCAACCCCCTCTTCTCATTCCTGAAAAGGTACTATCCCCAAAGGTACAAGTAGTGTCTAACATGCCAAAGTTCATGTTTCGAAACTCTTCCTGAGTCATCTTATAAGACGGATACCAATTCAGATCATTACTCATCTCGCCCAGTTATTTGGAACCCTTTTTTCCCAATTTCTAATTAAGAAAATTATATAATTATATATAAAATTATATACAGTCTCCAAAGAGAAAAGAACATAGCATTAAGTTTATGGCGCCATTTTACATGTTCTTAAAACATTGGCAGTCCATATATGTTCTCCACAGACAGGTTTGTGACATGGGTGTAACCAGGGGAATGGGGCAGCTGCCCCCCCCCCCCATATCAAGCAGATAAATAAAAATACTTAACTAAATGACCAACTGAGTCACCGATAGTTTGGTTCTGCCCCCTCCCCCCAAAATCCTGGCAACGCTCATGATTTGTCAGGCTGGTGGGAGACCTTTACTTTCTTTCCCCCTTACATATGAAAAGAAGGGAGACCAGGTTTAATCAAAGGTACCTATATTCTTTTATAACCCTTTTTGCAACTCTTCTAAGCCCAGTTCTGAACTAGTTTTATCTCAAATATTACTGAACCATATCTCAAGAGGCAGCTTCGCCTGGGATTTCTAGTGATCAACAGACATTATCTGGAACCCTTTGAGACAAACAAATGTCTCCACAGTGCTGATTTAACTGTTATTTCTTTAAGCAAAGGGGAGGAATGTGCAGATATGTCCATTATCTAGCTCAGGCATAGGCAAACTCCGGCCCTCCAGATGTTTGGGACTACAATTACCATCATCCCTAGCTAAGAGGACCAGTGGTCAGGGATGATGGGAATTGTAGTCCCAAACATCTGGAGGGCCGAAGTTTGCCAATTCCTGATCTAGCTATAAGGCAGTCCTCCACTAATACCAATAAAATGATTTCCATGTGCACAATATGACCTTTTATCAACGTCCTCATCTTGGGCATGTCCTGCACCCTCCCCAAATGTGCTGCCCTAGAAGAGATTTAGGGGGTATACAGAAGGAGGAGCGGGGAATAATATTCTGCTGTTCCTTGTGCTGACAACAAAAAATGTAGTGCTACATTGGATTCCACCTGCAGTAACTAAATGGAGCCAGACTTGGTTGTATCAGGTTGTAACCAGGTGGTTTTTGTTTCTGTTCTGTTCTTGTTTAAGAGAGACAATAACATATTTGTCTAGCATCCTGACTAGTGTGTTCTCTAAGCTTCCATGACAACCTCGTTTCCTTATTGCTTCAAATTTATGGATCCACTCTCTCCCCCCAAACCGAATTCACTAAGTTGTTTATGATGAAGTATTTGGCCCCTCTACTCATAGCAGAAACGCACAACGGTGCCTCAATCCATCCTGATATTTGTTCACACTTTCATCTAGTATTTTCCATTCCTCTGGTTTATTTCTCACAAGTCTCTTTTTCCTTTCAGCAAATATATGGGTGCTTTTTTTAAAAAAAAAGGTATATCACAGTGCCACAACAGACATACATATCTCAGCCATGAACAGTTATTTACAAATCAATTACCTTACCTGTGTGTTCAGTTCCAAGGTTAATGAATTTCTAGAAGGATAGCCCTGTTAGTCTGTTGCAGCAAATACAGTTAAGAGTCCTGTGGCACCTTAAAGACAAAGTTAATGAGGTGTCTAATGACCCATCACAAGGGCATCTACGGCTGCCGTTCTAACCATGTCTACTCAGAATTCAATGAGGATTATGCCAAGGTAAATGGGGTTAGGATTGCAGTCCACCCTACTATCTTTCATGGTGATGGATAAATTTGTCATGTTGTCTCATTTTCCTCACTCAGGTATCTGGAAGGGACAGGCTAGCACCCTGCTGATGTTCTGCCCTTTGTGTCCTGGATCATATGACTCAGTGTAATGCAACTTAATCACATATGCCTTTCTCATTACAACATTTCATTTAATAAATGCATATATAATACTGAAAATGGGACGCGGGTGGCTCTGTGGGTTAAACCACAAAACCTAGGACTTGCCGATCAGAAGGTCGGCGGTTCGAATCCCCACGACGGGGTGAGCTCCCGTTGCTCGGTCCCTGCTCCTGCCAACCTAGCAGTTCAAAAGCATGTCAAAGTGCAAGTAGATAAGTAGGTGCCACTCCAGCAGGAAGGTAAATGGTGTTTCTGTGCGCTGCTCTGGTTCGCCAGAAGCGGCTTAGTCATGCTGGCCACATGACCCGGAAGCTGTACACCGGCTCCCTCAGCCAGTAAAGATAGATGAGCGCCGCAAACCTAGAGTCAGCCACGACTGGACCTAATGGTCAGGGGTCCCTTTACCTTTAATACTGAAAATAGTTTAATATGTGTTGGAATGTAACACTCAATATGACTTATGTTTTAAATGGCTTTTGGAACAAAGATTTAGGGGATGGGTGGTCAAAAATGAGCAGTCAAGTCCAAATGGCTGTCCCCACATTAACAGAAGGGGTTCAGATAAAGGACACAGGAGCACAGGTAAAGTTTCCAGGTCCTGGAAGAAATCATTTTTTCCCATGTGAACAAACATAATGAACAATGGATTCTGTTCACAGTAGGAAATTGATTATGGCTGCAACTCTATCCCCACTTACCTGGGAGTAAGTCAGATTGAATTTAGTGAGACTTACTTTTGAGTAGACACATATAAGCTTCATCCCTCAACAAACAACTCACAGAAAATCAACAAAACACTTCAGAAAAAAAGAAAAGCAATGAGGCAAAGTGGCCACCACACTTCAATAAATATGTAAACAGCATCTATTGCAAAGCAATTTACACATCAATTGAAGTATAATGTGTTCATGTTAAAAACCAAAACTATTTTTTTTTAAATCCTTTTACTGTACATACCACATTTTTCACTCTGTAAGACGCACCAGACCATAAGACGCACCTAGTTTTTGGAGGAGGAAAACAAGAAAAAAAAAATTCTGAATCTCAGAAGCCAGAACAGCAAGAGGGATCGCTGCGCAGTGAAAGCAGCGATCCCTCTTGCTGTTCTGGCTTCTGGGATAGCTGCGCAGCCTGCATTCGCTCCATAAGACGCACACACATTCCCCCTTACTTTTTAGGAGGGAAAACGTGAGTCTTATAGAGCAAAAAATACAGTATATATCAATATGACATACCTTTATGGTTGGGGAGTAGTTGACTTTCCTCCCAGACAAAGAAACTGAGGGATTATAAATAAGAGTCCTTCATAGGGGAAGGCATAGATCCATGTTAAACAGGTTTCAATACACTTCCCAAATCATTGTGACTGGAGCGCCATGGGGAAAGAATTCCTTCCCCTCTCAAGCTCTGGGTATTTCCCAGTCAGCTGAGACTACAGGCTGGATGTGAAGCTTAATGAGACTCTGGTACAACTTGGGAAGATCCCCAGTTAACTGTGTGGTCTGACATGGAAATATGATAACTTTCCCCAAATCACCCCAGTTCATCTCATAATTTGGGGTACACAGAGAGCTGATGGACACCCCTGTTATTTGTTATTCAACTCTGGTTATCAGTAACCAAGCAATGCAATTCTACACACATTCTCTTTTAACCTAAAAGCAGTTCCTATTAATACTTGATCTGTTTATGTAAATCCTACTCAGGGGGTTTTTTCCTATAATTTTGTGCTGCTTTAAAATTCACAGCTTGATCTCAGAAGCATGAACACTATAATCATTTTGATTTATATTTGCAGTTATTTAAATTATACAGCTTCCACCCACCATAAATCCTTGAGAAAGATCTCCCTGAAAGAGCAGTTGTGATATATTGTTGCAATCCTTTGCACACTCACTTTGGCCTCATTGAATTCAGTTGGATTTACTTCTGAGTAGATATACTATAATTGGGCTGCACGATGGATTGATCAGCTAATTAGCAAGATCCAGAGCTGTGTTTTGCCAATACTATCAGTTGGGGAATTGATTGATCCAGGGCCTGGTACTATGATCGGTGTGTGGTTGAACCAACTGAGAACAGTGACCACACTGCTATTGAATTCAACATACATGGAAGTGGAAGTCCAACACAGTCACCCTTGACTTTAAGAGAGGAAACTGTTCAAAAACGAGCAGACTGGCTAAAGGGAAACTGAAAGGGAAAGGTGAAGTCAAGTAGCTTCCAAATGCTTGGACATGATTCAGAACCACAGTCATAGAAGCTTAGAAGGAATGTAGGAATATGTACCACCAAGTCAAAGAGGGTGCCAACATGGGAACAAACTGCACATTGGGCAGTAGCCAACTAGGTTTCATTGAGTGTAGAGCTACTGGAACTAATGCATGTGACTCATATTCATTAATTTAAGTGGGTCTACTCTGAGTAAAACCTAGTTGAATACAAGCCACGAGAAGAAATTCAATGCAGTGCTAAGAAGATCATTCCATCAACACAAGAATTTCTGCTTGTCTGATGGAATGATCTACCTTCTCCTTCCCCTGTGTGCTGCTCTGGGGGTTCTGTTGCCTCCCAGAATAATTTGGGGTGGGCATGGGAGCACGTGGTGGTGAGGAGCCCCATTCAGTGGCGGAGCATATGCCTGTGCTCCCAAGGGGGGTGGGGCATGGAGGGTGCCCTCCCAGATGCGGGATAGCCACTTGGATGCATGGAGCAGCACATGCGCCCTGCAGCTGGGGAAGGAGCAAGCCGCCGATGGTGGACATTCGGCGAGCCACCGGCCCGCAACTCCCAAGCCTCCCCGAGCTGTCAAAACGAAGGGGGAAGGGGGAAATACCACTGGCAAAGCGGGGCAGCTTCCCCTTCCCCTGACGGCTCGGGATAGGCTTGGGAGTCGTGGGTGGGTGGCACGCCAAATGTCACCATCCTCAGCGAAGACACCCGGGGTGGTCTGCCCCCACCACACACCCCTTCATCTGCCCCTGGCCCCATTATTCTAGAAAGCCTTGTACAGGACCAGTTAGTCAAATCCAGTCCTTTAGGTTTCATCATTGCTTCCTTTTTCTATTATTCAGGTGTGCAGGGGGGACAATTTCTTTCAGGAATGAAGCACATGGGAACGATCCCACCCAATAATAATAATAATAATAATAATAATAATAATAATAATAATATTTATTTATTTATACCCCGCCCATCTGGCTGGGTTTCCCCAGCCACTCTGGGCGGCTTCCAACAAAACACTAAAATAAAATAACCTATTAAACGCTTCCCTCAACAAGGCTGCCTTCAGATGTCTTCTAAACGTCTGGTGGTTATTTTTCTCTTTGACATCTGGTGGGAGGGCGTTCCACAGGGCAGGTGCCACCACCGAGAAAGCCCTCTGCCTGGTTCCCTGTAACCTCACTTCTCGCAGGGAGGGAACCGCCAGGAGGCCCTCAGCGCTGGACCTCAGTGTCCGGGCAAACCAAGGAGGTGGAGACGCTCCTTCAGGTATATTGGACCGAGGCCGTTTAGGACCGACCCTAGCATGTTCAGAACAAAATTACCTACTTCACACAGCTAAAACGCTTAGGGGGTGAACTCCTCGTTGTCATCAATGGTAAGGTGTCTGAAGCATTTCAATCACATGCAAAGAGGCAGCTAGACAACTGAGTGAAAGGTGTGCTAAAGAAGGATAAGGATGTTACAGAGAAGCTGGAAGATGTTTTGCATCTCTCTTCATAGTGGGTCCAACCACGGATGACTCTGGGGTTGCGGTGCTCGGTTTTTGATGTTTCCGAAGCCGAATGGGCTTCCGGAACTGATTTCGCTCGAGAACCGAGGTGCCACATGAATGTGTGTGGAGTGGGTAGACAATGCAATGAAAGAGTTTCCTCTGTTCAGTGCCCACCTGAAGCAGAAACAAATACAGGATTGGAACCCTTACTCAACCAAGCTGGGAGAATGGCCCTGGGAGGACTACTTCCAGGTCACCTCCTCCCTGTGAGAATGAGCCACTGTTGAACTGAAGGGCATGGAGGCCATGTGGTTGTGGTGGGTTGGATCCTCACACAGAAGAACAACCCAAAGGACTGGAGTTCTTAGTCCATCGAGCTAAGAAGACAGGGGAGACACAATGCTGAGAGGGTGACTTCTGGGCTGCCTCTCTGAAAATGTGTGTCACTGCTGGTGTTGCACCATGAGGAGATGTGAGGCTAATTGCACACTTCATGTCACACTTTTGGAGAGCAAGTGATTTCCCCAGAAAGAGGAACACAGAAGTATTTTTATGGATGGCTGTATCAAGCAAGATCTTACTGACACAATGTGATTTTTCTTCACTCCTTTGGGGGGGCCTGTTTTGGAAGGTTGGTCACATTAATCATACTGATTGGGAGTGGGAGTGATGCTGCCACTATTTTCCTCTCTCAACAGGTCTGCTGAAAATACTTTTTTTTGTTTAAATGCGTTTTTTTGAACCTTCTTGATTTCTTCTTGACTCCAAGAAGTGAATAATGAAGTTAATGAACTAATGAACTAACAAGAACTAATGTCTGAGTAAATGATGAGATGAATGAACTAATTACTTCTGGATCTAAAGCTATGACTATGAGACTCTGTTGTTACCGGACAGAACAGAACTTTTTTCTTTGATCTTGATTGTGATTAATTGATAATATATAAGTGATGAATTAGATGACTGATGAACTAATGAACTAACACTATCACTGGCATTAAGAAAAGCATTGTTTTGTGCTGTACATTTATCAAGTATAGTTCAGGAAATCCTTACACCACAAACATAACATGTTGTGACTTTTTGAAAACTGGCGCTTTTTTGGATAATTTGATTAACTACGGCATTTTTCATTACTTCTACTAAAATGCAGTAGTTGATCAAATTAGCAAGAAATGGAGCGAAAAAACAGTGCCAATTTTTAGTAACAGTAGTAGTTTCTTTTTTATTTTTTAAAATTCTGCTTTTTCCTATCTTTATTCATGTTGGCTTCAGTTCTTTGGTGATATGATTAAATATTGGAATTTTATAAAATTCTTAGATATTACAGACCCTTCAGCAAGAGCTATGAATGGCATTTTAGGAAAAAAAGAGAATGCCAGATATCTGCAAAGTTGCTATTTTTTAGTGATTAGAAAAGAAAGGGAAATCTGTATCAGTGCAAATACCAGGCAAACACATTTCATTGTTGAATTACATTTACTTTAAAAATCCAACTGTTTTAATTAGATCAGTTAATGGATATTGTTGTTTTTTTGGCAATGTTACTTTGTTGACGTTTTGTTTATTTTTTAAATAGATGTTTTAGTAGCTGTTTTATTGTTTCATTGCGTTACTGTAACTCCCTCCCCCCTCTGGGACACCAGAATGGAAGGTGGGTAGGAAATGCAGCTCATAAAAAAATAAAAAAAACAAATAATCTGTTTAGGTGAACCCTGATTGCATTAAGAGAAGGAAAATAGGGTATAATATTTAGAAGAGATTAATACAATCGATTATATAAAGTAGGAAAGAAAATTAAAGCATCAGTTATGCTCATTCATGTGGAAAAGGCTTTCCAATGGTGTAGAATGACCTTTTTATTCGTTTATTTCAAATATTAGAATTTTTATGGGCTTGTTGTAAATTTTGGAAAAGGGATTAAATAATTTTCCTTTATATAATAAAGCTAATTAATAGACTGCTAACTTCACTGTTTACTCAATCCACAGGTGCCAGAGAAGGGTGTCCTCTGTTGCCATATTTTCCCCCAATAAATATTTAAAACAATCTCTTATAGCACTAAGGGACAACCCTAAGGTAAATACTATTTTGGGGATATGCCAATGACAAAGTGAATGAAAGGATCACTAATTTTTGAGGTTGGCTGTAGGGTTTGGAGGACCTGAAGGATAGAAAATCAATGTGGATACATTCTTTTCTCCTCATCAATATAGTTTTACATGCCGTTGAGAATGAAAGACCTGAATATAAAGGTAAAGGGACCCCTGACCATTAGGTCCAGTCGTGGCCGACTCTGGGGTTGTGGCGTTCATCTCACTTTATTGGCCGAGAGAACAGGTGTACAGCTTCCGGGTCATGTGGCCAGCATGACTAAGCCGCTTCTGGCGAACCAGAGCAGCGCACGGAAATGCCATTTACCTTCCCGCCAGAGCGGTACCTATTTATCTACTTGCACTTTGACGTGCTTTCAAACTGCTAGGTTGGCAGGAGCAGGGACCGAGCAACAGGAGCTCACCCCGTCGCAGGGATTCGAACCACCGACCTTCTGATCGGCAAGTCCTAGGCTCTGTGGTTTAACCCACAGCGCCACCCGTGTCCCTATATTGATTTCTTCTCATCAATATAGTTTTACATACCGTTGAGAATGAAAGACCTGAATATAGATATCTAGAAATGGGAAAAGATACTGAGGAAGGGGCTTGCGGAAGAATTGCGGAAATATAAATATGCAACTTCTGTCTTCTTAATGGAAAACTCCATCAAATTATCAGCACAATAAATAGTATATGACCCCTCTCAGGTTATCCAAAACGTAGCAAGTGTGCGCTGGCTCTGTGTGTGAGCTGTATAATGAGGGGAATTAGTGTGATTCCCTCCTGAGCAAGGGATGTTGGCAAATTCTCAGGGAAATCGGAGCAGAAATTACAGATGTTCACTTACTCTTCACATGTCTGGATCGGAAATTATGCCAGAGAATACTATCAGTACTTGCTGCTGCTGTTTTCAGTCTGCAAATGAAATTTAATTAATGATGTGCCCCATCATTTGTACTGTGTTTCCTCTGCATCAAAACGAACAGCCTTTGTGTTGAAATGAGTATCGCGGAATAACGTCTGATATTGTATTTAATCATGTAAAACTCTACTACAGCGGACAGTGAGAATGATGTGGTTTTTGTTGGAAGCTGACTTCAGCAGAAAAGAAACAGGACTGCGTGAGAGAAACACAGGTAAGAACAAAAATTTATGCCTTCCGACATTGCTACTGCCAAATCAAAGTGTGATGTCAATATCTGCCCCCTCCATCGTTATTAGGTAAAGGTAAAGGGACCCCTGACCATTAGGTCCAGTCGTGGCCGAATCTGGGGTTGCGGCGCTCATCTCGCTTTACTGGCCGAGGGAGCCGGCGTACAGCTTCCGGGTCATGTGGCCAGCATGACTAAGCCACTTCTGGCGAACCAGAGCAGCGCACAGAAACGCTGTTTACCTTCCCGCCGGAGTGGTACCTATTTATCTACTTGCACTTTGACCTGCTTTCGAACTGCTAGGTTGGCAGGAGGAGGGACTGAGCAACGGGAGCTCACCCCGTCACGGGGATTTGAACTGCTGACCTTCTGATCAGCAAGTCCTAGGCTCTGTGGTTTAGCCCACAGCGCCACCTGCGTCCCCTCCATCGCTATTAGGTGCTCCACAAAGCCTTATTATTTTGTTTCTGTGCTTCTCTGTGCCATACACTGCCCTATATTTTTCCTGGATTTTGCTATGTTTCTCTAGGTCTATGGGCACTGTAGGAAGTGAGGCTTTCAAACTGTTGCCTGAGGAGCACTGAAGACTATGGATGGAAAGATCTGTCCATTTTGGTTCACTTGCTTTCTTGTTTTTACAATCTTCAATTGTAAAATAGAGGCCATTATTTGTGGTGTGACACCCCTTTTGCTTATATTTATTTTTGATTCAGATTTGTCATGGCCAATGGCTGGCACAATAAAGGGGGGGGGGGTTGTATTAGACTGGAATCTTCAATTCAGTTGTTCACATTTTAAATAAATCTTCAAGAAAAGTAATCTGCATTTTAGTGTGTATTTTTTACTCATAAGCACATTTTTGTATGCAGTTTTGACTAGTGGGACACATTTTTGTAAGAAATTTTCCCTAAAATAATGCATCTGTGTGTGCTATCTTCACTAAATATATTTACATTTATGGACACTTTACCCTAAAACAAGCATTTTTGTAAACAACTGGTTGGTTGGAGAGGAGCACCATAAATTTCAGATAGGTGTCCATTTTGAATGATAGCTGTGTTGTGGGAAGTGTAAATTGGTAGATTCACCTTTAAATGAGAACTTAATCAAATTATCCAACCACACACCCCCATCCCTACTGAAGAGCTCTTTACAAAAAAAAATAGACATTCTTTTTTAAAAAGTTAGAAACTTCAGTTGTTGTTGTTTTAAAAAAATCACAGTATATTGCTCTGCTTTAAGAAACAAAAAGAAAGCCCAGAGCTCTTCAGAATTCCTCAGGCAGTGTTTTAGACAGCCTTACATTATAATGTCTATTACATTACCGGCAAGGAATGGCTTCAACGATAATAAGATTTTGTGATCCAATATTTCTTTAGTCTCTAAAATCTATTTATTAATTTGTTTGAAAGGGGTAGTGCACAAGAACAAAGAATATGTTTTTACACGATTGCAGCAAAACACTTAGTGTATACTAAATATGGGAGCTGAAGTAAAATCCTTGTAATAAATGAATGGCATGGCAAATTGTGGAACTTGGCAGTATTAGGCGAAATTGCATGGGGCTTATGGGTTAAACAAGAAATCCATAAAATGAAAATGCACGTATTTTTTTCTTAGGCAAACAACAGGTGATGTGTTTCCATGGGAACTGATTATTCCTTAAGCCTTCCTTAAGTCTTCTGAACAGGGTAGAAACAGGCCTCCCCTTCTCCCTGCCCCAGCTTGATGTTGTCAGCTAGCAGTCTTCCTGTGAAAAGAGACAGTAAAAACAGTGGAACTGGGATAGTCTACGCGAGACAAACAAAGCTGAACTTTGGGCTCCGTTGGCTAATGGCCTTTTGGGGAGTTGCCTCCCTTTCTCTGGAGATCTGATGTGGATGGATGGGTGAGGTGGACTTTGGCTACTTGTTGGCATGTTTAAAGTCTCCCTCAACATCTGCTCAAGTTGTCTATTCTAAGTAGGAATGTATGGAGTGCGTGGGGAGAGGTAGTATCTTTGGTGGGGCACACATTGTGCTCCTTCTAGGATAGTTCAGGACTTGGAGTTCAGGACTTTCTCTGCGTGCAAAGAGGGCTCCAGTGGATTGAGTTGATGTTGTTTGGTCGTTTAGTCGTGTCCGACTCTTCGTGACCCCCTGGACCAGAGCACGCCAGGCACTCCTGTCTTCCACTGCCTCCCGCAGTTTGGTCAAACTCATGCTGGTAGCTTCAAGAACACTGTCCAACCATCTCATCCTCTGTCGTCCCCTTCTCCTTGTGCCCTCCATCTTTCCCAACATCAGGGTCTTTTCCAGGGAGTCTTCTCTTCTCATGAGGTGGCCAAAGTCTTGGAGCCTCAGCTTCAGGATCTGTCCTTCCACTGAGGACTCAGGGCTGATTTCCTTCAGAATGGAGAGGTTTGATCTTCTTGCAGTCCATGGGACTCTCCAGAGTCTCCTCCAGCACCATAATTCAAAAGCATCAATTCTTCGGCGATCAGCCTTCTTTATGGTCCAGCTCTCACTTCCATACATCACTGAGACCAATAGTAAGTATGATGTAGTGGCGTAGGAAGCCACTCAGGTGCCTGGTTCAGGGCGAGCCACCCATAGGGGCGGGGCGCACTGTGGGGCCCCCAGAGTCTGCCTGCCACCTCCCATTCAGCCGCCCTACAGCTGGGGGGAGGCAGTGGGCGGACCATTTGGGCAGCGCGGAACCTGCTATTGACTTCAACCGCAAAATGGCGCCCTCCATTTTCTCTCGAGACAGAGAGATGCCAGCAATATTCTTAATGAACCCAAATATTTAAAAAATGCCACAAGTCTCCAGTGAGCCCATTTCAAAGGAAATTAAACTCAGTTGAGCACTGAGCCCCTGGAACTGCTCAGTGCTCAGAGCTGTGGGGTGAACACACAACTATGCATGCTTTAAGACAGGTGTGCAGGAACCTTTGACTCTCCAGCTGTTGCTTAACTACAACTCCCATCATCCTCGACGACTGGTTGTGCTGGCTGGGCCTGATGGGAATGTAGTTCAGCAACAACAAGAGGGCCAAAGCTTCTTCACACCTGCTCTAAGAGTACAGAGATTACATTTTCATTTTTATACAATTGGGGTTTGGGGTTTTGCGGCTCCCCATGAGAACCCCTCCCCTTTGGTTCTGAGCACACAGTACTTGAAACAAGCTGAATGGTGTACAAATGTTCTTTTAGCATAACTACTCTGTCCCTTCTGCTTTCTGACAGAAAACAAACTATATTTTAACCATTGTATTATCTTCTTGCATAATTAAACAGGAAAGGGTTATTTCCCCCTGGAAACATAATTAGTTCAGAAATTCTGTCTTGATCTAGCTAATAGGTTTTAATTAACATTCAAGCTGGCGGTACAATGTGTGTATTAATTGGTATCAAGCACTACTGAATAGCCGAGGCCAGATCAGTTTTTCATACTGACTGCTGAAGATCCACTGCAGCTGCAGCTAAGGCCCAAAATGGGAGCCAGTGCGGAGCTCAAAATATGATGTCACTTTGTTTGCATTGAATGAAGACTGAAATTAATCATTATGCAATTAATAGTATACTGTATACCAACAGTCAGAAACTTCCTTGGTCAACCAACAAGCGGGTTAAATGAAATATATGCAAGCAGCCTCAAAGTCCAACAATGTAGAAGCGACTACTTATGCTGGCATGACCAAATCTGTCAGGGGCTGCAGATTGGTTTTCCAACTAGCCTAGATGATAAATGGATGGATTTCTGGCCCATGTCAGTTCATTCGTAAGTCTATTCCATCCCATTCTGTGATTTTTTATTTTTATTTTGGAAATGCATGAACATTTGCATTCTGGGGTATGCATTTTGCCCTAGAATATGCATCTTGTATTCATTTCATTTTAAAATACATGTTTTTGTGTGCATTTTTACTTATAACACTTTTTTTAAAATGCCACAAAATTAAGAAAAGTGTGAAAACCAAAAGATAACTGTTCTGATCAACACATAGCTCATAGAATTGTAGAGTTGGAAGGGAGCATAACCCTCTGCAATGCAGGAATCTTTTGCCTAACATGGGGCTCAAACCCACGATCGTGACCTCATCCGTCTCATGCTCTACCAACTGAGCTATCAAGCTGGCTCACTTACAGTTATGGAACAAATGAAATCCTCAAGCATTCCCAACACAGACTGTGTCCCCCCACAACACACCCACCCATCCCTCAACTGCTGATACTACCATCTCCACCACTAAAATAATAATCATCATCATCATCTGTCAGGGAACTGCCATCGGCTCAGGGGCGAGAGGGGAAAAGCCAGATGGATTACGGAGAGCCCCCAAAGATCGTAGGAAGCAGCACTTCCTCAGCGGAGGAATCTAACCACGCCTCTAGTGGAGAGGAGATGCAGGGGTCGGAGGAGGCAAGGCGGTGCCAGGACACCTTGCCTGAGCAAAGCGGGGAGGAGAGAGGTCCCCCATTACCCACACCTTCCTTGCGCAGTAGGCTTCTGCACAGAGAGGGGAGGCGCAGACTGGGCGCCAAGAAACTACTCTGCTGGGGAAGGTTGAAGGACCACCCACTCTCAGATTCTGCCAGTGAATGAGCAAGACACAGAATAGAGGCGCTCTGCATTCTAACGGTTTTTATCACCAATAAGAAAGCTTTTAAAACAGACTATTGAAGTCTTATTGCCTGATTGCTCTTGAGCAACCAACCGATACTTCTAACATCATCCAACAATTTTGGGAGGAAAACATTGCTATTCCAGGTTTACACTGATTTTCGCTGTGGCAAGTGCAGAAAAAATACAGACCAAATATTTATAGAATTTGCGAGCACACCACAGGGGTCTAAGGTACATTAAAAATGTGTGGAGGCCTGGCTTGACAGAATCCAGCAAATATTTGCCTTCTGCTAAGAACAGACTCAGCCATTTAGATGCCTGGTAATGGCTGTGGTATGAATTAACTCAGCAGGCAAGCAGAGCTCTTTGTAGGTCTGCTCTCATGAGGTGGCCAGCCTGGTTCTGATCTATATCTCTTCAGACAACTCCTCTGTAGAAAAAACAACAACTCAGGCATATGGGAAGGTGGATGTCAGAGGAGAATGTCCTGAGCAGCCTTTCTCAAACTTAGGTCCCCAGATCTATGAACTGGGCCATCCAGTCCAACCCCAGGCAATGCAGGCCTAGTAAAATACAGTTGCTCAGTGCAGGCAGGGGGCCATGTCAAAGTTGGACTAGATGACCCCCTGGGTCCCCATCCAACTCTGCAATTCCTTGAATGGGTTAGTCAAATTTTCCATTCATCATTTTCAAATTACATATTCAATTTGCGGAACTCCCCTCAACTCGTCTGGAGTCTTCCGTAATTATTTTCTTAACTACACATTTCTTAGTTTTTCTATCACCCTTCGATATCAATTAAATCCTCATTTTATCTTCTTGTGATATTCATTTTTTTTCACAAAGCCTCTTTAAAACATACTAGCGTTGTATTCTCCTCACATACGGTTTTCAAATACTCTCTAAATTTTCCCCAGTCCTCCACAAACTTATGATCTTTTTGAAATCTAATTTTTCCAGTTAGTTTGTCCAGTTCCGAGTATTCCGTCAATTTTATTCTCCAGTCTTCCAAAGTCGGTATTTGTTCTTGCTTCCACCGTTGAGCTATCAACATCCTCGCTGCCGTTATAGCATATTGAAAGAGCTTAAAGTCTTTCCTGTTTATCTCCTTTTTAGTTATGCCTAGTAGAAAGGTCTCTGGTCTCTTTACAAAACTATACCTTAACATTTTTTTTAACTCATTATATATTTTTTCCCAAAAACCCTTCACTATTTTGCATTCCCACCACATATGCATAAACGTACCCTCTCTCTCTCTGCATCTCCAGCATTTATTACAGATCTTATACATCTTTGCCAGTTTAACCGGCGTTAGGTACCATCTATATACCATTTTCATGGTATTTTCTTTCAGTGTAATACATGCTGTATATCTCAGATTTTCATTCCATATCTTATACCACTCTTCCAACTCTATGTTGTATCCCAAGTCTCTAGCCCAATGGATCATTACCTCCTTCACTTCCGGCCTGGTGACCTTCTCATCCCCTGGCCCACCTTCCCGAGTTGATGTTAGGCGTTAAAATGTTCAGTGGGATAATAGAGTCATAGAATTGTCATGTTGGAAGGGTTATCTAGTCCAACCATTTGCAATGCAGGAGCTAAACTTGATGCTATTTCTTTGTTGGAGGAGCACACCTGTCCCTGGATATGGTCACACATAGATTCTGAGTTCAGGAAAACAATAAAGCTACGTTTATTGCAAAAAGTGCGTATTTGATAGGAAAGATCCCTGGTTGTATCCAACTAGGTGGCAATACCTTGAGTCAGGCTTGTTCCTGCATCTCAGCAGGAGGGAGGCAAAAAATGTCTCTCTCCCTTTCCATGGTGAGGATGGGGAAGGAGGAAGATGTCCTAGGAGTATCAGTTTAGCAACCGAGGGAAGGTCAGCTCAGGGTAGATCAAGAAGGGCAGTCCTTGCCTGCACATTTCATGCACTTCTGCTACAGAATTAACTATAATAAAAAGTTACAGTCATTTCATTTTTTTTAAAAAAACAAGAATGTTAAAGATTCCCAGCCTTCAATCTCTGGAACTATGTGCTTGTAGTTTGGTAGTCATTGTTAGTTCTGGAGGAATTACAATGCCAGCAAATTCCACCCACTTGTGTAAAAGGGTGGACGGGTTATACAGTGGTACCTCGCAAGACGAATGCCTCGCAAGACGAAAAACTCGCAAGACAAAAGAGTTTTCCATTTTTTGAGTCGTTCCGCAAGATGAATTTCCCTATGGGCTTGCTTCGCAAGACGAAGACGTCTTGCAAGTTCTTGCAAGTTTCCTTTTTCTTAAAGCCGCTAAGCCATTAATAGCCGCTAAGCCGCTAAGCCGTTAATAGCCGCTAAGCCGCTAAGCCGTTAATAGTCGTGCTTCACAAGACGAAAAATCTGCAAGACGAAGAAACTTGCAGAACGAATTAATTTCGTCTTGCGAGGCACCACTGTAGTTGCTTTTTAATTTATTCAACAGTGAATTGCTGGGGGTGGGGTGGGCAAAGTGGACTTGCATAGATGCTGAGCTGACTCAACCTATGAAGCACTTTTTACTGGGACAGAATATTTCCAGAAGTGCTGAATGTGCTCTGTGCACATTCCTAGTTCCTTGAGTTTTGTATATCTGCAACGTAGCTGCCTTTCCAAGATGGCAACACTTACGTATTACTGCATTTTTAATATATTGCTTTCCCTTTATATAGTACTTAATTCCGTACCTATGGGACTGAATAATATATTACATCGATTATTTATGAATGCCATAGTTAATTTTAATAAATAGATGAAAAGACCAACTAGTTTCATATTTAATGGTTCACCTCCTGAAAACATTTTTAAAGTGTTTTTGTTTACAGAAAGTGTTAACATTTTATATGATTGTCTGAAATTTATGGCTCATAGGCTCTGAAATCGTTAGCATTTTATTAGCAATGTGTAAAATGCATAACGTGCTGATTATGAAGGGTTAGCAAATCATTGTGGTTAATGAGACTGAACAAGTCAGATGAGGATATTCAGCAAAATTCTGCCTCCTTTGGGCTTTTAAAAAACAACTTGGAGACCGGTCTTGCCTCCTCCCCGAAAGACGTACACCAATCTCATAGATTCTATGACGCAAAATGTCAGGAGAGGACTTTGACTCCAGAAAGTTTCCTTTTAGGATACACGGGAGTAAATTGCTCTTCCTTTCACACTCTTTCCAGATAAAATGTAAAAGGAAGAATTAAGCACCCTCCCTGTGAGGAAAATCCATGAGCTGTTCGGTACTCTCAGTTCCTGTTGTGCACGCACCCTTTGTACATAACAAAGATAAATCTGCTGTCTGGTGAATTTGCCATTTCTAATTTGTATGTAATCAAGGTTATTACGTGGCTACAGGATGACCTACTTTAGTGTTGATTTATGTTTCCAGTGATGCATCTCAGCAAATTTCCAAATTGGACTGATTGGGAATTCTATGCAAAGGATAATCCCGAGTCTCAGTGACATGGTTCTATGTACAAGAGCAACGAGTCTGGTTGATTATAGCACACAGGGGCTGCCCCTTCTACTTCCCGGTTTCTTACTAAACTTGATGTACAGACTGGACTTAATGAAGCACTTCATACTTTATCAGTCATGGCTATCAATATTTCTGAGAAATCCAGGTACTACTCTGTGTGATTAATGGTTTCACATAAAAGTTTAATAAAGGCCTGCATTGGTTACATGAGATGCTCAGCAAGGAAATTTCCTCTGGAAGTTTAAATACAAAGTTAAACCTGAAAATAATGTCTAATGTCTAACGTGAGGAGAGGAGGTATCTGGGGATGGCTATAATGGGAGAGTATTTGCAACAATCCTTGTAAAGTTACAAAAAAATATATAACAAGGCAGCATAGCTGTCAACTTACAGATTTGAAAATAAGGGACCAGCAGCCTCGAAAATAAGGGATCAGCAGCCAAAATAAGGGATCAACAAATACTTTGATAACATACATATTTTGTTGCGTGCAAATGGCTTTAGATACCTATTAGGTCCATAAATTACCATATAGCATATATTCAACACAAAAAACAGCAACAATTTGTGGTTGACAAAGCACAGCTGGACATAGAAAGGGCCCCATTACCTTCAGGAGCTTATTTAAGGGACATCATCAATAAGGGACAGCAGCAGGACATGGCCCTGGGATAAGGGACTGTCCCACCAAATAAGGGACGCTTGACAGCTATGCAAGGCAGCTCTGTTGATCCATAAGCATAGCTGTCAATGTTTCCCCTTTTTAAAGGGAAATTCCCTTATTCCCAATAGGATTCCTCACAAGAAAAAGGAAAAGTTGACAGCTATGTCCATAAGGGAAACTTCTGTGGCAGGTCAGAAGGCTATGGGAGTCCACTTGACTGTCCACTTGACAGAGGGTGGCGCTTGGGGGGGAATTGTCATCGCGCCACTCCTTGGTGTGTGGAGTGCCTCAGGGTGCGATTCTCTCCCCGATGCTTTTTAACATCTTTATGCGCCCCCTCGCCCAGCTTGTCCGGAGTTTTGGGCTGGGTTGCCATCAGTATGCTGATGACACCCAACTCTATCTGTTGATGGATGGCCATCCTGACTCGGCCCCAGACACACTGACCAGATGTCTGGAAGCTGTGGCTGGATGGTTACGTGGGAGCCGGTTGAAGTTAAATCCTTCGAAGACAGAGGTCCTCTGGCTGGGGCAGGACGATATGGGATCGAGGGGGCAACTCCCATCTCTTGCGGGGGTGCAATTAGTGCCAGCACCGTCCGTTAAGAGTTTGGGTGTAATCTTCGATACCTCCCTCTCTATGGAGGCGCAGATTACAGCTATAACAAAGGCGGCATTTTTTCATCTCCGCCAAGCTAAGCAGTTGGCCCCTTATCTCTCTCGCCCTGACCTAGCCACTGTGATCCATGCGACGGTCACCTCCAGACTGGATTATTGTAACTCGCTCTACGTGGGGCTGCCCTTGAGACTGACCCAGAAACTCCAGCGGGTGCAGAATGCTGCAGCGAGACTCCTTACGGGGTCCTCGCTGCGAGATCACATTCACCCGGTGCTATACCAGCTGCACTGGCTCCCGGTGGAGTATAGGATCAGGTTTAAGGTGCTGGTTTTAACCTTTAAAGCCCTATACGGCCTAGGACCCTCGTACCTACGGGACCGCCTCTCCTGGTATGCCCCAAAGAGAAACCTACGGTCTGCAAACAAAAACATCCTCAAGGTCCCAGGCCTCAGAGAGGTTAGGCTGGCCTCAACTAGAGCCAGGGCCTTCTCGGCTGCGGCTCCAATCTGGTGGAATGCTCTGTCACAAGAGACTAGGGCCCTGCGGGACCTGACATCTTTCCGCAGGGCCTGCAAGACAGAGTTGTTCCACCAGGCCTTTGGTCAGGGCGCAGCCTGACTCCCTCCTCTGGCAACCTGCACAGAATTTTGCCTAATTGGTTGCCATCAATTTGATTTTAATTAATTTTTATAATGAAATATTTTTAGAATGTGTGATTATTCAACTGTTTTATTTGATTATTTGAGTGTTGTTAGCCGCCCTGAGCCCAGCTTCGGCTGGGGAGGGCGGGATATAAATAAAATTTATTATTATTATTATTACTGTCAGACAGCAGAGGAACCAACCCCCATGGCAGGTTGCCAGGAATGGACAAGACAAGGAAAAGCCCTTTCCATCGGCTTTTATTCAATATTCACAGAGAGAGGCTTGGGAATGTGGCCTCTGGGAATAATGGCGTTGCTCCCAGTGAATCTCCATCCCCTCACAGTTCCTCATCAGCCATAACTACGGGTGCTGGTGCGTGCCTTCTGCCTTTGAGCTCTTTGCTCTCCCACCTCCAAGGCCTGCCGTGTTCTGGGAGAGGGTGGGTCTTGAATGATCTCTAAAGACACCGAGTCCATCAGCTATTGCTCCCCTGGTCTTCTTCTTCCTCCTCCTCTTCTTCTTCCTCCTCCTCCTCCTCCTCTTCTTCTTCTTCCTCCTCCTCCTCCCCCTCCTCCTCCTCCATCTCCATTATTTCCCAGCTTTCCCCCTCATCTGCCTCTGAGCTGTGACCTCCCTCAACCCCCTGTTGTAATTCTGAACTGTCTCTTTCTTCTCTGGAAGGGTCAGACTGGGAAGGCGGTCTCCACCATTCCTCCTCTGCCCAGTCCCTGACAGTTACATGCCCACTCCCATCTCCCAAAATTCTCCTTCCTCTCACCCATTTTTGTGGGCAGGTTTTTCCCACTGCCCCTGCAGTAATGGGTAATGATAGAATAAAACATTGTCCCCAATTGTTATGCTTTGGAGATAATACTCCACCCTTTAGCCCCGTCCTTGTGGTTATTTTCATTTTCCTATCCACTTGTATGTTTAACATGTTCATCGATAAATGGCCTATTCTCCCGGATCTACAAAGTGAGTTGCCCTGTCTTATATTAAATAAGAACTTGGCAGCCCCCTTGGCAAATAGCTGAAAACCAATTGTCTGAAAATATTGGCTCAGTACTACTTTGAAGACTGTTCAGAAACTGCAGTTTGTTCAGAGTACAGCTGCTAGATTGCTAGCTGGGCCTGTGCATTATGATCTTATTACACTGGTGCTTCGCCAAATGCACTAGCTTCTGGTTCATTTCTGGGCTAAGTTCAAAGTGTTTGTTTGACCCGTAAATCCCTTCATGACATGTGAGAGCATGGATTCAGAAGGCCTGGCTGTCTCCACATGGGCCTGTCCATCAGAAATAGGCCAGAAGGGTGCCTCAACGGTGAAGATGCATTTGGGGAATGGTTTCCTTCAAGGAGCCTCACCCAGCATCCACATTGATATCATTCTGGTGACCATTTTATTTTCTCAGGCCTTTTCAATTACCGTATTTTCCGCTCTATAGGACGCACTTTTCCCCCTCCAAAAATTAAGGGGAAATGTGTGTGCGTCCTATGGGGCGAATGCAGGCTTTCACTGAAGCCTGGAGAGCGAGAGGGGTTGGTGCGCACCGACCCCTCTCGCTCTCCAGGGTTCTGGGATAGCCGCCTGAAGCCTTGGGAGCACAGCGCAAGTTCCCGCTGCTCTCCGCAGGCTTCAGGTTCCTTTCGCTGAAGCCAGGAGAGCAAGACTCTCCTGGCTTCAGCAGAGAGGGAGAGCTGCGCAGCGCCCCTTCAGCGAAGCAAGAGGAGAAATGGAAGGGGCTCCATTTCTCCTGCCGCTTCACTTAAGGGGCGCTGAGCAGAGAGGGGGAGATTTTTTTTTCTTGTTCTCCCCCTCCTATGGTCGGGTGCGTCCTATGGTCCGGTGCATCCTATAGAGCGAAAAATACAGTTAACTCGGTTGGTTTTATCTTGGTTTTCTGCCCCGCCCAGAGTGGCTGGGCCAACCCAGCCAGATGGGTGGTGTATAAATAATAACATTATTATTATAAATTCCTATTACATTGCTTTTGATTTTATAAAGCAGAAAACTGAAGTTGGGGGTGAGGGGTCCCAAAGGGTCATTCAGAAGAGATCTTTTGCACTCCTTTGCCCATTTCATGGACCCACTCCAAGGGTTTCTGTTCTACTGGAAGCAAAGAGAAGGAAAATGATCTGGAGAGATTTGGCCAAGTTCCTAAGCTGGTCTAAATCTCTCCTTTGTTTGGATCACCCAGATCCCATCTATTTCCTAACTTGCCCCCAGCCTATCCAGACACAGAACCTTTTTGGTCCTCCCATTATTACAGCTCAAACGTTGGTTGGTCAGGTCCTGTCAGGAGTCGAACATCCTCTCCTCCCCTGGTAGCCTCAGAGGCAAGAAGAACAAACAGTTTGTATTTTATGGCTTTTGATTTAGTCATCTGGTTGCAAGACAAAAGATCCATGTTTCTACGCATAGGAGACGTTGGCTACTCTGAATCCCTCCTCTTCCATCTTCCACAGCATCCTGGAAACCTACAGGAAGTTACAGGAGATACATCCCTCCACATTCTCTGTTCTTGAAGGCGGAGGGACCAGCGAGCCTTTGGACTAGTAAGGTCTCCCATACTTTCCAGGGAGGTCTCTGCTGTCTGCTTCCCCCTCCTCCACTATCTCGTAGCTAGACATTTCCTCATTCAGCTGGACATCATCCCTGTCTCCCTTTTCTCCTGAAACTGCTGGATGTTTTTCCAGGGGCAATAGAACTGAATCCTTGGTGTACGTTTTGCTTTGCTCTATTACATTTTGAAATTCTGCAACTTGACTTGGGAATTTGATTGAAGGGCAGTGTTTAAATGTTTATCATAAACAAACAAACAAACAAACAAACAAACATTTTGCCCCACCTATGCATCACCTTGCCGACAAAGGTCCGTATAATTAAAGCTCTGGTTTTCCCAGTAGAGATGTATGGAAGTGAGAGCTGGACCATAAAGAAGGCTGATCGCGGAAGAATTGATGCTTTTGAATTATGGTGCTGGAGGAGACTCTTGAGAGTCCTATGAACTGCAAGAAGATCAAACCTCTCCATTCTTAAGGAAATTAGCCCTGAGTGCTCACTGGAAGGACAGATCCTGAAGCTGAGGCTCCAATACTTTGGCCACCTCATGAGAAGAGAAGACTCCCTGGAAAAGACCCTGATGTTGGGAAAGATGGAGGGCACTAGGAGAAGGGGACGACAGAGGACGAGATGGTTGGATGGTGTTCTCTAAGCTACCAGCATGAGTTTGACCAAACTGCGGGAGGCAGTGGAAGACAGGAGGGCCTGGCGTGCTCTGGTCCAGGGGGTCCTGGAGACTCGGACACGACTAAGTGACTAAACAACAACAACAACATGTTCCACTGGTTACATGCTTGTAAGTCCAGCTGTGCTGAAGAACAAGCTACTGATAACACACACACCCTCTGCAAAAAAGGGTTAGGATGATTGACTATAAATAGGTCTCTGATCATTATTAAATTAATTATTTAGAGTAATCTCTTTGGAGCTTTTGATATATTAAGAATGTTCTGAAAGTTACTTGAGCAAAAAACAAATTGCTAATTTTTAATAAATATACTTGCAAAAATGGCAGGCGGCAGATGCTGCCGTAGAAGAGACATTCATTTCTCATTCTTTTGCTCAGGAAGGAATGCCTCTACTAAGATCATTCTGTTGTTGTGACACACTGTGCAGCCAACTAAAAAACAAACCATTTTTCTTCAGAATGATCTTGTTATTCATATGCAGATTTATGCAGATATGATCAAATAGTGAAACAGTTAATTCTGTTAACACTGTCACTGACTTAGATTTCTTTTAGCCAGGTCACATGAAGTACACAAAGTTAGCTGAAGGGGAAAAAACACATTTAAATGAAAAGGCTTCAAAGCTCATTCATACTGTGAGTTGGTTTAATAAACAGAACTGTCCCAATCAAGGGGAGCTTTGGAATGGATCAATGAAGGTCCAGTGTTTCATCAGCCAGCAGCCAAAACCACATCTGGGTTGCATGCTGCTGTGTCATGTGATGGACTTCAAACTCATAACTCGTTTTCTGAGATCCAGTTTTTGAGATAATGGAGGGGGGAGAGATTCTAAATAATTCCATGATTTTGTAGCCATAATTTTTCCATACGGAGCAATGGGTACTAGAACCATCCATCCTCCTTATAGAAGCTGTTACTTTGAAATACTCAGCAATACACGATCTGGACAGCTATAACAGAATGGAAATACCACAATTTCACATATGGATGGCCTTTTTAATCAAAAGACACCACTCCAAAGTCAACCTGGAAAACAAATTTAGGACAGAAGAGTGAATTACTAGGTCTGGGAATAAACAAAATAGAGATACATAAGCGGCGCTTGTGGTTCGAGGACCCGACCCCCGCAATGTGGAATGAATACACAAGGACACGTGATATAAGGTTTATGGGCAAGAAAGGGCCACAACTTTATTGATTACAGCGGCGAAAAGGTATTGGCTTAGGCATTGGATGTCTAAAACAAAGAGGGTTTATTCACCAGTAGGTGTAGCCTGTTGATGCTAATCCAACTATAGGCTCTCCCCTGACGTCACCGAGGGTCGTGCCATGGCCTCCCGCCAAGTAGGCATCAGACGGAATACACGACTGGCAGATTCCTTTAACGGAATACCCAAAAATTGAAGGCATAGGCGATGGCCACACCTAGCCCTTCGACACACCACAACACATTATTCCAATGCCTAACCGCCACCCCAGCCGAAAAAGGGGCTCGCCGCCAATACCCTCACAGCTGTAACCAATCCCTAATGCTGCTGATGACGCTATCTAACCAAATGTCATTCCCCTGGTCTGAGAGATGAACCCCGTCACGGGACGACGGAGAGTGAGGCCGAGGAGGGGCTGGCGCCGCAGCATTTAGGCTGCTGTAAACGCCCCCTCGGAGGAGCTGGTTGGGTGCCTGCCGATGGGCGTGGGTGCCAGCCAAGTGAGTGGGGGAGGCAGGGGGCTAACGCCCCCTGCTAGGGGCGGAGCTTGGGCTCCCGCCCACAACCACTCCCCTCTCTTCCAGGGAGGAGAGTCTTTATGGATACAGTACAAAAATGAATGAAAATATGCTGAGCGACTACAGAGAACATGGAGGCAAAGGGGATGGCTGGCCCTTGGTGCAGAACAAGTTTTTGCCTTCTTGCATGGGACAGATCTCCTCTCCTCTCCTCTCCTTCAGAATAAACATACCAGCTACAATCCTGGAATCATTTTCGCAGGTACTACTGCCAGGGTAGGTATCTGTTGCATTCAAATATTTTCTTTTTGCTTTTAATTCTGTTGCATTTCTTCCTTATTTTTGGTCAGTTTTGGTCATGTTTTGCATTTGTAAAGACAGTTTAGACTGTTATTTCTGTCATTCACATTGATAAGAATGCCTTCCACCCCTTCATCTAAATCCTTTGTACCACCACCACCTTTGCATTGATTCAGCCAGCCAGCATGACCAAGAGGAATAATGATGGGAAGTCTAGGAGGGCCATGCGTTTTCCATCCCCAATGTAAGGGCCGGCTGGCCACAGTAGGTAGAACAATGTATGAAGAGGGAAGGGAAGGAACTCTGAGAGCAAGAGCGCGATCTGAGGCACCAAGCAGTTGAAGGGGGAACCTGTGTAGCAGGCACTCCAAGACGGTTCGGGGACCTGAGACCTGGAAAGGCCTTCCTTAACCCTGAGGATACCGTAGCAGCTAAGGGTTTTCCACAATTACTTTTTGCCCTGCTCTTTCTAGGCACAGGTTCATGCTTTAAAGCTCTGTGTGAAAGCCTTCTTCTTCTTCTTCTTCTTCTTCTTCTTCTTCTTCTTCTTCTTCTTCTTCTTCTTCTTCTTCTTC
>JAXCMG010000032.1:1898154-1919581 GCA_034642415.1 Podarcis siculus | reverse complement strand
TCTTCTTCTTCTTCTTCTTCTTCTTCTTCTTCTTCTTCTTCTTCTTCCTCCTCCTCCTCCTCCTCCTCCTCCTCCTCCTCCTCCTCCTCCTCCCCCGGAGCTTTCCCTGCAAAAACCCATTCTTTAAAGCTGAAGCGGAACAAACAACAATTCAGGTCATCCACAGATTGGCATTTGCTCCCATGCAGCTTTAAATACAGTGGTACCTCAGGTTACAAACACTTCGAGTTACAGACTCCACTAACCCAGAAGTAGTACCTCGGGTTAAGAACTTTACCTAGAACAGAAATTGCACGACGACGGCAGTGGGAATCCCCATTAGCTAAAGTGGTACCTCAGGTTAAGAATGGTTTCAGGTTAAGAATGGACCTCCAGAACAAATAAAGTTCATAACCTGAAGTACCACTGTAGTGGGTTTTCATCTGGAAAGCTCTGAAGCAAAAGGGTGTTTGTGTGTGTGTGTGTGTGTGTGTGTGTGTGTGTGTGTGTGTGCTTGGGCAGGGAGCTTTAAAGTGTGGACCGTGCCCGGTATGCACAGAGGAAAAGTAATTGTGAATAAGCCCCTAGACACAGCACACAAACTTTGAGCTAATGCCAACCTGGCCAGCAGTTAGGGCAAAGAGGTGGGTGGTTGATTTCAACAACTGCGTCTCCAGCCCACAGAGTGTTACCCCTGCTGTGTTTATTGTATTGCATATCTCCACTGTAAATAGTCGATAAAGCCAGTTTAATTCAATTACATGTGTTTTGCCTCTTTATTTGTGCTCATCACAAGTGCTCAGTAAGTGACTGGAGGTCAGGTAACAAATGCCAAGCTACAGAAACACTGAAAAGGCAAATTAACATTTACTTTTGTGTATCAATGCGGAATGCCAGATTTTCCTTTGGGGGCTCACTGTCCTATGACTGCCTAATTTTTACAGCTGGTAAAGACAGTGATATTATTTATGTAGTCGTAATATGAAGAGTTAATCTTTCAATACTTGTAGCAAGAGGCAACTTCCCTCATTTGGTATTGATTATAAGATCATTAATCATGACAGATCCTCTAGGTGATATTTGTGAGCCTGTCAGATATCCCCAGTACTTGAATAATTTCTAGAAGGCATCCAAATGATATAGACCTCTCAAACGGCATGGCATTTTCAGGGAGAAACTGTATTTTATTTCTCAAAGAAGGAAAAGAGAATTGTTACCCAATTTTGAATACATTCATTCCCTGCCACAAAAGAGCATAATTTGTTTCTGCATTCGCTAATTACCAGCTAGGTGAGCAGTGAGGCCATCCATCTGGATACTGAGGAGGTTACGAATCTGAGCCCTCATTTAGGGGCTGAGTCACACATGCACGGTCATCAGTAAATGACTGCAATGTCAAGTGACACCTTACATGTCTGAGTGACCCGCGGCCAGCCCACCCATGAGACAAAGGGAGGAAACCACCTCAGGCAGCAGGATTCACAGGGGCAGCAGATACAGCCTCCAAGAAATGCATCACCTGCTGCTACATGTCAAATCAGAGCAAATGGAGAGTACCCAGGGATTTTTGCAGTTCAGAGTGGGTGTGAAAGATTGCAATAATAATAATAATAATAATAATAATAATAATAATAATAATAATTCATTATTTATACCCCACCCACCTGGCTGGGTTTCCCCAGCCACTCTGGGCGTCTCCTGATGGAATATTAAAAACATTGGAAAACATCAAACATTAAAAACATCCCTAAACAAGGCTGCCTTCAGATGTCTTCTAAAAGTTGGATACAGTGGTATCTCGGTTTAAGAACTTAATTTGTTCCAGAGGTCTGTTCTTAACCTGAAACTGTTCTTAACCTGAAGACCACTTTAGCTAATGGGGCCTCCTGCTGCCGCGCAATTTCTGTTCTCATCCTGAAGCAAAGTTCTTAACCTGAGGTACTATTTCTGGGTTAGCGGAGTCTGTAACCTGAAGTGTCTGTAACCTGAAGCGTCTGTAACCCGAGGTACCACTGTAGTTGTTTGTTTCCTTGACATCTGATGGGAGGGCGTTCCACAGGGCGGGTGCCACTACCGAGAAGTCCCTCTGCCTGGTTACATGTAGCTTCACTTCTCGCAGGGAGGGAACCGCCAGAAGGCCCTCGGAGCTGGACCTCAGTGTCTGGGCTGAACAATGGGGGTGGAGATGCTCCTTCAGGTATACTGGACCGAGGCCGTTTAGGGCTTTAAAGGTCAGCGCCAATACTTTGAATTTTGCTCGGAAACGTACTGGGAGCCAATGTAGCTCTTTCAGGACTAGTGTTATGTGGTCTCAGCGGCCCTTGGACAGCTGAAAAAATACACATGCAGACACACACACACCAGCTCTAGTAGGTGTCTGATTAGGACTGTTGCCCGTGGAAACCATGGGGGGGGGGCTACTTTTAAAGGCAAGCCTCCTCATTGGCTAGCTAGCCAACATCCCTGGCTCTCTGACTCACCTTTTCCCCTGACAAGAGTGGGGCAGATTCTCCCCAACCTTCAAGCAGCAAGATGGGGGAGCCACTTTTCTATATATGACAAAGACATATAATTTCAGAAAGTAAGCCAGTGTACAGGGTGTTCAGTCCAATATCTTTAATAGTAATAAAATATTTCTAAAGCTGCATTGCCAATGATATATAATATTTGCAAATTAAATGTGTATCATGAGGAGAACTCATTTATTAGCAGCTCGAGTTCAGCAACTAATTTGTCTAGTAGTGCATTACTTTGACACCAGCAATTTAAGCCATTTTGTTTATAGGGAAGGGTGGCACCTTGCAGGAACTGTTACAAGACAATTAATTAAGCCATGCCAATGGCTACAAATGCCTTGACATGACTAATTTAAATAATTCTGCTGAGTGCAGAGCTACGCCACTGCTGCATAATCAGTATTACAATTTTTCTTCTCCTGAAGATGCCCAGACCTTCCTCTGGAAAGCAATTTATAGAGTGTGTGGATGGGTGTAGAGATTCTTTTGAACCCTTAGATAGTTTTTGTCATATATCAACACGGGACAAACATTACTGAACTAAGTTTATGTCACACGTGCTTGTAAAAACACGATACTAAGAAACATGGCAGTGGTCAAAGATAGGAAAAAGGCTTTTATGAATTATGGTATTAGAAACTGGAGCAATCCCTCACATCAGTGATTGCATCACATATCATTAATTTCGGAGGAAGGTGCTGCATAAGATATCCTCAGCCCAGGGCATTTGGCATTTTACTTTAATTGTCAACATCAGCACTTTGAAATGTGCCTGGAAACTTTGTTGTTGTTTAGTCGTTTAGCCGTGTCCGCCTCTTCGTGACCCCCTGGACCAGAGCACACCAGGCCCTCCTGTCTTCCACTGCCTCCCGCAGTTTGGTCAAACTCATGCTGGTAGCTTCGAGAACACTGTCCCACCATCTCATCCTCTGTCGTCCCCTTCTCCTTGTGCCCTCCATCTTTCCCAACATCAGGGTCTTTTCCAGGGAGTCTTCTCTTCTCACGAGGTGACCAAAGTCTTGGAGCCTCAGCTTCAGGATCTGTCCTTCCAGTGAGCACTCAGGGCTGATTTCCTTCAAAATGGAGAGGTTTGATCTTCTTGCAGCCCATGGGACTCTCAAGAGTCTCTTCCAGCACCATAATTCAAAAATGGCAGGACAGGACAGGACAATTTCGAGAGCAGCATGGGAAAGCGAACAGTTGGATCCTCCCCTTTGCTTAGCTTTATTTCCAAAATTACTTTTTAGCTATTTTTCTGCAGATAAGGCATTATGACCCCTAGTGAGGGAAGGGGCTTAAAATAAGTGGGCCAGTACAGGTAAATAAGAATTCAGCTCCCTCTTCCAAACCACCCATGTTGCAGTTTAAATTTAGCACACATATACCAAATTGTGTTTTATAGAGAATAGGAAGGAACCAGGTTGGGTCCTGCTGCTGAGCTAGAAAATACGACCTGAGGGGCCTGACTGGTTCTGTTCAGCTATTGATCTGCATTTGGATCGTCTGTTGAGCAACGCATTCAACCAGTTAGCCCCACAAGCTGTGAGATGGGGGGGAAGTGGTTAGAAAATGGATTTTATGGCAACACATACAGAACTACATAACCACTGCAATTCTTCTATAGGTAATAACAGACACAGAAAGATCTTGGGTTAAAAGTTCTCCACAATATTTTCTGCTCTTTTGGGGGGACATTTAAAAGATCCACCCTCAAACTGAATATTTTATCCAAGTTGTGCAGGAGTTCAGGGCCACAGCTCACTGTAGAAAGGGCCTCCCAAGCACAAGGGGGGGAAGAACCTTCACAGACATTTATACTTCCTGCGGAGAACTGTTGCTGGTGAAGGAAGAGCTGATAGACAGAGGCAGCAATCCATGATGAAAGAAAAGCAGATGGTTATTGCATTCCTAGAATCCTTTCTTCTGGCATTCAGAGGTCAGCCTCAAGAAATAAGAAATCCACAATGTTCTGG
Source organism: Podarcis siculus (assembly GCA_034642415.1). Taxonomy (NCBI): domain Eukaryota; kingdom Metazoa; phylum Chordata; class Lepidosauria; order Squamata; family Lacertidae; genus Podarcis; species Podarcis siculus. The sequence goes on along the minus strand of JAXCMG010000032.1, from coordinate 1,915,113 downwards.
AAGCTTTTGGAGAACATGACCTATTGTTATGTTACCAATAGAATCAGGAAAATGAAAAGAAAAAGAGGAAACCTCTGCAAGAGGATCACTTATCCTGGGAAATTCAGAACAAGTTTCTCAAATTGAGTGGAAAGCATGTGTTGAAGTCTCTACTTTCTGAAAGGGCAGAAGCAATATACTTTCCCCCTAATACGTGATGATACTTCTGATATTTCACACATGGAGCAAAATGTTCTTGTTTTCCATTATGACCGCAGAAATGTGGGTATAGTGTGTGAGAATCTTTTTTAACTTTAGCAAAAGGTAGGCAACAAAAGTACATTAACAGCCTCGTTGTGACTACAACATTGTGATGGGATCCAACTGGCTGCGGAGAGCAGTGATTTGACAATGCCACAAATGGGGTGCGGAAGAGATAATCAGGTCTGTGCTCAAGAGTACAACCCAGCTTCTATCTTTTCACCTTGTGGGGTGCATTCATTCAACCTTGTTTTGATGTACATGCTGTGGCACGCTCTGCTGAAGATATGACCTATTGTTGTATATGTTCTGTTTTCCAGAAGCCCAAAAAGATGGAATGTGTTAACCAAAATACGCGATGTTTGCTGCATCATTTGAGAGATATGCGAAGAGGGATGTATGAACCTGCCGCAATCCATTCCAATATTAATTTGCACTTTCACCTGTTATTTTCTGTTCCCCTGCCATTTGCTTATTTTCCACAAGTCTATGTTCTGTTTTTGTCATTCACTGATGTGGAAATATATGTGTTTTTAAAGTAGCACACAATAAGCAAGCATACTGTATCTCGGCCATCAATTGATATTTGCAAATCAATTTCTTTCCCTGCATGTTTTCTTTTGGAGTTAATGAAGTGGCTAATGGCTCATCACAAAGCCATCTGTGGCTGAAAACCTAATCATGTCTACTCAGAAGTAAGTCCCATTGAATTCAGTGGGGTTTACTCCCAGGCATGTGAGGTTAGGGTTGTAGTCACTCTTGCCACCTTGATTTCACAGTTCAGTATAAACTTGTCATTCCCACTTGTCATATTATTTTCCTACAAGCATCAGAAAGGGACAGTTTTATTATAAGTCAATAAATTTTGAGGGGGCTGGGGTGGAGGAACAGAAATTTTAATTTAATGTTGCTTTTAAAACTAGGAGTATGAGTGGTCAAAAATGGGCAGTCAAATGCATGTGTTCTTTCCCACTTTGACAAGTGGGACTTTAACTGAGGAACAGAGATACAATCCACAGGTAACAAAAGAAATAACTTCTATGTGAAAATAACAATAATGAGTTATACATGTCATTGGTTTCTAAAATTCACAATAGGAAGCTGTTTGAGGCTGAAATCTTAACCCAGCACCTGAATTCAGTGGGATTTACCTCTAAACAGACAAGTTTAGGATTAGTCATAGTGCATATTAGCTGCCTTTGGCAACAGACAGAAAGAAGAGAAACCTATATACATAAATAAAATTGTAAATAGCATATAGTGTGAAACAAGTTAGGTATCTATTAAAGTATAATATGTGCATGGTTGTTTTTTTAAGTTCATTGTCAAGAACTAAGGTGGATAGTTTTCGCAGCAACAATTCATGCCACGTAATGGTCAAAATTTTTTGAATTATGGTGCTGGAGGAGACTCTTGAGAGTCCCATGGACTGCAAGAAGATCAAACCTCTCCATTCTGAAGGAAATCAGCCCTGAGTGCTCACTGGAAGGACAGATCCTGAAGACTTTGGCCACCTCGTGAGAAGAGAAGACTCCCTGGAAAAGACCCTGATGTTGGGAAAGATGGAGGGCACAAGGAGAAGGGGACGACAGAGGACGAGATGGTTGGACAGTGTTCTCGAAGCTACCAGCATGAGTTTGACCAAACTGCGGGAGGCAGTGGAAGACAGGGGTGCCTGGCGTGCTCTGGTCCAGGGGGTCACGAAGAGTCGGACACAACTAAACGACTAAACAACAAGAATTGTCAAATGGGTAGAAATCTGTTTGATTGCCTGTTCTCAACAAATTTCTCCAACATCCTTATATGTGATTGACTGTAAAATTACACACCATCTGCTAGTGGCCAGTGAAATTGATGCTCTGAGAGAAATACTTTCAGTATCAGTAAAGAAACCAGAACATGAACAATACTCAGAGTAATGATAGATGAATCTGTCAATTTCAGTTTCTCTTAGTTTTTCATTTTTCCAGTTTTGTTTGTTTTGCCACCTTTCTGCATCGTTTTGTGATTTTAAAAAATCACAAAAATTCACCAGTAATTCTGTGTGCATCTATTTATTTTTGCTCTTATATCCCGCCTTTCCTCTGAAGAGTTGTACGCATGTTTTTCTCCTCCATTTTATCTTCACAATAACCCTGTGAGGTAGGTTAGACTGAGAAATGGTGAACTTCACCGGGAGAATCCACGACCAGAAAGAAGAGGAACACCAAGAAGACTGGAAGAAATTTAAAGACTATTTGAATAAATATTGTAATATTAAAGATATGTAACCACTTGAAAGAAACAATTAGGCCTAGGATTAAAATGGAATTAAATTTATAAATAAGAAAACGTACGATAAGGAAAGCTATGTAATATGATTAGGAATGTGATATGCTCTTTTGAAACACTGATATTGGAAACTGCTACATATAATAGGGACCGCGGGTGGCGCTGTGGGTTAAACCACAGTGCCTAGGACTTGCTGATTGAAAGGTCGGCGGTTCTAATCCCCGCGCGACGGGGTGAGCTCCCGCCGTTCGGTCCCAGCTCCTGCCCACCTAGCAGTTCGAAAGCACCCCAAAGTGCAAGTAGATAAATAGGGACCGCTCTCCAGCGGGAAGGTAAACAGCGTTTCCGTGTGCTGCGCTGGTGCAGACTCGCCAGCTGAGGCTTAGTCACGCTGGCCACGTGACCCGGAAGTGTTTTCGGATAAGCGCCAGCTCCTGGCCTCTTGAGCGAGATGAGCACGCAACCCCAGAGTCGGTCACGACTGGACCTGTTGGTCAGGGGTACCTTTACCTTTACCTTTTTACATATAATTACTAAGAAATTCGGATGGAAGAGATTCGAGGAAGTCAAATACTATGTCTATGAAGATGGGTGGCACTTAATTTTAATTAATTAAGTGGCAATATGTTGTATGTATTTTTTTTCTCTCTCTCTTTTTCTCCTCTTTTTTGTTTGTCTTTGTTTGTTTGTTAATCTTTTCTTTTTTATTATGTTTATTTACTGAAAATAATAAATATTATTGGGGGGGGGAGAGAGAGATGGTGAACTTCATGGCTGGGTGAGGATTTGAATCCTGGCCTTCTGTTTTTTTTATATAATATTTTTTATTGCGTTTCTTTTCATAATTTTGTACAATCCAAAAAGTACAGAAAACAAAACAATACAAGAAACAGATTTTTTTTTTAACAAAAGAGTACAAAAAAAAAAAAATTATGTAAAATGGTTCAACTGTCTATAGATCTTTGTTGGACTTCCCCACACCTTCCAGATCTGCATTCTTAGAATTAACAATGTCAGCAATTTGTTACCTTATTTCATACCTTATTGTAACTTTCAGTTATTATGTCTCCAAGTTCAATATATTGTAACTCGGTTTTAATACCTTTAAAATAAACATAATATGTTTGATTCACATTGTCTCCTTTTCTCTTTTATCACTTGTTTTACCGTTTACTTAGTCATATTTGCTAATACATAACATTTCCTAATCATGCACTAACTTAAGATTCATACAACTTATAATATTTTTGCAAGTAATCTTTAAATTTTTTCCAATCCGCCTCAGTTGTTTCTTCGTCCAAATCTCGGATTCTGCCAGTCATTTCAGCTAATTCCATATAGTCCATCAACTGCGTCTGCCATTCCTCCAGCGTGGGTAAATCTTGTGTCTTCCAGTTCTTTGCGATGAGTATTCTTGCTGCTGTACTAGCATACATAAACAAAGTTCTGTCTTTCTTTGACACTTTCTGGTCTACCATGCCCAGCAGGAAGGCCTCTGGTTTCTTAGGGAAGGTATACCTAAATACCTTTTTCAATTCATTATAAATCATTTCCCAGAAGGCCTTCACTTTTGGGCAGGTCCACCAGAGGTGAAAAAAAGTCCCCTCTGCCTCCTTACATTTCCAACATTTGTTGTCAGACAGGTGATATATCTTAGCTAACTTGACTGGGGTCATGTACCACCGGTATATCATTTTCATAATATTTTCCTTCAAGGCACTACATGCCGTGAATTTCATTCCGGTGTTCCATAACCTTTCCCAGTCTTCAAACATAATGTTATGTCCAACATCCTGTGCCCATTTTATCATGGCAGATTTGACTATCTCATCCTGTGTATTCCACTTAAGCAGCAAGTTATACATTCTCGATAGTATCTTGGTCTTAGGTTCTAACAATTCTGTCTCCAATTTCGATTTTTCCACCTGGAAACCAACTTTTTTATCCATTCTAAAAACCTCTTGGATTTGAGCATAATGTAACCAATCTCGCACCTTATTTTTTAGTTTGTCCTGGCTCTGCAACTTCCAATTGTCTCCAATTTTTTCAATTATCCTGGCCTTCTGAGTTCTAGTACAACACCGCAACCGCCACACACCACTGTTGCAATGGAGCACATATTCCTTCACTTGAGTACCACTTTTGGGACATGGGGGAGGGAGAATCTGGAAGCTTTTCAAACCACTCAGAATTTAAAAGGCTGCAATTCTGGGGTTGTGAAGTAAACCAAACCCCTAAAAGTTATACATGCAAGCAGTTCACGATGCTACATTTGGAAAATGGGAAGGAGTGCTTGAATTATTGAATGCCATGAGCAGGCTGCAGCTTGAAAGTGCATTCCCTGAAGTGCACCCCACGGATCTTCTCTTCCCTTTTCCTAAGTGATGCAGAACAGGAAAGGGCATTCAGCAAACTGTCCCATAGAGAGAGAATTACGTTCAGTCAGCCTTGAGCGAAGAGGGGTTGAACAGCTTGACACTGATATTAACTGAACAAGAATTTGCTCAGGTTATTGATTACTCAGAGGTCATCCGAGACTTTGTGAATGAAAAGGCAAGAAGATGGCACTCAACCTTTTGAGACGTGTTCAACTTAATTCCACAAAATTCATAGGTAGCACCTACTGCTACCACTTGGAAGTTGTGTTTCATAGAAATGTGAATATTGTTGAATATTGTGGTTCTTATTCAAATTTTGTATCCACAAAACCAGCAAGTTTTTTAATTATTTGAGCAAGAAAAAACGGGCATGGCAATTGTCTTTCTGGTGCCGTGCTTCAGTAAATGTTTTGCTGCTCCCCTTTAATGTTGCTTCAACATTGCTGAAATTTTATTTAATAATATGGAGTGTTGGAATATTGTTATATGTTTATGGTGTGTGAACTATTTATCACTGCTGTAAGCCCCCCTGTGAAGACAGGAACCTTGAGGGGCAGGTTAAAAAGCTAATCAATCAATCAATCAATCTCCTCATTATGGCCTATGGTCTTTGTAGCTATATATGTACTATGTACATATAGTACTATGTACTATGATATTGCTAAGTTGGAATTCTTGAACGATACCTATACAGAAGAAGCAATTCAGGGATGGGGGCTTGTGGGTACCCTTTCGCCTGCAAGGAGGTGTCCCCAGTTTCAGGAAAACCCAAAACCTTCAATCCACAATAGCATTGCTTTTTGCTTGTTCTGGTCCTGCTAATGCTGGCTTCTGTTTGGGTGGCCTTCCTAGGCTGAACAACCCTCCTCCTCTTAAACACAATTAGATGGCAGGACACACACCATCTCATGTTCAGAACAGAGCTTCTCTTGAGTGTGGAAGGTGCTTTTCTTTTTCTTGAGGGGAGAGGTTGATGGCACTGGTAGAGGAAGGGGGTGCGGTGGGTGCGGTCCGCCCCAGGTGCCATCCCTGAGGGGGGTGAAATCGCCGTGGTGCTCCCTTGGGCCACTTGCCGCAGGTGGCACCTGTTGAATGGTCACTTTAAAATGTGAAGGTTCATTATCGTTTCACAAGTTGTGTATGTCTTTAAGGGCCAGGGCAGATAATGAGACCCAGTCTTACAGCTGTGAAACATAGCAGGTGCTGCTAAGTTGAGTTAATTAAGCTGTGGGTGTAATATATAAGGAGCAGCACCTAGCTCTCCCATTAACCTGGGGGATGGGTTGGTGGTTGGGTCTTGTTTGTTTGTTTGTTGTTATCTTTAGTGTAAAAGGAGTTTTTGTTTCTGTTATTAAAACCTTGTTAAAGTTATTTTTGAGTTCCTTGTCATGCATGGTCTCCCCAGCAAGCTCTCTGCAGTGCTACTAAACTGCAAATAGCCAACAGCACCACCCACTCTGGGTGTCAGAGCAACTAGCTCTGTTGATGGAACCCACTGGTTCTGTTTGACTAATTGGTGAGTAGCTGGTGACACTGAGCTTTTCCCATTCTTCCACCCACAAGTCACATGCTTGGTGGTGATGGTTCATGGTGGCTTGTCTGCACCCAACTCTATTGCAGTGAGAGGGTTTTTGGGTGGTGGGAAGCTACAGAGAATAATTCTCCACTCTCCTGATGTCCCATCCATTCTTTTCTAGGAGGTGTTTGCCATAAGGGCTTTTGGAAAGCTGGGAGGAAGTCTCTTCTTTTCCTTTGCCCCACCTGCTCTCCTTTTCTGAAATTTCGTTTGCCATTGAAAAGTTGAAAGAAGTAGGTGGGTCATTGTTGGACCCCAGCTTTTGCCCCCTTGCCTGCAAAACAAGCTCCATCTAGCCAAGAGTAGGGGTGGGAGATAAATTTGATTCAGTTTGCATTTAAATGTAAGTCTACCTAATTTGCTCTTTAGGAAACAATGCATGAATGAAAACACATCCATCCTTTGCGATCTGCACTTACTGGATTTTGCCATGCAATTCACGCAAGCCAAATGAGTACAGAAATGCATAGATTAGTGAAAATAGCATACAAAACGCATTATATGAGGCGAGATGGCTTTACAGAGATTTGTATGTTAGGGGAAAATTGCATACAAAAATGTCTATATTAGGAGAACTTTGCAAAAAATGCTGATGAATTTTCATGAGGACTTTTTTTTTTTTAAAAGAAAGGAAACTGATGTGGAAATGTGGAGAACTGAATTTGAAACCGGTGTAACAGGTACAAAAAAAAGAGTTATTGATGCCTCTAGGGTTTAAACTTTCATACTTTTTACCCAGTTTCAGCTTCAGGAAGTTAAAAATGAGATCTGCATTGAAATAATGTGCGGGAGCAACATGGAAAATGATACAAATTAGAGGGTGCAAAATTTGTATAGCACGCATAGAAGAAATTTTATTTTTCAGATTTTGCTGGAGGAAAAAAATAGGTCCTAAAGTCCTGAAGTCTGGTCCTTCAACAGCATTTTGTACCCTGCTCCCCATTTAGGGGGCGACAATCCTGTGCATACTGGCCTGGGAGTAAATCCCATTAAACCCAATAAAGTTTATTGTTGAGTAAAGGTAAAGGTAAGGGATGTGGGTGGTGTTGTGGGTTAAACCACAGAGCCTAGGACTTGCCGATCAGAAGGTCGGCGGTTCAAATACCCGTGACGGGGTGAGCTCCCATTGCTCAGTCCCTGCTCCTGCCAACCTAGCAGTTTGAAAGCACGTCAAAGTGCAAGTAGATAAATAGGTACCACTCCGGCGGGAAGGTAAACAGCGTTTCCATGCACTGCTCTGGTTCGCCAGAAGCGGCTTAGTCATGCTGGCCACATGACCCGGAAGCTGTACGCCGGCTCCCTCGGCCAGTAAAGCGAGATGAGCGCCGCAACCCCAGAGTCGGGCACGACTGTACCTGATGGTCAGGGGTCCCTTTACCTTTAAAGGTAAAGATTCGAACCATCGATCTTCTGATTGGCAAGCCCTAGGCTCCCTTACTGTTGAGTAGACATGCAAAATATTGCACTCTTGGCCTGCTATCAAAAACTATGCAACAATCCGACAATGCATTATTGGGGTATAATTACTGGGGTGAAATATCACCCACTACCCCCCCCCCATTTCTACCAGTGGCCAACATTCATTCTAACCTCCTGCTGCTTTTCTGCTCCATTTTCACTGCATGTAAACTAATTGTAGAGTCAATGCCTGGGCATTTCAGAATAATTTTTTTAACAATCACGGCAACTGCATAATTCTTTTCATGGGAAAATTGTATTTTCCTTATTTGGGAGCAGTAATGAAAATGTATGTGTATGCACACATACATATACAAAGATAATGAAAATTAGCATGTCCAGCTGTCTAACAGGGTAAATATCAAAGGTTTTTTCCCAGGAAGGATAAACTAGCCAGGGGAAATCTGAACTTGCAACGTATAAAACTGCAGTTTACATTCAAGTTTACATGAATAAGTCCCGTCCCCACTGCAAGAAATTTTTCCATTGGTCTGGAGAACCTTGGCCATTGGTCTGTCTGAGATAATGTGTGCCAGAACAGTGGGGGAAGGGATTGTGGGAGATTTAAATCTCTGTGTCAAGGCTGCCTTTTCAGGTCCAGCTCAGGACTTTATGGCCACCATGAAGGCATGGGTCATACCATTTATTTCTGGGAGGCCACATTTAATGGCATGAATAGCCAAGTTGCAGATGATTACGTAACACATTTATTTACATTGAAGTCAAATTTGAAGTCGAGCCATGGAGTGTACTGGATATTCCTAATCTTACCTAGATTTCTGGATTACTATCCCTTTCTGATGACTGTAGAACAGGAGCTATAATTAGTTCATCAGAATGTCATTGCTTAGTAACAATTTTGCTCCATTTGGCACAATTCAAGGATGGGATCAAGCCACATGGAAGACTCCCAGCATTTATCGGATGCCATTGCTCTCTTGAAAGCTGCTTACACCATCTGCGCAATGAGACGCATGAGGTTCAGAGAAGAGGGCACATGAACCACTAGGGAAAACTTTATAACTTGTTTTAAGGTGTTTCATTGTTCGGCCAGTTTTACAATGTAAACCTCATGGATAACATTTTTGCATGTTGGTTAACATGACAGACTGGTACTCAGGTAACCTGTCCTCCCAGAGGACCCAAACCACCCAAAGGAAAAATAGCTACACATATTCTGCTGCAGGCAGTAGCCTGATCCCAGGACCAGCCCAATATTGGGGGTTTTATGCAGCCGATGCTGCTAGTGTGATTAGTAGAAATCACATGAGATGTCCGAGAAGAGTGTGGGAACGGAAGACTGTCTTATCTCTTCCGTCTGAGCATTTTTTTGTACTGTACTTTCACTTTTGCAGTATGCAACAGGTTGTTCTGCCAGAGCTTGGAGAACACAGACGTGATTATGGATTGTATAGAATGTAAATAATGTTTAGATCTAAGGGACACAGGTGGTGCTGCGGGTTAAACCACAGAGCCTAGGACTTGCTGATCAGAAGGCTGGCGGTTTGAATCCCCGCGACGGGGTGAGCTCCCATTACTCGGTCCCTGCTCCTGCCAACCTAGCAGTTCGAAATCACGTCAAAGTGCAAGTAGATAAATAGGTACCACTCTGGCGGGAAGGTAAACGGCGTTTCCATGCCCTGCTCTGGTTTGCCAGAAGCGGCTTAGTCATGCTGGCCACATGACCCGGAAGCTGTACGCCGCCTCCCTTGGCCAATAAAGCGAGATGAGCGCCACAACTCCAGAGTCGGCCACGACTGGACCTAATGGCCAGGGGTCCCTTTACTTTTACCTTTAATGTTTAGACCTACGGATGTTTCTTTCCACTTACTGTATGATGCTAGAAGACTTGTGTACACTTTTCATATGAAAAGTGTCACAGAGAGGTGCTCTGGAGATGAAGGGACATGCCATTCCAGAGATGTGCCTACCGGGAGAAGCTCAGAGGTCCTGGGGGGTCGCCGTCTCCCCAAGAGCATTTTTTTCCAACACCCAATACATTCTGGCACCTGAGGCACATAACAGAATGGCATCTCCCTCCCCACCAAGGAAGAAGGAGTGAGGGAAGATCGACATCAGGAACAAGGGGTGGGGAATGAAGATCTATATCTGGATTAGGCCTGAGCAGCCTCCCTCTGCTGCCAGCCCCCAACATGCTGAGGGAAGAACGAGTTGCATTGGGCCCTACAAGGTGCCAGGGTGAAATTGTCGCTGCCCCCGCTGAGGGAGCTGAGGCAATTTCACCCTGGTGCCTCACGAACCTGGGTCCGATGCAGCTCATTCCTCCCTCCGCTTTTCAACATTGCAATGTATCACTGGTGGTGTCTGGCTGGTGATACATTGCGATGTTGAAAAGCTGGTATTGCCCAGCCCTAATCAGGTTCGGCTGCTCCTGTGGATCCTGCTGACTGAGGCAGTAGCCTCACCTGGCCTCATGGGTGGACCAGCCCTCCCTGTTCCTCAACCCTGTGATTTGCTTTAGACTGGTCCCAATGAATGATCACCCTTTGATCATAAAAGGAAATGCGTTTCATAGCTTAAAGCCCATCTTGAGGTGTCCGAAAAAGATTTCAATACATCAGAACAGAAGATGCACACAAGGGGGGAAACTGCTGTTAAGGCAGCAGCTTAATGGTAGTATAAATTTCAGATTCTCCCTAACGAAAAGGAGTCTAAAAAGTGTGGGAGGTGGTGATGAATTGGCTTATTTGACTGAGTTGTGGCATAGTAACTGGGAAGGTGTGGAAGAGACATTTCTCTGCCCTCCATCTCTGTCACACAACATTAGAAAGGTAAGTAGAAGTGAGTAACCGTTCACAGCTTGTCCACGGGAAGTATATCTTATGTATCCAGAATTAGATTATACTTATTTAAGAATAATGAATTAGAAAAATGTTTCTTGAGGTACTAATGAAAAGTTCAGGGCTCAGTTTTCAATGAAATAGTGATACTGTAATTCTGCAAGGACTGAAGTATTTTCAACACCATTCATCAAGTCTCCATAGCAACAGTCCACTGACCTCACAGAACCTCATGGAAAACCCTTCATACATTTTTATGTTAGTGCTTGTCTTTCAATTCAAGTGGGTAATTCCCATTTTTCATTCCTCTGAAGTGGATGATAGTTTGATGGGTGAAATGCTGGAAATGATTAGACCAAAGAACGGAGCAAATCATGAGAAGGAATGTCTGCATTATTAAAACGGCACCACAAATCGCCACATTAGTATTATTACCCTGACTGGCAGCTATGAGGAACCGAAACAAAGGCATAATTGTGTTCAAAGTACAAACATTTCACGGTTTCGGGTGACTGCAACCACAGATCCAAAAAATTAGGAACAGGGATATGTTTTCATTTTGCATCGACCAAGCAGTAATTATTAGCTGCTTGCAAATTATTAGAGGATAACAATTTTCCCAAAAAAACACAACCCCACAAAACCTGCATAAGAAATTATTAAATGTAACACCTTCACGAGCAAATGTATTTTAAACAATTTAGAAAAAGCCCATCTAGTACTTTGGAGTGAAGAATTAGTCTCAAATTATCTGTGAGGCTGTTGAGTCGATTTACATTTATTACTATAGCAACTGTGCAAGCTCTACAGGAGCAGTCAGAGATATGAATGATGTCACAGGATTGAGTGAGCAGTGCTGCTCACAGCAGCACATAAACAAGGAGAGCGCAGGAAGTGGAGCTGCAATAATAGAAGGACCTATACCCCTTTTATTTATTTCAGCGGTTTCTTTCATCATTGTATTACAAATTATCCACAACATGCTGTACATACGCATGAGGGAAGCAGTTGTGCACAAGAGTCTCAAGGTCAAGGTCACAATGGATGCACAAACTCAGAAGCGCTTGTTTTTAAACAATATAGTTCATACATAAAGTCAGAACGCCGAAGCACAGAATGATCAGCTCCCCCTTTTCTGATCCGTTTGCCGTACTTGCACAGGTTCTCTGATATTAGCACATTAATGGATGTTTTGCAGACAAATGTCAACTGCAGTCTATAACAATGTTGTACTGACGAATAGCATGCAAAACCTTCATAAAGCTTGTCAGGTACCAGTTTTAGTTCGCCATTTGGAAATCAGTTACAATCCGTTTTTTCCTGGTTTGGTACCTGCCCCATGGAAATCAAACTGTGATGGATTGCAAAGCTTGTTAGGCTTCAAATTCCAAATAGGTGGGTTCATGTTTTCGCTCGGAGAAGAAGCATGAAGTCCTGCTCCCTGAAAATACCTTGTTTTATAGAAGGTAGCCTCGAATGTTGCCCCCTTCCTTGTTTATCTGAAACACATTTTCTAGATGATGCAAAACTATTCACAATAGTGAAATTAGGTTTTGTATGTCCTGCCTTTGTTGTTGTTGTTGTTTAGTCATTTAGTTGTGTCCGACTCTTCGTGACCCCCTGGACCAGAGCACGCCAGGCCCTCCTGTCTTCCACTGCCTCCCGCAGTTTGGTCAAACTCATGCTGGTAGCTTCGAGAACACTGTCCAACCATCTCGTCCTCTGTCATCCTCTTCTCCTTGCGCCCTCCATCTTTCCCAACATCAGGGTCTTTTCCAGGGAGTCTTCTCTTCTCATGAGGTGGCCAAAGTCTTGGAGCCTCAGCTTCACAATCTGTCCTTCCAGTGAGCACTCATTGGCCAGATTGTACCCAGCTTCGAGGGACCTACCAATCGGGTGTTGTGGCTAACCAATTGTACCCTCCCACAACACAGGGTGTCAGTTGTCCAGGTCTCACCGCAATACCCTCTTTAAGGGAGGACCCGATTTCTGCGCTACTGTCTGGGTGGCCATGTACATGTTGTCACCAAAGGAGATGCGAGGGCAAAACAGGACACACATTGGCATAGAATTTTATTTAGTTGTGCAGATGTGCATTTGAAAACAATAATCACCATTTAAATTTCGCAGGAAGCAAGCCAAGGCAAGTCAGCTGCTGAGCTACTTACGCTGTTATTGCACAAATTGAAACCTCAAAGACCCCAGGCAAATTATGTTGCTTCTGTTTCCTTTCCAGGGAGATTGGCTGGAAAACGAAATGGCTGCTCCTTTGTGGTTTTCTGCCCATGGCATTTCCGACTGTGGGGCATTTGAGGTTTCGATTCACAGTGCGGTTGCTGAGCCAGTGGGAGCAGCTGAGCTGCCAGCTTGCCTTTGACCTATTGAGTGGGAAAAATCCCGACCACCCGCTTGCCACCTCATCCCATCTTCTGTGTCTCAGACCAGACATACGGAAAAAGAGGACACTCTCCTGGACAGCCCTTGACATAACAGGCTGTCTGGTATGAAAGAGGACTCCTGTCCATCCTGGTTTCTATCTACTTGTGAGAAATTATCCTATTAAAATGTCCCGATTCTTCACAGCCCAAGAAAGGCAGCGGTCAAAGAGACAGGATAAATGATTCCACTAGTGCTAAAGCTCTCTCAGAACACCATAAATCTATACCAAAGGGTTTTGGTTTTTTTCAGTTGAACATTCTCTTTGTGATTAAATGTCCCAAGTCACAGGTACTTGAGGAACAAAATGTTTGAATTAAAGGTAGCTCTTAGCAAGGAAATCTCTTGTGAAGCTGAGAGAACAAAAAAGGACGAATAAGCACCGGACCAATTACGATATTTACATTATTCCACTGGGTTGTGAAATCCACTGTGCTCTGCAGAAGACCTGCCACCATAATTAGATTTGGAATTAAAGAATTTGACAGAGCAGTCCTGCGGTCCCAATACGCAAGGGGGGCTTTTGTTTATTTTAACAAAATGTATATGCTGCTTGATTTTAAGAAGTGGCTTACAAAAATATAAAACACAGCCTTAAAGTCCCCAATAAAAACAGGTGTTTAAAAACATTTACAAATGGTTTTAATCAGCAGTAGCTAAAAAGACATGATAAAACACATGAGATAAAACACATGAAACATCTACATAGCTGGTATGAAAAGATGGTGGTGGTGATTTCAAGCCAGCCCTGAAAAGAATACAGTTAAGGTTCCTGTGTAATGTCTATAGGCAGGGAGTACCAAGTATTATGAGGGACACGGGTGGCGCTGAGGGTTAAACCACAGAGCCTAGGACTTGCCGATCAGAAGGTCGGCGGTTCAAATCTCTGCAACGGGGTGAGCTCCCGTTGCTCGGTCCCTGCTCCTGCCAACCTAGCAGTTCGAAAGCACGTCAAAGTGCAAGTAGATAAATGGGTACCGCTCCGGCGGGAAGGTAAACGGCTTTTCTGTGTGCTGCTCTAGTTCGCCAGAAGTGGCTTTGTCATCCTGGCCGCATGACCCGGAAGCTGTACGCCGGCTCCCTCGGCTAGTAAAGCGAGATGACCGCCGCAACCCCAGAGTCGGTCACGACTGAACCTAATGGTCAGGGGTACCTTTACCTTTACCTTTACCAAGTATCATGGAATATCATGTTACACATATAACAGCTTAGAGCTACTTACCTGGGTTATTTTGAAGCCCCTGAGAAGAGGGTCTGGGTCATGAATCAGTCAGTAACCTCCTGGGGTGGTCCTAAGGCAGAGATAGACATCCCAGAGTAAGAGCTTCTGTCCTTGAGAAACCTGGCGTACAATGAAGAAGGAAAGGGAACCGATTTACCTTGACAGTATTGTAGTAATTTTCCCAGGGAGAAGTATCACCGGTGCTTTTGAAAATGATGCAATCAATATGTGCTTTTCTTGATTGCCCCATTAAAGCCTGTTCAGTTGTACTCAACTGTGATGTGGGTTTTAGCACCCAATAACTAACAAAAGCTATACCGGTTCAGCAAAATCCTGCTTCAGGTTCCTTTGGGGAAGATAGCTCAGGCTATCCAGGATCTTTTGAGGTGACCTTGTCCATGGAGGTGCAACATCAGGCAAAATAATACATTTTTCCTTAGAAGACAATGTGGGTTTACCAGGACACAACATTTAGGGTAGGTTTGTTTGTTTTTTAAGCCACTTATTGATGGATTCTTTCCAATCCCCATCTGTGCTCAGTTAGGGATTAGGCTCCAGAAACCAAGATATTCATGAAAGGGCAGAATAATAATTCAAGTTTTTTTTTCTGATCATAATTCTGATTTTGGACAGCAGAAATCAGGCCTCTTCCCCACCGCACCCATCTGGCCTGACTGCTGTGGACACCATAGCAATGTGGTGGTGGCAACAAAGATCTAGAAGTCAGAGGCAGTTTTAGGGTACTACTGCTACTACTACTAATAATATAATAATAATAATATCTTTATTGTCATTGTACAACCTGTGTACAATGAAATTAAATGAGCCTCCCCCCCAAAAAACACCCAGTCTTGTTGCACTCTGTGTGCTTATTGAATAACACACCACCTTGCAAGTCAATTTCGCTGTTATTTTCCGTTCAACAGCCTAACAGCCCACGGATAGAAGCTATTTTTTAGCCTGTTGGTACGGTACGGCTGATTATACTTCTATATCTCCTGCCCGAGGGTAGAAGTTTAAAGAGGTGATGGTCAGGGTGTAAGTCATCCCTGAGAATTTTCCTCGCTCTCCTAAGGCGACGATCCCTTGCGATGTCATCTAGCGGACTCAAGGGACAGCCTATGATATCATGGGCTGTATTCACCACCCTCTGTAGAGACTTTCTGTCAATGGCTGTCAAGCCAGCATGTTGTTGTTGTTTAGTCGTTTAGTCGTGTCCAACTCTTCATGACCCCATGGACCAGAGCACGCCAGGCCCTCCTGTCTTCCACTGCCTCCCGCAGTTTGGTCAAACTCATGCTGGTAGCTTCAAGAACACTGTCCCACCATCTTGTCCTCTGTCGTCCCCTTCTCCTTGTGCCCTCCATCTTTCCCAGCATCAGGGTCTTTTCCAGGGAGTCTTCTCTTCTCATGAGGTGGCCAAAGTATTGGAGCCTCAGCTTCATGAACTGTCCTTCCAGTGAGCACTCAGGTCTGATTTCCTTCAGAATGGAGAGGTTAGATCTTCTTGCAGTCCATGGGACTCTCAAGCCAGCATACCACACTGTAATACAATATGAAAGGACACTTTCTATTGTGGACCGGTAAAAGGAGTTCATCAATTGTTGTTTAACGTTATTCTTTCGCAAGACCCTGAGGAAATGGAGTCTCTGTTGGGCCAGTGTTGCCGCACTGAGCACCACACTGCGGGGGGCACCCCAAAAATGCTGTAGAACGGAGCACAAGAGGTGCCCCCCCAATTATTTTTTTAGCACCACGCAGTATTGAGTACTGTTCAGAGTTTGCAATTGTATTGAGCAGTTTCTCTGGAGTGTCTCCTGATTCTTTACCTTGACCTGAACCAGCGCTCTGCATTCACAGCTGAAAACAGTCCTATACATATATATCTTGTTAGCCTTGGTGCTTTATTATTCCACCACATCATTTAGTTAAAATGTTTAACGCAGCCCAGCACGACAGAATGCTAAAATGAAATGTCAGCCGCATGCCGTAATAAAATACTTGATACACAATCTGCTTGTGTCCCTTTGTGATAACCTTTCCCCTCCGAAGCTCGCACAGCAATTTCAATGGCTGGAATAAAGACATCAATTATCATTTACTCGCCAGAACTAAGTGGCATTGACTCTGTGGTATCTGCAGTATCAGTGCCACCGAATCAAACAAATGCAAAGCTATTTTGCACATGTTCATCAGTGTTTGTTTTTCTGGGAGCCCTTAGAAGCTTGGAGGCTGCCATTTAGCTGTCGTTTGCTGAAGACGAGGAATTTCAGAGGAACGTTGTTAAAGCTGGAATAGATTTTCGGGAGCTGTTTTATTCAGGAGCTATTTGTTCACAGATTTGCGGGCTGGATTTGCAACAGACATTCCAGCTCTACGGGCCTTGTTTTATTCTGTTTTGTCCCACTCTAGTCTATTATTTATGGGTTTGAACTGTAATTGGATTGGTTTGTATTATATGAGCATTTAAACTCTAGATGGTCTCTTTGGGGGCTATAGGGCTATTTTATTTGTTTCATAAATTCTATACAAAGAAAGAAAGAAAGAAAGAAAGAAAGAAAGAAAGAAAGAAAGAAA
>JAXCMG010000032.1:1871020-1896200 GCA_034642415.1 Podarcis siculus | reverse complement strand
CACTGCCAACATTCAGAATGCTGTTCTGAATGTTGGCGGTGGGGAGGAAAAACCCTCCTCCCACCGCAAGCCCCGGGAACAGAGGAGAAGTGCCGCGTGCCTTCTCCTCTGTTCCCGGACCTCCCACCGCAAGCCTTCAGGACAGGTCCGGGAACAGAGGAGAGGGCGCGCTGCGCTTCCCCGCTGTCCCCGGAGATTTCCCTATCGGCTTTCATCTTGCGAAGCAAGCCCATAGGGAAATTCGTCTTGCGAAGCCGCTAAAAATCGGAAAACCCTTTCGTCTTGCGGGTTTTTCGTTTAGTGAGGCATTTGTCTTGCGGGGTACCACTGTACCTGACCTGATCTGGGGAACGGGGAATGGTAACTGAGGATATGAAAATTGGCAGCTAGCCCTTCTGAAACTGGGAATTACAATTCACAAAACTTCCTGGCTCCTGTGATTTGCAACACACACAGGCAGACGCTAGAATTGGTCAGTTTGTTTTTGTTTTCCAGGTACGATAAAGGTGACATCTCAGGAAGACAAACGCACAAACAGCCAAGCTGGAGAGCTTACAAAGAGGTGAATCCTCATGTAAATTCATATCCTTGGGGATTTTGTACCGATAGGGGAAAGGTTTGTGTATTGTCCTGTTTTATTTTGTTCCTTTGCTCCACGAGGAAGCCGCTTGTGTGCTAGCAAACTATCTCTGCTTTGCTTATCATCAAAGAACCTTCTAAATCTTTTACTAAGCTTTTTATTTTGTTCATAAAACTGTTGTGGTCCCTAATTATTCTAATCACTCCATGCCTAGAAGTCATAAACTATGTTACCTAGGCAGGCTGCTGGGAGACCTGGGGAATTGTTTTAGGCAGATTGTTAAAAGGCAGCCTTGTGGAAGAGGTTTTTGGACTGGGGAGGGGGGGCAAGCAGAGGCACACACTACTTATTAAATTAGGGTGACCAGATTCCTCCCCCAATGAATCCAGGGACACTTTTCAACTTCAGTAGGAATGACAGGATTTTGCCAGGGGACTGATTTGTTAATCCAGGGACTGTCCCCGGGAAACAGGGATGTCTGGTAACCTTATATTAAATTTCACTAGTTTACAATTCAACATGATTGTCATTACGCATAGCTGTCAACTTACAAATAAGGGACCAGCAGCCTCAAAAATAAGGGATCAGCAGCCAAAATAAGGGATTTTCTGGGCACAGGTATGTTCAACTTCTGAGCCCCTCTGAGCCAAAGGCAGAAAGCCCAGCCAGCAGCCAAACGAAGCCTCAAGCAGTGGTTCCCACAGCGCAGCAACCTGGCAAAGGGGATGCAGCAAGGAAAAGCACCGTCAACTCTCCTCTGGGAAGCGCTGAGCAAAGGCGAGTCCCCAGGCAACGCGGCCAATTTGATTGGTACAAGGCATGCAAGCTCCACCCCCCAGTCGTTCTTAGACTCCTTATTGGGTGAGCAACGCAGCCAAGCAACACAGTTGGAGCCTCCCTCCTCCCTGGCCAGCAGGGAGGGAGGGAGAGGAGCTGCTTCCTCTGAAACCCGGGAAATTTAAGGGACATCATCAATAAGGGACAGCAGTGGGACACAGCGCTGGGATAAGGGACTTTCCCGCCAAATAAGGGACGGTTGACAGCTATGGTCATTATCCATAAAGCCCAAAATTGCATGGACCAGGTTATCTGAAAGACTGCCTCTTCCCTCCTGTACTTGCCCTTCAGTTTTACTCATATTCTAAGGCCCATATCTGCATGTAGAGTGTGTGTGCGTCTGTGTGTGTGTGTGTGTGACCTATGGGAGGGAGTGTTACAACTGTGAAAGTCTCTCCCAAGGATGACATGATTGGTCTCTTCACTGTTATCCTTTAGGTCAGTGGCTCCCAGCCATGTTAGTATGGCGACCGACAAAACCAAACATACTGGATTGTCACATAAGTTATGGACCTTAAATCTTCCGCAGCCGTCACATTTATGCATCTTAACTGTAAGTTTGTGTATTTTATAACCATTACTTGAGGCATCCAAGCAAAAAAATTACTTAATGCCCCCATTAATGTAAAATTTGGTAAAATATTCATAGTACTTACAAAGTTATTTACAGTTTTGTTTATGGGAATGTAAGAACACCAACCATCTAATTGCAGAACATTGCTTCATAAGCTATAAATATTTATTCTAAAAATATACAGTTATACAAGCAGTGTTAAGTATAACGAACTATGGATGTTTTTCATCCTTTAATTCATGATATAGTCTATTTTGGCAAGTAGCAGTGGGAGGGAGGGGTTTGTGTTTTGCCAACAAGTACGCAAATGTGGGGTTTGATCTTTGTCGGGAAAAGCCTCAGATCATTACTGATACATAGCCTTCTGCTGTATTTCATTCCGATACCAGTCACTGCTGAAACACTTGTCTTGAAAAGATACGGTGGCAGCACATCTATTGCTTTGTCAGCTAGCTCAGGTTATTCAGTGGCAGGGCTAGCCCACCCATGAGACAAGGTGAGGCAACCGCCTCAGGTGGCAGGATCCACAGGGGCAGCAGTCCCAGACTCCATTGCTCACTGCTCCTACTGCAACATGCTCCTTAGAGACCGGATCTGCTGCCTCCTCAGCAGCCCAGCACACCACTCAGCTGCCCCAAATTAAGTGGGAAATCCTAATCACATAATCTGACATCTGTGATGTCCGGCCAGGACTGTCTTAAGCATATGCAGCGCCGGGGTGCAAAGATCCACCCGGCAGCCCCCCTCCCAGGTTGCCAAGAACCAGGCATGTAGGAGGGTGGAGCCGGCCAGCTGCCTCAGTGTCTCACTGGCTCGGTCACCCCCGAACTCACGGCACAGAGCCGCCTGCAGCAGAAGAGCCCACCGTGGCGCTCCAACCGATGGGCGGGCTCTTCCCCAGACTCAGCTCCCGGGCCCCAGACTCTCAGCCTGGCGCCCCTGAAAGCCCAGCGCCCGGGTGCCCCACACCCCTAGTGTGCTGGTCCCATGGGTTAACCATGAGGTGAGGTCTGAGTCCAGTCCGAGGTCAAGGGTGCAGTATGGAGGCAGTCCAGTAGCTGGGTCCAAGGCAGGGAGTCGGGTGAGGTCAGGAACTCTGGCAGAAGAGCAGGACAGGGTGCAGGCAGGAACTGGCTACCAACAACGTTGCTCCCGCAACCTGGGACTGGGCGGGCTGGCTTTTATCTCCTCGGAGGCATAGGGCAGCCCCGGTCCACAGCTGCCTCGCCTCTCCTGGCCTGGAGGCGAGCACTCCTCCTGCAGGAACTTAGTTCCCTCCGCCTCTCTGCCCTGAGCCTCTGCAGCTCAGGAGAGGCTGGAGGGTTACCGGACCTAGAGGCAACCTCAGCTTCCCCTGATGGGACTGAGAGCACCTGCAGGCAATGGGTCCTCAACCCCCTCTGGAGCCAGAGTGGATTCACCTGGTGCCTGCTCCTGAGGATCCGGCACAGGTGAGGACCCTTCAGGCTCATGCCCCAGCCCCGGCTCAGCCGGCCCTGGAGGCGGGGACTCCTGTGCAGGCTGGGATTCCTCAGGTTCAGCCTCCGAGTCTGAATCCCAGGCCATCACACCTAGAGCCTATGGGTAAGAAGGCCCTGTGTCCGGCTTCTACCACCTCGCTCCTTCCGCCTCTTCCAGGGCGGACTCTGCCATAGGTTCCACCACCACAAGCTGCTTGCACAGAGACTTTTGAGTAAGTAACACAGCTGCCCTCTGATGCATAGGCTCCTCAAAACAGCTCCATGTATGGGCACTTTGGGTCAAGCTATCACAGGATCTACCTCCAACGGGCAGTTCCCAAGTGTTAAAACGTAAGGCTTGAGCTTGACTGACATTCAGCTGTAAGTGTCAACACAGCATTATGATACAAAGCAGAAACATATAAGGGGTTCTCATGGTAGCAATCAACGGTTAAAAGTAATAATTATTTTGCCAGGTCGGAGTGAAAGAGTATAAATTAAGGGCATTTGCAGATGACTTAGTCTTAACATTACAGCAGCCGAACACTAGTACAAAAAGAGTTTTAGAACTGATAGAAATATTTGGTCAAGTTGCAGGATTTAAATTGAACAAACAAAAAACTAAAGTGCTGGAGAAAAACTTAACAAATGAGGAAAAAGAGGCATTCCAAAAGGAAACAGGTTTGGGGTTAGCTAAAAAAGTGAAGTATCTGGGGGTGAACTTGACATCGAAAAATGTGAACTTATTTAAAGACAATTATGATAAATGTTGGTCAGAAGTTAAGAAAGATCTAGACACATGGTCAAGGTTGAAACTTTCCTTGTTAGGAAGAATTGCTGTTATTAAAATGAATGTACTGCCTAGAATGTTATTTTTCTTTCAGACCTTACAAATAATAGACAAGATGGACTGTTTCAAGAGGTGGCAGAAAGACATATCCAAGTTTGTCTGGCAGGGCAAAAAGCCAAGAATAAAATTTAAGACATTAACAGATGCTAAAGATAGAGGAGGCTTTGCCCTGCCAGACCTAAAACTGTATTATGAATCAGCAGCGTTTTGCTGGTTGAAAGATTGGCTGCTCCTCGAGAATACAGACACGTTGGATCTTGAAGGATTTGATAATAGATTTGGTTGGCATGCATATATATGGTATGACAAGGTAAAATTGCATAAAGGTTTTAAGAACCATATTGTCAGGAAAGCTTTGTATAATGTTTGGATACGGTATAAAGATTTGCTTGAAAGTAAAACCCCCAGGTGGCTGTCACCTATGGAAGCTAAAGAGGTGAAAAAACTGAATATGGGGCCAAATTGGCCTAAATATTGTGAAATTATAGCACAGGATGGTGAAAAACTGAAACTGAAAAGTTTTGAGGAGTTGAAAGATAAAGTGAGAGATTGGTTACATTATCGACAAATAAATGAAGTATTTAAACAGGACAGAAAGTTAGGCTTCCAGATGGAGAGATCCAAATTAGAAACAGAATTGCTAGAACCCAATACCAAAAATCTATCAAGAATGTACAATTTGCTGTTGAGGTGGAATACTCAAGATGAAGTGGTGAAATCTTGTATGATTAAATGGGCACAGGATATTGGACATGATATTGAGCTTGCTGACTGGGAGCAATTGTGGACCACCGGTATCAAATTTACGGCATGTAATGCCCTAAAAGAAAACATTATGAAAATGATTTACAGGTGGTACATGACTCCTGCTAAGTTAGCGAAGATCTATCATTTGCCCAATAATAAATGTTGGAAATGTAATGAAACGGAGGGAACCTTCTATCACCTTTGGTGGACCTGCCCGAAGATTAAGGCTTTCTGGGAAATGATCTACAATGAAATAAAAAAAGTTCTGAAGAGAACCTTTGCAAAAAAGCCAGAGGCCTTTCTCTTGGGTATGGTGGGCCAAATAGTGCCAAAGAAGGACAAGACCTTTTTTATGTACGCCACAACAGCAGCAAGAATTCTTCTAGCAAAGTATTGGAAGATACCAGAACTACCCACGCTGGAAGAATGGCAGACGAAGGTGATTGACTACATGGGACTGGCGGAGATGACTGGCAGAATTCGAGACCGGGGAAAAGAGGCGGTGGAGGAAGAATGGAGTAAATTCAAAGTTTATCTTAAAAAATGTTGTAATTTGGTTGAAAATTAGAAGATCAGGGAAACAAGAGACAAAGAACTGCAGTTGTTTAACAATCCAAGGAAGTTGAATTTATGACATTTAAATTATGTGTACGTTGAAGAAGTTGCTGAAAAATCTTGAAATAAGGATGCAGAAAAGGGGTGGTATGGGGAAGTCGATTTTATGTTTGTTTGTGTTTTTTCTTTTCTGGGTATTGTCTTTTTTGTGTTTATCGAAAATTAATAAAAATTTATTTAAAAAAAAAGTAATAATTATTTTGGTTTTACTTGACCCATTTGCACAGGCTTTTGGGCACACTCTTGGGTTGCAACCCACAGGTTAGGACAGTAGCGTAGTGTGGGTTGCCAGGGCCCAGGGGTGGGTGGGGTGTTACAGGGGGAAATGGATGGAGCATGGCATCTGCGTCACCCAGGAGATTGCAGCCACAGAGATAAGAAAAGAAGAGTTGTTTTGATGTCTGGAGAGGTCACTTCCTGGTTCGCGTGGAGATGCCATTTTCAATGGAGCCCATTGATGGAAGTGCGTGGCTGTTTTAAGGCAGCACTGGGTGTTGAAATTTTACGCCCCTAACAGTTTTGCGCCTGGGGCAATCGCCCCTGTGGCCCCCCATGCCATGCCATGCCACTGGGTTAGGAAACACTGCTTTAAGTGAGTTGTTAAGACATTGTTTTGTTTTTCCTGGCTTTTAATGTGTCTTAATTTGATCTAGTTATGGTTTTCTTTATCAGTTTATCTTGCATTTAATTTTATTTTATTGGTGCGTCAGCTGTCTTGGGGCTCATTTTAACAGCTAAAGAGCAGTGCGGAAATGTGTTATAAATAAATAATTGCAATGCTGTTCCTTCTAGGTGGCATCGGCTGCATTATGGCATATAACTAATAGTGAAGGGGTTGGTCTGTGCAGGAAAATGCACTTCCAATACCTCTATCACTTTGCAGAGAACACAGTGGCTCCTGAGAGTATAGGAGCCGGCTAACCCTCATCAAGATGATGCAGATGATCTGCTCCAATGCTTCTCCATTAATTAACATCCATCATTAATGCTCAAGCCAAGCCAAAGCAGAGAAACAATAACAGAACAGCATGTCCCTTAACTCAACTCTTCTCTTTGCTTCTTAAAGCTTCTTAAATTATTATGTGCTGTTCAATAACTTTGTTGCTGTTGCTGTTTTAAAAACGAATCCCCATCTGGTGGCTTACAGTCTCTCTAGCTGCATATCCCAAAACTATTTTTCAAAGATGCTATTTGAATGGTGCCTGTTTAGAATATAAACTTGGCTCCAAGCATAATATTTACCTTGTAAAATTAAGTTGGATCGAGCCGCCACTGAGGAAGAGATGAAGAAGGAGAAGAAGGTGGTGTTTAATTATGGATGATCTAGACCCTTTGTAAAAAATCTTAAAGCTTTCAATGAAGCAGAACATATATTTCACGTGGCCACTTGTGCCGTTCCAGAAATTACCACAGGTGAGGAAGCCCGTTTGTAAAGAAAACCCTGCCGTGGTGAAGGTGCAGGGGGCATGTTGCAATGCGTTTCTTTGAGAAAAAAGATGTATACAGTTAAGGTATGTACACAACCCCCCGCTTCCCCACTATCCTTAAGGATAAATTCTTCAAAGTTCTTTCTCTTCCTGTGAAAGAGGCAGAGAAAGCAACACCTCTTTCACAGGGAGCAAAGAGCTTCACGAAAAGGGTCAGCAGCCAGATTTTGTTGTACAAAGCAATAAAAGAAATAAAAACATTACAGCGCCAGCATAATATCGATCTCCCGGCGCAATAATAATGTGAGGATAATTCACATTAGCCAAGTGTGATTCATGAGATGCTAACTCCTTACCAAAGCATGCCTGAGAAAATGTCCCAATGATTCCCACAAACCTGTGTTCTGAATAGGCAGGGGGATGGGATGGTATCATCCTGTTCCTGCCCCTTCCAGCTCACAACACATAGAAAGTAGAGTGGAATTAGGTGATGGAATGGTTGCACTTCCAAGTAGTGTGGTGGGGAGTGTAGGCTCCTTAAGTAAGCCTGAGAATAATATCGGGTAGATGTCTGCAGTCATTAATATTTAGCCAATAATGACATCATGGGTGTCATAAAATTTACCAGTGCAGTGCATATACATAAGCACCCATATCTTTAATTGTTTTACATAAATACAGTGTCACATTAAACCTACTGACATATACCAGACTTCTTGGATACTTATTGCAGAACAAGGAATGAAGTTTCATAACTATAAGTCAAATTTTAATACCTTTTCTTTGATTTCAGGTGTCATGAATGAAGAGAAAATGACTGAGGCAAAAGAACAGAATGTTCACAAAGCAATGATGATATACAAGATGAAAGTGATCTGCACAATTGTATGAAATACCAAAGAGCTGCTCGCCTGCAAGTCTGTAAATAATGCAAGTAGACCTAAGCCAGGGTTGGGGCCCCCGGTCTGTTAAAACAGCAACAACACTGCAATTAAATGACAGGGCAGATGGAGCCCATCATCCTGAAAATGTAGCCCATCTAGAAGAAAGACTGGTGACTGGGAGTGGCCGCAGAGACCATATAACACCGGTCCTGAAAGACCTACATTGGCTCCCAGTACATTTCCGGGCACAATTCAAAGCTGGACCTCAGTGTCTGGGCTGAACGATGGGGGTGGAAATGCTCCCTCAGGTATACTGGGCCAAGGCCATTTAGGGCTTCAAAGGTCAGCATCAACAGCTCCTATTAAAAAAGGAATATATATATTCTCATTGGTGTATGGCAGGAAAAGACCAAATTATCAGTGCTGAAATAGCTGCTCTTGGTATGCAATCCTGGCTCTTCTGTACACATTGACTGGCAACCCTGAGTAAAAGAAAAGCTTAATAATGGCAAAATGCAAACAGTTCTGACAAATACACCCATGTCCTACAATTTAAGATGTTTCCTTCCTTCCTTCCTTAATCTATAAAAAGAGGTTTTAGTCAGCACTTTACATTGATTTTTAATGTGAAACAACAAATAATCTTCTCAATTTAAAGACAGACAGATTTATTATGACAATTATTACGAAGCTCAACAGAGAAAATAGTCTTGCGTTTAGGTACAGAAAAAGTGAAAGCATAAAATCAAATGGCTTGGCAGCAGCACATAGAAAAAGGATCTCTGCTTCTTAGAGGATCACAAGTTGAACATGAGCCAGCAGTGTAATGCAGCTGCAAAAAAAAAAGCTATTAAGTCTTAGGTTGCATTAACAGATGCATGTTGGCCAGATTGCAGGAAGTAATTGTTCCAGTATGTTTTGTGCTAATCATACTACACCTGGAGTACTGTGTCCAGTTCTGCACATCATATTTTAAAAATGCATGGCAGTCAGGTTGATGAGGGATTTGGAGACTAAGTCCTAGGAGGAATTGTTGAAAGAGCTGGATCTGTTTAGTCTGGCAAAGGAAAGATTAAGGGGCGACATGGTTTTCAAATGTCTGGAGGACTGACCTGTAGAAGGTGGAAAAGACCAGTTGCTCCAGAGGGTAGGAATACAACCAGTGAGTGGAAATCACATGGAAGCAATTGGGAGCTAAACACATTGCATGGCCAAACAAACAAACAAAATGTGGGATTTGAAACACAGGAGCAGTCAAGTACAACATTCCTAGAGTGAACATGTTTGCACATGGGGAGGAATGTTTGTCCAGCCAGCAGGTAAACTTCCTGTTTCCTTCTGGGCTGGGACAGACTTCCTCTGCATGTGATTAGAGGTGGGTGTGGCCTCACCTGTGCAGGTAAGGACAAAAGCACAGGGCAGGGCAGCCATCTCTCTTTCTTTCACCACATGCATCGAAGAAACAGCATCTACTGAGCCAAAGATGCTCTCTTGGCCTCCAGCCAAGAGAGGACAAAGGGACTGTCTTCTTATGAGATAGATTCCAAGTGCATGTTACTTCATTAAACTAAGTCTGCCTTCTGGGATCTGATTGTGAACAGAATGTGAGTAAACTCTTTTTATACTTTTGTAAAAGACTGTGTCGTCTCTTATATTTTATGACAGAATAATGGGAAAATACCAGAACAGTTATTATAGAGGCTTTAGCGAGCCTGAGCAAACGCATCCGTTGCAAAGTTTAAAATTAGGGGAATGTTACTCTGCTGAAATTGTGGAACTTGTTAACACAAGTTGGATAAGGATATAATCAGACAATATATCCTCTCCTGCATCCCTGAACATTCCCACACAAAAAACCCCACAAAATTTTTGTGACCTGCAAAAGATATAGTGTGTCCTACACAAAAGAGACTATTGAGCTTGGAAATCACTTTGAATTTTCTCTACCACCCACCCCTGTTGTACTGGAGAATGTATTTCTGAAGTGAGCAAGGCAAAAACTATATGCAAATAGGATTCTTTTTAAAATTATGAACACATCAAAAAAAATCTGATGTTGTTTTACATCTATGTAGTTATACCTTGGTTGGCGAACGTCTTGCGACTCAAATGTTTTGGCTCCCAAACACCGCAAACCCAGAAGTGAGTGTTCCGGGTTTGCAAATGTTCTTTGGAACTTGAAGGCCTGACGTGGCTTCCATGGCTTCCGATTGACTGCAGGAGCTTCCTGCAGCCAATCGAAAGCCACACCTTGATTTCTGAACAGACTTCCGGAACAGACTTCCAGAAAAGACTTCCGGAATGGATTCCTTTTGACTTCCGAAGTACAACTGTATTTTGCTTTTGGAACATTCCTTACTGATGACCAGCAGAAATCCGTAAGCCTGCTGGGACTCACCTGCCTGGGTACCGCTTTGCCATGGCAGAAATACATTGTTGAAACAACTCCCCATGTTAATCACTCACAGCACCCACGTTGGGTGGGGGAAAGTCAAGATATGAATCCAAGAAATGAATTGACAGAGACATATTACTTCCCATAGTTTTATAAGCATCTTAGAAATTCACTGTCAATTGTTTGTAGCTTATGGCCTTCAAATTTCCAGGAAAATTTGTAACAACAGATTCAAATGCTTTCCATGTTCTGCCTTCAACTTCATTTACCATATCATCAAATACATTGTCTTTTATTATTTGTGAACCTACAAATATCCCTTCCTTGAGTTTGGCCTCACAGATCCCTGGAAACTTTTCTTTCAGAGAAAGAAAACCTCTTTCATGTTTATCCATGGCTTTGACATTTTTTCCCCATCAAACCTAATTTGGTAGCAGGGATACTTTTTTTAAGGATCAACTAGTGGCTCATTGACAACATTGCTTTGACTTGGTACAATGGATCTTATAGCACATGGCAAATTTGGACATTGTGCAGTATGTTTAGATTTTGGCCGAATGCCTGGTCTGTTTGTCAAAAAGAAACAACAATCTGTGACATGGTCTCTTGGCTCTCTTCAGACCATCAGCACAGCAAACCACTTTCTGCAAGATCCATCTTTCAGCCAAGCTGTTGACAGTGTTACGCATGTTTTACAATAAATAAATAAATAAATAAGTGGGGGGTCATGGTTTCTCTCGATACCAAAGTAAAGTTGCATGCCTTTTTCGAAAGCAAGGCGAAACTTCATTTCTGAGATTTAAATGTTAATTCTTCAAATACATAGCTGAAACTGTTTATAGAAAGGCATTACACACTGTAATGGGCAATCAAAGTACTAGGTGGAGAAACCGTACTGCAAAAGGAGATATTTCAATTACGAGATATAGCAACAGAACACACTTGCTAGGTACAAGAGCACTCAACGAAATCTAATGGATAACTAATCATGCACCATCTGAATTCTTAACATATGTATATGTCTCACGACATCAGTATAACCAGGGGTGGCCAACTCCCAAGAGACTGCGATCTACTCACAGAATTAAAAACTGGCAGTGATCTATTCCCTTTTTTGGGTTCATGGCAAAGTTCTTGAGGTTTCTTTTAGGGAGGAGGAAAGCCCCAATTTCTGAGAATTCAAGCCTAACCTCAAAGGAGAAAGGGGAACAGCCACTCACCAACAAATCACTGGGGAAACAAACAGCCTCACTGAGTAAACTCCGTCTTCCGTTCAACAGATCGTGTAACATTGGAGGGCGGAGCAATGGGGCGGGGCTGGATTCTGTTTTACCTGTGCTAAGGAAAGGGACCCAGCGATCGACCACGATCTACCAAAATCTCCTGGGGATCTACCAGTAGATCACGATCAACCTGTTGGACATCCCTGAAGTATACACATATTTCAGCTAGTTACGAAAATGTATTCGAAACAGTGTCTTACAGAGCGTTTCAAGAACGGGTACCACCTAATATGCCTGCTGCTCAAAAAACATAGGTAGATAGACAAATTCTGTTCCTATATTCATTATAAGCTATGCTATTATTCTTTTACGGAAATAAAAAATAAAAAAGATAGATAGATAGCATCTTAAAAAGCAGAGACATGACCTTGCCAGTAAAGGTTCGTATAGTAAAAGCTATGGTTTTCCCAGTAGTGATGTATGGAAGTGAAAGCTGGACCATAAAGAAGGCTGATCGCCAAAGAATTGATGCTTTTGAATTATGGTGTTGGAGGAGACTCTTGAGAGTCCCATGGACTGCAAGAAGATCCAAACCTCTCCATTCTGAAGGAAATCAGCCCTGAGTGCTCACTGGAAGGACAGATCCTGAAGCTGAGGCTCCAAGACTTTGGCCACCTCATGAGAAGAGAAGACTCCCTGGAAAAGACCCTTGTTGGGAAAGATGGAGGGCACAAGGTTGGACAGTGTTCCTGAAGCTACCAGCGTGAGTTTGACCAAACTGCGGGAGGCAGTGGAAGACAGAAGTGCCTGGCGTGCTCTGGTCCATGGGGTCACGAAGAGCTGGACACGACTAAACGACTAAACAACAACAACATGCAATTTTTCTAGAAAAAGAGGTGCCATAACTCACCATGAACGCCTCCCTTAGTCTCTTATAATGGCAATGGAGCCCACCTGAGAGGTGCTGGAACTGAGTTCCTGGGAGTTGCGGCTGAAAAAAAGTTCTGATTATAAGCATATGAAAGCACACATGTAACACCTGGGGAGGGGAAACCAACCTGTGTCACAAACTTACTGTTGGACAATGACACTAGAAGAAAGTTCCTAATGCTAAAAGAGCTGTTTTGACATTAAATCAGAGTGTTTTGGGTGGTGCTTAGCTCTCGTCCATTAGAAGTATTTAAGCAGTGACTGGACACAAGTGCACTGTAACTGCAGGTTCTGCATTGCTGATTCCACACTGAGCAGGGGGGTTGGAGCACCAAGGCACTTCGAACTCCATTATTCATTAATGAGCTTTCATGCGCCAGTCCATGTTGTCAGATGTCTGATTATCCTCAATTAGCAGATTTATCTGTATCCACAGTGACCATCCACATCAGCAGTAATTGGCGATAATGCAAGCTTCCTAGATACTCTATGCTAATTTAATCCCAACTTGGCATTTTACTGATAATTCTTAAGAATTCCGCTAATGCCAGGAATGCAAATGGCCAGGAATGTTTTGAGTCATGAGAGCGGTTTTCAATTGATTGTTTGGACGACTGCAAGGACAGCCATCTTAAGGCAGCAATAGTAAATAAAAGTTAACTGAATGGCACTTAGTTTGGAAGGGTGAAATTCCATCAGTGATAGAAACAACTGTTTTCTCCGGCAGGAGAAAAACCCAGACTCTAGCGCAGAGAATGCACACACAAATATTTATTGGCACCAATTCCTCACATTTCCCAGAAATGTCAGTTTTTCTTTTCAGCTTCTTTCTTATTTGTCTTTCAAATTTTATCTTCATCATACGCACCTATGAGACTCACCTTTGACTGCAGTTAAAGTTATAAAGTTACCTGTTGGGTTGCACCCAACTAACACTCAGTTGCTAAATCAGAGTTGTTGTTGTTGTTGTTTAGTTGTTTAGTCGTGTCCGACTCTTCGTGACCCCCTGGACCAGAGCACGCCAGGCACTCCTGTCTTCCACTGCCTCCCGCAGTTTGGTCAAAAGCATGTTAGTCGCTTCGAGAACACTGTCCAACCATCTCATTCTCTGTCGTCCCCTTCTCCTTCTGCCCTCCATCTTTCCCAACATCAGGGTCTTTTCCAGGGTCTCTTCTCATGAGGTGGCCAAAGTCTTGGAGCCTCAGCTTCAGGATCTGTCCTTCCAGTGAGCACTCAGGGCTGATTTCCTTCAGAATGGAGAGGTTGGATCTTCTTGCAGTCCATGGGACTCTCCAGAGTCTCCTCCAGCACCAGAATTCAAAAGCATCAATTCTTCAGCGATCAGCCTTCTTGATGGTCCAGCTCTCACTTCCATACATCACTGCTGGGAAAACCATGGCTTTAACTATATGGACCTTTCTTGGCAAGGTGATGTCAGAGTAGGACCATTGAATTCAATGGACTTCAGGATTTGAAGTATATTGATTTCAGTGGGTCTTAGTATGACTTAGCTGGATGCAGATCACATTGAACTCTCTGTGCTGACAGTCAGGGAGCAGTTCACAGATGGGGAGTTTCTGTGTTAGGGGAGAGGTATACAAACTTTTGTGTACAAGATCAAGAATCAAGGAGGCAGAACCCGCTGCCTGTTTCTTTATTTAGAATTATAAAAGTACACTTAAGGAGAAAGTTAATAATAGTTTCATACGAAT
Organism: Podarcis siculus; assembly: GCA_034642415.1. Lineage (NCBI taxonomy): Eukaryota > Metazoa > Chordata > Lepidosauria > Squamata > Lacertidae > Podarcis > Podarcis siculus. The sequence continues at coordinate 1,881,966 of JAXCMG010000032.1, read as the reverse complement.
GTGGTAATCTGCCATCCCATTTAAAGCCTCTCTTAAACTTTGAATAGTTTTTTTTATTGTTTCTCTCTTTTTTGATCACTGTTATTAATGTTCCAAATATAAAACACTTCCCCCCCACCCCGCCATCTGCCATTAGCTTGTGCTTGTTTGCTCTTTGCAGATTCACAGTTTTTGTAATATTTGCTTCTTTAACCATGAAATATGCAGAATTTTATATAATTATGAAGTCCTGAGGAAACTAGGCCAAAGATTTCCCAGGAGGAATTAGCAAACAATTAGAATGTTAAGGGGAAAAAATTACAAAGTAACATCCTCCAGTAAGAAATCTGTGATGTTGGACTAAACTTAGATTTTGTTCACTTTTCCTTTCGGGCTATATGGCCCAATGTGATAAGTTTAATTGCATTTACACGAACCACTTTACAGTTATCAGTCACGGTTACGGCAGAACTAGATTTCTACTAGAGACAGAGCTCCCAGCATCCCACATCTCTTTGTCTTCCCTTCCCTGTAAAGTCTGTTACGACAATACAACTTGAGACATGATGTCATTATATTGTGCCTCCACGCCCGATATCACTGGTGCTTCAGAGATGAAAGGGCAGCATGACAATGTGTCACACATTGTGCTGTAGCACACATTATAAGGATAGGAGGGTGCGAGACATCAGATGGCAGAAACTTCAAGTCTCCTATAATATCCAGTTTAGGCTTAAGAGAATGTTGCTGTGTATACAATTTCCTATTAAAGCAACTTTGCAGAACAGGAGATACATGTGAATTTGCAGGGCCTCTTTCTGTGCTTCTAGAGCAATGTTAATAATAATAATAATAATAATAATAATAATAATAATAATAATAATAAAATTTATTAGTTATACCCCGCCCATCTGGCTGGGCCTCCCCAGCCACTCTGGGCGCCTTCCAACAGAATATTAAAATACAATAATCTATTAAACATTAAAAGCTTCCCTAAACAGGGCTGCCTTCAGATGTCTTCTAAAAATCTGGTAGTTGTTTTCCTATTTGACATCTGGTGGGAGGGTGTTCCACAGGGCGGGTGCCATTACCGAGAAGGCCCTCTGCCTGGTTGCCTGTAACTTGGCTTGTTGCAACAAGGGAACCACCATAAGGCATCTGTTATGCCAGAGATTATCACCAAGGGGACGTTCTGTGCCATTTTGCATCTTTTAGTAGTGCTTCCATTCCTGTACTTTCTCTATCATCCCAAATGCAGCCTTTAATCATTGATTCGACCAGGATCTGGCATGGTTTGGTTGGGAATCCCTGATGGAAGAGACAGAAGAAGGAGAAGAAGTGGGGGGGGGAGGTATTGAAAGCTGGCACCCACGGGTTGAGGTCATCTCCTTGTAACTCCAGATGTAGGAGAGGAGGAAGCAGATCTTCTGGCTTCATCCATCGGGTCCCCTGCAGAGCGAAAAGTTCCATTGGGAGTGTGGAGGACTGTGACCAGCCAGTGAGAAGGGTTGTTCAGCAGCAGGGGGTGCTGGAGCCAGAGGGGCAGGACACAGTTATGCCAAAGAGAACCAGTTTACTGCTTCCATAGGTGGGAAAAGATGCACCCACCCAGGCAGAGAGCGTGTTTCAACACACAACCGTCACTCACACAACAGGGTGAGTGAGCTCACCCCACCTTGTTTTTAAAAGCTTGGCCGGAGGGGGTCTGGCAACTGTTGGGACATCTTCATTGCATCCATTTTTTATTAATTTTTTAAACATATCATTTTCAACAGTAATTAAACATACTTTTGCATCTTATTCAAATTTTTGACTTCCATCAATCCTGTCTGAAAATTTTCCAATCTAATCTCTCAGTATGCATTTCTTATCTTCCCTATTACATTTCAAACTCATAACCAATATCTCTATCTTTTTCTACTTTGTAACACTTCGTATATTTCTCCTTACAAAACTTCTTGTAGTCCTACTAGCGTAATTTGTTGATTACAGTTGCTCTTCAAATAATTCATATACTTCTTCCAATCTTCTGTAAATCTCTGGTCCCGCAGGTTTTGAATCCTTCCTGTCATTTTGTCCAATTCTGCATAGTCCATTAATTTTGTCTGCCATTCTTCTTTCATCGGAATGTCAGTTCTGTATCTCTCACCTCGTTTGTGTACCCTGGAATCCTGGCTTTCGGACCCATGCTTGCTGCTAAGTCTATATCTTTATTAGTCTGAATAATGATCTCTTCCATACTCTCAAGCAGGAACCGCTGTCAACATTTTTGGGAAGGATGCATGACACACATTAAATAGATCTTGGCTGGATTGGTGTGGACTTCCAATTAACTACCAAGCGACACACAGCGTATATACTATGAAGATATTTGCCCTTTAAACAGCTATGCTTCTTTTGCTTCTGTAGTTTCCTTTGGTATCATTAGCTAATAATAAAGCAGTAATTAGAAACATTACATAAGGATACCTAAAATATCGTCTCAACCTTTATATGCCCAATGAATCACCATACGCTTCAGGAGACAGCCTCCCACAGATACCTTCTTTACAAGAGGTCTCTTCCATATGATATAGGAATTGGGCCTTTCCTGTAGTTGTAATGATGATGATGATGATGATGATGATGATGATGATTTATTTATACCCCACCCATCTGGCTGGGTTTCCCCAGTCACTCTGGGCGGCTTCCAACAGAATACTAAAAACATGATAAAAGATCAAACATTTAAAACTTCTTAAACAGGGCTGCTTTCAGATGCCTTCTAAAAGTCAAATAGTTGTTTATCTCCTTGACATCTGATGGGAGGGCATTCCACAGGGTGGGAACCACTACTGAGAAGGCCCTCTGCCTGGTTCCCTGTAATCGTACTTTTTGCAGGAAGGCCTTAGAGCTGGACCTCAGTGTCTGGGCTGAATGGTGGGGATGAGATGCTCCTTCAGGTATACAGGACCGAGGCCATTTAGGGCTTCAAAGTTCAGCACCAACACTTTGAATTGTGCTCGGAAACATACTGGGAGCCAATGCAGGTCTTTCAGGATCAGTATTATATGGTCTTGGCAGCCACTCCCAGTCACCAGTCTAGCTGCTGCATTTTGGATTAGTTGTAGTTTCTGGGTCACCTTCAAAGGTAACCCCATGTACAGCGCATTGCAGTAGTCCAAGCGGGAGACAACCAGAGCATGCACCACTCTGGCGAGACAGTCTGAGGGCAGGTAGGGTCTCATCCTGCATACCAGATGGAGCTGGTAGACAGCTGTCTACCCTCTGGAGTAATCTCCTCCCATTACATACAAGAATCATAGAACTGTAGAGTTGGAAGAGGTCCCTGAGGGTTGTCTAGTACAGGCATAGGCAAACTCAGCCCTCCAGATGTTTTGGGACTACAACTCCCATCATCCCTAGCTAACAGGACCAGTGGTCAGGGATGATGGGAGTAGTAGTCCCAAAACATCTGGAGGGCCGAGTTTGCCTATGCCTGGTCTAGTACATGACAGATGGGCATCCAATCTCTGCTTAGAAACCTCCAAGGCAGGCAGAAACCATTGCTGTTGTCTTTTGGGCACCTACCAGAAGTTCTCTGAACAATCCGAACAGTGCATCTGTATTGGGGCTATTTTAAACTGTTTTCATAGGTGGAATTATTTTTAAATGTATATATTGCTTTTATATAGAGAATTGGTGTTTTGTTTTGTTTTTTAAACATTTTTTATGGTTGTGGCTGTCTGTTTTATAATGGTATAGTTTATCCCTGCATATATTTTATTCCTCCCCAGGGACCGTGTAGTAAAGGGCAGGTAAGAAATAAAATAAAATAAAATAAATATTGCTACAATTTAAACCTTTTTCTGCCAGTAGATTATAATTCATTTTGCGGCCCAGAGAGAGAAATCTCTAAGGAGCAGAACTAGGCTTTTAACATAATTAAGTACTTCTACCCAGGTCCCCAAAGGAGTGATAGGAGATGATACAATAGATATCTGAGGTACCAAAGGGGTTTTTTTAAGCGATGGTGTGGTGGATAAGAAAGCCATTGTTGCTGGTCATCTGCCCCTTCGCAGCTTGTTTTTCGTCTTTAAAGGTTATTTCTTCTTAATAGTTGGCTGATCAGGAAAGCAATACAAATAAATCACGGGGAGTAATGAGAGCAAAAGTAATTAACAGTGCAGTTTTATGCATGTGTACACAAAAGGGCAACTGGTTTCCGTAAGGCTTACTCCCAGGTAAATGAGTCTAGGACTGCCGGGTTGGCAGCAGGGAGACAGGGAAGGAAGGAAGGAAGGAAGGGAGGGAGGGAGGGAGGGAGGGAGGGAGGGATACTGTCCACAATGTTTCAGGCCCCTGGACCCTTTCCGACAAGGAAAAGGAAAATCTCACTGCTTGAATCTCCTCTGTCTACATTTTTATTGTCCTCAAGAAAAAAAATTGATACTGGCTGAGGTTTCCCCCTATGTGACTGAGGATCATGGATGTAAGTTTCACTGGACCCACTCAATCAGATCTCGTTATATTCTGCTATGTAATAGTTCCTTTATCATGTAATAATATATATATATATGTAATAATCCCTTTATCATGCTGAAATGGAAGGTGAGATACATGTGGGCAAAACTTGCAGCAAGGCAGCCGCAAAACTATTTATTCATTTCGTTCAATTTATTTCATCCCCTCCTTCCTCTCAAAAAAGCCCAGGGCGGCAAACACATCAATAATATATATATATATTTAAAATGTATCTAAAAACAATTATCTCAGGGTTGCGAGGGTGTCTTTAAACCATCAAATGCCTGGGTAAACAGGAATGTTATTACATTTTTCCTGGAAGCTGATAAAGAGGGAGACAGGCGCACCTCACCAGGGAGGGCATCTCACAAATGTCGAATTGCCACCGAAAAGGTTCTGTCATGGGTCAGTATCAAGTGGGGAGCCCCTGGTGGTAGCGGTAGCACCAACAAGGCCTCACCTGACTATCATAGGGTCAGAGATGGTTGATATTTCAGAACGTGCTCTTTTAGCTTTACACGGTCACCATATCCAGTGTGGCAAAACATTGCACTTGCTTGCTTCTAAATAAAACTGTGTCACATCTTCTGCTGTAATCTAAGCAGAGTCTATCCACTTCAGTATCTGACTCAACCCCTTTTTGGTCACTCAGTGTCACAGACTGACTGGATGCCGAGAAGTGGTGGGAGGCACCAGTTGGGGAACCCCCATGGGAAGAAGGTTCAGAGCCAGGGGGATTTGTGGTGGGATGAAGATGCATAGTCAGAGGGAGAAGACAGGGAGGAGGAGGAGGTGTCAGAAGCTGAAGAGACAACAGGGTTTAGTGAGCAGGAAGAGTCTGTGGCAGAGAGCAGCCCAGACTCAGGTGAAAGGGAGGAGGGGAGCCAGGAGACAGTGATGAGGCAAACGGCAGAGGAATCCAGGGAGTCTCCCCCTCCTGCTGCAAGTATTCCCCCTCCCCGCTGGTATCCCAGGAAATGAAGAGGGCAGAGCAATGAGAGACAAGACGACAGAGCCTTAGACTGCTGGGGAAGGAGCCTTAGAGAGCGGTGAGAAAGCGAGGACCTTCAGGCATTGAAACTGCTTCATTGGGGCAAGACCTACTGGGAAGAGTTGCTGCGATCGCTGCACTCTTTTGGTTTCCTTGAATAAAGAGTTAACTTCACAGACACCAGTGTTGTTTTTTTATTGCTGACCTACTCCTGACTCCGGCTCCTGACACCCGGTTGGCCTATGATGCAGGCTCCTTAAAGGGAGCTCTCGTCATTATAGTATTCGTTCTTCTTTAAAAGGAGACTAATTACACAGTTATTTTTTTGGTACATAACCTCGGCTTCCACATCGCTTATGCATTCGTAGCTCGCCTCCCCACTCCCATCTCATCTGTCCTCACGCCTCCTTTTCCAGAGATTTAATTGGGAGTCAAAACCCAAAACATTTAGGGGGATGTTGAGGTTATTAGCAAGGCATACAGAATTATTTGGGCCGTACCCTCTGTGCTGGCATTTCATGCCTCCAGACCTCCTTTTCCATATGAGAAACACGGCAAAAGAAGATGAGGTGACCCTGCGCTCTTCCCTTAGGTGTTGTGATGGAGGCTTCTTCGCACCTGGTGAATAAGGCCTGCCACTATCCAGGTCACGGTCAGGCCTTACAGCATTCTATAAAGAGCTAATTATTATTCAGGTTATATTGCTGCTGTCACTCATGAGGAGAGCTATTATGTGTTGGGAATTATTAAAACGATCTTAGGGATGTTGACTTTCATTCTGTTTGTTCAGCCTACTAGATTCAACATGCAGAACAATGAGGAATGTATGGCATTCTCACAGCTTATGCGTTTCCAACCACCTCCTGCTCCACAGATTCTGTTTAAAAGTCATTTTTGTAATCTGTGCGAGATGCATGCTTTCCAGAATAAGGTGGATGAGATTTATAAATCACACACATTCATTGATTGTCTTTTGTATCAAACTAAATCTGGCCACATATAAAATAAATATTTATGAAGACGAAAATCCTTTGCCTGAATCTTAAACCGCCATAGAAATATTCTGCACACACTTCCCTCTCTCCTCTTTGATTGCCTTCAGCTTAAGACATTCTCCACACTGCCTGACTAGCTGCACCTGACCTCCTCTCTTTTCCAGCAGCTCCGGCTATGAAATATGCACATGGCTTTGCCACTGGATGCAGCTCTGCTAATCGGTTACCGAGATCCCCTGTCCATCCGCTCTGCTCCGGCCTCCTTTCAGCATTAACCACCCTCAGTCACAGGAGAGGTGCTATTTTTATCCGTCATATGTGTGGTTATGCAATGGTGTGCCTCTTGGATCGTTGCACGCATTTCACCTCCTTACGGCTGGATGTGCGCACGCTCTCTAATGCTTCTAATGAATGCCTCCATGGAAAAGGAAAAACAAGTGGAAGTCTCTAACGAGTGTCTCTCGAGGCCAGTCGGAAACAGCCAAATTCATTCGGAGACAGCCAAATGCAAATTCGGAGACAGCTTGGACACTCCAAATTATTACAGGATAGGGTGGTCAAGTGTCATACTTCAGAGGACAGTCCTCTATTTGAAAGGCTATCTGGTCCAAGCCTCATTTGAAAAGAAAACCAAAGACCTTGAAGCTGTTCATCAACAGCAACTGGACAGCAGACTGAGCAAGGACACATACCATCTAGTTCATGGGTAGGCAAATTAAGGCCCGGAGGCCAGATCTGGCCCAATCACCTTCTCAATCCGGCCCGTGGACGGTCCGGGAATCAGTGTGGAATGTGAGTGGAATGTGTCCTTTTATTTAAAATGCATCTCTGGGTTATTTGTGGGTGTAGGAATTCATTCATTTCCCCCAAAAAATATAGTCTGCCCCACAGGTCTGAGGGACAGTGGACCGGCCCCCTGCTGAAAAAGTTTGCTGACCCCTGAGTTGCAATCTTCCCTACTATGTCACATGTGTTGCATTGCATTGTTGCATGTTACACTGTTGCATTGTATTGCACATTGTACATAAGAATCCCTATGTGTGTCCACCACACATATAATTCCTAGAACAGAAAGGTGGCATCTCTTTCTACAACTGATCCAGAAAGTGGTGACAGGGAGCAGCCGCCAGGACCAGATAACACTGGTTATATGGTCCCTAATCCACACAACAGTCTAAACCACTGAGCCTCTTGGGCTTGCAGATCGGAAGGTCGGCAGTTCGAATCCCTGTGACAGGGTGAGCTCCCTTGCTCGGTCCCAGCTCCTGCCAACCTAGCAGTTTGAAAGCACGCCAGTGCAAGTAGATAAATAGGTACCGCTCCGGCGGGAAGGTAAACAGCGTTTTCGTGCGCTCTGGTTTCCATCATGGTGTTCTGTTGCACCAGAAGCAGTTTTAGTCCTGCTGGCCACATGACCCGGAAAGCTGTCTGGGGACAAACACTGGCTCCCTCAGCCTGAAAGCAAGATGAGCGCTGCAACCCCATAGTTGCCTTTGACTGGACTTAACCATCCAGGGGTCCTTTATGTTTTAACCTTTTTAAATTTATAACACTGGTACTAAAGGATCTACACTGGCTCCCAGTACATTTCCAAGCACAATTCAAAGCGTTGGTGTTGACCTTTAAAGCCCATTATCGGCACAATAAACTGGTGTTGTATTTATATAAATGTTTCTTTTTTATCGTTGGTTTAAATAATTTTATGATGCATGTTGTTGTTGTGTTATATTGTGTTCTGTTTAACCGCCCTGGGATCTACTTCCGATGAAAGGCGGTTGCAAGGCAGAATGAATGAATAACAAAAATAGATACAAATCAAAATACCTATTATACACACACACACACACACACATACCAACAATCCCCAAATTGACAGCAGACAAAACTGCACGTTTATCGCTCAGATAAAAGATCAAAAAAACCATTTCGACCGCAGCATTTAAAAAAAAAAAACCATCCAAAAAAAAGGAAAGAAAACTGGAATGGATCGGTTTTTAAAGCCCATTTGAAAACCTGAAGACGTATTACCATTTTCATCATCTGATGAGTCTTCCTGACAGCTAAGTTCCTTTAAAGTTGAAATTTATGAAACATTTTTTTCCTCATGATGCACACAGTTCTCTGTTTATTCACCAGTTCATTCACATTCAGGGCCTCCTTCTCTCATAGTCTCCTGTTGGCTCCTGACCCGATTTTTTATTTTATTTTATTTTTTGCTTCAATAATTGCCTTATTTTCTGTCTTTCCAACTAGTCTCCTCCATTCAGGGATGTTCTGACCTTCAGTGTTTCTCTGCAAAATATATAGCTGTGCCATCCTGGCTCCCCTCCCCTCCACCACCCAGATTTCTACCTTACCTTGAGGCAGAGGTAACTATGCATATCTAATGCATTCTAGAGCTGAGCCTTCTGCATAGTTTATACCTGCAGCTCAAGAGCACAGTAGCCCTGTATCTTACAGAAAGGGAACAGACAAATTTATGAGTCCAATTTAGTTGGCATTCCAGGAAAGGCTACTTAAACTATGAATTTACCTTGTTTGCTTAAATCACAAGGAATGCATTGTATAAACTGAGGCCTGCGTGAGACGGCAACGTAAACCTTGAGATTTGCTGCTGAATACCTGTTAGGATAACCAGTTTTGCACTGTCAAAAAAAGAGAGGATTTGCATGGCTAAAATTCAGCCCTTTGCTCCTTTAAGAGGAAGGTTGGGGTATAGATTTAATGAATAAATAAAAGGAAAGGAGAACCAAAGGAGAACCACTACTCATTAGGGTGTATTGCTTTAGAGAGTAAAAATTAATTTTTGCAAATTTATTCAACAAGGAGGCCTTAAAAATGTGCTTTGCGGTGAAAGGAATTCAAATCTGTTGTTATTTTTGTGATTGGACAACATTTAGCTTGGTAAGTCTACATTTGATGAAGAAACACATAAACTGCTTTCGGAAAAACAAATAATTTTAATTTTACCTTCTGAAAATATCAGATAATGCTTAATAACAACAATAATAGCAGCAGCAGCAAGTGTTTGGCAATCATTTTTAATGAGTTCTATGCAATTTCACGCACATTTTACTTACTTACTGAGCAAGCCTATATTATATTAATTTAACCAAAATATCTGTTGACTTCCCGACTTACACTACAACTTTTAGCACCCCTCATTTTTGAAAGTTGAAAGTTGAAAAATTCAACACACCCACTGACTCATATTTCCAAGGCCCATAGTCAAACTGATTAAAAAACATTTCACAAATATTTTATTTTGTGTGGTGTCAGCTGATATGCACATGTACCTTTGTACACAGGTAGAATACCATGCAAAAAGAATCTTGATACAGCCACAGGTACTGTACTCTTGAATCAAATTGCTTATTTTGCCGAAGTCTATCAAATACACATATGCATCTGTAAAGTGCAGCAAAAAAAACAAAAGAAAAATATTGAAGTAATCATGCATCTGATCACAAGAAGATTGCTTTTTGTTTTTGCAATATGCATGGGTAATATAGCACAGGGAAATATACAAATAAAAGAATGGATGGAACAGAAAACTCCGGCTAACTGTGCATGCATGGAGCTCTGTACAAAATCTGGAAATAAAAAAGGAGGGCATTGGAGGGTTCCTAATGCATTGGGTTCACGCCACAAGACCAAGTCATTCGCAGTGAGGAGCATTTCAGAATAACTGCCATACAAAGCACAATAAGGCAGCAACAAATTGTCCCTTTGAATCAATAATCCAACGCACTGGAAAGGAACCCAAGATATAAATAAAATCATGTTGTGAGGATAAAATGGACTGTCACATGTACGCCACACTGAATTCCTTTGAGGGATGATGCGATGTAAATGTGCTAAATAATTTGAATACGCTTAGAATAATATTTATCTGAAGGGAACAAAACATCCGAGGACTTTGAACACAGTGCAGAGCAAAATGAGGTGGGCAGGTTTGTCAAAACCAGAAGCTTTGTCAGTGTAACAACGGGACTTGCGCTCAGCGATTTTCTGGGCATTGCTTGGGGTGTGGGGGTGGGGGAAGCTGTTCTGTTTTTAGAAGGATCCCTCCATAGCCCTGTATATAACATATGGTATGCAATATCTGATCAGCTGTGTTGTCTCAAATAGAAATTAAGAGAGGTGGGTGGTCAGCATTTGTGAACACTCTCCCCCCCACCTCCTGCTGTTACAGTGGTTTCTCCTCTCTCTGTTTAATTTTTCCTTGAGTGTCGGATCATAGTATATGAGGACATTGCAACAGTGGCTGTGTACCACATGAACCATCAAGATAAGGCAGAGTTAAATGCTTTCACAGTGTGGGTTTCAGTCTTAGAAATCACTGAGGCGACAATCAAATCTGGCGACTTTCAGTTCTGCACTACACGGTGTAGTGCTTCTGTAGAGAGGACAAGAATTTGCGTAGTCATTATGAAGCCTTATTTACCTAGGGATCCATCAGCCACGCCATCCCCGGA
>JAXCMG010000032.1:1837108-1871010 GCA_034642415.1 Podarcis siculus | reverse complement strand
TACAGAGCTTAGAAAATATTGAGAGAAACCTTTCCCATCTCCCTTTAATTACAACTAGCAATTTAAAGTGTGTGCACATAGCATGGGTTCTGCAGGTCAGCTGACACTCAAAATCTTGGACTCCACCTCAATGGAGCCAACCTGTAAACTCTACCAGAGTATGACACATTTCAGGAGAGCCGTTCCAGCATAATTTTGGCCTTCGCAGACACTCTTCAGAAACTTCTTCCATATTCATGGCCTTTAATGTGTTTTATTCATTAAGGAGATTTCTTATGGAGTTAATGGCAACAATAATCATTGATCAGTGGCTCCTTTCGCAATTTCCCTGCTTCTAGTAAATTATTTAAATTAAAGCACATTCATATATCCACATACACACATTATATATACTCATGAAGAGGTTTTAGGGGACTTCATTTTCCCAGTGATTTCATTGAGTGCCATTGTCATCCTACATTATTCATGGGGAACCTTGCAAATTGCTTCTCATTCCTACAGTACTGATAAATCATAGGGCCATTTTCCTGGGAAGATTTCAGCTGTAAACTCCACAGCTTGTTTTCAAATGAAAATTGTGTTCAGTTAAGGTGATTTGTTTGCTATTCAAAACTGTAAGTCTTTCATATATTGCCATTTATAGAGACAGAAGCTAAGGATAAATTTGCACAACATGAATATTATAATGCCTTTGCCACCCTCACTTTCACTTTCTACTTTCCCTTCTCTTTGTTTCCTTCTCTTTGGACAAACAACAGGGGAAGCCATCACCATTCCTTGTCCTCGTTGTAAGCTTCCCAGAGGCATCTGGCTTGGCCACAGTTGTAAACAGAATGTTGGAATGATTCCACAAGGCTTCTTTTACGTTCTTAGCAGTGAGAGGACAAAGAAAGTACTTGCAAACTTGGAAATAACTCCCTTTCCATTGTACCATATGATCATCTCAGCTGTCTCCGGTTAGTCTGTTGTTGGCAGTCATTCTGCCAATCTTCTTTTGCTGGATCTGAGAGGGGACAAGTATTGCTGGATCAGATCGTGAAGCTGAGGCTCCAAGACTTTGGCCACCTCATGGGAAGAGAAGCTCCCTGGAAAAGACCCTGATGTTGGGAAAGATGGAGGGCACAAGGAGAAGGGGACGGCAGAGGATGAGATGGTGGGACAGTGTTCTCGAAGGTACCAGCATGAGTTTAACCAAACTGCAGGAGGCAGTGGAGGACAGGAGTGCCTGGCGTGCTCTGGTCCAGGGGCTCACAAAGAGTCAGACACAACTAAACGACTAAGCAACAACAACAACTACGAGAGACATAGATGAACCTCCAGTTGATTGGGGACATTATGGAGGCTAGGTCCCATATTGGGCAACTTCACAGCACTACCATGCTTATGTACCTTAATGCTCTAAGACAGGGGTGACCCACTCCTGCAGACCAACTTTGGTAGGTGAGCAGGACTGCCCATCTGCCAATCACCTGCCATTATTATTATATCTGGCGACAACTTCAGAGGGGTTTACTGCAACCACCAATCGGCATGGCCTGGAGTATAGATCACCCATATTGTAGGACACACGACTGAATCTTCAGATCATTACTTCCTATCCACAGCATTTGTTCGCTGTTGTGAGAACTGCTAAACAGGACTGCTACACAGGCATGGGACTCATTACATGTTATTCCCACAGTGAGGGAAGGGAAACTAATGAGGGGTGGGGAAGGGTTTTAAGGCAGAATGTCAAAGTTTGAGAAAACTTGTGCTGAAGTACGACACCAGAGAACAATAGACTGATCGATTAATCAGCGGAGAAAACAGAATGTGAAAGTATTTGTCAGTAGTGAAAGGGCTCATTTAGGAGAGTAATGTTTAAAAAGATAATGCGGATCATTTCAGTGACAGTTTTTTGTTACAAATGGCTTACTTGGTGTAGCTTAGCACATCTTGTTCTTAACAATGTGCTTCGCTCTTCAGTGGTCTAAGAGAAGACAGAAGGAAGCATCAGATTAATATTATCAGCTATTCACTGTTTCCCATACCAAAAGAATGGCATGGAAACACCTATTCATTACTCCAAATGTTTAATGCCCCTTTTGACTTCCTCCTCTAGGGCTTTGATCTGACTATTATCCTTGTATTACCTTACAATGTTTATTAAATATGCTTTAAAAAGAGGGAGAGAGGGATGGCAAATCTAAGAAATAGTCTGGTATCAAGGTTCTGATATCAGAATCTAGCCAAGCAGAAGCAATGATACTGTTAGAAATGAGGTGTGAGGGTGAGATCCTGGGCTTGTTTTTACTCAAGAGTAACTTTCACTGAATGCAGTGAGACTCGTATGCGGGAAAATGCGTAGACGATTTTGTACTGAATCACTTACTTCCTCTATATCTTGAAAAGCAATTATAATAAAATATAAAAAGCACTCACTTCAACCACTGACCATATTAATTCTGGGAAGCCAGAAGACCCTTATGTTCTCAAACTCCAGTTAATTACAATACCCATCCATGTTCTCCGTGAATCCAATTACATGTTTCTTATATTGCTACAAATAGGAATTTCCCCGCGTGAGATCATTACAAGATTTTATGGGATGTTAAAAGAGTGTCTGGTTTGCAGTAGCCTAAGACAGCAAGTGACATCCTAACAGAATTCTGCATTCAGTGTGTTAGTCAACAAAAGAAACCAGAGGAAAGTCTTACACATTGACACATCCCATGTGGCAGTATAAATTATGCCCAAAGAAAAGGTGACATTTCAGGTAGAATTATTGTGTGAGCTCAAACGCACTTGCAGAGGGTGGTCCCATTTTAAGGTGTATGTGCTGCACTCACAGGAACAGCTCATCTCATTTTGCCACCTGAGGAAAACTGGAAAGGTGTCACCCTGTGTGTGTGTGCACCACCTGCTGTCTCAATGACCGGGGTCACGAAGCAGCGGCTTCCAGGTTCTGGCCAGATGTCATGAGAGTCCCATCACTGAAACCCAGAAGCCACCATAGCCACTTCTCTGGTGGGTATGTCTTGGATTCTGCCACCTGAGGCAGCTGCCTCAGTCTGCCTCATGGACAGACCATGGTACAACAAAGAGTAAACCAACCAACTCCTGTGTTGCAAAATATGAGTCAGCAATATCAAAGGCAACATGATGGCCAGAAACAATAACAACTTTATGGAATAATTCAAAACATCAGAACTAACAGACTGAAGCCTCTGAAAGTCTCTGAAAGTCCTTAAATGAATCACGGTGCCAGACTTTACCTGGCGGAGAGCAAGCTGTGAAGCTTTGTATAATCAGCAAATGTCCAGTTCTGATGTCCAACTCTGAACTCTGCTGAACAGTCTTTCTGGATAACAACTACTGTTTCGTTGAATTCTTCATCAGCCAATTAGTTCAACACTTGTAAGTAGAAAGATGTATGGAAGTGAGAGCTGGACCATAAAGAAGGCTGACCGCCGAAGAATTCATGCTTTTGAATTATGGTGGTGGAGGAGACTCTTGAGAGTCCCATGGACTGCAAGATCAAACCGATCCATTCTGAAGGAAATCAGCCCTGAGTGCTCACTGGAAGGACAGATCCTGAAGCTGAGGCTCCAATACTTTGGCCACCTCATGAGAAGAGAAGACTTCCTGGAAAAGACCCTGATGCTGGGAAAGATGGAGGGCACAAGGAGAAGGGGACGACAGAGGACGAGATGGTGGGACAGTGTTCTTGAAGCTACCAGCATGAAGGAGGCAGTGGAAGACAGAAGTGCCTGGCGTGCTCTGGTCCAGGGGGTCATGAAGAGGCAGACATGACTAAATGACTAAACAACAACAAAAAGTAGAAAGATATGTAATTTTTTCATTAACCAATCTTTTTTCGAATAGATATAATGAAAAATGCTCTGGAACAGTGCTTATGTGATTATGTAGTCACATACGTAGCTTTTGATATTGCTGACTCATGGACAGACCAGCCTTGTTGCTCTGTTCTTCACCAGCCACGCACCTGGATTATTCTCTTCCTGTGTTCTCTGTGGTGCCACGCTAAGCCAAATCAGGGGGGAGATTTGTTGCAAGGTGTGCGTATGTGTGCATTGGGATGTGCATCCAAACGGGCAGCTCAGTGACGATGCAGCCAAACAGCTTCTGCATTCAGCTTCTGCTCATGTGAGTGAGCATTGGCCCAGCTGCCTTAGTAACAGGGAGAGATCCAGTATATCAGGGAAACGAGAACTGGGGCCAGCTAAACAAAAGTGGGAAAAGGTAGCGGAGGGGGTCATAAACATTTTCACACACCTCAAACTTTGGAACATAAATCAAACCCCATCAAATCTTGGCTACTGCGATGTAGCTGCCACTTAGGGAAAACTTCCACCTACACAACGGAGGTAAAATCAGCTTCCCACATGGGTTGTGTTGAGCCATGCTCAGTACCTGGGGGGAAATACAATGCTGGAGTCATTACTTATCACAAGATCTGCCTAGCCCATGCTGTGATCTGATTATCATCACTGTATTTGAATCCAGCAACATATGGAGAAGTGTACTGTATCTGCACTTCAGTAAACAAGCATGGGGAGTTTTCTGCCTTCCTGAAGAAGACGCAGGAATGTTAAGCAGTCAGCATAGAAGGTCCCCAATACCTGAAATATACCTTCCCTACAGACCCACCTGGGTGTTAAGATTGGAAGAGGGGGCAATCTTGGTTGTTCCACCACCCTCAGAAGTTTGGGCATGGTGGTGGCCTGGAACAGGGCATTCTTAGAGGTGGCCCCTAGACGTGCATCCAGCACCTTCACTACACAGCTTTCGGCAAATGCCTATTTACCGTGGCTTTTGACACCTGAGGTGTATATTTTTAGGACCCACCTTATCTTTCCAATTTAAGTATTATTTATTATTATTATTGATTACATTTGTATAGCGCCCTATACTCGTAGATCTCAGGGAGCTTCACAAGTAGTTTTAAACTGTTTTTAATGTTGTGTTTTAATCATTGTAACCTGCCCTGGGACCTTAGATTGACGGGTGGATAATACATGGATGAATAAATGATACTATTCAACCTCAAGGTCCGTATAGTAAAAGCTATGGATTTCCCAGTAGTGATGTATGGAAGTGAAAGCTGGACTATAAAGAAGGCTGATCACTGAAGAATTGATGCTTTTGAATTCTGGTGCTGGAGGAGACTCTTGAGAGTCCCATGGACTGCAAGAAGATCAAACCTCTCCATTCTGAAGTAAATTAGCCCTGAGTGCTCACTGGAAGGAAAGATCCTGAAGCTGAGGCTCCAAGACTGGCCACCTCATGAGAAGAGAAGACTCCCTGGAAAAGACCCTGATGCTGGGAAAGATTGAGGGCACAAGGAGAAGGGGACGACAGAGGACGAGATGGTGGGACAGTGTTCTCGAAGCTACCAGCATGAGTTTGAGCAAACTGTGGGATGTAGTGGAAGGCAAGAGTGCCTGGCGTTCTCTGGTCCATGAGGTCATGAAGAGTTGGACACAACTAAACGTCTAAACAACAACATTCAACCTCACAATCAGATATGAGAAATCAGGGAACTGACCTCTCTAAGCTGTAGCTTCTGAAACCACTGCTTTGACAGTCCATACAGGAAGCTTCTGTATGTGGTAATAGCACATAGGGGAGTGGGGGGGGGGGAGTTTATGGGAAGTGGCATGAATTCAGCCTAAAATGACTGCTGTACACACATGTGGGGAGAATTCCAGCCATTTCCTCATTGTGAGCCCATGTGTTCCTCCCCCTCCCCCTTCCCTTAACAGTCTAATAATCAGTTTACAGCAGGGCTGTCAAGCTTCAGCTAAAGGCTGGTGGAAGATTTGTATGGTGCCACAGGGAGATTGTGCAGAGCTGGAGGGGGATTTCAAGTAACTAATTGATGCAATCAATTTTTAGTGAGGAATAACAAGGCATACACCATTAATATTTAATGCGGAGGAAAATGTATTTTGAGAGTTTTTAAAAGGAAATATATGAATCTACTATGAAAATGGTCCCCATACAGGATCAACATGAAACAAAAACTCTTTTAATTCACAAGAATGTGAATTCTGTAAGAATTTGAAAAACCCCACCACCTGCCCCCTCTCCTACTTTCTACCCTTCTGCTCTTCATTAACTGCAAAAGCTGGGAACTGGGGGTCAGGGGGTCAGGGGGGCGGAAAGGCAGCACAAACAAACATCTGTATTTCATAGGACCTTTTTGCATTAATGCCCAGCTATAAAGGTAAAGGGACCCCTGACCATTAGGTCCAGTCGTGGCCGACTCTGGGGTTGCGGCACTCACTTTGCTTTATTGGCCGAGGGAGCTGGCGTACAGCTTCTGGGTCATGTGGCCAGCATGACTGAGCCGCTTCTGGCGAACCAGAGCTGCGCATGGAAACGCCGTTTACCTTCCCGCTGGAGCGGTACCTATTCATCTACTTGCACTTTGATGTGCTTTCGAACTGCTAGGTTGGCAGGAGTTGGGACCGAGCAATGGGAGCTCACCCCATTGCAGGGATTCGAACCACCAACCTTCCGATTGTCAAGCCCTAGGCTCTGTGGTT
Organism: Podarcis siculus; assembly: GCA_034642415.1. Lineage (NCBI taxonomy): Eukaryota > Metazoa > Chordata > Lepidosauria > Squamata > Lacertidae > Podarcis > Podarcis siculus. Next base: position 1,864,459 of record JAXCMG010000032.1, on the reverse strand, counting down.
TAACCCACAGCGCCACCTGCGTCCCTAATGCCCAGCTAAGGGGTAACTAATACTGCACCATTTTTTCAGTAGATTTGATATCTTGTGCAAAATTTGTAATTTAATGGGTAAATGGAGAGTTTTGAAAGCATCCACAGACACTCTTGCTTCTATGCACTGGTCATTCTTCCTGCCCACCAATGTTTCTGGTCCTTGTTTCCCCAGTGTGCTTCAGGAGCAAGCTGGTGTGCTGCCATCAGTTTGTATAAACTTGAAAGGGCTTCTTCACTGCACGGTTCCCAGCTAATCAGACTCAACAAGATGGTTATCAAGCCAGCATCATTATTACTCTGAAAAATTCCATGTCATGCTAAGCTTAGCTGGTGGTTTCATTGCTTCCCTGTAACAAAGACTTTCTCTCTGCTCCAAGTTTAGTTTGACTAGCTGGGGAAGAATTGTGATGGTGTTGTGCTCTCATATGCACACGTTGTTGTTGTTGTTTAGTCGTTTAGTCGTGTCCGCCTCTTCGTGACCCCCTGGACCAGAGCACGCCAGGCACTCCTGTCTTCCACTGCCTCCCGCAGTTTAGTCAAACTCATGCTGGTAGCTTCGAGAACACTGTCCAACCATCTCGTCCTCTGTCGTCCCCTTCTCCTTGTGCCCTCCATCTTTCCCAACATCAGGGTCTTTTCCAGGGAGTCTTCTCTTCTCATGAGGTGGCCAAAGTCTTGGAGCCTCAGCTTCAGGATCTGTCCTTCCAGTGAGCACTCAGGGCTGATTTCCTTAAGAATGGATAGGTTTGATCTTCTTGCAGTCCATGAGACACACACCCCTATCCATATTCTGACGCAGCTGAAAACTATGCATGACTGAATCAAGAGGACAGAGGATCAGATTGATTCCCTCAAGAATGAAATGTGTTCCCTCTTCGCCTGACACCTGTCCCTCTTTTATCCTTTGTTGTAAAGTGTTTTAGAGGATGCACCTACATATTTTTTATTAAGACCAGGGGCAACATTACAAAGGAGACATCTTGCTCTTCTCAGTATCAAGTACAACTGTGCCTCTCCCCCTTCCCCACTACACTGGTGTTATGTACTGAGCTAGAACAATACGATCCAGAATGCAGCAGTCTGATTGGTCCACTGGAGCTACCCAATCCAGCTCCTGGATGAAGTGAATCAGCATCCTGACTGGCCTGCAGGAGAAGCCAATCAGGCTTCTGGAGGAAGTGAATCCACAACCTGATTGGCCTACAGGAGCAGCCTGGAATGAGCCAATCACGTGGGGCCCATTGGGTAAATAATGTATCTATAGCCTGCTCTCTTGGAGTGCTAGCCACCATGGAGTAGGCTCAGGTTGGGCCTGGGCTCAGCAACGTGTCCTTGCCCTCCCAGTGCTCTCCTCTTCAACGGTGGTGGCGGCGGCGGCATGGCAAGGTAGGGGCTCCCCTCTTTTTTCTCCTTCCTCTTTCTCTCTCTTCCTTCTCCTTCTCCTGTCCTCCTTCTCCCTGCGTTGGCCCCGGTGGCCGGGCACTCTCGCTCCTGGCTTGATTTGGGTCATGGGGGGTCAGCAGTTCCCCCCCCCCACTTGACACGCCAGGCGTCCCCGGTTCCCCCTTGGCAGTGGTGATGGTGGTAGCAGTCTCAGTAGCCCGGAGCCAGCCTGGTAGTGCAGTTGGCTCTGGCTGGCTTCAGGAGCTGCTCACTGCCGTGGTGCCCGCCATTTTGCCTCACCGGAGTCAAGAGAGCAGGCTGGGGCCCAGAGGAAGGTTGCACGACAGAGGAGACCACAGAAGAGAAGATACTACTTCTTTAAAATAAAAAAACTCTTTTAAAAAAATAACTTTTCTCTATCTTTTTTTAGAAAAAGTGTCCCCGGATTCTTTGAAAAAAATCTGGTAACCTTAGCACAAGCCCCGAGTGCTGATCTGCGTTGCAGGATAATTGTATTTCTCATTCATTTTAAAAAATGTATTTATTACACCTGTCGGTGCTTGTTCATCAACCCTAGGAACAGAGAGAGAAAGGATGGAGAATACATTCGTTAAACTTCAGAACTTCAGGACTGGGGATTGGCCCTGCACAAAAAAATAAGCCTGTCCCATTGCGTCTGGCTGCTCATGCTGAGATCTAATGCATGTTCCTTGAAACCCTGAAAAGCCCTGGAAGTTTAGGCCAAATAGTGAGATCTGGCAACCTAGCAGGGAGGCATAAGTTTCTGCTGCTTCTTTTCCAATTATTACACGAGTCCCCTGAAAGAGACAATTAAAAGCAAGTGCCTTTAGCTCAAATGCTATAGAGCAGAGATTGAGGATGCTGCATGGTGGATTTCCAGGTGTAAATTGTAATCCTACCTTAGGTGAACTTTTTTCATTTCCTCTTTTCAGCTCCAAACTTCTCCCAAATTAAATGGGTGTTGTGAATTTAAAACAAAAACAAAAAATCACACACCTTAACAAATACCTTTATAGTGGGTTTCAGTTTTGCATTTCAAAGAGGCTGCAGGAGAGAGACAATTGAGAATTTCAAAGCCCTTACGCCTAGTGCAGGCATGTCCAAAGTCCGGTCCACTTGCGGCCCATGGGCTGGTTTCAAATGGCCCCCCAGGCAATTTTTTAAAAAGCAATCTCTTGCAGCCCCCGAGCGTCTGCCCACCAATGCCATTTCCTTTTTGTGGGCTCGTCATGAGCTCTCCCCACTGCATGGGGGGCGTGGCTAGCCCCCGCGCCATTAGGGAGTCCCCAGCTGCGTCACCCCTTGGGTCGACCAATCTGGTCGGCTGGGGGGGGCATGACTGAATAAATAAATACTACAGTACACATTCGGGACATTGATGCTGCAGCGATGGCGGTAGCAGAGGGGCGGCTGCCACCTTGACCCAGTGCTGGATTTATGTATAGGCTAAGTAGTGATGTATGGAAGTGAGAGCTGGACCATAAAGAAGGCTGATCGCCGAAGAATTGATGCTTTTGAATTCTGGTGCTGGAGGACACTCTTGAGAGTCCCATGGACTGCAAGAAGATCAAACCTCTCCATTCTGAAGGAAATCAGCCCCGAGTGCTCACTGGAAGGACAGATCGTGAAGCTGAGGCTCCAAGACTTTGGCCGCCTCATGAGAAGAGAAGACTCCCTGGAAAAGACCCTGATGTTGGGAAAGATGGAGGGCACAAGGAGAAGGGGACGACAGAGGACGAGATGGTGGGACAGTCTTCTCGAAGCTACCAGCATGAGTTTGACCAATCTGCGGGAGGCAGTGGAAGACAGAAGTGCCTGGCGTGCTCTGGTCCATGGGGTCACAAAGAGTCGGACACAACTAAACGACTAAACAACAACAACAAGTAGGCTGAAGCCCAGGGCCTCTAAATCTAGGGGGCCTTGCCACCCCGCCCGCTCTCCAGTGGGCAGTGTTCCCTCTCCCAAAATTGCAAACCCAAGACTTCATGCAAGGGCAGGGTAACTTGGGCCTCTAAGTCTAGGGGGGCCTCACCAGCCTGCCCTCTCCCCAGTGTCGCAGTCTCCTGTCCCCCAAAATTGCAAACCCAAGACTTCATACAAGGGCAGGGCAACTCAGGCCCAGCAACTATGAGACTCAGGGCTAGCCAGTGGGGCCCAATTTGAAGCAGTGGGGCGCAACTTGAATTGTTTTTTGTAGGGCCCCCGTTCACTGCCATGACAAGGCATCTGACCCTCTCCTGCGGCCTGTCCAATACAGAACATGCCAGTAAATTCAAACATAAAAAGAGCATGCCAGTAAATTCAAATTTATTTGAAGATCAAACAGCAATGTTTCAAAAGACAATGGGGAGGAAAGGATATTTGCCAGTTCCCATCAAAATGTGGCATATCCCTAGGTCAAAAGCAATCCGGTTCTGGGAGTGACAAACAACAAGGGGCTGTTGCCGTTATACTCTGATTGCGCATTTTCCCAAAGACATCTGGCTGGCCACCATGGGGAGCTGGGCATGCTTTAGTAGATGGACCTTTGATGTGCTCCACCAAGATTCCCCCTAGGTCCTTCCTTTCCTATGCCTGGTCTATTCTGCTGAATACAGCTGAGCAGTTTGTTTAAATTGTAACCCATGCATCTGTTTAAAGATTGCTGAGATCGAGCACATTGTTCATAGAAGTGAGTATGTGCATCCCCGTATCACATTTGATATCATGTTTATGGGATGGGAGTGGAGGGCACAACCCTCCTTTTCCACCATGCATACAAAAGCATTTCTAGATTTCAAATGTGTGAATACTGGCAGCTACTTTACAGAGGAGAAGTCCTCGTTTTGAAAGCATCCTCCGTTTCAGGAGCTGCCCAGGCTAAATCCAGTTTAAAGGTAAACAGCCCTAAGAAAGGAGAGCTGGGACTTGGAGGTTGCCCAGTAACAGCACCCAGACACCAAACTGAGCAGGCAAAACAAATGACCTGGTCAGTCTTCCTCACTGTGGTGTTGAAAGTGTTTCTAAAATTGCACCTATATGTCTAAATCAGAACATGCAAATTTTATGTACATTTTTGCCCCTTTTTGTCCAATTTTGGGTGATGCATTTACCCCCTTTTTTTGGCAAAATGGCTCCCTATGTATGAGCAGCTCTGAGACAATAACACATCTAAAGGTTATATCAAACTGAGTCATTGTGCAAGCATAACTTCTGCCTGCACCCCTCCCTCTCCTCCTGCACCTCCAGCTGATTTGGGGGCAGCAGGGGGGGAGGCGGGAGTTCCATTGTGCAAGTGAAAGTTGTTCTGCTTAGTTGGATTCATCCCTAATAAGCAAACATGCAAGTTAGGGGCTCATCAACACTTCCACTTGCCCTACTGCTTTCCCCCAAGGAAACCCACTCGTAAATTGGAGCAAATGTCAATCTGCTCTTCCGTGGATTGACATTTGCTCCGATTCAGGGAAAAAGAGCAGATTTTCCCAGGGACAGCAGTGGGGCCAGCAGAAAACCTATTGGAACCATGCTTTCTAGGCACGGGACAAGTGAACTGTAGACCCTCTCAGCAACTCCAAAACTCTGCAATATCAGCCGTTGCTAACCTGCTGTCTGTTAAGGAGATATTCACAACTTGTTTTCTATTACGCTTGTGTTAATCGCTTTCATCTGTAAAGCTCTTGTTCCAATTTAGCCCTGGTGCAAATTGCATTTACTTGAGAAGATTTTTGCCCACCTTAAAATGAACATCATTTTGTCATTTATATGTTGCTCAGAAGAATAAACAAAGCTTTTCATTTAAGTAGCAAAGCCTGAGAAAATCAAAACAGCATAACCAATTGCGATTGCTTGAATTATGTAACTAGTGCCATTGATTTCCTTCCAGTTATCCAAGAAAGAAAAACAAGTTAGGTTCACCTCAAGCACTGAAAATTATTATATCCTATTGTGGCGATCACAAAAGGCCCCCGGACGTTTGACTGTCTATTGACCCTGTGCCACCACTGTGATTGCTTTCTTCGCTGCCACCACCCCGTTTCTCACAGGGACACACGGTGTCCAGACAGTTGTTAACATTAACAAATAATCAAGTTTATTTTAAAATGCAGGAACAAGCGTATGGTTTCAGTTTATTTTTCTTTTGTCAGTTTCTTAATCTTAGTTCCTAACAACTCCAAACTGATTATTCCAACTATCTATCTGACTCCACCTAACAATTCCTCTCACTCTCTCACAATACAGCTCTACCAACCCACACCTAAACCTCCCTCTTCCTTCTTCAATTCCCAAACCTCAACTCTCAACTCCCAAACTCAACTGACTCTCAAAACCTCCCACTCTAACTTTTACTCCTCCCCTTGCATTCTCACTGGCCAATCACATCACATCCATTTTTACCCTTTCCTTATGACCCATCCTGGGGGGAAACACCACACCTATTGTTCACCAAAGGCCTTAAACAGTAGCCCATTTCTGAAATGCTCCGTGTTCAAGTCAATATACTTTTTGGTATTGGATCAAAATCCTCTGATTTAGGACAGCTTCATAACATGAATGGGTGAGATGGCAAAAAAAATATTCAGGCGGATGGAATGTAATGACGATAAAACTAAAGATTTCATTCTAGAACTGTAGCAACATTAGAGTGGCAGTTGTTGGCAGAAACGCATAGAATTGTAGTACAAATGTGAGTTAGACCTGGTCTACATATGCAGAACAATGAGGTGGGAGGTTTCTGAGGTGGTAGAACAGCCATTACCAATTTAGAATGAAAGTTGAGATTACTCTTTTTAAAAAAATCAAAAAAAATCCTGCATAATAATTTCCCAGCAAATATATTTCAAAAATATTTTGAGGTAGCTCATAAGTGTGGAAATTTATAAACCAACCAGCTCCTACCCAAGTCCCCCTAAAGGGTTAGCAGTCACTTTTGTGCAGCTTGGCTGAGAGCACCAAAATAGTAATGTTGGGATGAGATAAAATGGATTATTCAGAATGTTCTTGGATCAAAGCACACCAGGTTAATAATTCAAAAACTGTGGTTTATTAATAAAACAAAAAGAACACAGAATTGCAGTCAATGAAACAGACAAATAAATGCTCCTGAGACTTTTTACCAGGTGGCATAATAAGCGAGGGGGCTGTCTGTTACATGCTGCAAAGGATCCATTGTAAGAGGCAACAGTTAAAGCTGGCAGAAGATGTAGCAGGCACTTCAGGATATATAGCCAGCTCATTCCAGCTGAAGACCAGAGACAGAAGGTACTACACTTTGTATTTGGTCAAACATTTATAGGACTGCCTGCTAAACTGGTGCAACTGCATGATTGAATGGTGAGGAAATAATGTCCATTCAATTTGTATCAACACATATTTTTCTGAGACACTAGGCTTGTTCACATTTTTGCTTGCCCTGTGCCTAGAAAGCATGAGAAAGCATTTTTCTCATGCTTTCAGTGACATTTCAGCTACTCTGTAAACAAATATCACCTGTAAGCAGGGCTTTCTTTGTGACATTGGTGCAGATTATTGGTGCCCCCTTTTTTGTTTTTGCTGTCTATGGCAGCCATTTTCTCTTGGCACACATGACACTTTTATCAATATATGAGTTTACTGGTACTTTAACCAATGAAAGCACTGCTTTCATTATTTAAAAATACTGTGGCTGGGGACCTGAATGTTGGCCTTTATCATTTGCCTACCTCTGTCCTAGATTAATGGCCATCAGCCATGTGAGTGAGACTGATTGTGCGTGCTTTCCCCATGGAATCAGGAGTGTGCCATGTCAAAGGAAGGACCCACATGACAAGTTCACCCACATCATTGCAGGCCTTTTAGGAGCATACTGTCTGCCACAGGCACCTGCTCCTCGGTTCAAGGCAGTTTCACTCCTCCATGTATTTTTGAGGGGGGCGGGGGCCCCCCAATGTTCAGAGGGCATTTGGCTCTGCCCCCTGGCTCCTTTCATGCATGCGACTTCAGGACATCATGTGACATTGCACATGCGACATCATGACGTCACATTGGACCCCCTGTATTGAGAAGATGGTGCCTCTGTGGGCTGCCATGGCATGAACGCACAGAAAATGCTATAATTCACCCTAGGACCTAGGGTGAAGGGTAGGTAATAAATGTATTTTTATTATTCTTATTATTACTATTACTATTATTGCTTCCCTTAGTGCTAGGGTGACATTTAAAGAAAACCTGTGATGCTGCTGAAAGGACTCTCATGCTAGAAAACAATCGTGTGAGATTCAGCGGGCCTGCTAAAACGATATACCCTGGATTTGCAAAGCACAGAAGCTTAACTTGATTCTCATTCATAGCCTCATTGAACTCAAAGTGACTGCACACCTGGGCGAATTCAAACACAGCCTTAAGAGCTCACATTAACAGTGATTAATTTTTAAATCATTATTATTTGTTGTCCTTGCTATAAATTTGCAGAAGTACTACCAGGAAAAGCAGTAAACCTGTTTTTATTGTGTGATAAAGCAAACTATACAAAATGCATATGTTTCCTTTTTCCAAGAAGAGAGAGAAACTGCTGCTCTTTATAACACTCTGGCAAAACAACTTTATTGGTTTTACTGCATCATTTTTACTTATTAAAATTTAATAATGTTTGTTGATGAAACAAATGAAACAATTTTACAATGATTTGTGCTTGCTTACTTGGGTTTTCAGGGTTGCTGCATTTCTTTCTAGAATGTGTGGGGCCTTCTGAAAGGCTGAAGTCCTGTGATGATGAGTTCTGTAGAGATGAATGTCCAGGGTGTGGGACAGGGAGCTCTAATAAGGTCAACTACTGACCCCATATTTCCACAGCAAACCCCACAATTTTGAGATGGTGGTAGGCATAGTGTCCAATGAGCATAGGGTTGTCTCCAACTAAGTCCTACTCACTGGAATTAACAGACCTAATTTAGTCCATGTCCATTCATTTCAGTGGGTCTGCTTTAAGTAGGACTAAAACTGGATAGAACCCCCATGGACTCCAAACATCCAACCACTACGCCAGGGGGGAATGAAATTAAACGTCTTAAGGCAAAGCTTTCAGCTTCTGCCTTCTTCAGCTGCTCTGATGTTAATCAAAGACTGTTTCATGGTCATGGTGACGGTTGAAAAAGAACTTTTTTGAGAGTTATGGCACGCCTTTAAAGTAATATATATGCTTCCATATAGCAAATATATATATATATATATATATATATATATATGCTTTTGAATTATGGTGCTGGAGGAGATTGTTGAGAGTCCCATGGACTGCAAGAAGATCAAACCTATCCATTCTGAAGGAGATCAGCCCTGAGTGCTCACTGGAAGGACAGATCCTGAAGCTGAGGCTCCAAGACTTTGGCCACCTCATGAGAAGAAAAGACCCTGGAAAAGACCCTGATGTTGGGAAAGATGGAGGGCACAAGGAGAAGGGGACGACAGAGGACGAGATGGTGGGACAGTGTTCTCGAAGCTGCCAGCATGAGTTTGACCAAACTGCGGGAGGCAGTGGAAGACAGGAGGGCCTGGCGTGCTCTGGTCCAAGGGGTCATGAAGAGTCGGACACGACTAAACGACTCAACAACAACAACAATATGTTTCCATAGTCTAAACTCATACTACCAGCAGTCAAACTGCTTGCATAAGAAATCTTAACCTGTGTTGTGTATTCGTGGGCATGTTTAACTAAGAAAGAAAAACGGCAAAGAAAGTATTCAAGCATGATGAGAACATCAGATTTGCCGTCCCACAGTTTAACTAATTCATTTTAAAAAGAGTCAATCTGTTGCAAAGGTCAGTCCTGTGCATATTTAATCATAAACGCAGGAGTCACCTCATTCTTTCTTTTCCCCACTTGTGTGGCAGTGCAAGATGAAATGAGACGCGTATCTCTCTCCTCCCTACACAGCATCTTTCGTCTGTCAACCTCTTCCACAGACAGCTTGTCACAATTAGCCCAAATGAAAGCATATCAAGGAATCAGGGTGCCAGGGTGCCATGAAGGAGACTTTGCCACATCGTGCCCTGAGGCAGTCCTTGAGGTATTGCAGTCTTGAGCCATTTCAGGCTTTATAGGTCAAAACCAGCCCTTTGAATTGCAACTGGAAACTAATTGGCAGCCAGTGCAGTCGGGCCAGGATTGGTGTAATATGCTCAAGCCATCTTGCCCCAGTGAGCGACCTGACCACCAAATTCTGCACCAGCTGAAGTTTCCAAACCATCTTCAGAAGCAGCCCCACGTGTAAAGCATTGCAGCAATCTAACCGAGAGGTTACCAGAGAATAGTGTTAGAATTCCTGCTTCATGATTGCAGTCATGGGATTCTTGTCTTTCACATTCTTTCACATGACGGTGTATGTTTTGACTCCACAGAGTGGGAAGTGACGGAGACAGGATGTTTGTGTTACTGTGTTCCATGAAGTGGGACTATTGTCTTTTGTTCTTTTTCTCTTTGCTGTCTGATGCTAGCGAGAGAGGGAGCTATGTTGCAGTGCTCCGTGTGTGTTTATATGTAAATAAAGTAGATTAGCCAAAATGCTGAGTTGCTGAGGTCTGTCACAAAAAGCTGCGAAGACTCTGCGGATCCCTAAGTGTGCCGATGTCAGTTGGCATTGGTCGCTGCGATGTTCGGGCTGAAGAAAGCTTTTGAAGCTCCCGAAGGATCGACCAGGAGGGAGGGAACATGCCAGTCAAGCATGTGTCTCTGCCAGGGTCTACTCGAGTGTAGGCTGAACTCCTGACAAGTAGCTGACAGAAGTTTTGCTATCTCTGTCTATGTGGGGTGCAGTAGAATCACCAGCAGAAACTGATGGAAGACACTCCATGCCACCAAGGCCACCTGAGCTCTGCAGCCAGCATTTACGGGATCTGCTGGAGGAAATGGGCCCTTTGGGGGGTCAGCTGACAGGCTGCTCAGGCAGGATGGTACTGCTGTCTAGATAGCATCCTGGCTCAGCTTGCCAGGCTTGCAGTAGAAACCAAACATTGCGGTACAGGAAGCCTTTCTATAAGGGAAAGGGCTGCTGCTGTGAAAAGACAAGATACCTGCACCTAAGCTTGTGGTGAAGGCTATACAGGAATGGCTTGAAGAAATTAGAGAGAGTATTTTTTTATGCTGACTCTTCATTAGTGGATTTGATTTGCATGGAATTCCCAATGTTCAAGGTTTTCACACTGCCTGAATGAATGAATCTTTATTTGTGTCAGCCATCGGCCATAGCAATAAAACAACAATACGATATACAAAGAATAGAAATAAAAAGTCAGTTATATAAAATACATTTTAGGGTTTTGAATCAATAGTCAAATAGTGGACCTTATTCTGATTGCCCCGGCTAAAAACCTTGCAACCTTTGCTGTCACCTGCTCATCTTGATCTGCCAAGAGAAAGGACAGTGTGGCAGTGGTTGGGCGACCCGGAATGGACAATAAAAGAGGGATGATAATCCCATTCCTCAAGTCTTTATAAAGAGCGCAAGCCAGAAAGGCATGCGCCACCGATTCGGTACTTCCATCTCCACAGCGACATAAGCGTTTCTCGTGTGGAATCTGTTGGATTCAAGCACAGCCGAGGGCAATACATTCAATATTGCGAGAGTAAAAGCATGTCTATATTTTAGAATTGCTAGGTTATGCAGATAGGGTGCCAGAGAGTCAAATTGGGAAGATGGAAAATAGTCATACCATGGGCAAAAAATTCTTATTGTGGCCAAGTTGTTCTGACACACAATAACATTTAGGCGCTGACAAATTAGACTGTTTGTGAGTAGCTGTTGTGAGTAGCTGTTGTGATGACAAACCATGAGTGAAGTTTTTGATAGACAATTTTAGTCCAGGCGCTCTTGTGACAATCTTGCAGCACTAGGGATATTAGACCAGTGGGATTTGAGTTTAGGTGAAGCCAATAGTTAAGTGTCCTATGCCAGATCTGTAATTCTACCAAGGGAAGTTTAGCTTCTAGGCGCAATGATGTGTTTGGGACACAGGGTGGTACAGAGAAAATTAGCCTTAAGAACTTTGATTGGGCAGCTTCCGTAGATCCAAGGTCATATCTAGAAACAGCAATAGGAGTTAGCTACAATACCTTTATTTCACCTTCGCTACTATCCTGAACAAATAAAGACTGCTGCACTGAAGATCAAGCAACCGTTGGTTTCAGTTTTATCAGTTTTATTCAATTTTGCTTCTATTGCATGTGACATTTTGCCTGCACAAGCCACCTAACTGGCTGGCCTTCAGCTGACTAAAACAAAAGCGAGCTTCGATTAGATGGCATGTCACATCATGAAAGCAGCAGCAGCAGTTCCAGTAACATATTAACTGTGCCCACAAGGCTGAGCCAAAAATTCTCCTCCTGCAATTTACAGCCTATTTGCAGGGTGTGGTAGGGGATAATTTCAGGGGTTTTGGAAACGCAAAAAGAGGGCAAAGCCAATATTGGAATGATGCAGCATTCTCATGAAGCCAATTGTGCTAGGAAATTACCTGAAACTTGGGGAACCACCAATGAAGGGGGCAGGCAGATCTTTGCATCTCAGTATTATTATGAACTTCTTCACAGTAACAATTCCATTGGTCCAATAGCCATCAAGGGAATAAAAATTAAAAGGCCCCAATATCTCGAAAGGGTAAAGTATTCCGTATTCCTGAATTTATACATGTTCTGTTCATAAAGTTCCAAAACTGTCCTGTCAAATCCTCCTTGTTCCTCCTTGCCAACTTATTTCAGCCAATTCGTTTTAAGGTAAAGGTAAAGGGACCCCTGACCGTTAGGTCCAGTCGTGACCGACTCTGGGGTTGCGGCACTCATCTCGCTTTATTGGCAGAGGGAGCCGGCGTACAGCTTCCAGGTCACATGGCCAGCATGACTAAGCCACTTCTGGCAAACCAGAGCAGCACACGGAAATGCCGTTTACCTTCCCGCTGGAGTGGTACCTATTTATCTACTTGCACTTTGACATGCTTTCGAACTGCTAGGTGGGCAGGAGCTGGGACCAAGCAATGGAAGCTCACCCAGTCATGGGGATTCGAACCACCGACCTTCTGATCAGCAAGTCCTAGGCTCTGTGGTTTAACCCACAGCGCCACCCGCGTCCCAAGTCCTTGCCAACTTATTTCAGCCAATTCGTTTTAGCATGGCGTAAAAATACACAGCACTCCCAAACTTTGCCATCTTGTTCGCAGGTCTCTTTCAGTTATTCTTCAGGGAAGTGGGTTTCTTCAGAGATGCATGACCTATTTGCCCATCATATTGGCAGTGGAAGTCCTGGTTGTAGCCCACAGCCCTTCCCACTGCTCCTCAGGGCAGTTCCCCACCTACACCCCACTGTTTTACTGATGGCAGAACTGTGCAGGCAGTACCACTGCAGAAAGCCAGATATCAGTGCATTTACTTAGTATGTAAACAGAGGAGGTGGAATATTTGAGAACATTCCAGGTATGTCAAAAGGCTTGTGAAACTCAACTGAGTGGAAGCTAATGAGCTAACACTTGTGCGTTCACTATACTTCACATTCTGAAGTTGCATGTAATTAGTTTTACTCATTTCCTTCAAAACAACCAAAATCTGGTCCTTGCAACCAGCTTGAGATTTGGCCTTGTTAGCATCTTGTTAGCATCTTGTGGTTTCTGACTCCTTGAAGCTTTTGAGAAGTGACAAGAAACATCACTAAAATATCCTGACTACATATCTGATCGTGCTAAAACCGTGCTTTGAACATATTTTATATGCCGAGAAACAAAACAAACAAATCCCTGTTTTGATTAAAGTCCAGTTATGGTAGGGCAGGGATATTTTTCTTCTTCAAGGCTCTGCCCCAGTCACATCTAAAGAAGGGGTAAGTAGGTCTCATCTTTAAAATACGGGGTGTGTGCAGGTGAAAGGAGTGAAATGAACCTCCCTGCACCACCCATGGTCTTACTTGCTGTGCACCATTACCTGAAGCTCCCCCACCCAAAAAAAAACCAGGCTCACTTCTGGTTTGGGAGCCACCATACAAGAGAGTACAGTGGTACCTCTGGTTAAGTACTTAATTCGTTAGTCCGTTCTTAACCTGAAACTGTTCTTCACCTGAAGCACCACTTCAGCTAATGGGGCCTCCTGCTGCCGCTGCGCCATCGGAGCCCAATTTCTGTTCTCATCCTGAAGCAAAGTTCTTAACCTGAAGCACTATTTCTTGGTTAGCGGAGTCCGTAACCTGAAGCATATGTAACCTGAAGGGTATGTAACCCGAGGTACCACTGTATAGGGAGGGGAGACGGTTCATTTCCCTTCGATTGTATGAACATTTTGCTGGAAACATTACACACAGGGTTTAGATGTAGACAGTAGACGCATGAAGAACAAATGGGGCTATCTCAATATCTCCAGTCTGGCCTTGAGATACTGTTGAGTTGCACAGCTTGTGGGACCATCACAACACATCTGAAGGATCCTGCTGGGCCCTGGTCCACTCTCCCTTCTCAGGTTGCCAGACAGTAGCTATATCTGGCTCCTGACCTAATCACTTCACAACAAGGCATAAAATAACAGTCCGTGTAGGCATTGCCTCCTGCCATTATACAGTAGCTACAAGGCCGGCCCACCCATGAGGCAAGGTGAGGTGACCGCCTCAGATGGCAGGATCAATAGAGGCAGATCTTTATTCCCTCCTTGTTCCCGATGTAGATAATAATAATAATAATAATAATAATAATAATAATAATAATAATTTATTTATACCCCGCCCGTCTGGCTGGGTTTCCCCAGCCACTCTGGGCGGCTTCCAATCAAATATTAAAAACGATACAACACCAGACATTAAAAACTTCCCTAAACAGGGCCGCCTTCAGTTGTTTTTTAAAAGTAAAATAGTTGTCTGTTGCCTTGACATCTGCTGGGAGGGCATTCCGCAGGACGGGTGCCACTACCGAGAAGGCCCTCTGCCTGGTTCCCTATAACCTCACTTCTCGCAGCGACGGAACTGCCAGAAGGCCCTTGGAGCTCGACCTCAGTGTCCAGGCTGGATGATGGGGGTGGAGACGCTCCTTTGGGTATGCAGGACCGAGGCCATTTAGGGCTTTAAAGGTCAGCACCAACACTTTGAATTGTGCTCAGAAACATACTGGGAGCCAATGAAGATCTTTCAGGATCCGTGTTATATGGTCTCGGCGGCCACTCTCAGTCACCAGTCTAGCTGCCACATTCTGGATTAATTAATCTTCTTTCCTCACTCCTTCTTCCCTGGGGGTGTGCACACACCATTTTGTGGTTCGCCTCAAATGTCTTGGGCTGGCCCTGGGTAGCTGGGAGGGTTTGGTGGTCAAGGAGAGGTGGGGTCGTCTTCCCAGGCATCCAGAGGGGAATCAAGGAGGCAGAAGAGGTAGTTTAAAAGAGGATGACATACCCTGCAACATTTCTCTGATGAATATAGGGATGTCCTATTCCATAATACAGTGGTGCCTCGCAAGACGAAATTAATTCGTTCTGCGAGTTTTTTCGTCTTGCGAATTTTTCGTCTTGCGAAGCACGGTTTCCCATAGGAATCACCAAAGTCTTCAAAAACCTCAAAAAAGGCTACCACCCCGCGTGCTATGAGTTGCTCCTCGAAGTCAAGTCGCAACTGCACCTCTTCAAGCAATGCACCCTGGGTATTAACGGTTTTAAGAAAAAGGAAACAAACAAACTTGTAAGACGTTTTCGTCTTGCGAAGCAAGCCCATAGGGAAATTCGTCTTGCGAAGCAACTCAAAAAACGGAAAACTCTTTCGTCTTGCGAGTTTTTCGTCTTGCGAGGTACCACTGTAATAATTTTATTATTATACCCTGCCCATCTGACTGGGTTGCCCAAGGCCACTCTGGGCGGCTTTGAACATATATAAAAACATAATACAAAATCAAACATTTAAAAACTTCCCTATTCAGGGCTGCCTTCAGAGGTCTTCCAAAGGTTGTATAGTTACTTATCTCCTTGCCTCGGGGGCTGCATAACTACATACCCTCCCACATTTCTCCAATTAAAATTCGGACATCCTAAGGAAAAGCGGGACATTCCCGGATCAAATCAGAAACTGGGATGGCTTCTGTAAATCCGGAAAATAGGGATACTTGAAGAGTCTTCATTTCAACCCATGATTGCCCACAGCAACCATCCCTCTTTTTCTTACATATATTTACGCTCCTTTTGAACAAAGTCTGATCCCTCTATTATTAAAGCATTGACTCCAGCATGAGGGCAAACAGGTCACATTCAACTCAGTCTTCTGAGTATTGCAGCCCACACATTTTCACTGCAAGAAATGGATTAGAAGACCTTCCAGTGCGTTCCCTTATCTCGCAGCCTAGGCTTCTCGCCACGATAGCCGGGAAATTAAGATTCCGAGGTAAGTCTCAAACGTGGGTGATCATCTCTTGATCACTTTCCCCAACCTCCAATAATAAAGTGCAACCGCTATGGGATAATTATGTGTTTGTATGTACCTATATACATAAACTCAGACTCGTACATACTATTTGGGGAAGGTTAGCATCATTCCCCATTTTCTACAGGCTTTCTGATCTGCTGATTCCTAAGCAACATGCGGCATACCAATCAGGTTTCTACACACACATTAAGGGTTCCTGGCAGCTTGCCTTGGATTCTGTCACTGGCTAAAATGTTCCCATCGGGGGAAGAAAAACCTGCCAGAAGCAGACAGGTATTTAACGTGGTGTCAGCATTGTGGAAAAGTCAACATTTGCACTGTAGTTTACTGCCAGCTGTAAGAACTGCAGCGAAAATGGGATTGAATAAGGTGGTAAAAAGCATAAATTAAAATGATGGGGGTGACAAATTGTATGCCTGAGCTAAATCAGTTCTCTTCCCCCCCCCCACCCGTTGCTGGAAGAAAAGCATAGATTTCCCTGATAAAGGACTGCCAGTAGAAAAGTGGTTATTCTGAAAGATGCTAGCCTGAATTCAAGGTTCCCACCTGCAAAGGCTGGGTTAGATGCTTATGCAAACGGATGCCAAACTGGGATAGTAAATCTTTCTATGACAGCAGCTGGGAAAGATAATTTGTACTTACTGAGCACCTTGTGCCTGAGTGTCTCAGGAACTCTCATAATCAGTTAATTTGAGCTCCTTCCAATGGCCTTTGGAGTTCAATGCTCAGAGATGGAAATGGAGGCACAGAGCACTCTGCAAGCGGCTTTTAAGCACACAGATGCTGGGTGCTCTACAATTATTAATCAGAGCCCTGTTTTCTAACTTGCCTTGAAAACCATTTGGGATTCTGTGTCTTCCTACTGAATGCTTGGAGAATCTTAAGGGTTTCAAATATATACATAGCAGGAGGACCACCATCACCACCACCCAGCAAAGGACTAAATCAAAGGCCTCCCACTGCCCCTCTCTCAAGCAACAACACCTTTGTCTTTGTGGAGAAGAGGGAGTTGTTGTTGTTTAGTCGTTTAGTTGTGTCTGCCTCTTCGTGACCCCATGGACCAGAGCACGCCAGGCACTCCTGTCTTCCACTACCTCTCGCAGTTTGGTCAGACTCATGTTTGTAGCTCCGAGAACACTGTCCAACCATCTCATCCTCTGTCGTCCCCTTCTCCTTGTGCCCTCCATCTTTCCCAACATCAGGGTCTTTTCCAGGGAGTCTTCTCTTCTCATGAGGTGACCAAAGTATTGGAGCCTCAGCTTCACGATCTGTCCTTCCAGTGAGCACTCAGGGCTGATTTCCTTAAGAATGGATACGTTTGATCCATTCTTGAAGAGGGAGTAGCCTGAATCAAACAGGGGTCACTAGGCAAAGGCTTCACGTTGCAGGAGCTGCTCTTTGCAGACCCTCCAAGTGTCCCTATTTCCCAGGGACAGTCCTGGATTTACAGAAGCCGTCCCAGTTTCTGATTTGATCCCCGATTGGCCCACTTTTCCTTAGGACGTCCCTATTTTCATCAGAAAAATGTTGAAGGGTATGGAGTTATCCAAACCAAGGAGATAAGTAACTAGACAACCTTTCTTTCTTCTTTGGCGATCACTCGTAGCCGAGTAAGATTGTCTACCATAAACACGGTTTTAACAGTGAGTCCGTAAGTGACTGTGGAAGCCAATTCTGGATCCACACGTCCTTCCACAGTGGGGACATTGGTTCTTGGGCAGGAGTTGATCATGGTGTGGATTTGCCAAACATGCCTTCCTCTTAGCACGTTTCTCCCTTTCGTCTTGAGTTCGAGCATCTTCAAAGCCCATGATACCTTTGGTAAAGGCTGTTCTCCAACTGGAGCGCTCGCAGGCCAGTGTTTCCCAGTTGTTGGTTTTATACTACTTTTTTTTTTAGATTTGCCTTGAGACAGTCTTTAAACCTCTTTTGTTGACCACCAGCATTACACTTTCCATTTTTCAGTTTGGAATAGAGTAGTTGCTTTGGAAGACGATCATCAGGCATCCGCACAACATGACCAGTCCAACGAAGTTGATGTTGAAGAATCATTGCTTCCACACTGGTGATCTTTGCTTCTTCCAGTACACTGATATTAGTTCGCCTGTCTTCCCAAGTGATGTGTAAAAATTTTCGGAGACACCATTGAGGGAATCTTTCAAGGAGTTAGAGATGGCGTTTATAAGCGGAAGTGGAAGTGGAAGACATCTGAAGGCAGCCTTGTATAGGGAAGTTTATTTTTAAAATGTTTTGTTATGTTTTTATATATGTTGGAAGCCGCCCAGAGTGGCTGGGGGCAACCCAGTCAGATGGGCATACTATTATTATTATTATTATTATTATTATTATTGAATAGAACGTCCCTCTTTTCATTGGGGAAATGGTGGGGGGGTATGTCTTTGCTGCAAATGATCTCCCTGACCATGGCCTGAAGTTTGTTTGAAACCAGTGATCATAGTCTTTCTAGTTACAGTACCTCTGCCTTGAATTAGGACATAGAGTAAACAATATGTGTGGTGCAAGAGATTATTAGTTTTCATCCCCCTGTTAATTCCAGCTAAGCACAACCTTGCAAGGCTCCTCCGTTGTTCAGCAAGCCCTTCCATACCACGGCTGCACTACCCACCCCTCTCAATCTCCCAGCTTGGCGAAGTGACTGGAGGCAGCTAGCAAACCTCATGTCAAGCTGGACCCAAGCTTGAGGAGATCTGAGCCCAAAGGCAACTGGAATTTGTTTTATTCACCAATAAAAGAACCTCTATACTGACACATCAGAAAATATCGGCGCAGTGTACAACTATGAAATACAAAACACAGTTGGAATCAATGCAAATAATCATTCAAGTGACAGGCTAATCAGTTTAAAGAACTGGCTAGGCCTGTTGCCATAGGAAAGTATTCAAGGGATGCGTGGAAGTCCAAAGGGGTGTGTGTATGCTGCTGAATCTTTGCTGGAAGAGTTTTCCACAGTATGGAACCACTATACACCTGACTCCTTGGGGAGGCCAGCCAAGCCTCTGTAATACGGGGGGATAGCAAACAACTTGAGTGAAAAATGATGCTTTTTGAAAAGTGGAATTTGCATTCTGGACTGTGTCTCCCACCAGTTTAAAGTTCATCCCCGTCTCTATCTAGGATAGCCAGTTGTGGTGTGTGCAGCTTCTTTTGCTCAGCCTTAAGGTGCAAAGTGTTCCTGGGTCTGTCATTTTGGTTGGTTCCGCCAACAGAGTTCTCCAGAGCATGTAAATCGAGCCTAGGCTTAGACTATGCACACATTATCTGCTTCGTCTCCCTGCCTGGTCTGCTGTGATTAAAACTGCTTGTTTATGTCGCTGATCAAACCAGAGGCGGATGGGGTGCCCATTACTTGATTTGTTTCCCAAAGCCAACTTCTAATTCCCTGAAGCTGTCAACTGCACATGTGCAGTGGGCAGTTAAAATGTACACACCTCAACTTGACTGAAGCTTCTGTTCTCTATAAGCTGGTCTGAGGGTTGTTGTTGTTGTTTAGTCGTTTAGTCGTGTCCAACTCTTAGTGACCCCCTGGACCAAAGCACGGCAGGCGCTCCTGTCTTCCACTGCCTCCCTCAGTTTGGTCAAACTCATGCTGGTAGCTTCGAGAACACTATCCAACCATCTTGTCCTCTGTCGTCCCCTTCTCCTTGTGCCCTCCATCTTTCCCAACATCAGGGTCTTTTCCAGGGAGTCTTCTGTGCATCAAATGGGAGGATTGTTCAAGAAGCTATAAGATACCTATGGCTTGTGTCATGTGTCATGTGTACTCAGCTTCAAACACCAGAGGAGGGAATTTGCTGGAGCCACAATAGTGTGTGCACAGCCCTAGACAGATAGGGATGAGAAGGCTGGCCAGCCCTCAACTCTTGGCTGTCAGTATGAAATGCTTTGCATGGTCAAATCCATGGCCATGCCAAGGATTTGACACCAACAACTAGGGATGATGGATGCCTACAAGTCCCCCTAGTCCCTGGCTGTCAAAGGCTATCTTCACATATGGTCAGGAGACAACTGTTTTTGCCATGTGATGCTAGCTTTTGACAGCCAGGGATCATGCAAGCCACCAGGCTCCCAGGCTCCCTTGCACACTCAGGAGAGGAGGTGGTCTTTTGGAAAATCAAAGCATTTTAAAGTCAGGGATCATGGAGAATTATGAGTGTCCCCAACACCTAGCTGTCTAATGCAGTTGTGGAGGGGCAGGGGTGGTGTATTGTGCTTCACTACTTGGGACGCGGGTGGCGCTGTGGGTTAAACCACAGAGCCTAGGACTTGCCAATCAGAAGGTCAGCGGTTCGAATCCCCGCAATGACGGGGTGAGCTCCCGTTGCTCGATCCCTGCTCCTGCCAACCTAGCAGTTCAAAAGCATGTCAAAAGTGCAAGTAGATAAATAGATACTGCTCCAGCAGGAAGGTAAACGGCGTTTCTGTGCGCTGCTCTGGTTCTCCAGAAGCGGCTTAGTCATGCTGGCCACATCACCTGGAAGCTGTACGCTGGCTCCCTCGGCCAGTAAAGTGAGATGAGCGCCGCAACCCCAGAGTCAGCCACGACTGGACCTAACGGTCAGGGGTCCCTTTACCTTTTACTTGAGGTGAAATGGGAAGTGCCGTCGCACCCTGCCATCACCACACCACTCGCCACACCAGTGGAGAAGCAGTTGGAAATTGGCACCAATTTCTAGTGAGATCTTGTAACATCTTGCCAGAAATCGACACCACTGAATGTGCCAGTTCTCCACCACTGGCAGAGGTGACAGGGCAGGCAAGGCACCTGTGGGAGGTTCTGCCTCAGCGGCTTCTGCTGCCCAAGGCAACTGCTTTACCACACCTCATAGGTGGGCCAGGCTAGGTGGGGACAACACTTGAAGCTGGTTTGGAAATGAACTGAATGAATTCAAACAGGGAGAGATTGTTGTCAAAAGTGCCAGTTGCAGAGTTGTAGCTCAGCACATTTCAGAACACGGGGTTCCTTCTTCAGGATCAACCAATTACTGATTGGAATATGGAAAAATGGAATATGGAGGAAACTATATGAAATACAATTAAAATACTGAAACCCCTTGGAGGATAAACTATTTAAAGGAAGGAATAAATTATCATTATTGAAAACCATTATGTAAACTCAAGGGTTGGGATGGCACAAAAATGGCATAACTAGACAGCTCTTTTTCTTCTTTTCTTTTAAAATTATTTTGTTACATATAAAAAACAAACAAACAAGTTGATTTTTAAATCAAATAACAAACCATTGTGGAGAGTAACATTTCAAAGCAAAGGTTAATAAGTACCTAAACTTAATAAGTACCTAAAACTTTCAAATTCTACAAACAAAAAGCTGAAATCATTGACTGATTCTTAATCAGTTATAGATTACTTCTGAAGAAAAGACTCCCATGTGCTGAGTTGCAATGAGTTAGCAGTTGGTGCTTTGGAGAACAAAGATCTCATTTTTGCATTATTTTTGAAACTGAATTGAACCATTTCCCAATTTTAGGAGAGCGGCCCTCCCTGTTTCCAAGCCATTCCCATGCAATCAATGGATCATTCACCCACATTGGCTATACAGTACTTTTTTGCAATCTGAAGGGAAAGGTTGAAATATGTGACTTTGGATTTGTTAGAAAGTTTTCGGTGCTGCTAGGATTGATTGGGCAGCAAATCGGAAGAAGGCTAATGTTCTTCACTTTACGCATGATTTGAAAGGATCAGGCAAATAACTGAAATGACAAAACCGACAAACAATTAGTTTTGGGAAGGACACCCATTAGATAACAAGTTTGTGGAGAAACTGGCATTTCTCCCCTTGACTCTGGAATGATTAATTTTTATGAAAATACACATCAATATGTTCTGTTCTCTTGTTGCAAAAATGGGTTTTCTTGTAGGACGGGATGCCTTTTATGTATGTTCTGTAACCTGGGACGTAAAATAAAATAAAATAAAATAACATGAGTCTCGGGTGCTGACAACATTATTTCACAGAACCGTTTAGATAATTGAGTGATTAGTTCTTTCTTGCTGCAGCTGCGGCTGCTCTGTTTTGTGTTTATTGAGGCTTTAGTAGTTCTGGCTTTATTTTCATTTTATTGTTTTAGTGTGGTTTGACCTTATTTTAATAATTTGTTTTGCATGAAGCTTATTGGATTGACATTTACCCTTATACATGCCTTTTAAGAGGACAGATAAGCTCACTGCCAAATGTCGTACGGTCACCTCCAGTCGGAAACTCGTTTTAAACCACCATTTTAAGTAATTAAAACACGCACACACAGAGAGAGCCAGGATTAGGGGGCTCCGGCACATAAACTCACACATCCCAAAGCTGACCAGGCACTGCCTGACTTGCTGCCTTGCAATGCTCTCTTCCTTAGCAGCACAGAAAGCAGAAGGCCGAATAAAGCCACATGGTTAGTTGGAGTCATCCCAGTCATCAGCAAAAAGCTTCATTTCAGCTGTCTCCTCAGCAAGGCTCACCCCCAACACTTGTCCCCACCCTGGACACTGGAGCCATTACGCCCCCGCCCCCCGCCCCCCGTGCTGACTGTTATATACTGAAGTTCTCACCCTGGGCCAGCAGGGGAATACTGTAGATAGTTCAGGTCCACATATGCAAATAAGGGATTGAAAGTGGCGTTCAGTGATTGGATAGTTACAGAAAAGTGGTTACTGTTGCGTTCTAGTGGAGCTCTATATAAGCAGGCTGGCTGAACCCTTCAGTTCAGTTCTGTTCTGGCCTGTGAATAAACTAGAGCTGTTTGAAGAATCGCTGTGTCGTCTGATATGTTCGCCCACAACTTAACACTGACAGACAAAGTAGGGGAAGTTGTATTTCCAACACTGCCATTTTCTAGCTTCTACTGGAAAGGAGATGGGATTACTCTGAAGGAAAAGCCAAGCAGGTGTATGTGATCAATGTGGACTGGCCCACTGGGAGAGATGGGAGAGAGAATAAGTACTTAGGGCTTCATGAGGCTCTGGCTATTGGGAAAACAGGCTTGTAATAGGCTGGGACTCCTTCTACCTTTGTGAGGAACTGCTACTAGTAGCCAACATTTTTCGGCACCTTTTGACCGTGTTCCTGTGCTATCTAGCAGATATGGGTGTTGTTGTTGTGTCTTTGTTTTTAATGAAAACAGATTTGTTACTAAAGTGCAATGAAAAAGCTTTTCACCTGTTGATGGCAGCACTTCGCATGGGATCTAGAAGAAGAAGAAAAAGAAGAAGAAGAAGAAGAATAGTAGTTTGGATTTGATATCCCACTTTATCACTACCCGAAGGAGTCTCAAAGTGGCTAACATTCTCCTTTCCCTTCCTCCCCCCCCCCCAACAAACACTCTGTGAGGTGAGTGGGGCTGAGAGACTTCAAGAAGTGTGACTAGCCCAAGGTCACCCAGCAGCTGCATGTGGAAGAGCGGAGACGTGAACCTTGTTCACCAGATTATGAGTCCACCACTCTTAACCACTACACCACACTGGCTCTCTAGTTCTGTTTTGAGGCTGTGTACGCACACCTATCTGCCCTGCATCAGGGCACTCCCACCACTGGCTTGGGAAGTAGTGTATGCACAATGTTAGACACAATCCTGATCTATCCTGTAGCTATCCTTACGAAATACTGTGTTCCAGAGGTGTCAAGTTGCGCCCAACATTGGGGAGGCCTGTTGGCCTGACCAGAGTGGGGTGGGCAGGTGGCACATCACACACGGGCTGCCCCCACACCCACCCCAGCCAGGCCGACTCAGCCTGCCATCCCCCACCTACTGCCTACCACCTTACCTTCATATGACCATCCTGCGAGGTTGAGGCCCCCAAGGCACTTTGGCATGTTTCTTTGAGATTTCCAGGGACCCCTGACCATTAGGTCCAGTCGTGGCCGACTCTGGGGCTGCAGCGCTCATCTCACTTTACTGGCCGAGGGAGCCGGCGTACAGCTTCCAGGTCATGTGGCCAGCATGACTAAGCCACTTCTGGCGAAGCAGAGCAGCGCACGGAAACGCCGTTTACCTTCCTGCCGGAGCGGTACCTATTTATCTACTTGCACTTTGACGTGCTTTCGAACTGCTAGGTTGGCAGGAGCAGGGACCGAGCAACGGGAGCTCACCCCGTCGCGGGGATTCGAACCGCCAACCTTCTGATCGGCAAGTCCTAGGCTCTGTGGTTTAACCCACAGCGCCACCCACGTCCCTTAGGAAGGTGCCCTAGCAGTCGTCAAAAGGATACTGCATCCCTACTCCATCCCTGGCGAAGAAGGGACACAGTATTTTGAGGGGGTCGTCCTCTTGAAAATGTGGGGGCCCTCACCCCCTGCCTCTCCCAGATGGCGCCCCTGCTGCGTTCTGATGCGTTTCTCCCCCAAACCAGTTTTCATCTGAATTGAGAGAAGGAATGACCCAAGTGCTTTTTAAGCCAGCAAAGTGTACACAGCCTGAATATGCCAATCAAGCTATGAGCTACTCTCTTTGCTTCTGGCAGAGGTTTCATGTCATATGTGGAGATGCACAGAGGGACCTGGATGGTGGCAGGAGGACTGCAGAAAGGAATAAGAGACAACTAAGAAGGGGGGAGAGACGAAGAGGGTGCAGAACTGACAGAAAAACTGAATAAACTTAGGAAGAACTGTGGCTGTGGAAGTTGGCAGGTGCAGCGCAGGGGGGCAATTGACTTCCCTTCACTTACAAGATGTGACTCTCAGTTAATCTTTTCTCCTATGCTCTCATCACTGATGTTATCTGGTTGGTTTCATACTGCCTAAATATTTACATATTAGGGAATAGATCTGTCTTTTATTCTTGTATTCAGTCTGTATTGCTTTTAACCAATCTCATGCATGAAAAATAGGGATGCTTTTGAATTGAAGATACTTTATTTTCATTTTGCATTTGTAGATGCAATTTGCATATTATTAGTCTGCAGTTGCACTTTACGCACCAGATTGTGACATAGTTGTACCAGATATGTGTCTGACAGCATTTTATATAGTGAATTGCTCAAAAAGCTGAACTTTATATTGTTATTTGTTGCTAAATGTATTGGACGTAGAATGTATTAGTAATTAGACTTTTATGTATCAACATAATTGATTATCTGTGAATTTTTGGTAAGAGATTGCTGGGTAAATTATTGTTTGACCCATAATGGAGTATTCTTTGGAATATTAGGGGATAGATTAGAATATGAACAACCAAAGTAAATTTACTATACTGGTACCTCAGGTTAAGAACAGTCCTGTTTATGAGCTATTCGGTATAAGAACTTCGCAAAACCAGAAGTAATGTTCCAGCTAGTGAACTTTACCTCGGTCTACGAACAGAAGCCGAAAAGTGGAAGGGCGCAGGCAGTGGGAGGCCTCATTAGGGAAAACGCACCTCAGTTTAAGAATGGCTTTGGTTTAAGAATGGACTTCTGAGGTACCACTGTACTATGAATATAAATATAGCGATAAGAGCAAGACTTAAAGATAAAGTTAAAGTGAGCAGGAGAGCGGATACCTATGAACAAAGTTAAATAAATGCTTTTAAGAGAATTTAAATTATCTCAAGCGAGTGTTTAGTGAAAAGTTTGATCATCATGAGAAGAAAATACATGAGATTTGAGATGACTGAAAACAGAGTGCTAAAAAGTGAAAATTACAAGGCTGACATTAAGAAAGATTATGAAGTAATAATAATAATAATAAATTTTTATTTATACCCCGCCCTCACCGGCCAGAGCCACACTCAGGGCGGCTAACACCAGTAATATTACAATAATTTTAAAAAAAACACAACAATTTAAAATACAGGTTAAAATATAATTTAAAATGCAGCCTCATTTTAATAGTAGCCCATAGATCAAAACCATAAGGGGAGGGAAACATAAGGGTCAGACTGAGTCCAAACCAAAGGCCAGGCGGAACAGCTCTGTCTTGCAGGCCCAGCAGAAAGATGTCAAGTCCCACAGGGCCCTGGTCTCTTGGGACAGAGCGTTCCACCAAGTCGGGGCCAGTACTGAAAAGGCCCTGGCCCTAGTTGAGACCAATCTAACCACCTTGCGACTTGGGACCTTCAAGGTGTTGTCATTTGTGGACCTTAAGGTCCTCCGTGGGGCATACCAGGAGAAGCGGTCCCGTAGGTACGAGGGTCCTAGCCAATGATATGGTGTGATGGAGGTGCTTACTGGACCTCCCAACAGGTGGGTTGCTGCTGCTTTACTGGGAGGCAGAACAGGGGGGGGGATGATGTGGCAGAGAGGATGACACAAGAGGAGCACTAGGTTGGCTCAGCCAATGCATTTGCACTGTGCCAGCCTCACCACTACCTTGTCCTTCCCAGTAAACAGCAGTGACTCACCTGCCTGGAGGTCAGGTAAGCACCTGTGCTCCACCACAACATCTGCTAATGAGATTTTGTAACACCCAAAAAAGGAAGAGGAGGAGGAGGAGGAGTTTGGACTTGATATCCCGCCTTTCACTCCCCTTAAGGAATCTCAAAGCAGCTAACAATCTCCTTTTCCCTTCCTCTCCCACAACAAACACTCTGTGAGGTGAGTGGGGCTGAGAGACTTCAGAGAAGTGTGACTGGCCCAAGGTCACCCAGCAGCTGCAGGTGGAGGAGCGGAGATGCGAACCCAGTTCACCAGATTATGAGTCCACAGCTCTTAACCACTACACCATACTGGCTCTCAAAGGAAGAGAGCAAATGTCATTAGATGTTGGCAAATAACAAGAAGGTTCCATTGGAAGTACCACTGAATTGGCTTCAGTTTACAGGACTCCATTCAAATATGCGTTTTTAAAAACCTTCCTCCCAGAGATGTTTTAATCTATTTTCAAAATGTGATGATTAAGTATCAGAGTAAGGGAAATTGTAAAAGCAACTGGTAAAAAGAGCATGGTATGAGAAGGTCTCCCAAATATGATATTATGAGTTTGTTTAAAATATTTCGTGGAATGAATGAGGAAAATACAGTATTGGTGAAATTAAATAGTGGGCTTGCCCTTGTATAACAGAGGAATCTGGACAGTGATGGGTAACAGCGAAAACGAGGCAAGAAAGTATATGAAGGAATTCAATGAAGAGGAAGAAAATGTCTTGGATAAGAAGGAACCAAAGACATAAAAGAAATTGTGTATTGAAGAGTATTGAATTGAGGCATAACAGAGATAAAATGTGCTACTTGGAATGTTAAAGGATTGAAGGGCAGGATAAAAAGGCAGAATGTATATATGGGGGGGTTATATTTGCTTTTATTACAAGGCATTCGATTCAAAACATTATAAATACTTAGAAAATATGAAACGTTGGAAAACATTTATCTTCTTCAAGTGCTATACCTGTTCTGAAAGGCTGCGGTAATGACTAGGTAAGTGTTCCATTGATAAATAAGGAACAGTAGTGTTTATTAAGGGTCAAACAGGGTAGGGGGGAAAATAGGTTATTGGTGCTGTGTGCTTCAAATGGTTTGAAAAATGGTTGGGAGTAGAATAGTCAATATGCCAAGAAGAAAGAAAGAAAGAAAGAAAGAAAGAAAGAAAGAAAGAAAGAAAG
>JAXCMG010000032.1:1788528-1837098 GCA_034642415.1 Podarcis siculus | reverse complement strand
AAGAAAGAAAGAAAGAAAGAAAGAAAGAAAGAAAGAAAGAAAGAAAGAAAGAAAGAAAGAAAGAAAGAAAGAAAGAAAGAAAGAAAGAAAGAAAGAAGGAAAGAAAGAAAGAAAGAAAGAAAGAAAGAAGAAACCCAGGGTAGCAAGTTTAGAATGATATACTTGAATTACTGCTGAAGTATTTCTACTAATTTAAGTATGCTCAGCAGAATAATACCTTTTGGGGGGGTCCATCAATCCTGGGGACGTGGGTGGCGCTGTGGGTTAAACACAGAGCCTAGGACTTGCCGATCAGAAGGTTGGCGGTTCAAATCCCCGCGATGGGGTGAGCTCCCGTTGCTCAGTCCCTGCTCCTGCCAACCTAGCAGTTCGAAAGCACGTCAAAGTGCAAGTAGATAAATAGGTACCGCTCTGGCGGGAAGGTAAACGGCATTTCTGTGCGCTGCTCTGGTTCTCCAGAAGCGGCTTAGTCATGCTGGCCACATGACCTGGAAGCTGTATGCCGGCTCCCTCGGCCAAGAAAGCGAGATGAGCACCGCAACCCCAGAGTCGGTCACGACTGGACCTAATGATCAGGGGTCCCTTTACCTTTACCTTTCCCATCAATCCTACTGAAGAACAGATTGTATTCAGTGATGCCTGTTTATGAATGGAACAGACTTCTGATCACATAACAGGACTTCCCCTTCCTCTCTTCTTCCCCAAAGTCCTCTGTGTACCCTCAATATCTGCTCCAAAGGCTTAGTGGACTGACTGTTTGGAGCAGGGGACTGCAGGAAAGATCAGTCTGTGCAGGCTAAACATATCCATCTCTACCTCTCACCACTTTACCTTGTTTAAATGAATGCAGTAGTGAAAATGTTTCGTCCAGAAATTGTTCCTGGTTTGTATTTGGTACATAGAGAACTCCTGTCTCTATCTAACATGCCTTTAAGAAAAATAACTCTCCCATTTGAGTCTCTTAATGTTCATTGAGTTGGAAACTGAGCTTTGGAGAGATCCAGGTTTTATGCCACTATTATGCTTTACTTGTTTTACATGTCTCTTGTACAAAAATAAGATCTAGGTCAAGGGGAGGCAAACTGATGCCCGGGGGCCAGATCCAGCCCAATCGCCTTCTAAATCCGGCCCATGGACGGTCTCTGAATCAGCGTGTTTTTACATGAGTAGAATGTGTGCTTTTATTTAAAATGCATCTCTGGGTTATTTGTGGAGCATAGGAATTCGTTCATTTTTTTTTTCTTTTCAAAATATAGTCCGGCCCCCCACAAGGTCTCAGGGACAGTGGAGCAGCCCCCTGCTGAAAAAGTTTGCTGACCCCTGATCAAGGTTATCTCATTTAAAAGCAGACTACACCCGCTGTTAGTAATTATTCTTGTAAGTTTGGCACTAGTTTGTCACATTCATGAAGATGGGGAGGGGATTTACCCAATGGTAATGAAATGAAAACGACAGTTTACACAAATGATATGATGTTAAGATTAGAGGAGCTGGTGGAGCATAAAAACTCTTAATCTCAGGGTTGTGCGTTCAAGCCCCACCTTGGGAAAAAAGATTCTTGCATTGCAGGGAGTTGAACCGTCATGGTTCCTGCCAATTCTATGTTATGGAGGGTTGAATCAAACACCCCACAAAGAACTTCAATTCCCTTATTCAATTTGCATTTACTCATACCTGCTTCTAATGGGGGGGCATAAGAGAGCCAATCTTTTGTCTCATCTAGATTTAAATATTTAATTGGACATTTAGGAGAATATATAGAAAGCAGAGGTATTGATGTTAGCAATTTATAAGTAAAGGTAAAGGGACTCCTGACCATTAGGTCCAGTCGTGGCTGACTCTGGGGTTGCAGCGCTCATCTTGCGTTATTGGCCAAGGGAGCCGGCGTACAGCTTTCGGGTCATGTGGCCAGCAGGACTAAGCCGCTTCTGGCGAACCAGAGCAGCGCACGGAAATGTCGTTTACCTTCCCGCCAGAGTAGTACCTATTTATCTACTTGCACTTGACGTGCTTTTGAACTGCTAGGTTGGCAGGAGCAGGGACCGAGCAACAGGAGCTCACCCCGTCACCGGGAATCGAACCGCCGACCTTCTGATCAGCAAGTCCTAGGCTCTGTGGTTTAATAATAGGATATTGGATTCTTGATCAAGTGCACGAACAACTCTACTTGCTAGAATTTGTAACCTCATTTATTAAAAACACCGGTTGACACCGGTGTATATAAAATCTTTTGCAGTAAGAGTGTAACAACAACCACGTATAAAGAAAAAAAAGCAGAGAATGTATATCACACCAGCAGATAATAGTAAGCCATATTTATGCAAGCAAGAAACCAATAGTATAAAAGGAGCGGGCTGTCAGAGCTATTCATCTCACAGTGGAAAATTGCCATGATATATTTATAAAGAACATGGTCATTACAGAAGGCAGCGGAGATTAAATGAAAACTCAAATTTCATGAGTTCCAGATTCACAGACAGGCTGCTGTAAGAGTATAATCCCACTCCACGAGCTACAGGGAGCCCTAGTTGATGAAGAATCTTAGCCCCTGTTGACAAAGCATGAAAGATGAGCTAAGCAGGCATGTGAGGAAAGGGTGAGTCACGCCCATTTATTTAATTATTTAATTAAAACAGCTCAGGCTACGGAGGAAACCACATATTTTTCTAGCCACAATATAATCTACAAGGGTTCTCACTGAATCCCTTGGTACACTGCCATTGCCATTGGTAAAAAAAGGAAGCTGAAAGGCAAAGAGAGTCAAATCACTCCCCAATGCTTTGGAGCTGTTAAAAAACACCATATTACATAGAAGATGAACTGGAGTGTATAAGGCGGATCTGGAAAGGTACCGTGGGAGTCATGAGGATGCCAGCATGGCTAACAAGCAGAGTCAGAGAAGTTATTAGAGACAAGAAGTCTTCCTTAAAAAAAAAAAAAAAAGAATAGCAGTACAGTGGTACCTCGGGTTAAGTACTTAATTCATTCCGGAGGTCCGTTCTTATCCTGAAACTGTTTTTAACCTGAAGCACCACTTTAGCTAATGGGGCCTCCCGCTGCCGCTGCGTGACTTCTGTTCTCATCCTGAAGCAAAGTTCTTAACCCGAGGTAATATTTCTGGGTTAGCGGAGTCTGTAACCTGAAGAGTATGTAACCTGAAGCTTATGTAACCCGAGGTACCACTGTACTGTGCAAACGAAGAGAACAAAAAGGAACACAAACTTTGACTCTCTCCCACAAAGGTGTTAAGGGCAGACAGTAAGAGCTGCTGAAAAGGAATTTGAGGAGCACATTGCTAAAAAAACACTTAAACCAACAAGTTATTTAACCACCTAGGGAGGTGGTTGGGCTCTTGTATAACAGAGGGAGTGAAATGAGAGCTAAAGGAAGATAAGAAAATGGCAGAGAAGCTTAATGAATTATTTGCATCTGTCTTTACAATGGAAGATATAAGGCAGATCCCTGAACTTAGTTTTGCAGGATGGGAATCTGAGGGACTGAGGCAGATCGTGTGTCAGGAGGTTAGGTTCAGGGTGTAACAGCCAAAATAAAAACTGACAGATTGCCGGGTCCAGATGGCATCCACCCCAAAGTACTTAATTATTAAATTCACATATATGCACATAGGGTCTGAACTGGTGGTGACTGAGCAGGAATAAGACTTGAGGGTCATAGCAGATAGCGCCATGAAGAGGTCAGGTCACTGCACACAGCATCTGTGAAAAAGGCAAATTCCATGCTAGGGATCGTTAGGAAAGGAATGGAAAATAAAACTGTCAAGATCACAATGCCATTAAGCATATATAGAGTGTGACCACAATTGGAAGACTGTGTACAGGGCAACCAAAATTATCAAGGGGTGCAGCAATTTCCCTATGAGGAATGGTTGCAGCATTTGGGATCTTTCAGTTTAGAGAACAGGTGTGCAAGACGTGACGTGTTAGAAGTCTCTAAAATTATGCATGGCGTGGGAGACAGTGTATAGAAAGTGTATAGAGTTTTTCTCCCTCTCTCATAACACGAAAATTCATGGTCATCCAATGAAGGTTAATGCTGGAAGATTCAGGAGAGATGAAATAACGCAATTTTCACTCTATAAGACGCAATGTATTTTTCACTCTATAAGACGCACCAGACCATAAGACACACTGTAATGGTTATATGGGGTTACTTGTGCGTAAATTGCCTTCGGTTTGGTTAGATTGCTTGCTCCACCATGCTTAGGGTTAGAGCTCGCGCTCCGTGACCTGTTAGTCACTTGCAGAATCCGTCAGTGGGCGTTTCCTGAACCTCTTCCAGCATAAAAGCTGTTTGACTCCCAGTCTCCTCCTATGTTCCCTGCGCGGAACGCGTCTGCGCAAGTAAGGGGAAGGCAGGGGCGTGCCAGCGCTCTCTCCACTAGATTCGGGTGAAGGGTCTGGGAGCCCTGTCGCCAATTCCCCTATCTCCCTCTCTTCTCTATTGGTGTTACGCGGAATTCCTTCCCCCTTGCTTGTCCCCTCTCCGGCATCGCTCGGGAGCCCTGCCTCCACCTCTCGCTCTGATGTCAGTTCCCTGACACACACCTAGTTTTTGGAGGAGGAAAACAAGAAAAAAAATATTCTGAATCTCAGAAGCCAGAAGAACAAGAGGGATCGCTGCGCAGTGAAAGCAGCAATTCCTCTTGCTGTTCTGGCTTCTGGGATAGCTGCGCAGCCTGCATTCGCTCCATAAGACGCACACACATTTCCCCTTACTTTTTAGGAGGGAAAAAGTGAGTCTTAGAGCAAAAAATACGGTACTTCTTCATGAAATGCACTTCATTAAATAAACTATCGAACTCACCACCATGGGAGACAATGATGGCTACCAATTTGGATGGCTTTAAAAGAGGATTAGACAAATTCATGGAGGAGAAGGTTATCAATGGCTGCAAGCCATGATGGCTATGCTCTGTCTCCAAATCGTGTAAGAACTTTCAGTCTGAAGTCCAATGGAGCATATATGGACTGACAGTATTGTAGACAGCTTGTCTGTTGACTAGTCGAACAGACAGGTTTTGCACTGTGATATATATTTGCTGTATACAGCGGTACCTCGGGTTAAGTACTTAATTCATTCCAGAGGTCCGTTCTTAACCTGAAACGGTTCTTAACCTGAAGCACCACTTTAGCTAATGGGGCCTCCTGCTGCAGCTGCGCCACTGGAGCACGATTTCTGTTCTCATCCTGAAGCAAAGTTCTTAACCTGAAGCACTATTTCTGGGTTAGCGGAGTATGTAACCTGAAGTGTATGTAACTTGAAGCGTATGTAACCCGAGGTACCACTGTATATCAGTCCAGGCTTTGGACTTGTTGCTCACATTCACATTTGAGGGGATTATGCAGCAAATTCTCCGTCGACTCTTCTCTGACGAAAGGCAGAGTCACAATGACATTCCCATTTCTTTCCATTTATCTCTGAGCTTGTTTATATTCATTACCATGAAGCACAGCTTTGCAGGGACCACCTGTGGGGCTATGATGAACTCTGCAGATAATGCTTAATCTCAAAGGGTGTTTTAAGCCACCTTAATCATGCACAGAATTTTGAACATCTTATTTCGTCTAGAGCATCCTTTGTGCAGCTATGTAAAAAAAACCAAGTCCTTAGTTTCCAGCTGCAATCATTGCTCAAGTCCCTGACAACTTTATGGGAGAAAGTTCCAAAATTTAAAAAGAAATGTAGGACCATATTTAAAAAGATAGTCTTGGACTACATTCTATTATCAAATGAAACAAATGACATAAGTCTGGGCCATCAACCGAGAGCGGGAACAGATCAGGACCAAAAGCAGTTTTATCTCCAGAGGCCTGAGCAATCTGTTTGACAGATGTATTGGCCAACAAACTGAACAATGATTCATGCTTCTGGAAAATGCTTGTTTTTTTAGTTTTTAAACTGCTGTAATACACACACACACACACACACACACACACACACACACACACAGTGTTTAGGGGCAGGTGAGCCAGTGACCTCACTTTGCACAGCAACTCCTGTTGCTGATAGGAAGAGGTTTCTCCTGAGCCCTATTTTTTTGAACCCAAAATTAAGAAATCAATATTTTAAACATCAAACAGAACAACTTTAATATTTTATTAAATACAGTGTTACCATGGTTTACGAACAGTCCTATTTGGTTTACAAACTCCGCAAAACCGTAAGTAGTGTTCCGGTTTGCGAACTTTACCTCGGTCTACGAACGGAAGGCCTCATTAGGGAAAGCGTGCCTTGGTTAAAGAATGGATTTGGTTTAAAAACGGACTTCAGGAACAGATTAAGTTCGTAAACCGAGGTACCACTGTATTCAAAGCACGTTACTGGCGGAGCAACCCCCTCCGACGCTTGGGGTGGGGGAGGTTTGTGCACAGGGGGGCAACAGCGGATCATGCCCCACCAACACCCAAGATCACCCAAAGTTGTTAAGCTGGGCACTCAGGAGCCTTCCTATGCTACTGAGCACCAGTATATTTTGTACCATATACGTATTTACTATTCCACACCGGTTGGCGGAAGTGGTACGTGAAGTGATTGGCGGTTCCAGCAGCTTCTTCACGGCAGCCACAGGAAGGTAAGTAGTGGGGGGTTTTTTTAATTAAAACAAACAAACCTTGCATTCACAATCTGTATATAAGTTACCCCCCAATTTTTGGCTAAGTTTTTAATAGAAAAAACATTGCCTTATATACGGAAAAATACGGTACTCATTGCTTGGAGTTGCAGGTGGAGAGAGTGCTGTTGTGCTTATGTCTTGCTTGTGGCCTTCCTTCGAGCATCTGGGTGGCCACTGTGATAACAGGATGCTGAACTAGGTGGGTCATCGGCCTGATCTATCAGGCTCTTCCTATGCCCTTAAAAGATAAAGGGACCCCTGACCAATAGGTCCAGTCGTGGCCGACTCTGGGGTTGTGGCGCTCATCTCGTTTATTGACCGAGGGAGCCGGCGTACAGCTTCTGGGTCATGTGGCCAGCATGACTAAGCCGCTTCTGGTGAACCAGAGCAGTGCACGGAAATGGCGTTTACCTTCCCGCCAGAGTGGTACCTATTTATCTACTTGCACTGGTGTGCTTTCAAACTGCTAGTTTGGCAGGAGCAGGGACCGAGCAATGGGAGCTCACCCCATTGCGGGGATTCGAACCGCTGACCTTCTGATCGGCAAGTCCTAGGCTCTGTGGTTTAACCCACAGCACCACCCGCGTCCCTGTGATCCCTTAAGTAAGAGCATATAGGATTGAAACCTTAGTCCCAAGTAAGGATGTCTAGTATTACAGCCTTTGGGGGTACAAAGTATTTTGCCTACAATATGCCAATGAAATGCATAAAACCTGGGAGGTGGATCAGTTTTATTGCCCCTGTCTTTTTTCAGGAAGGAGAAGGGGAAGGCTGAACAAAAGGAGAATGATTTGCTTAAGGCCAGGTAGTGAGTTCATAGAAGAGTCAAGCCTGAATCAGGGGTTTTCATGATACATAAAGTACATGGTCTCTAGGTGGATAAATTACAAGGGGTTATAATTTGGCTAAACACGTTTGGCTCCGGGGGTCTTCATTATGGCACCTCCTACGCAACTTTCTTTCGTGACAGATTCCAAATTAACTTTAAACTGTATTATTGATACCACTGCAATATTAAATATTAACATACCATTTAAAGGAGGAAGCCATCCTTCCTTTGTGCGTTCTTGTGACTTCACAGCTGTAGCTCCTCTCACTTGATCATTTCTCTTGTGTCACAATGAGACTTTCATCTCTAAGTCAGGGGCTGCTACAAAGGAAGAATGTGTCACTGTCATAGTTAATTATTCAGTACATGATGATAATTGCCCATCTCCCTGACTGTGGCGCTGTATCATGTAACTGATAGCGTCAACATACTCAACACTGCAGCGCTTAGCTTGAATGTGCAGTTTTTTAAAGCTGCAAATAGGATATCACATAAATGCAGAAAAGTTATTAAAATGACAACGGGAAGTAAAAAAAAAAAGCTTATGGGAAATTACTAAAGTTCTAAATAAGAAAGATTGCAAATTAAAGATGTCTGTCTCAGGTTTTCAGTAAGTGAAACTAGGAAAATATTGCTATTCAATATACGTATTTTATGAATATTCACTTTAAGACTATTGACGGCATTAATCACGAACCAAATCAAGTAGTGTACCCCAGTGCAGATAAATTCAAATAAATCATGCAATAGTGAAATAAATATCTCTTTTACAGCAATCTCATGAACATAACTAGACCTTTGATTTGCATATGACTGGAAAATAGAGTGGTAGTTACAATTTATTTCTTAACAAGAGTAGGTGCCATCTGTTTCTGGCTGTCAAGGATGACAATGTTCAAATTCATCACCAGAATGTCACTCAGCACGCAAGAGGGAGCAAATAGCAAGGATATGTTAGAAAACAAAATGATCTAAAACCCAATTTGATTTAACTGGAAGAACAATGAAAGTTTTTTATTTTTTAAAAAAATCAGAATGCCTTCTCCTGTCACACTTGGGATTTCCAGGTAGTAGATCCATATTGGGTCACAGGAATTTGTTTAAGGTTTCCTGCAGAGAGTCAGTGGCAATATTTGGACTTCTTTGGAAGCAGCTTTGAAAGGGATGAAGAATTTGACAGCTGAGCTGTGCAAGTGGAAGGAAATCTGGTCCAGCATTTGCATTTCCAGACAAGAAGGATCAATCGATTGGGAGAAGATTTAGGTTCCATCAACATTATATATTTTAAAGTTGCATTATAACAGTCCCTGAAAACAATCTGAGAAGTGTAGTTTGCTTGCAATAACAGCAGCAAGAATATTATTGGCCCAAAAATGGAAGCAAGAAGAGTTACCGTCGAGTGAAGAATGGAGGATGAAGTTAATGGACTATGCAGAATTAGATAAACTAACAGGAAGGATTCGAAACCGGCGAGACCAGAAATTCATGGAAGACTGGAGTAAATGTACAGACTATTTGAAAAGTAATTGTGAAGAACAGACGACGTTTGTAGGGTTGCAAGAAGTTTTGTGAGGAGTATTATTAGAAGTATTGTAAAAATGGATAAGGGGGAGGATGATTTGTTAAGAGATGTAAAGGCAATATAAAGTTAAGAAATGCATAAGTGGTTAAAACGGTGGATCATCAGAGGTGCTGATAGAAGTCCAAAAAGATTGTATAAGTGATAAGTTTTGCGGTACATTTTATAATTTATATGTTAAAATTAATAAAAATATTATAAAAAAGAGAAGTGTAGTTTGCTATACTTCCCAGTTACACCGAAAGTTCCTAAGGAAACACTATTCCCCTCACAGAACTAGAATTCAGAGTGGTTTAACAATCAATCCCTCTTCTCTGGGAACTCTGGGAACTGTAGCTCTGTGAGGGATTTTCCTACAACTCTTGGCACACCTTCAGCGTTACCATTACAGCTGTCATGTTGGTGGGATATTATTGCAGTCAAACCAACAATGCATGCTTTGTCAGAGGGGCACATGAAGGGGTCTGAGGCTCACAGACCTTTCCTGTAAAATTTGCTAGAGAGAATCACTTCCTTTGTCTACCTTGGCAGGAAGCTGTAACACTACATACTTCCTTCCTGCCTGGACAGCATCCTCTTCATCATGCTTCCAAACTAACCATATGCACATGTCAGAGCTCTGTAGCTCAGACCCCATTTTTGAACTTATATTTTGTACTTTTGTAACTTAGATACTAGTTGTAAACCTGCCTTCATTTTACTACTGTAATTGCTGCTTCAAGATCTAGATAATGTAAGTAAATGCTACTTTTATTTTTTCACAAAACAATGTGTGTGTGATTGTTGTTTTTAAGGGGCAGAAAAGGGGTAATACAAGAGGAAATCCAGTCTGCCTTAAAGCATCCTGGATTATTGTTTCTCAGAGGTTAAATCAACCCTGTTGATCTCCTAGTGTCTAAATCCATACCTGCAATGTCCACACTAAGAAACTTTTCATCTGCCAGTACACTTCGCAATGCTGCAAATAGATTCATTTAACACTCAGATTTGGGCAAGCACTGTGTTCTTCTTGCGGTCTTTGAGAGCTCTGTGTGTGTGATGCCAATAAAGAACTAATAGTGTTAAGCAGGAGCCTTGCCCCTCTAACGTAGAGTGAAAATTATAACTTTGTGCTCAGATTATTCCAAGAATAATTAAAAGCAAAGTAAGGCTCTGTGTGTGCATGTGTGTGTTCCTAGGCATCTGACATTCAATTTGAAATGCAGACCTCAAATTGGACCCTGAAGCAGATGGATGGCAATGTCTCTTAGAACTATTGCAGCTATACGTTTAGAGGAAATGTGTTTCATTTGTGAGTACTCTGGCAAGACAGACACATCGCTCCTAGGTGTGAATGGGCCGAAGTGTTCCTAGTAACAAAAATAAATCTCAGAATGTTTAAGGTAGAAAAAGATGGGTTAGACAGGCACATGGGCTCTGTGTCTAAAAAGAATCCCTAAACATGCTGAGGACATCAATGAAAACTGGAAAATAAAAATGCTAAGGGCGAGCAGAACTAAGTTTTGCACACCAAGACACTCATAGAACCAATACACGCTCATTCCCTCTCAGGGCTTCAAAACACCTTGCAGGTGCTGTTTAAACAAAAAGGGGGAAAAATACTCATTTTAGCATGGATTTCAATGCAAATCCTTTCATGATCAGGAGGGGTTTGCACTGAAACCCCAGTTATAATGAAGGTGTTTTCATCTGTTTCTGCAGAGGTTTCAGACCTTTGCAGAGGATTCTGCCAGATTTACCATCCTGCTCATCAGCTGATATGAGGAGAATTAAATCCAGCTGCATTTGCTGTATCCACCATCTCCCCACAGGTATATGGTTGGCGGGGCGCAGCTTCCACCCTAAGCCTCTGTGGGGATCGCTCTCCTCCCGAGGAGGCTAGGTGTGCTGGTGTGTTACCATGTGGCGTGGTCAGAGTCCGGTCCTGGGCCGAGAGTCTGGAGACTGTCCACCAAGGGCGAAGCGGGGTCCAAAGCAAAAAGCCGGGCGTGGTCAGGAACTCCGGAAAGACAGGTCTGGGTGCTGGCAGAAACAGGTTTCCAACGTCGTTGCTCCCGCAACCTGGGACCGGGCTGACTGGCCTTTATCTCCTCTGAGGCCAGGGACAGTCCCGGCCCCCAGGTGACCCGCCTCTCCTGGCCTGGAGGCGAGCACTCCTCCTGAGAGAACCCAGTTCCCTCCGCCTCTCTGCCCTGAGCCTCTGCAGCTCAGGAGAGGCTGGAGGGTTACTGGACCCAGAGGCAGCCTCACCTTCCCTTGACAGGGCTGGGAGAGGCGTACCTGCAGGCAATGGGTCCTCAATTGCCTCCGGAGGCAGAGTGCATTCACCTGGTGCCTGCTCCTGAGGATCCGGCACATGTGCGGGCCTTTCAGATTCAAGGCCCTGCCCCAGCTCAGCCGGCCCTGGAGGCGGGGACTCCTGTGCAGGCTGGGATTCCTCCAGTTCAGCCTCTGAATCAGATTCCCAGGCCATCACACTAGGGAGGGGTGGGAAGCTGCACGCCCGCCAGCCTTATAGTTGGTAGGGCGCAGCTGGCAGGCGTGCAGGGAAAGAGGAGGCCGCTGGCAAAGCCACACAGCTCCCCCACTTGCTGGGGCACCCCTGAGAGGCTGGTGCCCTGGCGCAACGCACCACTAAGCCCTATGGGAAAGACGGCTCTGGGTTGGGGGATAGTTCTGCCTGGAAAGCTGAGGTTCATATGCAGACTGTACATTTCTAATAGCACAATGTTGAATTCCACCCAAGGAGTTTGGCACAGCAATTTGATTACACAAAGGCAAGGAAGATGGAAATTTTTTCTTTCAAACAATGAAACATTAAAATAGTACAAGAGAACCACCGGAAATTATTAAATGGAACAGGGCCATTGGACTGTATTTGCTTAGCTTGGCAAGGTAGAACAGCTTTGATTGAAGATGAATCTAAAATATTATATATTTTTCAGAATGCAGCATAAAAAGATAACTTAGCTATTTTAAAGCAGAAAATTATCACACAATTATCTGGAATGGAGGGGGGGGGACTCCAGCATTATTTAGATATCAATTAGATGAGGAAGTAGGGCTACCAGACACTAATTTATAGTATTGTGAATCTATATTGCTAATGATGATAGAGGGTTAATTTTTGTTGGATAATATCACAGGTTCAGAGCAGAATGAATAAAAATTCCTTAAGATAGTATTATCTGGCTTTTAAAAAATTGGGTCTTATCACTGGACACATTAAATTGAGCCCTGGATTTATCACCATACATATTGGTTTTCTATAATGAGAAGTTTTGTTTGCTCACTCTCGATATGTCTTCTGCCCCCTAAAATGCAAGGCCGGATTAAACCCCTGTGGAGGCCCCTAAGCTGTCAAAATCTCCGGGCCTCCTTTGCTCTAGTGGGATAACACTGAACTGAGAGAGCTTGATTGCAATTTTCTTTCAAATCAATATTGCATTGATCTGTCGTCACAGGGTCCCTAAAAGGCGTGGGGCCCATAGGCTGGTGCCTCCTTGGTAATGTGGCACTGCTAAAATGTCATGCTTCAGCCCCATAGAGAGCTTTCAGGCTGAAAGTAGGACTTCTGTAGTAGGGAGGGGAACATACTGTGGCGTTTGCCGCCTAGGATGGGTCATAAGGAAAGGGTTAAACTAGGTGTGATGTGATTGGCCAGTGAGAATGCAAGGGGGGAATAAAAGTTAGAGTGGGAGGTTTTGAAAGTCAGTTGAGTTTGGGAGTTGAGGTTGAGGTTTGGGAGTTGAAGAAGGAAGAGGGAGGTTTAGGTGTGGGTTGGTAGAGTTGTATTGTGAGAGACTGAGAGGAATTGTTAGGCGGAGTCAGATAGATAGTTGGAATAATCAGTTTGGAGTTGTTAGGAACTAAGGATAAGAAACTGACAAGAGAAAAATTAACTGAAACCATAAGCTTGTTCCTGCATTTAAAAATAAACTTGATTATTTGGTTATGTTAACAACTGACTGGACTCCGTGTGTCCCCGTGAGAAACGGGGTGGTGGCAACGGAAAAAGCAATCGCAGAGGCGGCACAGGGTCAATAGACCGTCAAACGTCTGGGGGCCCTGTGTGTGATCACCACACCTACTTATCCCAGAAATCAGGGACTTCTCATTACTGGCTTTCAGCGTAGTGCACGCACACACACACATGCACACACACACACACATCCTTCCCCCGGTCTACCACTGGGATTTTACTCCAGATTTCCCTTATTGTGTCCTGCATTGTACCTAAGATTCCTTGAGTATCTATCCAACAGGCTTGAGAAAAGTCTTGCTTCATCAGTTCCCCTTCCTACTTTATGAGTCCCTCCTAGAATTATATTTATGAGGTTTCTGTTTGTTGCCTCTGTGCAATGCTTGGAGTCACAAGACTCTGTTTACACTCCAGACAGTTGGAAGTCTCACGGGAGACGGATGTTGATATTACTGGTTTCCTGTTTCTTTGTATCCAGTTGCTCTCTGCCTTTCACAGAGAGAGGATGTAAATTCTTACTGTCTGCATAGTTAGAAAATAAAGCATAGCGATGTAGCTCATATTTCTCGTCTCTTCTGCTGCTTTGATACTCTGCGTAATGGGGAACGTGCCTGGAGCCTTACCAAAAACTCACGTCGTTAATCATCGTTGGAGGAGATTCCGAAGGCTCAACCGGAGGAGTAGCTCGGTCGTAGCGGAGATTCCGACAATATTGCTCTGTTCCCTCCCTCTCAGCAGCTGCCACAGATTGTAGAGATGGAAGGGACCATAAGGATCATCTAGTCCAACCCCTTGCAATGCAGGCACATTTTGCCCAACGTGGGGCTTGAACCCACAACCCCAAGATTAAGAGCCTCATGCTCTACCAACTGAGCTATCCATGGAGCTCCACTTCCAGTCTGTCCATGTTTACACCCGGTTGGGTCAAGCACAAGATGCTACAGAGACTGGTGGCAACAGCCATCTACTTCTCCCAACACGAAAGCTGCTTCTTCTTATCCTTAATAATTAACCCCCCTTCAGTTACTCTTACTACT
This sequence comes from Podarcis siculus, assembly GCA_034642415.1. NCBI lineage: Eukaryota > Metazoa > Chordata > Lepidosauria > Squamata > Lacertidae > Podarcis > Podarcis siculus. Next base: position 1,823,037 of record JAXCMG010000032.1, on the reverse strand, counting down.
GAATTGCTAAAACCTTCCCATAATTCATTTGTACTAGACATACACTTCAGAGCATTACAAACCCACCTTTCGATTAGGGAAGCCATGTATTTCTCTGCAATATTAATATATATATTTCTGTTTCATCATAAATATATATTGCCTCTCACAGCCACTCCCCGCTGTCACAGTTTGCCGTTAAAAATATGTCAGTTTGGTCATTGCATCAGAATTCCAGACTTTTTCTAGTCATTCTTTTACTGCTGGTGTTCTTTGCAGTCTCCATTCTTGCAGCGAAGGCAACTAGCATATATTAGGTCCAATTCTCATGCTCCTTTCTTCCAGAGCCTTCCGTATGTTTTAACAGAAAGAAAACTGAACCTAGAGCAGGGGGCAGGAAAAAAACTAGGTCTGGATCTACTGGAAAATCTTTCTCTGCCCTAGATTAGTAATGATTTCTGTCTTCCAACTGTTTAACGAGCGGAGCAATCAAAGGACCTCTCCATCCTAAGGTATACTGCTGAAGATTGGGTTAACCGGGAGCAGACTTCCGGGGAAGGACTGTGAACTCCGCTCAGTTCTGTTCAGAGCCATTTGGCAAATAGGCTAAATGATGCTTTGAGGACCACTGCTGGCTGGCTGGACCTGTCAATTCCCACCTAATGAGGCTTTTCAGCCTTCTCCCTACAGCAGGAGGAAAGGTTGCCATTAAAGATGTGGCAAAAGGGAGAGAGAGAAAAATCTAAGCCAGGGCGACATGGTGTTGTCACACTTAAAGCAGTGGCAAAACAACCACCACAAAAAGCAAGCCAGAGGAAAGAGGAGCAGCTGCTGCCACCACTACTGTGAAGATGAGTGTCATGGTCCAGTTCACGGGCGATCAAAGTCCCGGCTGGGGACGTCGGGACTGGGGGCAAGATGTCAGGATGGGAGCAGGAACGGGAGTCCAGAAGCCAAGGGTCAGAAAGCCAAGAGTCCAAGGGTCAGAGAGCTGGGAGTCAAGAAGCCAAAGGTCCAAGGGTCAGGAAGCCAGGAGTCATGAAGTCAAGGGTCCGAGGATCAAGAAGCAGGGAGTCAAACACAGCAAGGCAGGGAACATGTTGCTGTGGCAAAGAGCCAAAGGGAAAATGCTGACCTTATATCCCTTCCTGGCTCTTGCCACCAGGTGCTGTGAGTTACCAATCGGCCTCACCTGTGAGGCCACGCCTTGCCTCTTCAGAACAAACTTAGGAAGGCCCCAGTCCTGGTCACAGGGCCTGGCTCCTGCATGCACACCTGACAATGAGAAGCAGTGCCAGAGGCAGGGGGGAGACGAAGACAACACTGGGGCCCACATAACGCAATCTGCTCCAGGTCCCACATCTCCTAGGGGTAGCCCTAGTTCTGGTACTGGAAACATATTCAGCGCTGTCTCTTTTGCACCAGCAGATCCTGATAGTCTGAAGCTTTCCAACCTCTAATCTGAAGGAATCCCATACCCTGTTCACGATTAAATGTTTGATCTTTTCCCGTATGTATCTCCATATGACACTCTCACTAGGCATATTTTGGATAATGTTACTTTGTAGTATTTGTAGAAACTGGACCAGGTTAAAAATCTATGGTGTATTGACCATTTCTGTATTTATGCAGGGATGATCCATAAAATGGGAGATATATCTTATCTCAGTCACTTCAAGGCAGAAATAATGTAATAAAGCCTGTATACAAATGTGAATCGTTTTGAGAACCAAGTGGTGCTGAGTGTATTTTAAATGACTGCCAAGACTAAAAGTATATTGAATAAGTGCTTCAAAATGATTTTACAGATGATTTAATTCTGAATGCAAATGGAAACCGATTTGAATGAAATAATCTCTACAGAATATTGGAAGTATCAGAATGTAACAAAAAAACATTACATTTGCTAAACTTAAAGCTTTCATGAAATGAAATTTAGTTGGTACCTCATCCTTGCACATCTGAAAAAATAAACAAATTATAGGAGAATAAATGTTGCAGGTGTCAAACCCAAGGGGCATAGAATCATATAATTGTAAAGTTTGAAGAGACTTTGAGGGTCATATACCCAACCCCCTCCAATGCAAAAAATTCAACTAAAGCATTCATGACAGAAAACCATGCAGCCTCTGCTTAAAAACCTCTGAGGGATAAAAGTCCATCACATTCTACCCTCTGGGAACTCAGAATCATAGAATTATAGAGTTGAAAGGGATAGTAATATCTTTACTAAGGGAGCGGGTGGCACTGTGGTCTAAACCACTGAGCCTCTTGGGCTTGCTGATTGGAAGGTTGGCAGTTCAAATCCCTGCAATGGGGTAATATCCCATTGCTCTGCCCCAGCTCCTACCAACCCAGCAGTTTGAAAGCACACCAGTGCAAGTAGATAAATAGGTACTGCTGTGGCAGGAAGGTAAATGGCGTTTCCGTGCATTCTGGTTTCCATCGCAGACCTCCATGCGTCAGTAGCAGTTTAGTCATGTTTGCCACACGTCCCAGAAAGCTGTGAACAAACGCCAGCTCCCTTGGCCTGAAAAGCGAGATGAGCGCCGCATCCCATAGTCGTCTTTGACTGGACTTAACCATCCAGGTGTCCTTTCCCTTTACCTCTAATAGCTTTACTGCTAGGTAGAGTAACGCTGCTGCCTCAGGCTGGGGAATAGTGGCATGGCTTTGGAGGCCACAGCGCTTGCCCTATGCTACCTAAGCTAGTGTGCCATCAGCAGGGATGCCAACTTGAATAAAATATTTGGGGGGAGCAAGTAAGCCCCACCCCGTGTAATCGATCACATGACATGGTATATGCACACCATTTGAATGGCAATGCTCATTAACTGGGGAGGGGGGAGCCACCTTGAATATTTTGTTGGTGGGTGAAGACCCCTCGGTCCCTAGGAGTTGGCTCCTATGGCCATCAGACATGAGGGAGAACACTGTTCCACTGACAGTACTGAAGTCATATTCAACTGCTAGTCTGGTCAGCTTTGGCAAACGGAACAGGAGGAAGAGTGCCATCGTATCCTTTGCCTTGGCCAACAAAATGCCTTTGTCTAGCCACGCGTTTCCTGCACGTCTGGGGCACTTGAACCTTGAGAAGAAGTTCTGACCACTTCAGAGGCTGCAGTAGCAACCGGAATGGGGCCTGGCGAGAGAGGAGTCTACCAAAACCGTGATAGCAAGACAGAAATATACAGCTCACATTGTGCACAAAGTATGCTCTTGACCATGAGTGAACTCCACTAAGTGCCTAGGCCACACACTCTGCCATGTGCTGCCTACAACATCTCACTTTCCATTGTGAGCAACTACATGTTCTGGATTTATGGGTTTTATTCTGAGTCTTTCCCTCCCGCTTATCTTTAGTTTACCTCTGTCCTCTGGTTCAATTTCTTTTAAAGATGCATTATGAAGAAGCAGTTAACACTCATGGTCAGAATGATTAACAATGACTCATATTGCACAAGACTTTTACTAATTAGCTTTCAAACTTTTTTTAAAAAATAAAATAAAACCCTGGTGAGTAAGTATCCTATAAATCTAGCTAGTGCTTAACCAGTTTTATTACCTGTCAGAGGGCTGCTTGTAGAACATTTGAAGTTGCTAGGGAAACAAGACTCTTAACTACCGTATTTTGAGAGTCCAGTGGTCAAGAGACTAGGACTTTGGAAACCAGGACTCAGATCCCCACTCAGCCTTCAGCATCACCTGGTGACTTTGGCCTAGTTACTATTTCTCAGCCCAACTTACCTCCAGGGCCAGATTTAGGTTTGATGAGGCCCTAAGCTACTGAAGGCAATGGGGCCCTTTATATGTCTAGCTGTCCTTTGTCAACAACAAATTGTCGCTGTTTTTTGTGTTGAATATATGCTATATGGTGATTTATGGACCTAATAGGTATCTCAAGCCATTTGCACATAACAAAATGTGTATTTTATCAAAGTAATTGTTGAACTGAAATACAATTAAGAAGAAGTATATTAATAGTGAAATACAATTAAGAAGAAGTATATTGGGGGGGCAAGAGAGTGGGGCCCTAAGCTATAGCTTGTTTAGCTTATACGTAAATCTGGCACTGCCTACCTCTCATACTAGCTGTGAAATAAAATGAGAAGAACTGTGCACATTGCCCCAAGCTCTTTGGAGAAAGGGATGAATATAGATGTAAACAGTAAATAAATGGCTTTATTTATAAAGTAAATGACTTCCCTGTCATAAGATAATAGAGGATAACTTTGCAGATCCTCTCAAACAGATAGCTCAGGTTGCGGCTTTGGTCCCCATACGGGAGAGCTGCATATTCCTGCATTGCAGGGGGCTGGACCAGATGATCCTCAGGGTTCCTTCCAACTCTACAATTTTATAATCCTGTGCTGACTCTACCGCCAGATTCCAAACTTGCAGCCACTGAAACTGTCAAAGGATGAGATTGAATTTTATTATGCATCTCATTAGAAGTCATAAAGTGGTTTCTTAAATGCAAGTCATACACAACGTGGCAAAATTCAGTCTTACCTATCCATCAAAATTAGTAACTGTCTGCACCATGTTAACATGGTGATATGTAAATGAATATAAGTGAAGCTGTAGGCGATTGTACTGGGGTTAAATCTTTTAAATACTTATCCCAAATGGGTCCTGTGCTATACCCTTTCTTATTAACATTGCAACTCTAGACATGTCTACCTATTGAGGGGTTAGAATTACAGGCTTAATGATCAAATTAGGCCTTGAATATTGACCTTCAATCTAGCTGTCCTATTCATCATAATATATCCCCTTACTGGTATGTAGGAACAGTTTTGTTGAATGTTCATACATGAGTTGACCAAACCACCATGAGGTCAACACATGGTAACAGTAAGTAAAATACGGAACACACACTGCTTTTCTGTTTTTACCATGTGATATTAATTCAAAGGGGTTTTTACTTTATAGAACTGATGAATATCACTTTGAATAAAATTGAGGTTTCTCTATGTAGTTCAAAACATTATTGTGCTTTTAGATGTGTTGGAAGCTGCCTAGAGTAGCTGGGGCAACCCAGCCAGATGGGCGGGGTATAAATAAAATTAGTAGTAGTAGTAGTAGTATAAAAAAAATAGTAAATTAGGCAAAATGTTCATTTTGACTGAATGTTTTACCCACTCCCTCTCAAGCCACTTTTTGCATATTAGAGAGTCAGTCACTTTGTGAGTTCTTACTGGCTTTACTAAATCATAATGTTAAGTCGTGGGTGAACATATCAAACGACACAGCGATTCTTCAAACAGCTCTTGTTTATTCACAGGCCAGAACTGAACTGAAGGGTTCAGCCAGCCTGCTTATATAGAGCTCCATTAGAACGCAACAGTAACCACTTTCTGTAACTATCCAATCACTGAACGCCACTTTCGATCCTTCATTTGCATAACTATCTACAGTATCCACCCAATCACTGAACGTCACTTTCGATCCTTCATTTGCATAACTATCTACAGTATCCATCCAATCACTGAACGTCAATTTCGATCCTTCATTTGCATAACTATCTACAGTATCCATCCAATCCCTGAACGTCACTTTCGATCCTTCATTTGCATCACTATCTACAGTATCCATCCAATCACTGAACGTCACTTTCGATCCTTCATTTGCATAACTATCTACAGTATCCCCCTGCTGGCCCAGGGTGAGAACTTCAGTACATAACACATAACCTTTAAAAAACTTTTTAAAGAGACTTAAAAAAAAAAAAAAACCTTTCCTTTGAGGACCACAGGGCGGTTTACAACATAAAAGTACAAAAACATATAACATAATAACGCAATAGGTAAGCAGCCCCACCCACCTGTAAATTTGGCCCTGCAGGTGTGGAGAGATGAGGATCCGGCTTGCTAGGCAGAAAAGTTTCCCCACCCCTCACTAAATCCTGGCTTAGTCCTATGTGCATGAGCTGGAAGAAAGTCATGGACAGCTTCTGGTTCAAACACTTCCTATCCTCCTGCTGCATAGCCAGGAGAAGGACTTTTCCAGAGTCCAGTTCCATTCTTCCTGGATGTCAGGTTGCTTTGTCATCCGGACCAAAGATTGTGGTTTAAAACAAACACTGGTCACTTTCCAAACAAGCCATCTCGAAACCATGGTTTCTGAAGCTGGCTTGTTAAAATAACCAGAGTTTGAATTTAAAACCCTTATTGCAGGGTCCAGAGAACATAACAAGCTGGTGTTCAGGGAACGTGAAACGAGACCCTGGCAAAGTTCTTCTCTTGGCTGCGTGGGGAAAGGGAGCGGGGAGCAGCCGAATCTGAACCTTGCTCAGTGCCAGATTTATGTATAAGCTAAGCAAGCTATAAGTTAGGGCCCCCCAAAAAATTAAAGGGAAAAAATTGAATGTACATTTCCAAAATATAAGATTAAGGAAAAAAGCCTACATACAGCGACAGTGTTTTGTTTTGTTCTGTGTTGTGTAAGCTCTTATTTGTTATGTGCAAATGGCTTTAGGTCCATAAATTACCATATAGCATATATTCAACACAAAAAACAGCGACAATTTGCTGTTGATAAAGGACAGCTGGACATATAAAGGGCCCCATTACCTTCAGTAGCTTAGGGCCTCCTCAAACCTAAATCTGGCCCTGCTTGCAATGACTCCTTCTTGGTTGTGCACATAGTGCTAGGCCATGGTGAACATTGCCAATGAAAAGGGTTGCATGATTAAGTTTGCTAAATGCCAAACTTACCCGTATTTTTCGCTCTATAAGATGCACCAGACCATAAGACGCACCTAGTTTTTGGAGGAGGAAAGCATGAAAAAAAATACAGTGGTACCTCAGGTTACATACGCTTCAAGTTACAGACTCCGCTAACCCAGAAATAGTGCTTCAGGTTAAGAACTTTGCTTCAGGATGAGAACAGAAATCGGGCTCCAGCAGCGCGGCGGCAGCAGGAGGCCCCATAAGGTAAAGTGGTGCTTCAGGTTAAGAACAGTTTCAGGTTAAGTACAGACCTCCGGAATGAATTAAGTACTTAACCTGAGGTGCCACTGTATTCTGAATCTCAGAAGCCAGAACAACAAGAGGGATCGCTGCGCAGCGAAAGCAGCGATCCCTCTTGCTGTTCTGGCTTCTGGGATAGCTGTGCAGCCTGCATTCGCTCCATAAGACGCACACACATTTCCCCTTACTTTTTAGGAGGGAAAAAGTGAGTCATATAGAGCAAAAAATACGGTAACTAGGTTGCAGATGGCCTGCCTACCACTTCACACAGCCTCTTGCATGAACACATTCAAAGAAGCAAAGTCCGGTACTTGGGATCTCTGAAAGCCTTTGTGTCACTTGGTAGGCGCATGAGGCTGATTTTACAGGTTTAGTTCCTTTAAACCACCTCTGGGAATTTGAGGTGTGTGAATCTGCAAAAAACTGGGCACCTGATTGACACCAGTTATCTGCTTGCTGGGCGCTCAATAGTTTTCAGAAAAAGATTGAGCATAAATGCCTTTAGCCCCCTGATCTGTGGTGACTGATTTCCTTTCAGTCAGCTAAGTCAATGGACAGTGTGCTTCATTGCATTCCATTCGGTTTCCCCCACTTGATTAGTGTCTCCAAGATATTACGGAATATACTGAGACAAAAGCATTGTACTTCCCCATTCTAATTCTAGGCATGTGGTGTTTATCTCTGCATTAATGTTGGTGTCATGTTAGTGTTGATGCTGCTTTTCCACAGTTAGCGATAGCTTTGAATCAGATCACTGTATGAAGAGCGCACCACTTCAGAGAGGAGTCTCAAGATGTTTTATGTTAATTCCATTATAATGGACTTCAATCAGCCAATTGTAATGGTAGTAATTTTCACTGCTTTTATAGAAATTGGAGATGGGTTGGAGGGACGCCAAAAGCTACTCCAAACACAAACAGCCATCAATGGCTACAGTTCTTGGTAACAATAAATGTTCAATTACCTTCCATAAAAAATGTACCGGAACCAAACTACACAGATACCCATTAGAAATTACAAGGACCCCCCCCCCAAGTGATAACATCTCTGTAGATTTCATAGAATACTTCTATGGCTTTCTCAGGCCGCGGAGTGAAGATAAGGGAATTCTAGCCCTTATAATACATTTCCTCCATTTACATTTCCTCCAGTATGCATGCTCAAAAACATTAAGAATCCATTAAAACAGCAGCAATAGATATTGTGAAAATAGTGCTCCACCTGCCCAGTGTGGATCAGATCAGGACAACTTTACCTCAGCGCCTAATGCTTAGTTGGAATCTCCTTTCTTGTGACTTGAAGCCATTGGTTCAGGTCCTCCCCCCCTTGTTTTATTAAATTTGCTTAGTAACATAACATTATTATACATATAAAACAAAGAATACAGAACAAAATTCATTCATACTACAATGCCTAACTACATAACATTAATATATATGGTTTCTGAAAAAATGTCTTACATAACAAAATCAATTCAAAATACCATCCGGTTTACTTTTTTTTCTTTTCCCTCCCCACTCCAGCCCTCCCCGCCCCCGGTCAGGCCTTCCTTCATCATATCTTCATCCATGTACACAGTCTGTTCATTCGAGCTTGTATGTTAGGGTTGGCTTCCCCTCTTTCTATCCAGTCCCTGTAAAAAGCCCATTTATTTGTGATTCTTTGGCATTTATTTCCCCATCTATCCTCTACCACTATCTGTGTGAATATTTCTGATTGTACGTATTCAAAAACATAATCATTTCATTTTTCCATATTCCATCTGGCCTTTTCTTTCCATCCCAAAGCAATAACTGCCATTCCAGCTAGAATCATAATCTTATACAACTCTTGCTTATTACTCTTTACTTTGTTATTTCCCAGTACTGTATTCCCGAAAATAACAAATCCCTATTAACTTCTATGTTTATTTGAAATAGTCCAGAAATTACCTTTATAATCTTTTGCCCATATTCCTTAACCAGATTACACTCCCACCACATGTGTGAATATGGTCCTTTTTCCTGAATTGGTTCAGGTCCTACCCTCCAGAGCAGGAGAAAACAAGCTTGCTCCCTCTTCCATGTGACAGCCCTTTGGATATTTGAAGATGGATATCTTATTGCCTCTCCGTCTCCTCTTTCCTATTGCTAAACATACCAATTCCCTCAACCCTTCTTCATAAGGCTTGGTTTCCAGACCCTTGATCACCCTCCTCCCCACACATTCCTGCTTGTCAATATCCTTCCTAAATTATGTGCCTAGAAATGGTCATAGTACTCCAGGTGGGGTCTGACCCAGGCAGAATAGAGTGGTACTACAGTGGTACCTCTGGATGCGAACGGGATCCGTTCCAGAGCCCTGTGCACATCATGAGCAGAATGCAACCCACGTCTGTGTGTGCACAGGTCGCAATTCGCCGCGTCTGCACATGCGTGTGACATCATTCTGAGTGTCTGCACATGCGAGTGCGGCGAAACCCGGAAGTAACCCGTTCCATTACTTCCAGGTCGCCGCGGGACGCAACCTGAAAAGATTTAACCTGAAGGGTCTTTAACCTGAGGTATGACTGTATTAGTTACCTTGATCAGGACACCAGACTTCAGCTGATGCAGCCTAGGATAGCATTCACTTTTTTGCTGCTGCATCACACTGCTGACTCAAGTTAAACAATCAATGGCCTTTGTAACTGGGAGCGTGGGGCGCGGTAGCAGGGCTTTAGTAAAGGTAAAGGTACCCCTGCCCGTACGGGCCAGTCTTGACAGACTCTGGGGTTGGTGCGCCCATCTCACTCTATAGGCCGGGGGCCAGCGCTGTCCGGAGACACTTCCGGGTCACGTGGCCAGCGTGACAAGCTGCATCTGGCGAGCCAGCGCAGCACACGGAACGCCGTTTCCCTTCCCGCTAGTAAGCAGTCCCTATTTATCTACTTGCACCCGGGCTTTAGTGTTCTGTTTATTATTATATTGTGTATCTGTTGTTGTTCTTGTTGTTGTTGTTGTTTATGGTTGTTGTTTTATACTCTGCCTTTCTCCCTGACAGGGACTCAAGGCAGCTTACTGTAAAAAAAAGGGGGGAGCTAAAAACATAAGGAAAGGGGGAATCATTAAAAATACAATAGTTTTTATACTGTAAACCACCCTGTGATCTTTGGATGATGTAGAACAGTACAGTAGAACCTCTGGTAACAGACGCTTCAGGGTACAGACACTTCAGGTTACAGACTCCGTTAACCCAGAAATAGTACCTTGGGTTAAGAACTTTGCTTCCGGATGAGAACAGAAATTGTGCGGTGGCAGCGGGAGGCCCCATTAGCTAAAGTGGTGCTTCAGGTTAAGAACGGACCTCCAGAATGAATTAAGTTCTTAACTCAAGGTACCGCTGTGTGTGTGTGTGTGTGTGTGTGTGTGTGTGTGTGTGTATTCAATACATACCGTATTGGCCCGAATATAAGCCACACTTTCCCCCCAAATTCTGACAGTGAAAAGTTAAAGTGTGGCTTATATTCGGGACCTTACACCGCTTGCAAGGCAGTGCAGCTTCTCACCCCCCCCCCCAGCAGCCCGGGAGCGCTACCCATGACGTGCAGCCTGTCCGCCGCACCCAAGCCTTCCCCCAAGCACAGGTCAATTGCAGACCATGGGACTTGCCCTGAAGCCAACACGAGTATTTTAAGCACAACATTTTCCCATGTTTCATAGGCACAGATATCTGTGTTTGTTCAATGTGAATGTAGCCCTAAGGTTATGGCCTGACCATAGGTTGAAAAGCAGTGATGGGTGACCCCCCACCTCCTTAAAAGGGTTGGAACAGAAATAAGCCATGCTATTCCCCATCCCGTCTGCAAAAGTGAAAAATAACTTGGCTTGTATTTGAGCTAATTTGAATTTGAACTGGAGGCCACCAGCAGCAGCCCTAATTCCCAAGCCTCCCTCCCTTATCTCCCCATAAGCCTCCTTGCCTGCCCCCTGCTCCTCCAAATACCCCCCTTCCTCCCTTCCCACCCACTCACCCGCTCTCCAAACCCCATTTTCCTGCCCCACATGCCTGGCTGCTGCTGCTGACACTCTTAATTTGGGGAAAACTATTGAAACGCCCCTTGGGAGAAACTACATCCCCCCAGGATCGACTTAGGGATGCAGTTATTCAGGTATTTATTTGGGTATTGTCTCCCCCCCCCCCTGAATTTTAAAGGTGCGGCTTATATTTGAGTGCAGCTTATATTCAGGCCAATACAGTAGTAACCATAATTCTGGGGGTAGGGAATAGGGTAGCCAGCTGAATGATGCCCCTAAGACAGGACTGAACAGAGCAATTGGCATGTGCTGGCTGGGTATTGTAACATCAGTATGAGGGTCTTGAGAGTGCACTAGTGTGGTTGGTGGGAGAACAGAGGGCAGCATAATAGAGGGGTGGAATAGCAATGGAGTGCTTCTAATGCCTAGATTCAAGGCAACTTACAGAAACACAAATAGGGACGCGGGTGGCACTGTGGGTTAAACCACAGAGCCTAGGACTTGCCGATCAGAAGGTCGGCGGTTCGAATCCCCGTGACGGGGTGAGCTCCCATTGCTCAGTCCCTGCTCTTGCCCACCTAGCATTTCGAAAGCACATCAAAGTGCAAGTAGATAAATAGGTACCACTCCGGTGGGAAGGTAAACGGCGTTTCCATGCGCTGCTCTGGTTCGCCAGAAGCGGCTTAGTCATGCTGGCCACATGACCCGGAAGCTGTACGCCGGCTCCCTCGGCCAATAAAGCAAGACGAGCACCGCAACCCCAGAGTCAGTCACGACTGGACCTAATGGTCAGGGGTCCCTTTACCTTTATAGAAACACAAAGCAGCACCAATATTAATGGCAACAGCGCATCTGCTTAAAGGACAGTAGCCCCAGCTTCCTCTATGTTGAAGAACTGGGAAAGTAGAGTGACCGACCCTTGTTCTCTCACCTGTTCTGGTGTAAAAATGAGAGATGTGATTCTTGCATCCCCTACGCAGTGTGATTTGCAAGCCTCAGGGCTTATGTTCTTGAAAGGGGAATAGAAAACCTTAGTTATCTGTTCAATTTGGCTCTCTGGTTCTTCCGAATGGCTCTTGCACTCTCACAAGCCCTTCTGTTTACAAGGATAACTGTTCAGATCCCCAGCTCTAGTGGAGAATAGAAAGTGTTCCCTTATAAACTCTGGAATGGCTCTTTTGCCGCTGCCTGTAAGCTAAGAATGTAACCGAGAGTTCCCCATTGACCTAATTATTGGTTTCTTTTGAACCACAACAGGTTTTGCTGCAGCACAGCAAGCAAACAGCCAAGGCTGGATAATCCTTCATGAAAGAAACTGAGAAATCCCCCGGACAGGCCATGGCTGGCTGTTGGGCTCCTTTAATCTTTTGTAAAATCTCTTACAACTTCAGTGGACCTGTACATGTTTCCAAATGTTGTTGATACATAGCTTTTATTAACCCTGCCCCACCACCAGAGTCTTCTTTTCTCATTCTTAATTATATTAGTACATCGTTCTTGTGGTTTTCCCCCACAGGGACATGCATGGTCTAAGTCATGCTTACATCATTTTGGATACCATACGTTCTTCCCCCAAAGGTTTCCTGCTGCTGAAGCGGCAGAGCATACAAACAGGGTGAACATTAGGGGCTGGCCTGCTCATGAGGTGAGGCAGTTGCCTCAGGGCGGCAGGCTTCGAATATCTGGAAAAGGTGGCAGATCTGCCTCCTGCATTTTTTCCAGTCACCACTGCCTTCTCTTCTGCATGCTCATCACACTCTGTCAGGCTCTGGGGAATCACCTCCCTCCCACGGGGGCAACCCAGAATTATAGAAATGATTAAGAGTTCTTCCCAAGCAATTTATTCAATAATTCACAGACAATGATGAAGGAATGCAGACTTCCCTAATAATGGCATTGCTCCAAGTAAAGTCCCACCCACCCAGTTGTTTAGTTGTTTAGTAATGTCCAACTCTTCGTGACCCCCTGGACCAGAGCACGCCAGACCCTCCTGTCTTCCACTGCCTCCCGCAGTTTGGTCAAACTCATGTTCATAGCTTCGAGAACACTGTCCAACCATCTCGTCCTCTGTCGTCCCCTTCTCCTTGTGCCCTCCATCTTTCCCAACATCAGGGTCTTTTCCAGGGAGTCTTCTCTTCTCATGAGGTGGCCAAAGTATTGGAGTCTCAGCTTCAGGATCTGTCCTTCCAGTGAGCACTCAGGGCTGATTTCCTTCAGAATGGAGAGGTTGGATCTTCTTGCAGTCCATGGGACTCTCAAGAGTCTCCTCCAACACCAGAATTCAAAAGCATCAATTCTTCATCGACCAGCCTTCTTTATGGACCAGCCACCCTACATCTTCCTTATTTGACGTCACTCCTGCGTCGGTTAATCTGAGCTTTCTGCCTCTGAGCTCTCTGTTCTAATACCCGCAATGCCTGCCTGGTCTTGGGGGGGGGGGGTCAGTAATGCTTTCCAAGGACATTGCATCTGTCTGCTGCCTCTCCCCTGGTGCTTCTCCTCCTTCCTGCTGTTCCTCGTCCAGTATTTCCCAGCTTCTGCCCTCTGCAGCCTCTGAACTGTGCCCTTCTGCAAACCACTCTTCTAAATCTATACTGTCCTCCTGTTCTTGGGAAGGTTCAAGAGAAGGTGGGGGGCTGCCTCCACCATTCCTCCTCAGTCCAGCCCCTGACACACATGCATATGCCCAGGGCCTGCTTGCCCACAGGGGGGCAGCATTTTCTGTTTTGCCTCTAGGGATAGAGGTCAGCCTCTATCTGAAGACCTCTCAGAGAACAGACCTCTCTGTTTGAAGGAGGTCCATTCAAAGAACCATAAAAAGGGAGAGACTTGTGGTTTCCTATCAGTGGTTAGCACTTGACAGCAGACTGAGCAGCACATAGATCACCCAGTCCCTGTCTTCCCCGTTATGATGAAATGTACCGTAATTCTATTAAAATTACAGTAACTATTTCTAAATTTGCATCCATACATATAAATTAGCATATGAATTTTATTTGCAAATCTGTGCCCTTTTTGGCTGGTGCATTAGGTCGCATCATATTTGCAAATTAACTCTTCCAGTCCAGAGAATCCTGGTCCATTATTTTACTTATTTAATATGTTGCCTTTCTCCCAAGTTAACTCTATCATGTTTGGTGTGATTTACTGCTGGCTTGCTCCTGTCACCTGAGGAACTTTGCAGGTTTGTATAAAGGTAAAGGGACCCCTGAGCATTAGGTCCAGTCATGACTGACTCTGGGGTTGCGGCGCTCATCCCGCTTTACTGGCCGAGGGAGCCGGCATACAGCTTCCGGGTCATGTGGCCAGCATGACTAAGCCACTTCTGGTGAACCAGAGCAGCTCACGGAAACACCGTTTACTTTCCCGCCGGAGCGGTACCTATTTATCTACTTGCACTTTGATGTGCTTTCGAACTGCTAGGTGGGCAGGAGCAGGGACCGAGCAACAGGAGCTCACCCCGTCACGGGGATTCGAACCGCCAACCTTCTGATCGGCAAATCCTAGGCTCTTAACCCACAGTACCACCTGTGTCCCTGCAGGTTTGTATAGGGGGATACAAACTTTCAGACAGCCTGGGCCCAGACAATATAGGGCTTTATAGATCACAACCAGCACTTTGAATTTTGCCCAGAAACAGAACAGTAGGCAGTGAAGCTGTTTTAACAAGGGAGTAACATGTCCCCTAACTGGCCCCATTCAGAAGTCTGGCCATAGCATTCTGGACCAGCTGAAGCTTGCAAACACTTTTCAAAGGCAACCCCACGTAGAGTGCATTACAGTAGTCCATCCAGGATGTAGCTAAGGCATGCATCACCATGGCCACATCTGACTTTCAGCTTCCAAGCTATTAACTGCTATGAAATCAACTTCTTAAAAATTTTACTTCTAAAAAACAAAGAGTACCATACATGCTTGGCAAGTCTCAGGCTTAAAGCATACTTTCATCTGACACCCATAATGTGCTACTGCTTGTGGCAGTTCGACCTTGGGTCATCCCCCTGGAGACCCTGCAGCCAATCGGGGCTGGGTGAAGAGTCAATCTATCAGGAAGGAGTGGAGAGTTAAAAATGATAGAACCTGAGATTTGAACTGTCAGGTTGGAGTAAGAGAGAGCCTGTCTAGAGCCTAGAGAGGACTTGGCTAGAGCCTGATAGGGCTGGCATAGGGTTTAGCTAGGAATTAGCAAGGTGTTATGGGTTGGCTAGGCAGGGCAACAGAGATTATTTCCCTGAGGGGAAGGAAAAGATCCTAGAAGGGGGTAGAAGTGTTTTACTGGCTTAGTAAAACAAATAGCCATTCTAGGAGAAATTAGTTTAATTAGAAAAAGGTTTAAAGTGAAAGTTCTAAGTAAGTCTTAATTTTCTGTAAAGTGCTTTTGATTGAAACTAAGTGCTGTGCCTTATAAGAGTTACCATTAAGCCTTAACCCTCATCAAGGGTGTTTAAATAAAATTCCAGTTTAGTTTCCAACTTGCCTCATCCTTACTTTGATCCTCTGGCTGAATAAAAAGTGGCCTCAGGTTTTCCTTCACATTAATAAGAATCCTTGCTGTTGTATATTAGTAAGCAATACCACGTAGAGAGAACTGCAGGCCTCTCAAGTGTTACTGACAGGTTAAGTTATAAAGCACCCCAAACCCAGACACATTACCTCATTCCTATCTTTATTAAAAGGGACGTGGGTGGTGCTGTGGGTTAAACCACAGAGCCTAGGACTTGCCGATCAGAAGGTCGGCAGTTCGAATCCCCGCGACCTGAGATGGGCCTGAGATGCCTGGCAAAGGTGTTTGTTTGTTTTTTAGAATAGGGGCTTTGCCAAGGCCAGCCTCCTCCAAATATTTCAATTGCTTCCCTGTGCAGTAAAGGTAAAGGGACAACTTCCCTCAGTATTGGCGGTTAGGCATTGGCTGGGGGTTCAATAGTTATGCAAATGGATCGGGGGGAAGGTACGCCATCACCTTCCCCAAGAAAAGGGGTAGTCCGATAGAGGACTCCAAGGGGCGTGGTCTTGTCCGAAACCTGGGAAGGTAAGGGCCTCCGACACGCCCCCGAGCGGTGACACCCGTGGGATCCTAGTTGGCGTACTTCAACAGGACCCCCCACGGTTTGTGTTAACCCTTCCCGGTCACCATGCCGGGTAGTTGATAGGAGCCAATGCCTAAGGCCAATGCCTTCAATTCTCTAATCAATAAAGTTGTGGGCTTTTCATGCCCATTAACCTTAAACAATGTGTCCTGTGTCTTTATTTCACATGGGGGAGGGGGATTGACACGCAATCAGCCCTGAGTGCTCACTGGAAGGACAGATTCTGAAGCTGAGGCTCCAATACTTTGGGCACCTCATGAGAAGAGAAGACTCCCTGGAAAAGACCCTGATGTTGGGAAAGATGGAGGGCGCAAGGAGAAGAGGATGACAGAGGACGAGATGGTTGGACAGTGTTCTCGAAGCTACCAGCATGCGTTTGACCAAACTGCGGAAGGCAGTGGAAGACAGGGGTGCCTGGCGTGCTCTGGTCCAGGGGGTCACAAAGAGGCGGACACAACTAAACG
Organism: Podarcis siculus; assembly: GCA_034642415.1. Taxonomy (NCBI): domain Eukaryota; kingdom Metazoa; phylum Chordata; class Lepidosauria; order Squamata; family Lacertidae; genus Podarcis; species Podarcis siculus. The sequence continues at coordinate 1,806,538 of JAXCMG010000032.1, read as the reverse complement.
ACTAAACAACAACAAGCCTTGGGGATAAACGTGGTGCTGCTGGCTTGCAAAAGGCTGCACATTCAATTCCATCTGTTTCTGCAACATTCCCACCCAATGCCTAATCTGCTTTGCACTTTGTGATGTCCTGCTCAACACCAGTTGAGCAGGACAGAAAACAGAAGCTTCAGATTTTCCAAATCAAGGTTCTGATTCAGCGCTGAGGCAAAGTGGGCTGATCTCCAAATCAGTCCAAGTGAAATTGGGGTCCGAAAGAAATCTTGTGGTCATTGAGCATCCCCTAATAAAAACCCACAGCTTTCCCCTCACATCCCTCGTGCTGGCCTTTACAGCTTATTAATCCATCTGTTTTCATATTGCTCTTGTCATTGTCCCTGTCTCCCTTATTCAATTATCAACAGCTCATCCCAATATTGTGAATCAGCCACATGTCCTGCTCTTTCTTAAAAAGAAAAGTGGGGGCAGAATCCAACCTGCTTCACACACAGCCTCGAAAACATACACAGGCAATTGATTGTTGTGAAGTGTTAGTGCTTTAATTAGTAGGAATTGTCTTCTTTCCATTAACAATGGTTCTTGTGGATGGGAGTAGGCAAACTTCGAAATTGCTTTCATCAGGCTCTTTATAGTCTTTGCTAAGACTATCAACTGATTAAAGAGCTTTTAGTTGATTAACTCTCTGGCTTTTAGCCAATTAATCAATTGATTGATTAAACCTGCATACATTTACATATTTCAGTTCTTCCCTATACATTCTCTCTGCAAGGTGCTGTGCAAAGGTGACGGCATATAATACACTATGATACACACCCATTGTTCAGAGAAAGAAGGCTGCCCCTCTTGTATTATTTTCAGCAAACTTGTAAAACTGGCAACATTCTGAACTTCTAAGAGTCTAAACATGATGTAATATGTGAACAGGACATGTTGCAGGTGAGGGGCAGAATCCTATCTGGAAAATAGCGCCGGAGAAAGGATTAAGCTCCCTCTTCCCCAGTGCTGTGGTCCCAATCCGAATTCTCCAGCCCCTAGTTATTTGCTTAAAAGGTAAAGGGACCCCTGACTGTTAGGTCCAGTTGCGGACGACTCTGGGGTTGCGGCGCTCATCTCGCTTTATTGGCCGAGGGAGCCGGCGTACAGCTTCCGGGTCATGTGGCCAGCAGGACTAAGCCGCTTCTGGCAAACCAGAGCAGTGGATGGAAACACAGTTTACCTTCCTGCCGGAGCGGTACCTATTTATCTACTTGCACTTTGACGTGCTTTCGAAGTGCTGGGTTGGCAGGAGCAGGGACCGAGCAACGGGAGCTCACCCCGTTGTGGGGATTTGAACCGTCGACCTTCTGATCGGCAAGTCCTAGGCTCTGTGGTTTAACCCACAGCGCCACCCACGTCCCTATTTGCTTAGTTGTTAAGAAATTAACAGTCCAGTCAAATACTTCCATTGTCTCATCTCATTGGCTGTTCCTCAACCCCCAACCCCACCCATAACTTTAAACTTGTCAGCTTGTTGACCCTATCAGGGTCAAGAAATGGGCATAATTTGTAACTGTGCTCAAGGGGCAGATGGGGCTCATCAACCTGGGAACGCACCACATCTAGGAGAAGGAAAACTCTGATCCTAAAACTCAGCTGCTTTGCAAGATCTCTTCAGGAGAAGAAAAAGCTAAGCAGTAAACCCTACTCAGATCCAAAGTGCTGGATGGTGCCTTGTTTGCCTCCTTCCAGCAACTCCTGCAGTCAAGCTGGTGCTAAACGTATTGCTCTGCTTTCCTTTGGACCCCATCAGTGAGGCCGAGAGGGGGGGTCTTGTTGTCTGGGCAGCTCAGGACCTCCATATACAGTGTCTGGGCTTGTGCCCTGGGGAGGTCACTTCAGTGCTGCCAAAGCAGCAAAAACAACGCGGGAGACAGCAGTTACGAGTTACTGGTTTCTGCAGCCACAGCGGGCGCTGTGATTCTCCAGTGTTTTGGCTTCAGCCTGCACTCCATTGTCTCTGGAGCCAGACAGGTGCCAACTACAACATCCGTCATGCTCAGCAAAGCATGGCCATGAGTCCTGAGTCACAGAGAACCGTCCTCTATTTGAAGCCATCCTTTATTTTGCACGGTTGCCCCGTCCAAGTCTACTTTAAAGATAAAGAACCGTGATGATGGATTTTTCGGAGCTGGCTGACCTAACCGGAAGAGTCCACGACCAGAAGGAGGAGGAGTATCAGGAAGAGTGGATTAAATTTAATGATTATTTAGTTAAATAGGTTAAGTTAAACTAACTGAAAACAGCTTGCATATACTTAATTGGCTTAGGATTTTATTTATGTTAAGTGATGAATTAATACGTTTTATTTCATAAAGTGAAGATTTAAGGATGTTAATGTTTAAGTTAAATTTTATAAGAATTGTGACTTGGGAAACCGTTAAAAGGATATGCAATCAAATTCAACCAAGGGGAAGCGGGGAAGTCACTTAACAAAGTTAATAAGTGTAATTTTCAATAAGGTTGTGATTTATGTTTGTTTGCCTTATGTGTTTGTTTCTTTATAATATTGTGAAAACCCAAAAAAAATTTTTTTGAAAAAAAGATAAAGAACCGTAGGAAGGGAGAGCAAGGGTCTTTAAGGTGTCCATCAAGAAAGAACACCTGGACAGCAGGCGAAGCAGGCTCACAGGTCACCTGGCTGCATCTTCCAACATTATGGTGATCATATTGTGTTTCATTTTAAATCGTAGTAATTATTCCTAAAGTTGCATCTATACATATAAATGAGCACATGCAATTTTTATGCAAATTTGTGCCCTCTTTTTCTGCGATGCGTAAGTGGCTACCCTCTCAGCATCCCTTTATTTCCAGCTGCTTCCTTTCCTTGATTTGTGCTTCAGATTCTGCCTTCAAAAGCACAGGTACTTTGGGAAGCAGCAACGGAATCCATTCCACAAGGTGACAGGTTCACTTGCCTAATTAACTGAGATTCTTTTCTTTTCTTTAATTCTGTGGCTCAATCGTCCGTCCTTTTCTTCCACTGATTAACCAGCTTGCAGCCCTAATAATGACATGTTCATAATAGAAATAAAATACAAATTAAGCTGATCTTGAATTATTTTTTTTGTTGGTGGGGTCTCTCTCTCCCCCCCCCCCCCCCGTGTGGAAGCATTCTGTCACGCGATCTCCCACCTACGATCTGAAGAAACAGATTTGCCACCTCAGTGAGAAAAACTAGGACTCAGAATCTCTTACACTGCAAAGGATCCTACCTTCTTCTTTTTTCTATTTGGTAACATGGAGAGTTGTCAGTACTGCTAATTGCAAGATGGCAGTGTGTCGTTTGTGAAAGATAAAAGAGGCAGCTGGCACGCTTGTTTCGTTTTATTTATTTGGGGGGGGGGGGAAACACGCGCACACAAACCAGAAAGCTTCTCTGATAGATTGCTGCTTTTCACTCATTCTTCGGGATTTACATTTTAAATGATCAGGACTCTAATAAGTCAGCATGGCATCTCATTACCAAAGATTTTTCTTTGGGTGACTACCCAAAAGGAAAACAGTGCGGGCCTTTCTTTCCACCTCATATCCTTCAACTTAAGTACCTGCTGATTGTTTTATCTCTGCTAACTTCAAAGTTTCCCGGCTGCATTAATATAGCCTTTATCTGAGAATCCAGAGAAACAGAGCAGGAGCCTCGGATGCATTTGAGTAGATTAGAGCAAGAAGATCCAGATGGTTTATTGAGTCTAGCCTTTCTCTTGGCAGTGTTTGATTGCGAGCTACCCAAAACGGGTGACAGGGAACGGGCCGTGTACAGGGCACAGCTCAGAAGGTCTGGGGAAACAATAAAACTCATTGGGTTTCCTTTTGAAACAGATGCAGCAGCACTCGCTGCTAATTTGGAGCCTGCTGAGAGCATTTGGAAAGCCAAAAACCCCGTCAGCCTCCTCTCTCCCTGGATCCGGTAGCCCTGCAATAATAAAGGCATAATCAGAGCAGTCCTGCTCCCTGCTGCCTCTCCAATCAAGAAGCAGGTAATAATAGCTTTATAGATTAAGCAGCAAGTTGGAAACCAAGTTAGGTAACCGCACCATAAAAATTATTGATGCTGGAAGGAATTAGGTAAACATAGTCAATGAAGCTGGACATCTCATTCATATTAATCTCTGCCCGGGATCCAGCCGTTCCAGTTATCGATCCAGTTGTTTGCTTGCCTAAGTGCTATCCATCCCTCTCCACGATCTTTCTCAGGACTGCTGCTCCTTCTGCCAAACGAATGTTCTGCCATCTGAGCAAGCACCTCCCTCTGCCATTGCGAGGATTAGGAAACTACTTCCAGGAACATTGCATGAACTGAAACCAACACGCATTGTCCTTGCTGAAATCAGACCGGGCACCGACAATTTTCGTATTTCATTGCCTGCTGAAAATGTTTTTTTGCTTTGCTTTTTAGAGAATTAATCTGAGAATTACTTAGTTGGTCATCTGCTCTGCATTTTAGGACTCTCACGATATTCTAATGATTCTATTGTACTCTGTCGTATTTTTAAAAATGAATTAGCAGTTTATGAATATTCTTATAAATAAATGTGCATGAGCCCAAACGCACGAGGTTGTTTCATGTGCCGGTAAGCAAATATCCCAACCACCTTTGCTACTTGAAAGAAACTGGAACTATTAAGAAAGTGCAAATAAGGAAAATTAATATTATTAAAGTATTAAGTTCTGTCAAACATGAAAGTAGTTTGTTTTATAACTATTAGCTTTTGAATACAAGTGGTTATCAGTTATATGTCCATTATATGTCCACTTCCTTTCACAGCTCCCAACTTTGCACTGCAGTACAACCTGTTGGAAAGTTTATGTACAGCAGACTGAAGCACAATTCACAGTACAGTGGTACCTCGGGTTACAGACGCTTCAAGTTACAGATGCTTCAGGTTACAGACTCCGCTAACCCAGAAATAGTACCTCGGATTAAGAACTTTGCTTCAGGATGAGAACAGAAATCGTGCAGTGGCAGCAGCAGGAGGCCCCATTAGCTAAAGTGGTACCTCAGGTTAAGAACGGACCTCCACAACGAATTAAGTTCTTAACCTGAGGTACCACTGTACTATAGTATGAACTGCCACCAAGACTGCACTCTCTCTCTCTCTCTCTCTCTCTCTCTCTCTCTCTCTCTCTCTCTGTGTGTGTGTGTGTGTATGTATATATATATGTAACTTGGTTCCCAAACGGCTTAGTTGTCAAACAAATTGGCTCCCAAACACCGCAAACCCGGAAGTAAGTGTTCCTGTTTGCAAACATTTTTCAGAAACCAAATGTCCAACGCAGCTTCTGCTTGAGTTCAGGAAGCTCCTGCAGCCAATCGGAAGCTACGCCTTGGTTTTCAAATGGTTTCAGGAATCAAATGGACTCCCGGAACAGATTAACTTTGAGAACCAAGGTACCACTCTGTGTGTGTGTGTGTGTGTGTGTGTATATATATATATATACACACACGGTAGCAAGTCATTCGGTTTGCTGCCTATCTTGTTTATTTTCACAGCAAACCTGTGGTTCAGCCAGAAGGCTGCAAGGGACAGGTTCAAGGTCACCCAATGAGCTTCATCCCTGAGCAGGGATTCAAATCTGATCTCAGCACTCTCCCCACTACATCACACTGGCTGTCTCTCTTAAGGTGGATCATTTGTCATTTTCCAGCTGATTTTGAAGCCGTTAACTGTACAGAACACTCCTCCAACTTCCCCCCGTCTCTCCCACTCCCCAATCCACGGCCTGCATTGTGCTCGCTCTCCTTCTTCCCCCTCTTCAGTCCCTACTCCCCAATGGTGGGCTGAGCTGCTCCTTTCCAGAAACACACCTTGTGAGCTTTCCCCTCCACCACCTGCACCCCCCTTTCTGAAGACAGAATGTCAGCATGAGGCACTGATGTCTCTGCCCCCAGGCATTTTATCCCTCTCCCCCAATTCCCTGAGAAGTAACATTCCATCATTGAAGGATTCCATACAGACTCCACTAGGTGGCTCCCCCTCCAAACACTGGAGTACTGGCAGCATTCTAGCTTTAGAACGAAACTGAGCATGCACCGTATAACTTAGCCAGTAGCTGCTGCCATGGACCTCAATGGGTCCATGGAAACATGGGCGTAGCCAGGATTTTTGCTAGGGTGGGCAGGCTTTTGTTACGGGGGGGCAGAACCTCAGATTTGTACTGATTTGGATTGATTTGGAGGGGCAGCTGCCCTCTGGCCACCCCTCTTGGCTACGCCCATGTCAGGAAAGCCTTAATAGCTTTTGAGCTATTTTGTTTAGTCGTTTAGTCATGTCTGACTCTTCGTGACCCCCTGGACCAGAACACGCCAGGCACTCCTGTCTTCCACTGCCTCCCGCAGTTTGGTCAAACTCATGCTGGTAGCTTCGATAACACTGTCCAACCATCTTGTCCTCTGTCGTCCCCTTCTCCTTGTGCCCTCCATCTTTCCCAACATCAGGGTCTTTTCCAGGGAGTCTTCTCTTCTCATGGGGTGGCCAAAGTCTTGGAGCCTCAGCTTCAGGATCTGTCCTTCCAGTGAGCACTCAGGGCTGATTTCCTTCAGAATGGAAAGGTTGGATCTTCTTGCAGTCCATGGGACTCTCCAGAGTCTCCTCCAGCACCATAATTCAAAAGCATCAATTCTTCGGCGATCAGCCTTCTTTATGGTCTAGCTCTCACTTCCATACATCACTACCGGGAAAACCAGAGCTTTAACTATACGGACCTTTGTTAGCAAGGTGATGTCTCTGCTTTTTAAGATGCTGTCTAGTACATCAATAGGCTTCATCAAAATTTCAAATAAATATATCATGGCTGGGAAACCTCTGATCTGGAGGTTAAATATATCTGATATAAAAACAGTTTTGAAAATGCTTTTTTAAAAAGCGTTTAAAACAAACAAACACTGAATTTTCCATAAGTCTCACCATAGCCATCTAGTGTCACATTTTATATTGCCCTTAAAACACACTTAAAGCATTTTATTTGCCGCTGTACAACTGAGTCCCATGTCCACTCTCCAGGCCATTCCTCTCACTGGACCTCCCACAAGCACTTTTGCTGACTGGAATGTGCCCTTGAACTGTTACAATGCACATCAGCATGGTGTAGTGGTTAAGAGCGGTGGACTCGTAATCTGGTGAACCGGGTTCGCTTCTTTGCTCCTCCACCTGCAGCTGCTGGGTGACCTTGGGCCAGTCACACTTCTCTGAAGTCTCTCAGCCCCACTCACCTCACAGAGTGTTTGTTGTGGGGGAGGAAGGGAAAGGAGAATGTTAGCAGCTTTGAGACTCCTTAGGGTAATGATAAAGCGGGATATCAAATCCAAACTCCTCCTCCTCTTCTTCTTCTTCTTCTTCTTCTTCTTCTTCTTTGACTGGATTGAATACAGTGGTACCTTGGTTCTCAAACTTAATCTGTTCCGGGAGTCCGTTCAACTCCTGAAACCGTGCGAAAACCAAGGCGCAGCTTCCGATTGGCTGCAGGAGCTTCCTGCACTCAGGTGGAAGCCGTGTCAGATGTTCTGCTTCCGAGAAACGTTCACAAACCAGAACATTTACTTTTGCATCATTTGCATCATTCGGGAGCTGATTTGTTCGGCAACAAACCATTCAGGAACCAATGTACCACTGTACAGAGCAATCTAGGGGGCTGACTTCTATGTGACTCTGCTCTTTTTTTCTTCCGCGGCCACATGCACCACTGACATGCAGCCTCCACAAACTTACTGATTCCCAGTAGGTGGGAATCAGAAGCAGGGAGAGTGCAATTGCAGCCGTACAAATTGCAAGCTTCCCACAGGCTTCTGTTTGGACACTGTGCAAACAGGACAACGGATTTAAGTGAACTTTAGGTTTGGTCCAGCAGGGCTCTTCACACCTTGGATTTTGGATTTGATATCCCGCTTTATCACTACCCTAAGGAGTCTCAAAGCGGCTAACATTCTCCTTTCCCTTCCTCCCCCACAACAAACACTCTGTGAGGTGAGTGGGGCTGAGAGACTTCAGAGAAGTGTGACTGACCCAAGGTCACCCAGCAGCTGCATGTGGAGGAGCGGAGATGCGAACCCGGTTCCCCAGATTACGAGACTACCGCACTTAACCACTACACCACACTGGCTCTCCACCTTCTTAGTAGACACATTGATGTAATCACACTGTGGAAAGGAATACTGGTCTGATCACATGGCTCCATCACGATTCATTTTATGCTCACAGATATTGGCGGGGGGGGGGACTGTAGCTTTTAAGAAAAACAAAAGTCACTTAAAAACTGCAGTAAACAGTGGGTACACAGCTGCCTAAATTAATCCTGGAAATAAAATTGTAAAAAGTGGAGTGGATCACTAATGCATTAGAGCTACTCTATAAACAAGGTCAGGTAATTTGGAACCTGCAAACCTGTGAATAATTTTTTTTAAAATGGCTAATGTGCTTGCTTTAGATTCTGGTTACCTCCCCCCCCCCACACACACAAAGCTGTCCTCCCCCTACCCTTTTTAAGATTAGCACTAATTATAATTGTGAACACACTACAGGGTTTATAAGACAGAATTTTCATTAGCAGTCTGCTGGAGTGTGACACACACCAGGCACGCTAGCAAGATTCTGTTGGCAACCTTGCCCTCCTGCAAAACCAAGGAGGGAAACGACTATTTCTTCAGCTATTATTATTCAAAGTTGGCAAGGCTGTATTTCCCTGTGGAATCGTTAAAGGCAGCCCAAGACATTTCCCGCAGCTGTTTACTACTTTTAAGAGGACAGTTATCAACATATCTTAAACTGCATAAAGTAAAATGGAAAGGGGGGGGGAGTTAATGGATCAGAACGAATCTGGGGGAAAGCAAGTTTTTCCCATCCTGAAATAAAACTCCAGTTGGATCTGTATTGAAGCAAAGAAGGAAATGCTTAGGTTGGGAGGCTACTCATGTGAAGACTCGATAGGGACAAATAGAAAAAGATGCCTTCACCCTGGTATAGTTCCCCTTTATCACATGTTGTTGTTGTTGTTTAGTCATGTCCGACTCTTCGTGACCCCCTGGACCAGAGCACGCCAGGCCCTCCTGTCTTCCACTGCCTCCTGCAGTTTGGTCAAACTCATGCTGGTAGCTTGAAGAACACTGTCCAGCCATCTAGTCCCCTGTCGTCCCCTTCTCCTTGTGCCCTCCATCTTTCCCAACATCAGGGTCTTTTCCAGGGAGTCTTCTCTTCTCATGAGGTGGCCAAAGTCTTGGAGCCTCAGCTTCAGGATCTGTCCTTCCAGTGAGCACTCAGGGCTGATTTCCTTCAGAATGGAGAGGTTTGATCTTCTTGCAGTCCATGGGACTCTCAAGAGTCTCCTCCAGCACCACAATTCAAAAGCATCAATTCTTCGGCGATCAGCCTTTATCACATACACAGCCCAAAAAGACAGTAAGAATTTGCCGACAGCTTTCCAATCAATCTGGCTAACCTGATTCAAAGATACACACTCACACCCCGCTCACACACAAAAACAATTCCCACTACAGCCAACCAAAGACAACCAACCACACCCTAAGCCACCCACAACCTCTCACACCACCAAGGAAATACAACAAGTGAATAGTAAGAGTACCAACACCAGTAATGCTGACACAACTCCCTCCACACACACACACACTAAGTGGAAGAATAGAAGCATAACCGCCCCACTCCACTTGCCATTCCCCCTGCCCCTCTTCCCCCCTTTTCCCCCTTCCTAATTGTTTAAACCAATTCATGAAGTAAGAACTTATACATTGAATACTAATAATGAAACATGCGTTGTAGATATTTTTCCACATTTATTATGCCATTTTTGACATGAGAAAACTTGATATAGAGTTATACCTCGGGTTACAGGCGCTTCAGGTTGCGCGTTTTTGGGTTACGGATGCACTGAAACTCAGAAGTACCGGAAAGGGTTACTTCTGGGTTTCGGCGCTTGCGCAGAAGCGCTAAATCATGCTTTGCACAAGCGCAGAAGCGTTGGATCACAACCCGTGTATGCGCAGACGCGGCGCTGCGGGTTGTGGACTCTGTGGGTTGCGAACGTGCCTCCCACACGGATCATGTTCGCAACCCGAGTGTCCACTGTACTTGTTTGTATAACATTATTCTTGTTTATAAAACCCAATAAAAGCAACAATAGAAGGTCTGTAGTGCCTGAGCAGCCACTTGGGGATGCAGGAAGTCAGCAGAGAAATTGGTCGTGGGCAGAAGAAAGTAAAAAGGGATGTGGGTTGCACCCATTTCACCTTCTCTGTTTCCTCCTCATCTGCCTGCCTCCTTTTCTTTTCATATCTCTGATAGTTTTGTTTGCATAAGATTCGCTTGTGCATTATCAGAATAATGGCTGTATATGCTAATGTTGCTGTTGCAGCGGAAGAGTCCCACTTAAATTTTCACCTATGCTTCGCTTAACCTCCAGCTCATTGAACAAGAAAGTATAGCAGGTAATGTTCTAAAAGGCCTAAGGGGAACTTTGCATAAGCTTTAGTAATGAACAGCAAACAAACTTTAGTATCTATTTATTTACTCAGAAGTGACATTGAATTAAATGGGACTTACTCCCAGGTAAATATGGTTGAATGAGGTTGCGGCACAGAATTGGACTGTTTATTACTTTTTAAAGTGCTATTAGAGTCAAGACTCAGAAATAGAACATTTCACCTAAAAGTATTAAGACTGAAAAGGAAAAAAAAGACAGCATCCGCTAAGTACAAAGAGGAATATAGTAAGGGTTTTCTAGCTGAGGACAGATGATGAAGGATACTACAGTAACAAATCCCCCCCCTCAAAAAAACCCAAAACCATATTGCTGTACTGAAGTATCAGACAGAAATAGGTATAGTCGGTTTACATCTCATGTTTAAGCCTCTTAATTACTGCAAGACTTTGAGGCAACACTGGAAATTTTCAAGCACAGAATGGCTTCAAAAAAATATGGGGAACCGAACACCTAAAATTAACATATTATTTCAGAGCCAAGCAAAATACACAGGATGATAAATTTACTGGAAAATGAGCTTTATACAGTACTAGAAGAGCATAATACAGGATAAGATAAAATCTTATATGCATTTTCCCCTCTACATTCCCCTCCAATTCTTAGTATTTAATATAGTTAGTATTTAACATACTTTGTATTCCCAGCATTTTTAGTATTTCTTTCACTCAATTTATAATATTTTATTTTTATTCCTTTTTTTACCAATGATTGCGCACAAGACTGTTAGACATATTTATTATTACACATTTCTCCAAGGAGCTCAAGGTGGTGAAAAAGGTTCTGCTCCTCACAACAACCCTGTGAGGTAGAGGTTAGGCTGAGAGGCAGGGACTGGCCCAAGGTCACCCAGTGAGCTTCAGGGCTGAGGGAGGGATTTGAACTCTGGTCTCCTAAGTCCTAGTCCAACACCAGCACTAGGCAATTTTTCATCAAAGAGAAGGCTCATTTTGTGATAATTTCATAGGTAAAGGTACCCCTGACCGTTGAGTCCAGTCGTGGCCGACTCTGGGGTTGCGGCTCATCTCGCTTTATTGGTCGAGGGAGCCGCCGTACAGCTTCTGGGTCATGTGGCCAGCATGACTGAGCCGCTTCTGGCAAACCAGAGCAGTGCATGGAAACGCCATTTACCTTCCCACCGGAGTGGTACCTATTTATCTACTTGCATTTTGACGTGCTTTCGAACTGCTAGGTTGGCAGGAGCAGGAACCGAGCAACGGGAGCTCACCCCGTCGCGGGGATTTGAACCGCCGACCTTCTGATCGGCAAGCCCTAGGCTCAGTGGTTTAGACCACAGCGCCACCTGCGTCCTTTGCTGCCTTTTCATACTATATACTTAATATACATATGTTTGTATTTTTTGTTTTGTTTTAGTTTGTTTCTCGCACATCTTGTAACTTGACATTATAAATACACCCACACCCACACCCACACCCACCCACCCACACACACCAGTAAACAAATGAAACTCTGGACCAAAGAAAAGGCCAGGCAACTATAATGGCAGGGCAGATGAAGCAATCTTCTCTCTTGTTATGGATCTAATATAGAGGAAGACACTCACCATTATCATATTCATGAGACAGAGGGACAAAGCAGCATAAACAACATCAACAGATGATCATCATTAATTCCCCCTTCTCCCCCCCCCAAAAAAAAACCTGTGGCATATTGGGCTGGAAGTGTCTTTGTGCTGTCAGTCTTATTAGCATGAAAAATAAAACGAATCCATTCTGCAAAAAAAAGAAAAAGAAAACAGTGTCCTGTTCTACTTGTCCCCTGATGACATAGATTTGATGCATAAGCTTCTCTGCAGTGGCAATTTTTCGATGCTGTGGAACCAGAGATCTATCAAAGAAGCCCTGTTGCTCTTCCACAGGTGCTTATTGCAAATCTGACAGCAGCTAACATTTGTGTCCTTCCGCTCTGGTAGTTGCTCCAATCGATTAGGCCTATTCTATCTCCAACAGAGGAAATTGGCATGTGTAATGGTATGTTGTTTTGTATAAAATATTGAACCCCCAAATCAAGTTTTTTCCCCATTTGGAGGCAGTGTATATGCACTGCTCCAAATAAAGGAGCAGCAAAGTGCAGAAAAAGGCACCCTTACCAGCAGATGAAATCCAACCATCAACGAAGAGGAGGAGGAGGAGGAGGAGGAGTTTGGATTTGATATCCCACTTTATCACTACCCTAAGGAGACATCACCTTGCCAACAAAGGTCCGTATAGTTAAAGCTATGGTTTTCCCAGTAGTGATGTATGGAAGTGAGAGCTGGACCATAAAGAAGGATGGTCGCCGAAGAATTGATGCTGTTGAATTCTGGTGCTGGAGGAGACTCTTGAGAATCCCATGGACTGCAAGAAGATCAAACCTCTCCATTCTGAAGGAAATCAGCCCTGAGTGCTCACTGGAAGGACAGATCCTGAAGCTGAGGCTCCAATACTTTGGCCACCTCGTGAGAAGAGAAGACTCCCTGGAAAAGACCCTGATGTTGGGAAAGATGGAAGGCACAAAGAGAAGGGGATGACAGAGGACAAGATGGTTGGATAGTGTTCTCGAAGCTACCAGCATGAGTTTGACCAAACTGCGGGAGGCAGTGGAAGACAGGAGTGCCTGGCGTGTTCTGGTCCAGGGGGTCACGAAGAGTTGGACACGACTAAATGACTAAACAACAACAACAAGGAGTCTCAAAGCGGCTAACCATCTCCTTTCCCTTCCTCCTCCACAACAAACACTCTGTGAGGTGAGTGAGGCTGAGAGACTTCAGCGACGTGTGACTGGCCCAAGGTCACCCAGCAGCTGCATGTGGAGGAGCGGAGACGCGAACCCGGTTCACCAGATTACAAGTCCACCGGTCTTAATCACTACACGACACTGGCTCTCAGCAGCACAGAGAGCACTCCCTAATCCCCCTGCTCCCATTGAAACTGCTAGCCCTTCCTAAAACCCCATCTATTGTAACCTCAGATATGGGCCAAGTAGCAGCAGCAGCAGCACAAACACACACAAAAACACATGCACAGCCATCCCAAAGTATTCCAGTAGTGCCCTTTCCTTGCTCTTCTGCACAATTTTTTCCAGAAAGGATAGTGAAGCCACAGTAACTACAGCAAACAGCAGGATAACAATACTGATCAGATGGGAACAAATGAAACATCTCCTCACCTGCAAAATAGCAGCTCGTGATATCTCAGTTTTCCAAGGCGATTTGTCATGGTCTCTGTGCCACAAGCAAAGAGCCACAGGACAAGAGCTCTTTGGTTTGCGCCTCTGGCAAGGCACCAACTTCATACACCTGGATTGGGCAGAACACTTCAATCTGGAGTTTCTGTTGTAAAGCATGAATTCCCTTCCTCTCCAGCCATAGCTATCAGTTCCCACAAAAAAATGTATATATTAGCAAAAAGAATTTTAAAATGCATTATATTACAGGAAATTTGTTTGCAAAAAAAATGCATATTGGGCAAACTTGCATTAAAATGTGTAAGAGACATGAGTAATAAACCCACACATATGTGAAGATGAATACAACAAAATTTGTCTTTGCATATACCCGCCTAAGCCTGCTGCAGTGCATGAACTGCATGTATTCACAGTGTATTTCTGCTTAAAGATGAGGGTGACTCTCTCTTCCTAACAGGTCGTAGCAGGCTGCTTCTGAATATGAATCACTCACTGGGAACCACAGCAGGAGAGGACTGTCGCCGTCATGTCCTCCTTGCAGGGATTTCCAGAATGGTGAACTAGAATGGCCCTCTGATCTGATCCAGGAGGGCTTTTCTTATTAGAGTGAGTTTGTAAGTAAGGAAGATTTTTGCTTCGGTCCTTTTTCAGCAGAAGTTTAGCTGCATATGAACAATGCAGACACGGGGACATCCTCCGAGGGTTTTATATATTTGCAAGAATACGTGAAATTTTAAATGAGAAAGGATTATTATTTGATAAAAACAGCATATTATGCTATGAAAAGAAAGGAAATGCAAACCAACAAATACTTTTATGGAATGCTGTAATTAAGTCCTTTCATAAATGAAAGATTTTTTTTCTCCACTTCATTGTCGTTTGATGTTGTTTGGCGCATAGAACACATGAATGCAATAAGAGGGGAGAACGGTACAAACAATAAATCATAGCTTGCGAATATAAAAGATTTACATGCAAGTCTTCTTCTTTGTTTGTTGAAAAACTTTGAAAATAGCTAGCAATTGTCACCGATAGAACACAAATGAGGTTTCTTATGATAATAGCGTTCCTGCTCCAGAAACCTGACGGGCACATCATTGCCTTTGGGGGGTGGGTGAAGCATAGTGCAGCTCTTTGGAATCCTTAACCATTTCTTATGGAGTGCTGTTTAGAAACAGTGATTGCTTTCAAGGTTTGGAGGGACCTGGTCCCATGAAAAGGTCCCACCAAATTCAAGCAGATAGAATCAGGCCTTGTTGTGCAGATATGAATTACCGTATTTTTCACTCTATAAGACGCACCAGACCACAAGACACACCTAGTTTTTGGAGGAGGAAAACAAGAAAAAAAATATTCTGAATCTCAGAAGCCAGAACAGCAAGAGGGATCGCTGCGCAGTGAAAGCAGCAATCCCTCTTGCTGTTCTGGCTTCTGGGATAGCTGCGCAGCCTGCATTCGCTCCATAAGACGCACACACATTTCCCCTTACTTTTTAGGAGGGGAAAAGTGAGTCTTATAGAGCAAAAAAAATAAATGCATTGTTATTGCCATAGCCTCATACCTGTATGGGTGTTCACACATTACATTCAACAACTCTACAGTCCGTGTACTTGCATACACAATAGTTGACCGGAAACAAATCAACAAGGGCGCACTCTTTCATGCAAACACTTGCGCACGTGTAGAGACAGCTTATATCTGTGTTCATTATAACATGAGAATAAGCCCTATATCTTTAACTGCAATGACTCCTGGAGGAGTGGAGGGAAGTGGCAACCACCAGCCATGGGAACATCTGGGAGCATTTGTGGTAAGCTTGCTGTACATTTTCTTGGCCACCTCCCAAAACTCTTGATATTTCTTTAACGGAATCCCCTGCAAATGGAGCAGCAAAATGTTTGTTTTTGCCCAGCCATGTTACCATAGTTTCCTGAGTTATCTGAAATCAATAGGTGAAGTTCACACACCTCAACATCTCATAAGTTTCTTTGAGGTTCCTTCCCCATTGGCCCCTATTGGCAACTATATCCATATCATGGACTGCCTGGATGCAGAGGAGTGGTGGGAGGTAGCAGCAGCTGGGGAACCCCCAAGGGAACCCCCAAAAGAAGGCTCAGAGCCAGGGGATTGGAGATGGGATGACAATGAGTGGTCAGAAGAAGAAGGAGGAGCAGACTGGTATGAGGAGGTGTCAGAAGCTGAAGAGGTAACAGGGTTTAGTGAATAGGTAGTGTCTGTGGCAGAGAGCAGTCCAGAAGCAGAGGCTGGAGAGGATAGGGGGGTTAGAGGCAGAGATGAGGCAGGCTACTGAAGAAGCCAGGAGGTCTTCTCCTCTTGCTGCACCCAGCTCCCCTCTCTGCTGGTCTCCCAGAACCAGAAGAGGCATGAAAAGGGTGGAGCAAGACAGGCAAGGCAATGAAGTCTCAGATTGCTTGGGAAGGACCCGGGGGTGGAGGAGACTTGGGACAACTGTGGGAAGGAGGGGAGTTTTGGTCTCCACAACTACTTCATTGGGGCAAGATCTACCGAGAAGAGTTGCTGTATTCACTAGGCCTGACCTCCTGAGCTTGGAATAAAGAGTTAAGTTCACTGGTGCTGTGTGAGTTATTGCTGAACTGCTTCTGGTGTGGCTTACTACATCCCGTCCACCACTGACACACAAAACCTCTAAGCCTAGCCAATGACCCTGGTTCTCTTGTTCTGCCACACTGCCTTCCACTTGCATTTTTTCAGCCCTTGCCATTTTCTATCTGTACTTGCCTACGGTATTTACTTTTTAGTTTTTTATTCAATTTATACTCCGCCCTTCATTCAAAGATCACAGGGCGGTTTACTTTTTGGGCAAAAGATTCTCTCAGCTGAAGAAGTCTTCCCAGGGCAGACACTGTGATAAGTGACTAAACAGATTCTAATGAAGTGCATAATAGAAAAGGTGTGCTGGTGAATTTCTGGTGATGAGAAGACATCTGAATGTAGAGTCACAAAAACAAAGCAAAATAAGGTGTCCAAATGCAAGAAATTATGAAAATGAGAAGAAGAATCTTAGCTGCATCTGAAGAAAGAAAAAGTTGGGTTTTAAGCATTTTGCAAGGATAAAAAATGAATGTCTGGAACTGCAAAGCAACTGCCTACTGTAGCACTTTGATAAAAATGGGTAAATCAGAAATTATTAGTAGTTTGTACTTCCTCATTCTAATGTAAAACTCCCTCTCCCCCCAGAAGAGGTCTTACAAACAAGATCAGAGTGGAATTCCTGACAGATGCAAGTTTCTTCCTGGTCACTTTGATGAAGGACAAATGTTCTTCAGAAGTTTTGCACCTCACTAGTGTCCTTTGTCCTGTCAGTTTGAGAAGATGTCTTACTAAATAGATCTATTATTGTACCTAGTTACTTATGCCTCTCTCTCTTCCTTAGGCCAGAAGAGGGAGCCTCCCTTACACCTCCTGTAGGGCTGTTGTTCTAGCTTAGCAAGTTTTGAAAAACAGAGATGCAGGTCAGAATTTGCTTAGATCAGAAAAGGTATGGCAGCTTCATTACTGTCAGAAACATTTAATCAAAGATTCTGAGTTATAAGACGCACAACAAGCAGAAGATTAGTTAAAGAGGAAAAACTCGATTTTATTATTATTGAAACAAACTGAGATTGGCATCTTACATCCAAGTTCTTAAATACAGCGGTACCTTGGTTTGCGAACAGTCTGGTTTGCTTACATTTTGATATCAAACACATCAAACCTGGAAGTGCGTGTCCCGGTTTGTGAACTTTTTTTGGTTTACAACCCATTCTTTTTGGATTATGAACAATTTTTTTTGAAGGCCCCATTGGCGAAAGCGTGCCTTGGGTTACAACCTGTTTTGGTTTACAAACAGACCTCCGGAATGGATTATGGTTGTAAACCAAGCTACCACTGTATCAGGCTTACAGTGGTGCCTCGCAAGACGAAATTAATTCGTTCCGCAAGTCTCTTCGTCTTGCGAGTTTTTCGTCTTGCGATGCACGGTTTTCCATAGGAATGCATTGAAAATCAATTAATGCGTTCCTATGGAAACCGCCTCCCCCTGACCTCTTCTGGCGGGCGGCATTGTAAAATCGCCCGGGACAGCGGAGGACTTCTCCGCTGTCCGGGGCGATTTAAAAGCCCCTGGGAAGGCAGGCAGGGGGGACAAAGACTTTTGCCCCCCGCCTGCCTTCAGAAGAGGTCCAGGACAGGCTTCGCGGACCTCTCCGCAAGCAGCGGGAGCGCTCCCGCTGCTTGCGGAGAGTTGCCAGCGCGCCCAGGCTTCGCGGCCCCACCGCCCGGC
>JAXCMG010000032.1:1770344-1783528 GCA_034642415.1 Podarcis siculus | reverse complement strand
TACCCGTGAAAATCTACGAAAGCAAATATATATATATATATATATATATATATAATCACTGGTGCTGAAATCCTTCTCTCAACGCTGTCCAAGGAGCGCAATGGCTTTTGAAGAAGATGAACTAACCTGTGGTAGAATGTTTCAACTGTTCAGCAGCTTATGGAAATGCCAGCTATTTTAGATAACTGTCCTTATATTACTTGCAAAAGACAACACCGGGGGAAGATAAAAAGGAACACACAGCTCCACTACAGGCCCGCAAGCAGTGGCATTTTACTTGATAATTAGGCTTAAGACTAGAAGAAAGCATTGCGAGCAGCAGCAAGCCTCCAAGTTATCACCAGTGTTGACTTCATTTCTGACCAGTAAATGCCACCCAAAGCATCTCTCCACTCATTTCTGTCAAAATGCGCTAATAAAACGAGAGTGCGATGTTCCTTAACGAGGGAACGGCACTCTCGAGTTCCACCACGCTGACCTGAGTTTCACAATTAATCTCATCTGCAAAGATTTACTATCTGGCAAATACAATGCATGCCAGATACTGAAATATCCATGCTCTGCTAAGGGGTTCCCAAGGCTGGATCCCAGCACAAAGCCCAATTGAGCACAAAAATGGAGGTGCGAGTGGATGCAGGTTGTTCCCAAACAAGACCCAACCCATTCAAGGGATGCGAAGAAGGAAGGACAGTAAGCAGGGACCCGGGTTTGACTTGCAAAGGCTCCAGTTCCATTACTTTAAATAATTTTAATTCCAGCTTTCAGATACAAAGGTTGCACAACTGGAACGGAAGTTTCAAGTTTAATATAAAAACTTCTTTTTTGTCATCACTTCTGTGTGGATTTGGGTAAATAAAAGGAACATAAAACCCAGAAATCTTTGAAGGGGGCTGGCAGTGACGATCTACGTGTCAACAGTCGTTCCTTTAAACTCCAAATTAGATCAGATAGTTTAGGCTGTAACTCCCCTGAGGATGAAGCACTGTTAGACTTTGATTTGTCCTTGAGTCTGAAAGATACAATCACAATTTGATGCTGCCAAAAAAAAAAAAAAAAAACTCATTAGGAGATGGAAACAATTTGGGAAAACAGCACCAGGTTCCTATGGAGTGGAAAGGTATGCTGGTTGTTTTTATTTTATATCAAGTCAATTTTGTTTCTTAAAAGGGCTTTCTAATAGTAGGAAAGCAGCATAAATTTCTCTGCCATGTTTGCTTTCCTCTTTTCAAATACATTGTTGTTGTTGTTTAGTCGTTTAGTTGTGTCCGACTCTTCGTGACCCCCTGGACCAGAGCACGCCAGGCATTCCTGTATTTCAATACCTCCCACAATTTGGTCAAACTCACGCTGGTAGCTTCGAGAACACTATCCAACCATCTCGTCCTCTGTCGTCCCCTTCTCCTTGTGCCCTCCATCTTTCCCAACATCAGGGTATGTATTTGAAAGCAGAGAAAGCAGAGACATCACCTTGCCAACAAAGTTTCGTATAGTTAAAGCTATAGTTTTCTCAGTAGTGATGTATGGAAGTGAGAGCTGGACCATCAAGAAGGCTGATCACCAAAGAATGGATGCTTTTGAATTCTGGTGCTGGAGGAGACTCTTGAGAGTCCCATGGACTGCAAGAAGATCACACCTATCCATTCTGAAGGAAATCAGCCCTGAGTGCTCACTGGAAGGACAGATCCTGATGCTGAGGCTCCAATACTTTGGCCACCTCATGAAAAGAGAAGACTCCCTGGAAAAGACCCTGATGTTGGGAAAGATGGAGGGCACAAGGAGAAGGGGACGACGGAGGATGAGATGGTGGGACAGTGTTCTCGAAGCTACCAGCATGAGTTTGACTAAACTGCGGGAGGCAGTGGAAGGCAGGAGTGCCTGGCGTGCTCTGGTCCAGGGGGTCACGAAGAGGCAGACACGACTAAACAACAACAAAACTTGGCTTAATTACTATAAGGTTTTTTTGGGGGGGGCATCTGGCTCACAGGCCTAATCTGGTACATGAAGCTATCTTCCCAAACCATGGCCACTTGCCCCACAGTTACCAGTGCACAACTGGAAGCCTGAAAGGGCACTCCAAATTTCGTGCTGGTAAAGCCCTTCATAGAAAGATTATGTACACGTTCCCCACGAGGCCTGGTGAATGTGCACAACAGCTGGTTGTTATGCACATTAACTGCTCAACATGTGTGCACGTATGCACATGTGTGTGTGTGTGTGTGTGTGTGTGCGCACACACACACATTCTGAGCATGAACAGTTTCACACACTTAAATGAGAGCACAATCATAATTCCAAAAATAAAATGGAGTTTTCTTCTGCTGTCCTGATGCTAAACACGTCATGAAAAGAAGCACCATTTTGTTCTAGAAAAGGATAGTGTATTTAATTCACTTCACAGACTACATCAGCTTGAAACCAGGTTCTCTATTCTGTCAGTAGTAGAGGAAGAAGTGCATTGTCTCAGCGAAGAAAATAGACTAGGAATACTTTCTCCTGACCAACATGGGGAATTTATGGTCCAAAGTAATGCTGAAACTATGCAGTACAGGCAACGACCATTTTGCACATGCATTGGCAGAGCACGCATAAGCCCGCCCCACCCCCATTCCGCCCCATTCCTCCCTCTTCCAGGTTCAAAAGGACCTGCGCATTAGCATACCTCTTTCTGCGAGCCATACCTTGAGATGAATTGGGTTGATTATAGACTCCTAGACCCACATGAATAAGGTTCTCCCCACAACATACATGTTTTTGATTCCAGGCCAGTTCTAATTCCTCCTAAATAACTGGGACCAGGAGCATTTTGAAGACTAAGGGAGGAACAGCTAACCTGATAAATCTTGCAGAGTGATGTCTACTGCCCTGGGAAATTTATCCCTCTTTAAGGATAATCTCCTGGAATATTGCTGGCTAGCATAATAAGAGCAGCAATAAATCATTTTACCAATATTTATGTTCATTTTGATATAATGTTGCTACAGGAAACTTGGGCCGCAGACAGCATTGCCTTGAATGGTATTTAAAGTAACAGCAATAAATTGAACATCTGAAACCCTGCGCATACACAGTTTGCCTGCCACAGACTAAAAATAATTTTTTAATTTTCTTTTCTTTTTGAAGGAAGAGCAGAAGAAGGAGAAATTATGCTGGGGTGAGCAGCCCCGGTTTCTCCTGGCATCCCATGTCTGGAGCAAACCAGCAGTAGATCACACGGAGTAAGTGAAATTAACTCTTTCTTAGGAAAACAGGATCTGCACAGGGGTGCCAGGCCTAATAAGCACAGCAACTCTTCTTCGGTAGGTCTTGCCACTATGAGGAAGTTGCAAAGACAGAAGGTCCCTGTCTTCCACAGCTACCTAAGTCCCCTCTTCTCCAAGGTTTTTCCCAAGCAATCTGAGACTGTGCCTGTGTGAGGCTAACTTCTCCTCTGCTCTCTTCATGCCTCTCCTAGCTCTGGGAAACCAGTGGGGAGGGCAGTTTGTCACAGGAAGAGGGGGAGACACCTATGTTTCTAGGACAGCTGAACTCATATCTGCCTCTTGACCTCTCTCCTCTCCTGCTGCAGCTTCTACCTCTGATTCTAGACTTCTCTGCACTCACTAAGCCCTGTTACCTCTTCCACTTCTGACACCTCCTCCTCCCAGTCTTCTCCCTCTGACCACTACTTGTTGTCGTCCCACCACCAATCCACAAGCTGTGAGCTGTCTTCCCTTGATGCTTCTCTAGCTGGTTCTTCCCAGCATTCCTCTGTGTCCAACGAGGGTTCTCATATTTCAAAATGTAAAAAGCAGGACACCATGAAAGCTGTTGAGTTGTGTGGGTTTTTTTAGGAAGACCCTAAAAATGTGGTCCAGGACAAGATCCAGGGCAAAGCGCCGCCTTTCAGAAATCCCCCTCCGGACATCAATTCTGCCTTTGAAATCCTGGTTAATGTCTGGGAGAACCCAGACATATAGCAGCCCTATGTCCAACCAGTCCCTGACATTGAAATAAAAAAATTAAGGTCTTAGATATATAATAAATGTTCATAAATGTACCTTCAAGCAAACACGTACGTAGATATGGGGACCACATGTCTGGAGCAGCACAGGAAGACTGCCCTGAAACCATTTTGACTCCCAAACTGACCAAATGTTTTCTCTGCCAGGAGGGAGGGGGTGGGGGAACCTTCCCATTGTCTCAGGAATCGGGAAATCACCATCTCAAAGAAATGGCCAGACTACCAGGAAAGGCAATCAGATAAGGCATTATCAGATAACCTGGCAGACAGGAAAAACAACAACATTCAAATTTCTGTTGTAGACCACCTTTTCTGTGATGTAGGTATGACGTTTGTGGGGGGTGGTCTTGGGTTACACCCCTTCTGTGATGTATGTATGATGTTTGGAGGGGTAGTCTTGAGCTCCAGGGCAGGGAATTTAAAATGTCTATATAAGGGCAGGCACACCTTGGTTTTGGGTCCTCCTCCTTTCCTGCGTGTGAGGGGAGCACCCTGTTGCGACAGATCAATAAAGATCAGGCTTACTAGCTGCTTTGCTTCTCAATATTCTCAGGTTGGCCTCTGTTATTTTCTCCGACCGATAGGGAACCTACAAAGGACTCTATAAGGGCACTTGTGTCCCCCATAAGGGAATAAGGGCAGATTTTTGTTTATTACACAGTCCAGGTGCTAGCACTAGGCCTTGTTCCACTCTTATGCCACTCTCTTGGTGGTCATTTCCTGGGGTTGCAGGGCCCTGGACTTCTGGTCCAGTGGTCCAGTCCTAGGTGCACCACTGAGTTTGCTCACTGCCTCCTGTTCATTTGGATTTTCCCACCCCCTCTACATTACAAAAAAGGGACGCGGGTGGCGATGTGGGTTAAACCACAGAGCCTAGGACTTGCCGATCAGAAGGTCGGCGGTTCAAATCCCCGCGACGGGGTGAGCTCCCGTTGCTCGGTCCCAGTTCCTGCCAACCTAGCAGTTTGAAAGCATGTCAAAGTGCAAGTAGATAAATAGGTACCACTCCGGCGGGAAGGTAAACGGCGTTTCCGTGCGCTGCTCTGGTTCGCCAGAAGTGGCTTAGTCATGCTGGCCACATGACCCGGAAGCTGTATGCCGGCTTCCTCGGCCAATAAAGTGAGATGAGCGCTGCAACCCCAGAGTCGGGCACGACTGGACCTAATGGTCAGGGGTCCCTTTACCTTTACCTACATTACAAAGCAGGGGAGGGGGCAGGCAAGGAAGACTGGGTTTTGGTGAACTGGCAGGTATGATTTATGAGAGAAAGTGGGGACGAGAAGAAGACGACATCAGCCTGAGCCAAGGGGGCCCACTTCCTTGTCCCTTTCCAGACAGTTGCATTCTGTGAGGAAAACAAAACATGAAAACCTTAGAACCAGCACTAGAAACCTTAACGGTGGGAGGGGAACTCTGCACTCAACAAGTAGAGATAAAAAAGAAAAGAAAATAAGAACAAACTGACTGCCTCAAAAAGAATTCAGCAAAGGTGAAACATTACCACAGGAGAGAAAGAAGGCAGCCTGGTTTTGGAGCCAATCACTAATGAAGATCTGAGAAGTGATAAGATTAAACAAAAATAATTATTTGATAAGGTCAGAGCTTTGTAAACTGGCAACTCTAAAACGAGGAGTTAGTATGCCAGCAGAGTTTGAAGCAAAAGAGGTTTGTCTCAGCAACCAAAGACAAGAATGTCAATGTATTGCGGGCTTCTCACTTTTGAACGTTTTCTAATGTTTCACATCTGTTTCTTCTTTATATGGCTAATAAAATAAATATAGCAGCAACAACAACATAATTATACCCCACCCATCTGACTGGGTTGCCCCAGCTACTCTGGGCATTTTCCAACATACATGAAAACATAATAAAACCTTTAAAAGCTTCCCTATACAGAGCTCCCAGGGACGCGGGTGGCACTGTGGGTAAAACCTCAGCGCCTAGGACTTGCCGATCATCAGGTAGTGGTTCGAATCCCCGCAGCGGAGTGCACTCCCGTTGCTCGGTCCCAGCGCCTGCCAATCTAGCAGTTCAAAAGCACCCCCGGGTGCAAGTAGATAAATAGGGACCGCTTACTAGCGGGAAGGTAAATGCCGTTTCCGTGTGCTGCGCTGGCTCGCCAGATGCAACTTGTCACGCTGGCCACGTGACCCGGAAGTGTCTTCGGACAACGCTGGCCCCCGGCCTCTTGAGTGAGATGGGTGCGCAACCCCAGAGTCGGACACGACTGGCCCGTACGGGCAGGGGTACCTTTACCTTTACCTTTATACAGAGCTGCCTGTATATTCATATTCATATGTTATAAAAGGTGGGGCTCATAAAAACTCTGAGGGATCTTAACAGCAGATACTCTGCTGTTTGATTAGATTGCACTTGGTTCCACTGACACTGTCAAATGTTGTTTTTAATAGTTACATTAAAGGGTGTGTGTTTTATATTTAAAAAATAGTTATTCCATGGTTGTGAGCTTTAGTTGTGAGCTTTAGGGGTCATTTGTGGGATAAAAGGTAAGATACAAATCTCCCAATAAATAAAAATAAACTTTGTGGGTGTGGTTTTGGGCTACACCCCTTCTGTGATGTATTTATGATGTATGGAGGGGTGGTCTTGAGCTCCAGGGCAGGGAATTTAAAAGGTCTATATAAAGGCAGGCACACCTTGGTTTTGGGTCCTCCTCTTTTCCTGCATGTGAGGGGAGCACCCTGCTGCAACAGTTTAATAAAGATCAGGCTTACTAGCTGCTTTGCTTCTCAATAATCTCTGGTTGGCCTCTGTTATTTTCTCCTACCGGCGGAGAACCTACATTGGACTCTATAAGGGCTCTTGCGTCCCCCATAAGGGAATAAGGGCAGATTTTGTATACAGCACCCCAGTCAGCAATCTCAATGCAGACAATATATTGAATGCATGAGGATCACAGGAGAATGGACCCCACACACACACACCTTCCCCCAATGTCCAGATTATCAGCTGTGCTGATCATCAGGACAGCTGTTCCAACGCTGAAATGCAATACATAGGGCAGTGATCTGAGTTGCATCATAGATGCTGGAAGAGGGAGATTAAAGCCTCTACTTTGTAGCAATCCCAATATAGCCAAGATTGCTGTCTATTGCCCCTAACAGCAGCACAGGGATAGCAGTTTTGCACAGGGATGCGGGGAGGGGGGGACAGACCACATTGACTAACCTCTGCTGTAGATATTCTTTCAAGACCAATTTGGCCCCCACTTTGGACATTTAGCTTGACTTACTGGATGTCCAAGATGGGTCTAATCTTACCAGACTGGTAAAGCATTCTGGGAGATAGGTAAAGGTAAACGGACCCCTGACCATTAGGTCCAGTCGTGACAGACTCTGGGGTTATAGCCTTCCCCGACCTTCAATGGAGTTGCTTGCTACTGATCAAAATAAATGGTTCCCAGTGAGAATTCCATGGCTAGGAGGAGGAAGAGGATACAAGAACATGGGAGGAAGGAAGTGAGAAGGTAGGCAAAGAGAGACAAGACTGGCAGCTTGAAATAGAACTTGATCTTCTAATATGCTTGCCTGTCAGATCAACTGTGAAGAGGGGCTAGCAGGGCATCTGAAGGACTTACGAGACCCCTTTCAGTATCACAGTTGTCTTCTTCATAGTCATAAGCTGACATGTTAGTCATGAGATGAGTGTAATCTGCTCAAATACCAACTCCAATTAGTTGGCAGAGTGAGGTGGTCAGTAGGACTGGGCAATATGGATCCAAACTACAAGAAAGAAGATTCCACCTAAACATTAGGAAGAACTTCCTGACAGTAAGAGCTGTTCGACAGTGGAATTTGCTGCCAAGGAGTGTGGTGGAGTCTCCTTCTTTGGAGGTCTTTAAGCAGAGGCTTGACAACCATATGTCAGGAGTGCTCTGATGGTGTTTCCTGCTTGGCAGGGGGTTGGACTCGACGGCCCTTGTGGTCTCTTCCAACTCTATGATTCTATGATTCTATGAATTTATTGAAAGTCCATATTATGATATCGGTTTCATAATTTTTGACCTGGAAATATATTGCAAATCACGGGGTGTGTGTATGTGTATTTGTACTATGCAAAAATCACAATGTGGGAAAAACCATGAAGCCAGCCAATGCTTCTCTCGATTCCTGCAGCCCCTGTTAAATCTGCTGTCTCAGCTCTCCCCTGCTCACGCAGGCGACAGCGAATCACAAGAGCAGGCACTGGCAAAAATCACAATGCAGGAAAAACTGTGAAGCCAGCCAATGCTTCTACATAGCTCCATCCTTATTTTAGACATTGTGATATATCGGTATATCGTGATGTTCAGCTGGTGATATATCCCAAAGTTGAAAACCAGATATCCCCCAGGCCTAATGGTCAGTGAGACTGCTCCTGGGTTCTGACTTAAAGATGAGGGTAGTATTTATGGAAGGGTGAAAGTGAGTGAACTACTATTGTGGACTGGGGTTTTTTAAACCTGCTTCAGCGATGCTTTGTGTATGTGTGCACATTTGTGTATCCAGACGCAGATAATTGCTAGTGAGTTCTAACAAAAGATTTTTTAAAAAATATCTATAAGGAGAATGAAAATTTATAGTGCCCTCAATTTATATGGGGGTGACCGTTGCAATTAAATATTTACCAAATGCTTCTTAACACATAAGTAAAGTATGCAAGCCCATCCATTTACCATAAATAAAATATTAATAAACATAACCTGAACAGAATGTGTGCCTATAGTACTCCATAGAACACTGCAAACAGAAGTTCTGGCAGCCAGGGGCTGTTTCTACAAAGTACCCAAACTTCAAATTGATCTGAAGGACATAAGATTCTCCATGTTTTACATCCTCCAGCTGCACAAACTTTCCTAGTCCAGGAGGAGCAATAGATTTTGCTTGCCTGCCTGCTTATTTTTTTAGCGTGAATCATTTGCACCCTTCTGATGGCCTCGTTCAGGTATTTCAAATTTAGGAGTGAAGACAAGGAGGCATTTTAAGCACAGTGGAAGTTGTTTGAATGCATATTCACAGAGGAACCCCCTGCCTGCCATACCCACCACAACGTTGAATATATATTCCATTCTCTTTCTTCACCCTTTATTTTATTTATTTTGAAATGGGAAAATGCGAAACGGGCTGCTCTGCATTGACACAGTGGGTCTCTGCTTTTCACATGTCTACCTATTTTCCATTGGATGTTGCAGTGCTTGTCGCTATTCCTGGATGTGAATGACACAAGTCCTGTGTGCATGCTACTTACTTGTAGGGTGTAAGATTAAGGTAAAGGGACCCCTGACCATTAGGTCCAGTCATGGCCGACTCTGGGGTTGCGGCGCTCATCTCGCTTTAATGGCCAAGGGAGCCGGCGTACAGCTTCTGGGTCATGTGGCCAGCATGACTAAGCCGCTTCTGGAGAACCAGAGCAGCGCACGGAAACGCCGTTTATCTTCCTGCCAGAGCGGTACCTATTTATCTACTTGCACTTGGACGTGCTTTCGAACTGCTAGGTTGGCAGGAGCAGAGACCGAGCAACGGGAGCTCACTCCGTCGCGGCGATTCGAACCGCTGACCTTCTGATCGGCAATTCCTAGGCTCAGTGGTTTAACCCACAGCGCCACCCACGTCCCACTTCAAACTAGCGTAGGGCCATGTTTTCAGCCCGCTGACATCAGGTCTTCCTTTTAAAGACTAATGCATATTAATTGGCTGAACAGAAAGGTCAGTGCATAGAATCACAGAATTGTAGAGTTGAAAGGGGCCGTGAGAGTCATCTAGTCTAATGCCCTGCAATGCAGAAATCTTTTGCCTAATGTGGGGCTCAAACCCACGACCCTGAGATTAAGAATCTCATGATCTACGGACTGAGCTATCCCAGCCCCACTCCTGACATCAGTCTTTTTAAAGCAAATGCATGTTAGCTGGCTGCATGGAAAGGCCAGTTCAGGAGCATCTCCTCACATGTAGGGTTCTACACAGTGAGTAGATCAACATAACCAGATGCAGAACACCCAGATGCAAGGAGGAGCTTGCCCTTTGGCTTTTCTAGATATATTATAAAAAGATGGCACAACATTTGGAGCAAGGCTCAAAGTAAGAATGCCTTACACACAAGTAGGGCTGAAGAACAGTATACATATACATATACATATACATATACATATACATATACATAATCTTAACTTGTTTGTAATATTTGCTCTTTTATTGGTTTTTTAAATGAGTATTTTAGTTTATGAACTGCTTATGGGTTTGCTTGTTTTTTAATCAACTATACTATTTCTGTAACTAAATACATAAAATAAGCAATGGTACATGTACGTTACATGTACCGAATATATTAGTGGCACTAACACAGGAGTTGTCAAACTTTGCACCTTCAGTTAGCACTTGAGAAAGGTAAAAATGATTGAGGCCTACCAGTACAAGGGCAGAACCAGTAACAAAATGGAGGAAAAGGTTGGCATATTCAGCTGGCAATTACGGACACCATTTTGTATTGCTTGCTTTGGATACTGCTAGAATTTTATTTTATTTTACATTGTGATTTCCATAATTCAGCTTTCTTCAACCTAACTACAGGCACTGATTTTGGAGGTATAGTTATTCAGCTCCATTTTGGAATTGTTGGTCCCGAGGATCTAAGAATGGGGAGGACCAGAAACTCTAAATGGATATGGCTCTTTATTTTATATTTCCCCTCCTCAAATACCTCCCACAGCAGTTTTACTCGTCTCCTGTCACTTTTCCTCCCTTTCTCTTTTCACATTCTTGCATCCTGTTTCCACTCCCGAACTGCCAATTTCTTCCATCCCTCATCCCTGACCCTTTTACATTCACTTCTTCCTCCCAGGCAACTTCTGCCTCTTGCCTTCTTCCTCTCTAGTCCAAGGCTGCTCTGGAGTATTTCACAGAAAAGGCAGCATTCATAAACTGCTTCAAAGTCGGCTTTGGCTCATTTACTTACTTCTGAATTGGTCTCCCCACAGTTGGATTGGCATGAATCAGAACTGAAACCCTGCCGCCAGGTAACCTCTTGCATAAGTTAACACCTGTTGATAATTTAATACTCAGAAGAATATGCCACAAAGGAGGTATTGGCAGCCAGCACAGCACTTAAGGAGGCTGTGTTTCCTGTTCTGTAGGAGATTGCTTTTCAGTCAAAGCAGTGGCTGCTCTCCTCCTGTTTGTAACAGCTGGAACCTGTTGATATTTGCATGCCAAAAAAAAAGGAGGGAGGGACTGTCAGTGCTACGGGCATAAGATTGATCAGTAATATTATCGTGTCTGTGGATAGGTTGCTGGCAGCTGTTCTTTCAATGACAAACCTATACTTTCCTGCCTAGCAGAATTCCGTGATGTGCCATGAATGTTTGGTTGGGTTCCCACTTCTCCGCATGTCTTAAGTTTACAGATCTGTTGTGGAAATACTGCCTGAAAAATGCAACATGCGTTCTTATGGTCTTCAAACAAAAACATCCTGAAGGTCCCAGGCCACAGAGAGGTTAGGCTGGCCTCAACTAGAGCCAGGGCTTTTTCGGCTGTGGCTCCAATCTGGTGGAACGCTCTGTCACAAGAGACCAGGGCCCTGCGGGACTTGACATCTTTCCGCAGGGCCTGCAAGACAGAGCTGCTCCACCAGGCCTTTGGTCAGGGCGCAGCCTGACTCCCTCCTTTGGCAATCTTCACAGAACTCTAGCTCAATGGTTGCCATCAATTTGATTTTAATTAATTTTTATAATGAAATGTTTTTAGGATGTTGCACTATTTTATTGTTGTTAGCCGCCTTGAGCCTGGCTTCAGCTGGGGAGGGCAGGATATAAATAAAAATATTATTATTATTATTATTATTATTATTATTATTATTTAGCTGAAACGCAGCTCTTCATTCAGCTGGCTAAAGGGGTGGTAGCTACAGCATCAAAGGTCCTCATTGGGATAATGCTTGCAACATCACTTTTTCCCATTGAAACCTTGACACGGTTTCGTAGACTTGTTGCTGTTCTTGGCAGCTGTTTGCCTCGAGAGCCATCCACCTCTGGGGATGAAGTCAAACAGATGTGTTAGAAGCACCAAAGTTAGCTTGTTGGAGTGCAAGCCTGGGATGCGTGGATGGAGGTCCTGGGCTGCCCAGGTGGCAAGACCTCACCTCTCGGCCTCACTGGTGTGGTCCAAAGGAAAGCAGAGCAATACGTTTGGCACCAGCTTGGTAGCAGGAGTTGCCAGAAGGAGACATATAAGACACCATCCACCCAAATTTTGTCTAAAATGTATAAACTGCTGCTTGAATGGCATTTGAAAGACGAGGAGGTTAAGTTGGTTATGATTCACTGGGCCAAAGATTTTGGGTATAATATACAGCTGAGTGATTGGGTAAAATTATGGAAAGAAGGTTTAAAATCTACTGCATGCAATGCCCTAAAAGAAAATGTGATGAAAATGATGTATAGATGGTATATAACGCCTGTCAAGTTAGCAAAAATGTATAAAGATAGTAATGAATGTTGAAAATGTAAAGAAAAAGAGGGAACATTGTATCACATGTGGTGGGAATGTAAAAAGGTGAAATGCTTCTGGGAGATGATATATAATGAGATGAAAAAAATGTTGAAATATATATTCATAAAGAAACCAGAAGCATTTTTACTGGGCATTGTGGGGAGTGATATAAATAGAAAAGGATGTAAGCTCTTTTTATATGCAATAACAGCAGCAAGAATATTACTGGCCCAAAAATGGAAGCAAGAAGAGTTACTGTCGATTGAAGAATGGAGGATGAAGTTAATGGACTATACAGAACTAGATAAACTAACAGGAAGGATTCGAAACTGGCGGGAACATAAATTCACGGAAGACTGGAGTAAATTTATGGACTACTTGAAAAGTAATTGTGAAGATCAGACAACGTTTGTAGGTTTGTAAGAAGTTTTGTGAGGAGTATTATTAGAAGTATTGTAAAAATGGATAAGGGGAAGGATGATTTGTTAAGAGATGTAAAGGCAATATAAAGTTAAGAAATGCATAAGAAGTGGTTAAAGCGGTGGATCATCAGAGGTGCTGATGGAAGTTTAAAAAGATTGTATAAGTGATAAGTTTTGTGGTACATTTTATAATTTATATGTGTGTGTGTGTATATATATATATATATATATATGCTTTCGTAGATTTTCACGGGTACAGGAATGCAGGTTTTGGTGTCC
>JAXCMG010000032.1:1740292-1770334 GCA_034642415.1 Podarcis siculus | reverse complement strand
CCCCAACTTTTACACGGGAAGACACCCGAGGACACCAAAACCTGCATATATATATATATATATATATATGACACCATCCACCCGTCTTAGGGACTCCACTCCAGATTTGTGTGTAAGGTTTCCTCCTTAGCCTTTTCTTCTGCCAAAACTATCCCACAAGGAGTTTCCTTCTCCTTATATGGGCTACCTTCCCAGGTTGACATACCTCACTTCCCTCTACAATACATGCAGAAACTGCCTTCCTAACTGTTGGACTCACCACTAGTCTTGTCTGCTCAATCTGCTGGAGCCTGTCTTCACCTGCAGGGAAAGTCCCTAACTCACCAAGGGCTTGAGACTCATCAGCTACCCTCACCTGGTTTAGCCGTCAGTCAAAACTGTTTCCTAGGGTGTGGCTGCTGCCACATGCTGATAGCTTCTAGGAGCCACAGGTGAGAACTGAGCGCAGGGTGGGGACCAAAGGTGGACAAACTACTCCAGAAGGAGCACAATGTCCCCTCCACCAGAGGTACCACCTCTCCTCTAACATCCCATGCACCCCACTACCTGTACAGGCATGTTTTATTAGGAGAACTTTGAACTAAGATGCTGGTAAACTTTCATGGGGACTTTTTTAAAAAATGCAAACTGATGAGGGCATGTGGAGAACTATGTTTAAGATTAGGAAAAAATGAGAAAGTGAGAGAAACCGACATTGACATATTCTCTTATTCTTACTCACATGCTAAGATTCTGACCTCTTATCATTGAACTCAAACTTCTCTTTGTTTATCTTGTGCAAAAGAGTGTGACCACTGCCACATGTTGACAGCTTCTAGGAGCCACAGATGAGAGCTGAGTTCAGGGTGGGGTCCAAAGTTGGGCAAGCTACCCCTGAAGAAGTAACCCCAGCTGAGGTACTACCTTCCCCTAATACCCATATACTAGACTTCCTCAACCTCAGCCCTCCAGATGTTTTGAGACTACAATTCCCAGCATCCCTGACCACTGGTCCTGCTAGCTAGGGATCATGGGAGTTGTGGGCCAAAAACATCTGGAGAGCCGAGGCTGAGGAAGCCTGCCATATACAGTGGTACCTCGGGTTAAGTACTTAATTCATTCCAGAGTTCCGTTCTTAACCTGAAACTGTTCTTAACCTGAAGCACCACTTTAGCTAATGGGGCCTCCTGCTGCTGCCACACCGCCACCACACGATTTCTGTTCTCATCCTGAAGCAAAGTTCTTAACCTGAAGCAATATTTCTGGGTTAGCGGAGTCTGTAACCTGAAGCATATGTAACTTGAAGCGTATGTAACCCGGGGCACCACTGTACCCTTTCTTAGACAATATTCCCTACTATAACTAAGCCTAAGAACACAACATTGAATTGAACACACATTCTTCCCTTGTTGTTAGCCGCCCTGAGCCCGGCTTCGGCTGGGGAGGGCGGGATATAAATAAATTTTATTATTATTATTATTATCTTCACCTTCATTGTCTTTCCTCCCTCCTTTTATCATCTTCCCTGTGTCAAATGTTTAGATTATTTTTTTATTATTATTAGATGGGAAAGAACTGGCTACAATGACAGTTCATTGTTGTTGTTCTGGTGGACAACTTTATCCTGCTTGGCTTCTGGTGGTTCCTTCACCAGACACCTCCCCTACTATCTTGAACATCTTAGTCACTGACATACTAGACAGCTCCCCACTAAGATGGGAATCTGAGTCACACAGCAGTGGTGACAGCAGTAGGAGATTAGCCAGGCAGTGGGAGGGGAAAAAATGAGTCAGGTCTCATCTGAAGCTGAATCTGTCAAATCCACTCTTTCCGAAACAATATGCAGACTGGACCACAGCTATCCTTTGAAATCTGCACTTATCCAAATTCTGCTATGTAGTTTGCCCCCAAAACCATGTTTATGCAAAAATGCATATGTTTAGGGGGATATGTGCATAAAAATGAACATTTTGGTACAAATGAGGGACAAAAGTGCATTATATTGGGGAAACCCTCTTGGAAAATTTGTACATTAGTCATAACTGCAAGTAAGAATTTTTCTTTATTAGGAGAAATTTACAATGAAATGCTGGGGAATTTTTATGAGGATTTCTTTTTAATGGCAAGTTGCTGAAAAAATGTGGGAAATTGAATTTAAGATTGGAAAAATGAGAAACTGTGAGAACCAAAATTGACAAATCAATCCATCCTTACCAGAGAGAGTATTTTTTTGAGATGAGAATGTACCAGATTTCCTGAATGAGCAGAACTGGAAACATGGGTGTCAAGCACTGAAACTGGTGGACAATATTGCTATGAGTTTGTGGGTGCCAAACACCCTAAATTCCTGAGTCTAGTAGGTGTTAGAAATTAATCAATGTTTGAAGTGTTAAAACTGGGTGCTAGACTCATGTGGATTAAGACAGACTTGTGTGTATTAAGATGTGTGCTAGACAACGCTAATCCCCTGAAATCAGCAAGTCTTAATAACTAATTAAGGAAGGCTAACTTCCTTAACCATTAATGAACCATTAATGATCCATTAAGTAAACAAAGAATCAAGGGACTTGAGAGGACAAATGGGTGGGGTCCCCCCTCTACAGATAAAGCCAGAGTTTAGAGAGAGACTGAAGTTAGCTGGCAAGGGTTAACAAATTAGGACACATGCAGTTGCAAGTCACAGCAGCAGCCTCTATTGAGAGTGCACCAGCCTGTTCAAAAATTGGTCTGAAACATCTTGGAATCAGCAAAGACAGATTTCCTCCACTTAAGACAATACTGCACCACTTATCAATTAATTAGTAAGAGCCCAGGTTCTTGTGTGACCTTCCATTTAGTGCCAAAACACATCCACCAAGTGTCAAGCCACTCTCTATTTATTGTTGTTTAGTCATGTCTGCCTCTTCGTGACCCCCTGGATCAGAGGCCCTCCTGTCTTCCACTGCCTCCCGCAGTTTGGTCAAAGTCATGTTCATAGCTTTGAGAACACTGTCCAACCATCTCGTCCTCTGTCGTCCCCTTCTCCTTGTGCCCTCCATCTTTCCCAGCATCAGGGTCTTTTCCAGGGAGTCTTCTCTTCTCATGAGGTGGCCAAAGTCTTGGAGCCTCAGCTTCAGGATCTGTCCTTCCAGTGAGCACTCAGGGCTGAGTTCCTTCAGAATGGAGAGGTTTGATCTTCTTGCAGTCCATGGGACTCTCAAGAGTCTCCTCCAGCACCATAATTCAAAAGCATCCATTCTTCGGCAATCAGCCTTCTCTATTTAGAAAACCACATATAACCATTCTCCCCTTGAAATCTTCCTTCTATTTTCCATACTACTCTTTGTCTTGAGCCCTAAACTCAGTCATGATTTCAGGAGCATAGTCTTGCTAGCAAAGGTTCTGCCTAACAGATCCTTAACACATATACCTCATTTAGTGATTCTTATCTTATAAAATATTGCCATGGCTGGAGAATGTCTGATCTTCCCACTCTGTTTCTTAAAAGTATGATTATTTAATTTTTATCCCTATCCAACTAACAAAATAGAATTTTCCAACCTTGATTCAACTTGCTGAGGAACCTCACTCATTTGATGTTTTAAGGTGGATTGTAAGGAGGGATAAGTATGCAATGACACATGCCTAATTACCCCTGATTCCTCCTCTTCCTCCTCTCTCACCCTCCCTCCATCTTTCCAGCTTTCACTACTTTATTTCTCTCCCCCGCCAAACACTAGAGCCAGGTTGTTGCCCTTGCAGACCATCCAAGTGTTCCTATTTTCCAGAGAGAATCCCAGATATATAGAAGCCGTCCCCGTTTCTGATTAAATCCCTGAATGTCCCAATTTTCCTTAAAAGTGGTAAAGGACCCCTGACAGTTAAGTCCAGTCGCAGATGACTCTGGGGTTGCAGCGCTCATCTCACTTTACAGGCCGAGGGAGCCGGCATTTGCCCGCAGACAGTTTTTCCAGGTCATGTGACCAGCATAACTAAGCCGCTTCTGGCACAACAGAACACTAAAACCAGAGCAGCGCACTGAAACGCCGTTTACCTTCCGGCCAGAGTGGTACCTATTAATCTACTTGCACTTTTTGGTGAGCTTTCGAACTGCTAGGTTGGCAGGAGCAGGGACCGAGCAACAGGAGCTTACCCTGTCATGGGGATTTGAACCACCGACCTTCTGATTGGCAAGCCCAAGAGGCTCAGTGGTTTAGACCACAGTGCCACCCACATCCCTTTTCCTTAGGGCGCCCCTATTTTCAATGAACAACATGCCCTTGGCTTGTAGTTACCTCATTTTTGTTATTATTTTCAGTATTTATACAGGCCACCTTTCAGAGCTGCAACTCTCAAGAGGGCTCTTGACATGTTAAACAAGATCTACATCAGCACAACAAAAAATAAAAAGTTCATCTAAAGCACAATGCTCCCCATGTTGTACAAATCTGGTTCTTCAAAGTTCTACAATGTGCATGGAACCTCCTAGAAGTTGAGTGGGGTCCCCACTCCACACTCATCCCCACTTTCTCATCTGTGGGATGTTAGTTGTGTCGAGAAACACCTGAAGAGGACAATCGAGTCCACAGATTTCCTTTGTCGTAGCTAACAATACCCATTCCCCAAAATATGAGATGGTTGGAAGATTTCACTTAAGAGGGTAATAAGCGATACATATGCTGGAAAAGTATTAGCATTTATCCTAAATGACATTTATATCAACCCAGCTGCAATTAAAATAGATGCAAGCTCAATCACCTGATAACTTGTTTCTGAATTTTATAAAGGAAGGGAAAAAACAGGATGTGGGGTTGAACCTAAGAGCAAGAAGGTGGTCCATGGAATATATTATTTTGATGAGGAGATTGTTCCAGAAGCAACCAGGGAAGGTGGGGAGAAACTAATTTGTTTGTACATCAGATCATATCATTAGAAGCAATTTACAACCTTTTGTGTTTTGCATAAAAGTGGAGCTGGAAGTTGGGCGAGAGGAGGAATGATAACAGAGTGGCAATTTCCCCTGAGCATGTAAATAACAAACATTGTTAACCAATGAATGAATGATGGAGGTCAATGGGCCATACAGTCATTAGATTATTTAAGGATGTGCTGTGGGTTATAAGAGGGTTGGCTATACTAATGACATTCTTTGCTTCTGCTGCAGGAAATGGCCTCTGCAAGCAGAGATAAGCATTCGCAGCTTAGAATGCAGTACAAGAGCCAATCATCCAAATGAGAAAATTTCACTTGAGTTGTGTTTAATGCACTTACTTATCCAGACCTTTCATGAGAACCGAACTCTCAGAGATTTGCCAGCTAGGAAACTGGCTGCTCAAAGAACAGGGTATTAGTAATGGGCAAACCTCTTCTCCATTCAAAATAGGCTTGGCTAAATTGAAACCTCACCTCCCCCTCTCCCCCTGGGAAATAATTTGTACTGTTTCTAAGCCCGCTCCAAATTTCAGTCTTAATCATGCGGTAGGTAGTGTAATCTGGAGGGCAACAATGCCCCCAAAACTCCTCCCAGCCTTCATGAGCATCCCAACTCCAACTGAACCTTCGTTCTTCTTGCTCTATACTTTTTCCCAAACTAAACTGGCAGGAAAATGGGGGGTGGGGGGCTTGTAACAAGGAGGACCTCAGTTATGTGACAGAATGTGGCCCCATCAGGCTCCAGGTCACCTAGGAAATGTAGCTTTCCCAAGTATCCGAGTAACGAAGCAATCAGCAAAGACTCGGTATACCTAGATGCTTGGGAAATAGTTTCACAGGGCCCACTGGAAGGACAGATCCTGAAGCTGAGGCTCCAAGACTTTGGCCACCTCATGAGAAGAGAAGACTCCCTGGAAAAGACCCTGATGCTGGGAAAGGTGGAAGGCACAAGGAGAAGGGGACGACAGAGGACGAGATGGTGGGACAGTGTTCTCGAAGCTACCAGCATGAGGGAGGCAGTGGAAGACAGGAGTGCCTGGTGTGCTCTGGTCCATGGGATCACGAAGAGTCGGACACAACTAAACGACTAAACAACAACAAAGTTATGTGCTTGAATGCAGAAGATGTCTGCTTGTGAGAACGTCACATAAGGATAAAGAAGCATTAAATGAAACCTTTGAAATGAAAACTTTTTACAAATTGCTGAAGGAAAAGGGTGAAGCTCTTTGCTGGGGGGTGAGCCTTCCCCATCCTTTGGACTCCCTGGGAAACTCAACAAACTACACAGGGCCCTTCTTTTGCATCCTGAGAAAAACAGGGGTGAGAAATTGAAAATGCATTCGCTTCCCTAGTTCTAAAAGTAGGCACATAATCTAGAAAGCTACATCCTTGATGTTATATACTTAATATCAGGGCCGGATTTAGGTTTGATGAGGCCCTGAGCTACTGAAGGTAATGGGGCCCTTTATATAGCAGGCAGGGCCCATTACTTACATCATAGGAGCCTACACAACACAAAACACTGTTGCTGTATTGCATGTTTTATTTTATTTGTTTTTTATCTTATATTTTGGAAATGTACATCCAGGCTTTTTTCTCTTTAATTTTTTTGGGGAGTCCCAAGAGAGTGGGACGCGGGTGGCGCTGTGGGTAAAAGCCTCAGCGCCTAGGGCTTGCCGATCGAAAGGTCGGCGGTTCAAATCCCCGCGGCGGGGTGTGCTCTCGCTGCTCGGTCCCAGCGCCTGCCAACCTAGCAGTTCGAAAGCACCCCCGGGTGCAAGTAGATAAATAGGGACCGCTTACTGGCGGGAAGGTAAACGGCATTTCCGTGTGCTGTGCTGGCTCGCCAGATGCAGTTATGTCACGCTGGCCACGTGACCCGGAAGTGTCTCCGGACAGCGCTGGCCCCCGGCCTCTAGAGTGAGATGAGCGCACAACCCTAGAGTCTGTCAAGACTGGCCCGTATGGGCAGGGGTACCTTTACCTTTACCTTTACCAAGAGAGTGGGGCCCTAAGCTAGAGCTTGTTTAGCTTATACGTAAATCCGGCACTGCTTAATATATTCAGAGCTTTGATGTTCCAAATGTATGGTCATGAAATAAAAGGAGGGGTCCGCTTATGTGTCAGCAAGTGGTTAAAGAACAGGAAGTACTGTGTACAGCAGCTGTGAAAAGAGCAAATTCTGTGCTGGGGATTATTAGAAGCTGACAAAATCTAGTTAGGTCCCAGAAGGTCAAGGGAAGGAATTTCTTGACAATGCCAATGTCAGGCTTCTTTGCACAGGTTTTTCTTACCTCACTCTTTGATCTCAAAAAGAAACAAGTAAATTTCTTTTTACCAGTACTGCTTACCCCCCCACACACAATTCTTGCATATTATGTGCATGATTATTCACATTATTATACATTACATATTCTGTGCATATACACTCCAGGTTTCCTAAGGTAACTAGCTGATCAACAGATACATATAGCAATGAATGCAACTGTATAAGTATATTTATGTATCACAAAATTAAAAGACGCCTGCTCCTTGGGAGAAAAAGCAATGACAAACCTAAAAAGCAGAGACATCACCTTGCCAACAAAGGTCCGCATAGTTAAAGCTATGGGTTTCCCAGTAGTGATGTATGGAAGTGAGAGCTGGACCATAAAGAAGGCTGATCACCGAAGAATTGATGCTTTTGAATTTTGGAGGAGACTCTTGAGAGTCCCATGGACAGCAAGAAGATCAAACCTCTCCATTCTGAAGGAAATCAGCCCTGAGTGCTCACTGGAAGGACAGGTCGTGAAGCTGAGACGCCAATACTTTGGCCACCTCATGAGAAGAGAAGACTCCCTGGAAAAGACCCTGATGTTGGGAAAGATGGAGGGCACAAGGAGAAGGGGAGGACAGAGGACGAGATGGTGGGACAGTGTTCTGGAAGCTACCAGCATGAGTATGACCAAACTGCGGGAGGCAGTGGAAGACAGGAGGGCCTGGCGTGCTCTGGTCCAGGGGGTCACGAAGAGTCGGACACAACTAAATGACAACAACATAAAATTATGCTTCAGAAATATAGCAGTGCGCGGAGCTTCACTCATAAGACTAAATTTATTTATTTTTAAAATTTGTATACCGCTTAATTCTTGAAATCTCTAAGCAATTGATGGAACATAACATGTACACTAACATTATCAGTAAAAGTCAGAAGTTAAGAGCAATTATAGACAGAATCAGGGTGGGTGGGTGTGTGACCTATTGGAATGCCTGTCATCTTTATCACACTGCAAGACTGTAGGAAGAGCTTGGCAGGATCAGGCCAATTAGAGTGAAAAAGAGCTTCTTCTTCTAACTCTTTAAATATTTAGTACCTTTAACACGGTGACAAGAGATCCGCCTCCTAGGCCTTTCATTCACAGCCCCTGCTAGCCAGTTGTGAACAGGGGCAATAATTAGAAGTCTCTTGGCTTCCTTATTTTCAGCTGATACCAATTACGCTTAAAAGCAGTAGTGTTTTCAAATAGGCGGCAAACCTTCCGCTGTCATAACCTTTTAGTTCTAAGACAAATGTGCTTCTTAAATCATCCAGACTTACCTGTGCCTTAGAGTTTCAGTGGGATTTAAACAGTGACCAATACTTCAAAACACTGGCACCTCAGAAGGCTTCCAGCTCTAATTTGAACCCTCTTCCTCCTCAGTCCTTTGAAAAGTCCTGTGTTGTAGATTGACAGGGACTATGTTGTGCAAACCTGCCACTGAGGGCAGTCTACTGTGAGCAGGTGAGAGTCATTTGCTTTGTTCCAGCAGCCGACCATCCCATTAGACTCTGTTTTACCCTTTCCACCACTGGTGGCTGACCAAGAAAATACTCCTTTGGTAAAAACAAAATAAAAGCCCACCCTTTCATTCTCTTTAATCTGGTGCTGCACCAGATGTTCGTGTGGTAAGATTTTCAGTCCACAAGCCCTTTGCCGGACAAGGCACTGCTTGCAAAACACACACATTCACTTTGTATGCAAAGAAACAAAACAGAACTTTTAAAAAAACCACCCTGTTTAACTCCTCTTGCTCTCTCATAAATTAGGATATTCATTATGGTAAGGTAGCAGGGTGTACTTGTTTTACATATATGTGTGTTGGTTATTTTAAAGCCCATGTTTGCACAGCAAGTGAAACGGGATATTCTTTCAATGGAAACTAAAAAGCCACCATGCTGTTGGAGGTTCAGCACTCTAAAGATTCTATAACAAAAAGTCAAGTGCAAATTCAGCATTTATCCTTGCCACAGTTGCTAATATGAAGGGTGAATGTTATGTACTGAGCTGAATCGTAGAACAATAGGATCCAGAATGCAGCGGTCTGATTGGTCCACAGGAGCCACCCAATCAGGCTCCAGGTGGAAGTGAATCAGTGACTTGATTGGCCTACAGGAGCAGCCAATCAGGCTTCTGGAGGAGGTGAATCCGCAACCTGATTGGCCTACAGGAGCAGCCCGGAATTAGCCAATCACACGGGGCCCAGGGCAAATAATGTATATATAATATAGCTAGACGTTGGGGGGAAAGTTTCATTCATTGCTACTGAGCTGAATGAAGAGCATGAAATTCACACTCGACTCCGAGTATATTTCAGTGAATAAATGCCAACACAAAGTCAGTGTGCATTGTTTGCAGTGGCATAGTTTGTGGGGGGGGGCAGAGGCCCCGGGCGCAAATTTCGTAGGGGGCAAAATTTCAACACCCACTGCTGCCTTCATGCAGCTGCCCGTTTCAGTTGCTGGGCTTCTTTGAAAATGGTTTCTCCATGCAAACCAAGAAGTGACCTCTCCAAACAATGAAATGACTCTTCTTATCTCTGTGGCTGCAATCTTCTGAGTGATGCAGACACCTGCTTCCCTCCCTCCCTCCCTCCCTCTGTGTGGCCCCAGGCGATGGCAACCCACTGCTGCCCCACCCATGCCTAATAAAGAGGGGTCCCATCAAGGCCACGATTCACTTGGATCAATTCAGGTAACTCCCATTTGGAACCCAACTTCTCTATATCCCTGCCACATCCTTAGCAAGAACTACAGCAGGCTTCCTCAACCTCAGCCCTTCAGATGTTTTGAAACTACAATTCCCATCATCCCGGACCACTGGTCCTGCTAGCTGGGGATCATGGGAGTTGTAGGCCAAAAATATCTAGAGGGGCGAGGTTGAGGAAGCCTGAACTACAGCTTTCTTTGAGCACACCTCTACTCTTAAAGCACCCAGTATCACAATTAACCCTAATAAAGCAGAAGCACTAAGGCCAACTTGTTTATTAGGCAACCTGGTAAGTCAATGCTTGTTGGTGACATTGATGCTTATGGTGTATTCATTCTTTATTGCAAGTAATGCTGTTAAAATGCATATATCATTGTACTAAACCTCTTATTCTGCCTGTTCTACCCTTTCATTTTTAAAAATTGTCTTTTTAAAAAACTAAGCTGTTTATATATTAACAAAGCTTTAAGCAGTTGGTTTCAACCTTGAAGATAACAGTTCAAGCTGAGCCAGGAAAATGTCCTAGCAACTGCACAGCAGAAATGATACATTTCTCCCACCGTGTGTGTGTGTGTGTGTGTGAGAGAGAGAGAGAGAGAGAGAGAGAGAGAGAGAGAGAGAGAGAACATTTTGCAAGCAATCTGGACTTCGCTACTTACTTTGGCCATATGTAACAGATTATGTTCCCATGCATGTGAAGAAGAGGACAATACTGAAACATTTTCGATAGCTCTACTTGTATTTTGGCAATGGAGAATGCTGCTTTGCAACCTTGTGGCATTCTGGATCCTGTGGGATAGGACTTTGTTCTGCACCCCATTCCTCTGTAAAAGCCGTTCCCTCTCTCCTAGTTTGGAGGCGGCTACACAGCAAACCCCAGAAGTGGTAACACATGTCTGCAACTCCCCCGTCTCTCATGCCTCACCTTGTTTTTCTATTTTTACTTGCAAGGATCCTTTGTGGGACAGAGTATCACCCATCCTTAGGGTGTGTGTATAGGACTAAGTCTACTTAAGTAAAGACATCTCTACTGTCCCAACTTCTGTTTCCCTTTTCCCAAGGGTAGTTTTGCATCAGGGAGAGGATGCCCTTGCTGTTAGGAGAGGATGGTTAGGAAATAAAGCTTTTAAACTTCCATTTTTGGTCTTCATTATTTGTCTATTCTCTTGCAAAGAAAGACCCCAGGCTAAGTGTCTCAGGCTTGATCAGCCTGGCACACACAGTAAGGCCGTTGTTTTAAAGTTAACAATCCAGTTTCCAATCCTCAAACTTAGAATACTAACTCTGGTGGTATGGGGAAGGCTGGGTGTCTACTGTCATTTATTCAATTCTAGTGCTCAAGCTAGAGTTCTGGAAGACTGGAGAAGACAAGGTGATCTCTTCAGCATAGAGAAGCTCTGGCATGATGGACTCCTCTGGTCTTAGACCTTTCAAGGAGGTGTGGGTGCAAAATGATGGTTCTGATGGCACATCCTCCTCTTAGCCCAAGTTGTTTGTACCCACAGACTCTTCTCCTGAGGATAGGAAGTCAGAGCCTTGGGTCATTACAATCGTCCCCATTAAGTAGAATCGGCTTCCCATAAAAATGTAAGGTTTCACCCCACATTTATGAAGCTCCCTCAGTGCCTTCATCTCATTGAAACCCTCCAACTAAGTTATCAAACATGCTCTCTCCCAGAACCTCTTTCCTGCTCATGTACATGCTTTGAAACGCCAATAGTCTATGCAGGCAGGTAAAATATAGCCAGCTAATGTAGATTGACTTTTTGATTTCATTTGGAAGTCTCTGCGGGTGTGATTTTGTTGCCTTCCCTTTTCCTTCTCCCCTCATCTTTTTCTTAAATAAACTTTCCTTAAATACATCACCATTTGGCTTCATTGGTTCAAAATGAATTTCTCACTAAAATCTTCCCGGTGCGCTAGAGGCACAGTTGTTAAGCTTCTGTTCTAATGATATTTCACAATGTTTTGTTAAGTTCTATGTCCCCTGAGAAAGTACTTCCAAAACTCATTTTAGGTTAATGTTCCTAAGGGGAGGCAAGGAAGGGTAATTAATTGTCAGTAGGGTTTAGCAATTGCCCCTGTAGTCAGGCAGCCTAGAGCAGACGTTCTCAACCTTGGTTCCCCAGA
Source organism: Podarcis siculus (assembly GCA_034642415.1). Classification (NCBI taxonomy): domain Eukaryota; kingdom Metazoa; phylum Chordata; class Lepidosauria; order Squamata; family Lacertidae; genus Podarcis; species Podarcis siculus. Next base: position 1,758,308 of record JAXCMG010000032.1, on the reverse strand, counting down.
TGACGTTGGACTACAACTCCCATCACCGCTAGCTAGCAGGACCAGTGGGCAGGGATGATAGGAGTTGCAGTCCAACAATATCCAGGTAACACAAGGCTGAGAGAGGCTAGCCTAGAGTTTTGGTGGGGAGGGTCAGTCTGTCTAGTGAAGGCCTATCGGGATTCTGTTGTGAGGAACCTTTGCAAAAGCAGGGTTCACCAGTAAGGAAATTTTCCCTACAACGTCCCAGATCTAATTCATTAAAGTACCTTAAAGAGGGATAGTTAGAACTGTTGACCCTTTTGTTCTCATCTCACGCTAAAGCTCTGATCCGGGTGTCAGTGTCTTTATTTCTTTTTTTAAAAGGCAATGACCGCTACCCGCTTAAAACGGGGGGCTCCCTTTGCGTGGACGCGCCCAGCCCCTGGATCTGGAGTGGCTCCATCAGCATAGGCTTGGCTTTGCCTTCCCTCAGGTGGGATACCTGGAGGTCTCCGCCTACCTCAGTCAGTTGTCCAATCCCACCTGGGGGAAGCGTTGCCAAGGAGACCAGGCCAGGTGGGGGAGGGATTACCTGCCCACACAATAGAGGGAGGATCTTACCTGGGAATCCTCACTTGGCTCCAGAGCTTCTCCCACCCTACCCACCCTCAGTTAATGTCTTATTTTGCAGGTTAACTTTCCTTCACAGGTTTTGCAGGTTAACTTTTCTTCACAGGTATGCGGGCGCTGCTACGTTAAGGTCGCTGTTAAAGGGCCGGAAAGGAATTTCCCTGCATTGGCAGGTTTCGCCTTTCCCGTAGCAAAACGTCACAACTTTGGCGGTATCAGGCCTTGGGCGGAATCCTTTAGTCCATCTTCCTCTTTGCGGCGGTGATACCAGGGTTCCCCGTTAAAGGGGTTTCTGAAGGGAGGCTTTGACCGTACGCCGAAAGGTCGTCATTGCTCTCCCCTGCGGCGGCGTAACGGGGGCGGCTATCTCTGCTTGAACATATGTTCTCCAGAGCCGGCCCATCCCCCCCCCCACACACTGGATAACTCTGATGCTCCCTAGGTCCCCGGCTGGGGACTGGGGAGGGAGAACGCCCAATGCCTGAGCCAAGGTCTACCCACATTTGAAATTTAATAAAGTTGTGGCCAATTTAATCCCATAGCACGTTGTCTTGAGTCGTTATTGCACATGACAGGGGGGGGGACCGCTCAGGATCTGGGGACTCCGCCTGTCCACGCAATATATATTTTACAGCATTACGATATGGTGTTGAACCTATCTAAATTGTTTAGCCTAAGATGCAAAGACAGTTTTAAAACCATTTTGAACAAGGGAAAAGAGAAAAGAAAATTTTTAAAAAAACCAAATATGCATAGATAAGCACACAACCTATTACAAGCTCATTACTGTGCCACAACAGTCCTTGATTATTATTTTTGAGCTGTTTTGACTTGTGGCCAAAGAAATAATTAGACACCGTTATACACTACACTTTTGGCAAATTATCGTTTTGGATTTATCTATATATAGTGCAGTAGATTTACTTACCTTCACATAATTTAAAACTAGGCTGCCTTACTTGCTTGTGTTTTTAATTTGTTGCACCATTAAAGTCACCTGGCTCTAAATACGCACGGACGCACTCCTGTGAGCTCCCTGCCTAAAGTGCAGCCACAGGTTGTATCCCATGGCGACACTCAGCTGGTGGTAAGGCTTCCATCAATGGAACAGGGAAGGGAATTTTCAGCTATTGTTTTCCCCCTCCCCCCAGCAGCCCCCCCCCGGAGGATCTACCCACCCCCTGCAGGAAATTTACAGAGGGTGTAGGAGCTTACAGGATTGTTACCATCTGCTGAATGACACCACTGCATGCAAATCACTGCTTCAAGCTCTGTAGCAGATGTGGACATGATCCTCTGCATGATTACTTGGATGTAAGTCCTACAGAGCTCAAAGGAGCTTACTTCCTAGTAAGTGTGTTTAGGGTTGCAGCTCTAAAGTCTCAATTCATATCCACACAACGTGCTTGGTGCAATTCTTCCAAACCTTCGGACTGACTTGGAAAACTACTGAAGTATTTTAGCAGTCCAGAGAACTTTCTGTTATGGGACAGTGTATGAATGTCCTAAATAAACAATTTTTTTCCTCTCTTTTTGGGGGGGAGGGCAGAATTAAAGTATTTCCCAAATTAATTTGAGGGAAGATTTGGAGGGCTTGCCCATCTTTAGTATCACTACTCTCAAACTCGGAATATTTTTTGCAGCTGGCATTTCCTAGCAATGCCTCACCTCCCTTCTGCCCCCCCTAATCACAGTCTATCTTAGGAACCGAGATGACAGTGTGTGTAACAGAATGTGACACAAAAATAATTTGCTGTGTCCGGTATGCTAAATGCTTCCTTTCAGGTGCTGAATACCTAAGATGCAGGAGCTTCCATTATACCTAAAACTCCACATACAGCTTGATATTTCAGTTTCAGTGATATCACAACAGAACAGCTTAATCATATTTAAGTAGAAGGCAGTGACTATTAAAGATAAATGCCACAGGGGTTTAAAATCAGTTGGAATTAATTTTATCATATTCGCTTGCACATTTCTCTAAGAGAAAATGAATTAATTTGAGGAAAGAGAATCTACATATAGCAGAAGAGGGGTCTGAATTCCTAAACTGCCTGGAAATCTACTATGAGGCTCCTGCACTGCAGAATTTAGCATGAGGGACGTAAGGTCATAAGGAAACCCCAGTGGAGTAGACCAAAGGCCCACCTGAACCAATTTCCTGTTTTCACCTTGGCCAACCAGTTAGCTATAGGAAGTCAACAAGGAGGACAGGAATACAACAGGACTCTCCTTACTTCTGTTCTCCAACCACTGGTATTTGGGGTATGCTGCACCTGATACCAAGGGTGGTAAGGTAAAGGGTAAAGGGGACCCCTGACCATTAGGTCCTGTCGTGACCGACTCTGGGGTTGCGGCGCTCATCTCGCTTTACTGGCCGAGGGAGCCGGCGTACAGCTTCCGGGTTATGTGGCTAGCAGGACTAAGCCACTTCTGGCGAACCAGAGCAGCGCATGGAAACGCCGTTTATCTTCCCGCCGGAGCGGTACCTATTTATCTACTTGCACTTTGACGTGCTTTTGAACTGCTAGGTTGGCAGGAGCAGGGACAGAGCAACGGGAGCTCACCCCATCGTGGGGATTCGAACCACCAACCTTCTGACTGGCGAGCCCTACGCTCTGTGGTTTAACCCACAGCGCCACCCACATCCCCTAAACCAAGGGTGTTACAGAACCACTATAACTAGTAGTCAATGACAGACTTCTGTCTCTTTGTCTTTCAACTATCAGCAGTGCCCTGCTTGAAGCAGAAATTTGGCACTCCCTAAACCTCTCGCCTTCAGTTCCGCTCAATTCACTACGACATAGTTGCAACGCCCTGTGACATCCCCCAGGCTTGTTGCCCAGTGCTGTGGAATCGGTCGCGCTGCCCTTAATCCAGGTGTATTCAATTTCTTATTTGTGCCCATTTTCCTCCACTCCTCCTTTTAATGTCACTGTTATAGCTACCCACAACCATCAAAGTAAATGAGCCTGATCCAATATATTTATTTTGGAAAGAACTGCAGGTGTGTCCCAAGCAGAGCCAACCAGTTCTGAATAAATATCATTTTTGTTGTTGATTGAATTTATATACCACCCTATACCTGGAGGTCTCAGGGTGGTTCACAGAATAAAATCATAACATAAAACCACAAAATACTTAATCAAAATAAAAACAGGAAATTTCATAAAGGAACAGTGATTGAAGATCTGCAAGACTTGTGTGGTAGGCTCCAAGAGTTCTTCTGCAAGGTATAGCCTATAGCTGGGGTGGGAGTTTCTGTCAGGAGCTCGTCCTACACTCGAGTAGGACCCTGGCAGAGACACATGCCCAACTGGCATGTTCTCTCCCTCCTGGTCGATCGTTCAGGAGCTTAAAAAGCTTTCTTCAGCCCAAACATCACAGCAACCGATGCCAACAGACATCGGCACACTTAGGGATCCGCAGAGTCTGCGCACCTTGCATGACAGACCTCAGTAACTCAGCATTTTGGCTAATCTCCTTTTATTTACATATAAACACACACGGAGCACTGCAACATGGCTCTCTCTCTCTCTAGTATCTGACAGCAAAGAGAGAGAACAAAGGACAATAGTCCCACTTCACGGAACACAGTAACACAAACATCCTGTCTCCGTCACTTCCCACTTTGTGGAGTCAAAACATATATTGTCATGTGATAGACAAAAATCCCATGACTGCAATCATGGAGCAGGAATTCTAACAGTTTCTAGTCCATGGGCCCATTGCAATCCACCAGGGGGTCCAATTTGACATCAGTTGATGGGCTGGAGCTTGAGCAATATTTAAAGGAGGAGGGGGTGGCTGCTTCAAAGAGTGTCTTTGCAATGAGCTGTCAGGCAACTCCCCTCCCCATTCCCATTTGCGACTCTGAGGCTCAAACAAGAGCACAAGGGCTGTCTCAAAGCATTTTGCAAAAGCACTCATGAAAGCCGACCACCCTTCCGCCTTTAAACATCGCAAAGGGCTTTCAGATAGCCCTGACATTCCTGTTCAAGCCTCCAGAGACTCAAACAGGAGTATGAGGTCTTTCCTAAAGCCCTTTGCAAATAGCGATACGACTTTGAAGCTGCTCAGGGTTCTCGTGTGCCTGTCAGCCAGCTGGCAGAGGGCAAATGAAGAGTTATCTTAATGGAAGCAGTGGAGTGCCTCAAGGATCAGTTATTGTTAACGAACGATTCTTGGGACACTAATGTTCACAAATGATCTATGGTTGATGGCTGGCAATGATGCAGCCCGGTTTGTGAATGACACCAGGACATGTGGGATGTTGAGAATAACAATGATTGTACGCTACACAATTCTGTAGCAATACTGAAATGTCAGACTTTGTGTAGCATGGTTTCTTAGACTGCAATCCTCTTACAAACAGTTGCCTAGGAGCGGTATGTCCCTTCCAACCCAATGGGACTTTATTCCAACTAGATCTATCTAGGATTACACTTTAATTGTTGTTCCTCGTGTGCTAGCATCTACCTGTAAGCGTATCCACCCTACCTCACTCAGAAAGCTAATCCGGAGGCCCTGGGGAGGGCAATGAACCCAGAAGAGTGACAAGTCTAGCAAACTCACGCTAACAAAATTTTAGCAAGACTCCCTCAAAAGACAAACCTAATAACAAAACAGTTACAGTGATTTGCCAGGAGCAGGTAACTACAAACAAGAACTGTTCCCAGTAAATAAAGGTGGTGAGAGAGTGTGGGAGAATCACTATCATCACATCTGAAAGATGGAGAATGAACTCAGAATAACAGAACTGTAGATCTGGAAGGGACCCAGAGTGCCATCTAGTCCAACCCCCTGCAATGCAGAAATCTCAACTAGATCATACATGAGAGATGGCCATCCAGCCTCTGCATGTTAATGGATATAGGTTTCACGGCTATAATCCAGGCTGTATGTCAACAGGATTTCCCTTGACTAACAGCAATTTAGCAGCTAAACTGATCTAACCAATCTGAAGACGATCATTTAAACCCAAACATGCCCCAAAGCCCAGTTTTCACAATTCCGGGCTGATTTAGCATAATTTTATTTAAACCAGACAAAGCTCTCTCATAATTTTATTATTTTTAGTTTTTAAAAAGCTGTTTGTTTGCTTGCTTGCTTGCCTTAAGTCTTCTTTTTGGTTTTGTTTCCACTGCTGTTTTCACAAAGCCTTCCCGTGGAAACTTCAACCAGTTTATCAATGCACATTGAAGTCAAGGTGCAACATTGCTCTTACGTTTCTGCGAACAGATTAATCGCTGTGGTTTGAATGGATAGACTAAAAAGAAGGTGCAATCCAAGCGCCTGGTGATCTCCTAGCAGCCTTTCCCAAACATGGAGTCCCAGGTGTTGCTAGACTACAACTCCTATCACCCCCATCCGTTGGCCATGCTGGCAGGGGCTGATGGGAGCTGGAGTCCATCAGCATCTACAAGGCCACAAGTTCCCTTTTCCTGGCATATAAATAGATCTCTCCTGCTCAAGCCTTTAGGTATGTGGCCCTGAAAGCGAAGTTATGGCTATGGCTCAAGCTCTGTTTCAGACCGGTGGGTTTGGCCCCCTTGATTCTGAGGGATAACTTTAAATCTCCATGGGAAGGGGAGATAGTGGAGGAAGTGCAGAAGTGCGGGTTGTCCTCCCTTTATCTAGAGTCCATGACGTATAGCCACGCAAAGGCGGTGATCGCTCAAAGATTAAGGGATATTGCCAGACAGGAGGACATAGCCCGTGTGAAACCTGGGTTGTTTCTGGGGGAGCAGTTGTATCGGGCTGCTCCAGCTCGCTACCTGGCGGATATCCACTACGTGGAATACCGCAGACTATTTACTGCGGCTAGGCTGAATGTTCTTGATTCGGCGGTTCTGAAGGGAAGATATGGAGGAGTCCCATATGACCAGAGATTATGCCACTGTGCATTGGGTGAGGTAGAATCCACAGAGCACATTTTACTGAGCTGTCCCTTCTACAACAATTTAAGACAGTATCTTATAACTCCATACTTACCCCAGCTCAGTTCCCGGCAAAGAGGAAAGCAGACAGCATATCTGCTAAATAAGACTTCTGGGAAAACAACTTTATCAGTGGCTAATTTCCTTTTCCTGGCACTTAAGTGTCGGAAACGTATAACTGAATGCTTTGATGTGGGTTATCTGTGAGAGGTCTAGTACTGTGGCCCTACTTTATTTATGTACCCCTATGATGTTATAGTTTATAATTATTGTGTAATGTTTTATTTCTGACTATCGGTCGAATAAAGGAAATTGATTGATATCTCTCCTGCCATGGGCCTCTTGGCCCTCATGTCCCACCCCTTATCTATTCTGCCTGCCTAATTGGCTGCCAGCCTATTCAGCCACCTAGGCTCACCCATCCCTGGGGCCCACTCAGGTTCACATGGGTGTTGCAGGTAATTCACGCTTAGCCCCATGCCTTGTTTCCTTGCTGCAGCTATTTCTAAGCAGCAGCGCATGCAAGGGACCAATGCTATGCTTGAAAGGGAAGTCTTTTTCCATTAGCTACTGAACAAGCAGATCGTACAAGCTAGCCGTCTCCTTGCCACACTGCAAATGATCTCTCAACGCCATGTCGTATTTTAAAAGCTTCTTATGGGATGCAGCAGTAAAAATTCCATCATGACCTTTCAGAAGTCCAAGAGAGGGGCAAATTGGTTTTGGACAGCGACTGAATCACATCTTGCAACTCACAGCCATCATGTCTCTTCCATCATGGCCCAATTGCTTTCTGCAAGACCTTTTAAAAAAAATAAGTGTAAAACATTTGACTTCACCTCCGGTGGCGGAAGAACCCTCTCCGTCACCCGGGGCGGGGCAAACCGCCCGGTGACGCATGCGCAACATCTGTATGGACTGCGCATGCGTGGCAGCCCACCCGGACGCCACGCACAAGTGAAGAAGAAGAAGAAGAGGAGGAGTTTGGATTTGATATCCCACCTTTCACTCCCTTTAAGGAGTCTCAAAGCGGCTAACAATCTCCTTTCCCTTCCTCCCCCACAACAAACACGCTGTGAGGTGAGTGGGGCTGAGAGACTTCAGAGAAGCATGATGGGTCCAAGGTCACCCAGCAGCTGCATGTGGAGGAGCGGAGACGCGAACCCAGTTCCCCAGATTACGAGACTACTGCTCTTAACTACTACACCACACTTTAGGTGTGCACGGATGCTGTGCACGAGCGGCAGCCCGCTGTGTGGATGCGGTGCAAGCGGCACCCACACTGATTGCATGTGCGCCCTCCGCCACTCTACAGCTGGGGGGAGGCGGTGGGCCATCTTGTCACACACCCCCAGGGCAGTCCGCCCCCTTCGTACACCCCTGTTCACCTCTATAAAGGGTAAAGGTAAAGGTTCCCCTGCCCATACGGGCCAGTCTTGACAGACTCTGGGGTTGGTGCGCCCATCTCACTCTATAGGCCGGGGGCCAGCGCTGTCCGCAGACACTTCCGGGTCACGTGGCCAGCGTGACATCGCTGCTCTGGCGAGCCAGAGCCGCACACGGAAACGCCGTTTACCTTCCCGCTAGAAAGCAGTCCCTATTTATCTACTTGCACCCGGGGGCGCTTTCGAACTGCTAGGTTGGCAGGCGCTGGGACCGAACGACGGGAGCGTTCACCTCTATAGTTTCTGCTAGAACTTTGCAAGGCCCCCCAATTCAGTTTGGGACACTATTCAGCAATTCAGATCAGGCCCCAAATGCAACCAAATCACACCCAATTCAGACCCTGAAACCAAATCAAAATTTGGAAACATGAATATTTGGTCCTCCTGTTGACTCTCATTGGGAAACCAAAACAGCCACATAGGTGCATGACATTTTGAGGGATGCTAGCTAGTCCCTCAAGATGGGATTAATCCCATCAAATTTCAGACAGGTAGATCCAGGGCAGGGTTTGGCACCTCAAAGTGTTAGGCAACTTAAAGGTTGCCAGACAAAAAAATCCTAAAGGTAGAATGACCATAACTATCTTGGTTGATTTTCCAACCATAAGTGTACGTTATGTACATATGTGATAGCCCCTCCAGAGAACACTAACCTAATCTAAGCACATCAAAGTGTGGACAGAAAAGTCCAGGTGTTTTTGTGCTAACCACCTTTAAAGTCTCTTTGTGTGTGTGTGTGTGTGTGTGTGTGTGTGTGTGTGTGTGTGTAAAAGACAGCACATTCAGACATTGGGAAGCCTGCAGGTATTAGCAGCCTCTCTTGTTTCCAGTTACTGGATCTCAGAGTTGGTGGAGCGTAGTGGTTAAATCCTATACACAATTATTTGGAAGCAAGTTTGGAAGAGGCACTAGGGATCTGGCAGGGCTGCAATGGAAACCGTGATGCACCAGGGGAATGCTCAAAGGCAAATGGACGGTGCTACAGTAGAAACATAGTGAGATTAAGGAAATGGAAGAGGCGACGATAAGAACAACACACTCTTAGCTACCTGGAGAACTAAGATTCCTTGCAACTCTGGAGGCCCCTGGGTATGTATTTGGGGACAGCATCCTGGGGGGAGTCAGGTTTGTGTTGGGGGTGTATCAGTGGGATCCTAAGGCGCATTAAGGGATGCGGGTGGCGTTGTGGGTTAAACCACAGAGTCTAGGGCTTGCTGATCACAAGGTCAGCGGTTCGAATCCCCACGATGGGGTGAGCTCCCATTGCTGGGTCCCTGCTCCTGCCAACCTAGCAGTTCGAAAGCACCCCTAAGTGCAAGTAGATAAATAGGTACCACTCCGACGGGAAGGTAAACGGCGTTTCCGTGCGCTGCTCTGGTTCGCCAGAAGCGGCTTAATCATGCTGGCCACATGACCCGGAAGCTGTACGCCGGCTCCCTCAGCCAGTAAAGCGAGATGAGCGCTGCAACACCAGAGTCGGCCACAACTGGACCTAATGGTCAGGGGTCCCTTTACCTTTACCTTTACCTTTAAGGCCCATTGCTTTTGCCCCCAAAATTAGTCCAAAACCAAGACAGCATTAGAGCTAGCATAGGAATTTCCTCCCACTGGAGTCAAATTTTAAAAAACAAGGAAAAAGTGAAAAAGCCCCCAACTCTACCCAACCTGGACATACACACCTCCCACCCTAGCTGTGGGGCTTGGGCACTGGCAATAGTTCCACTATAGCATCTTGATCACCCATAACATAGGATTGCTCTGATAAAAACTAATCTACTATTGTTCACATGTACCACATGTAAACCTTGGTAAACAAATTTGCTTACTTGAAAGATTTAGTCTCTTTTTTCCTGTTTGGCTTGATTATCTGTTTGCCAGGGTTTAGCACCTTGTTTGTTATTTATTCTCCAGATATAGGAGGTAATACTTAATTTATAATGCTAGGTGGGTCTCCTCATCAGTCGCAACAGAGTGTTAATTTGAATACTAAGTGGCATAATTAATCTAATTTTATTTCAAGGTTAACAAAATGAATTTCATTACATTTGAGAATGGAATTAATGGCACAGAATAAGAGCAGCATAGCTGAATTTGTCAAGAGGATCCAAGAAACTGCTTGTCAGTTCCAATATACACTATTCCTCTAATGTAGTGCTTTTTAAATGAAAATGTAATTGTAAAAAATAATCTATGGAGTAATTAGCAGGTCAGAAAAACATCTTCTTCCATTTTCATCATGATTGATGACCCAGGTAAAATTAATCTATATTCCTGACTGAAACTGCAGACACACAGTTAAGTTTAGCATAATTTCAAATGTCAAAACTGAGAAGGGAAACAGCCATCTCCTGTTCTGTTCCTTCGCCCAATCTCCTGCATTCATTCTCTTCTCCAGCCTATGTGACGCAGGGCTAGACTTTCACTTATTTTAGAGCATGCAGGGGAAAATGGTGAACAGCCACAATAAACAGGTTTTATAATACAGTAAGCAGAGAACTTCTGTGCATTTAACTTGTGTGCATTCAGCTTTATGCACTTGGCAAAAATAAAAATAAAACAAAAATAAAAAGGGGTTGGGAGTCCAGGAGAAAGGACTTTGGCAAGACCACCTGCCATTGCACCCAAAGAGTTTCTACTACAGTGGTAACTTGGTTCTCGAATTTAATTCATTCCAGGAGTCCGTTCAGCTCCCGAAACGGTTCGAAAACCCAGGCACAACTTCTGGTTGGCTGCAGGAGCTTCCTGCACTCAAGCGGAAGCCGCGTCGGACGTTCAGCTTCCGAAAAACGTTCACAAACTGGAACACTCACTTCCGGGTCTGCAGCGTTCGGGAGCCAAGCCGTTCGACTACCAAGGTATATGCTATATTGGCTTTAAGCGCCATCCCTGGAATGTGACCACCACATAAGCTGCAAGCTTATGGTACACAAATGAGGTTGTGTGGAGCACGCCAGACATTGTTCCAGCTGGACCCTCTCTCACTAAATGTGGAACATTTAAAAGTCAAGGCCCAGGCACCAGGATAAAAAAATGAGCAGGACATGGGGCAGTTCCGCCATCTTCCTAAGACCAGCAAACATAGCAGAATGAAAAGCTGAGTTCTGCTTCCAAGGATACTTCCTTTGAGCCCAGCTTAGACATATAAAACAGTAAGGAGCATTGGATAGCTTTCCCCAAGCCCCAGAGAACACAGGACTTCATAAGATATTGTGAAATATCCTAAAGCTACTACCCCCCTGTGCTCTCAACAACTGTGCAGTCCTAACATATTAAGATTTTAGTGAGAAAAATTCTTTTAAAAACCAATTAAGCCAAATGTCCAACTATAAATAATTTTATGGGGGGGAGGCAGGGAGAGACATTAGGAAGAAAAAGAGAAGTCACCAATCGCACACAGACTTTCAAATGAAATCATTATGCCACCCTAACTTAGCTTATTAACATGTTGACTGCCTGAGCAAGTTTCAAAGCAGATTGCCGGCTTGAGCAGAGCTTCGGTTTCAAAGCATGTGCAAGTCCAGTTTTGGACCCCTAATTAGGTGGTTCCAGGAAGAAAAAAATACTTGGGTGAAGCTTCACATATATTTGAAAGCTTTAGATGAGTAGAAATTTAAACTAAAATACTTTGTCACTTGTACAACTTGTATACAGTGAGATTACACAAGCTCCCCCCACTCAGCTCTCTTAGTCTTAATTCCCCTCGTTTACTGACGCACACCCACCAAACCTGAAAGTCCGTTGCCCTGCTGTTATCTTTTCATTCAGCAGCCTAACAGCCCATGGATAGAAGCTGTTCTTTACCCTGTTGGCGCGACTAATCCTGCTTCTATATCTTCTGCCCGAGGGCATGAGATCAAGAAAGTGCTGGCCAGGGTGTGAATCATCCCTGAGAATTTTCCTCACTCTCATGAGGCAACGTTCTTCCAGCGGATTCACGGTACAGCCCATAATATCTTGTGCTGTATTCACCACCCTCTGTAGGCACTTCCTATCAGTTGATGTCAAACCAGCGTACCACACCATGATGCAGTATGAATGGACACTTTATATTGTGGACCGGTAGAAGGAGATCATCAAATGTTGATTGATATCGTTCTTCCACAATACTCTGAGGAGATGGAGTCTCTGAGAAGATGGAGGCTTTCTTAACCACCTGGTTGGAAGCAACACCCTTGATGGAGACAGACTATGGTTTGGTCCAGTGATAAGATTGTACATGCCATCTCTGATGTCGGTGGTCTCAGGGGCCAATCAGAAATGTACAGAGACACTGCTTAGTTACTGTTGAATTACATTACATATGAGTTGGCTAGTTTTGACTACCTGGGGCACAACCACCACCACAACAACAACAGACTAATCTCATGTTTCTTCTGAATAGAGGAGAGGATTTCTGCCTGCCGTAGGCTTCCAGAGAAGTGGTCTAATTACAGACATTCTAGCACAGGTGCTCAGTTCAGAATCTAGGGCTCATCACACTAAATCTCATGGGGTGAGATAGTGGATAATCTGTTGTCACTGAAGAGCAGAATGACAGGGGAAAGCTACCCCAACCCCCAACTCCCTGTTCACCTTGCTCACTCACTCACCTTGAAGTTTTCAGTACTCTGCCAACATCTTCTCTCTCCTATATCAGAGCCAAACTAGACTGCAATTAATGTGGTTGTGTTTTGTTATGCAAATAACAGCCATGGGGGAGCAATATGTGGAAGCGCATCATGTGTACATTAATTATAATTCAAAAGAGAAATTTTGATGAGGCACTTAGTTCTCTTTCTGTGTTGCGATTATTAATTAATTAAATTTATATAGCACCCTTCATCCGAAGATCACAGGGCGGTTTGGAACATAAAAATACAAAGTGAAAATACAAAATGCAGAACATAATAGCAAAGAAACCAAACCCAGTATCTCCCCCAGCACTTTTAAAAGGCCATAGATTGTTTATCCTGAAGGGGTGGATGAAGAGGAACATTTTTGCCTGGTGCCTAAAAATATGTAACGAAGGTACCTGGCAAGCCTTCTTGGGGAGATTATTCCACAAATGGCAAGCCACTGCAGAAAAGGCAAGTTCTGTTGTCACCCTCTGGATCTCCCAAAAGTTCTCCAAAAGGCTTCTCTGTCTGGGGAGTGAGCCCCACCCCACCCTCTCCCAGACCAAGAGAAGAGCCTTTCAAAAGCCTTTTGTTGTTGTTGTTGTTGTTGAGTCGTTTAGTCGTGTCCGACTCTTCATGACCCCCTGGACCTCCTTCCGGTCTTCCACTGCCTCCCACAGTTTGGTCAAACTCATGCTTGTAGCTTCGAGAACACTGTCCCACCATCTCGTCCTCTGTCGTCCCCTTCTCCTTGTGCCCCCCATCTTCCCCAACATCAGGGTCTTTTCCAGGGAGTCTTCTCTTCTCATGAGGTGGCCAAAGTCTTGGAGCCTCAGCTTCAGGATCTGTCCTTCCAGTGAGCACTCAGGGCTGATTTCCTTCAGAATGGAGAGGCCTGATCTTCTTGCAGTCCATGGGACTCTCAAGAGTCTCCTCCAGCACCATAATTCAAAAGCATCCATTCTTCGGCGATCAGCCTTCTTTGTGGTCCAGCTCTCACTTCCATACATCACTACTTATTTGCCCTAATGGGGAAGGAGCAGCCCCATCACTACTTAGACTGGGATAGACAAGTGCTTTGAAAGAATGGATCTGATCAGATCTGCACTTTCGAAAGGCATCCTATATATCTCTGTCTTGTAATGAAGGTTGGGGGGTGGGGAATAACATAAGGATATTTCTTTGGCTTAATGATATGAAGTGTCACTGTGATTTTTGAAAAGAATGAAATACAATAAGTGTGCTTCGGACAAATTCAGTTACCATGTTTTTATTCTCAAGGTTAATGGTTTCCATAACAACCAAGCGCTGTATTAGTAGGCTTATAAAAACCAGAGTAGCCAAGCAATCCTAAGGCCACAACCTGTGGTTGTGGAGGGGGCGGGAGGAGGGAGGGAGGGAGGAGATCTGCCCCCTGCTTTGCAGATGGATGTTCTGAAAGATCCAGAACATCTTCCCTGGCCTGGGAGGGGAAGACAAAAGCTTTAACTTCCAGAAATACAGAAAAGTACTGGTAAAACAGGCACAACAGGAGATAACATGCCTGGAGCTGCATCTCTGGAAGTTAAGGCAATCAGAAAAACAATCAGAGGCCATAATAATAATAATAATATTTTATTATTTATACCCTGCCCATCTGGCTGGGTCTCCCCAGTCACTCTCCTCCACTCTGGGCGGCTTCCAACCAAATATCAAAAACAATACAGCATCAGACATTAAAAACTTCCCTAAACAGGGCTGCCCTCAGTTGTCTAAAGTAAAATAGTTGTTTATTGCCTTGACATCTGCTGGTAGGGTGTTCCAGAGTAGGCCCTCTGCTTGGTTCCCTGTAACTTGGCTTCTCGCAGTGAGGGAACCGCCAGAAGACCCTTGGAGCTGGACCTCAGTGTCCAGGCTGAATGATGGGGGTGGAGATGCTCCTTCAGGTATACCTTCTCGGTAGTGGCGCCCGCCCTGTGGAATGCCCTCCCATCAGATGCATAGCTGTCCACTTTCAGATTTGAAACTAAGGGATCAGCAGCTTCGAAGATAAGGGATCAGCAGCCTCACCTGTCCCAGGGACAGTCTATGGGATATCTAACAATCCGGGATAGCAGCGAGAAGCAGCGGGAAATGGCGCTGGAATAAGGGGATTTCCCGCAAAAAAAAGGGAAGGTTGACAGCTATGATCGGATGTCCAAGAAATAAACAACTATTTGACTTTTAGAAGACATCTGAAGGCAGTCCTGTTTAGGGAAGTTTTTAATGTTTGATGTTTTATTGCTTTGTTGTTGGTTGTTATTAATATTCTGTTGGGAGCCACCCAGAGTGGCTGCAGAAACCCTGCCGGATGGGTGGGGTATAAATAATATGTTGTTGTTGCTGTTACAGTGGTACCTTGGAAGTTGAATGGAATCTGTTCCGGTTCCAAAGAACGTTTGCAAACCGGAACACTCACTTCCGGGTTTGCGGCATTCGGGAGGCAAAATGTTCGACTCGCAAGGCGTTCGGGATCCAAGGTTTGACTGCATTATTAGACTGTAAAAAATCTCAACTCTAACACTGCAGTCAAAAATATACCCCCCCCCCCATTGTACTCAGTGGGACTGAGTAATGAGAAGTAAGAAACTAACTGGAATAACTGGAAAGAGAGCAGCTATCCTACTCACTTTTAATAGTTCGTTGTAGGGTATGTTGTGTATAATTATGACAGAGGCCCGGCAAATATGAGTGCATACAAGTAATTTCTCTCTCAGGCCCTAATTATTCTCACATACAGAAGGGCAGCCTGTTATCTAGAGGTAAGAGTGGGATCTTATCATTCCGTCTGCCCAAGTCTTTCCTTTCATTTATAGATTTATTACTGATCAGTGTTTAAATATGGGTTAAACAAATATTACAGAAGCATCTAAACAGGAATCACCCCAGGAACAAATATACTGCTTAAACAACCACAGTCAGGAATTTATCTATATGCTAAAAACATAGTTTAATAAACCAAATACATTTGCATGCTAAAATTGAGACAATAGAAAAGAATAGTAATTGCAGTGTAAGACAGATTTGTAAGAGATGAATTTTGAATCATGGTATTTGTTATGTGTATAATGAATTGACTAATTATATTACAACATGGCTTGTTAATCCCTAGGGGATTTGCCTGTTGAGAATGGTAATTTTGAGTTCCTGCCTTCTGCAATACTCTCTTAGATTGAAAAAAAAAACCCCACAAAAACAAATAAAACTTTTGCTTTGTTAAACTGTGCGAAAAGGTTGCCTTCAATTATTTTCTTCCACCTCCTGGGAACACACACACACTTTTTTTTTAGAAGGGGGCTATGGACTGCTCCCTGCAATAATTTATAATGACAAAACCTTGTGTAACAAAGGCTCCACCCACAGGCTTCCAAGAGAGCACCTGAAATTCAAAAAGTTGAAGGCAAATAAAGATCAAAGGCAAATGTCTACCATATTTCTACATTTGGAAGAAAGAAGAAGCTTAAGGCACTTTTTTTTTCAATTGGCTATTAAATTAATCCTTTTTGCCACTTGCTGCGATGAAGCATATTATAAACCAGCCTTGCTTCGGATGTCTTGTGTTTTATTGTTTTTAGATGTTTTTAACAGTTTTTACATGCTTTCGATATTTATTTTTTATTTTTTATTACATTGTTATTACTGAAGTGTTTTCCACACTGGGCTCTTTTGGGGGAAGGGCGGGAAACAAATTTAATAAATAAAATAAAATGACCTGGAAAAGGAGTTTGCAGGAAAATAAACCACCAAGAGAAAGATCGTGCCATCATTTTACTAACTTTTAACATGAGCTACTGTTACATGATTTCTGATAGGGATCATTGAGTAATGAAATATACTCAGAGTCCTGTAGTGATTTCATGCTCTTTATTGCAGCTTGTAAAACAGTGATTGAATTGCCCCCCCCCCAAAAAAAAACAACCTCAGGCTTTTATATACATTATTTACACAATGAGTCCCGTCTGATTGGCTGATTCTGCTTCCCTCCTTGGGAGCTCTTTTAACGGACAGCTTGATGCCCTTACTTAATGGGTTGTATTCTGCAGAACATGTACTCTAAGTCTCTGTGTCCCCCTGGCTCACAGTGGATCACATGTGTGCCAGCATTTGTCTTCTTCACACTGGGTCACCAGAGGGAGCTCCTGACCATCGTGTCCCAGGGCCTATTTCCTTTGTGCCGAGGTCACAGCATCCCTCGTTGTCGCATCTCAGCATTTAGCTCCTTTCTGATAATGCTCCTGAAGCTAGAACATGCCTCAGTGGTCTGATCAGCTGACCCAAGAAGCAACACATTCAACCTGTCAGCTTCTTCTGTTCCTTGTGCTTAGCTAGGGGACCTGTGCTAAAGAGCAGACCAGGTCTCCTATCCAGCCAAGTAGACTCAGAGCCAATGTACCCATCATCTTAGTTAAATGTTTCAACAGGTGTGCTTACTTTGTGTTAAGTTGTGGGTGAACATATCAGACAACACAGCGATTATTCAAATAGCTCTTGTTTATTCACAGGCCAGAACAGAACTGAACTGAAGGGTTCAGCTAGCCTGCTTATATAGAGCTCCAATACAACGTAACTGTAACCACTTTCTGTAACTATCCAATCACTGAACGTCACTTTCAATCCCTTATTTGCATATGTGGACCTGAGTGAAAACTATCTACAGTATCTCCCTGCTGGCCCAGGGTGAGAACCTCAGTACATAACACTTTGGGCACTTATATTTTGTAGAAAAGGCTGCTTTGATGCCCCCAATCTGTAGTGTGCTCCACCTGTCTGCTCTTGAAGATGCTGTTTGCACCTCAACAGCACCTTCAGGGGCAAAAAGCAGCCAGGAGCAGGGCTGATCTTGGTAATATGCCACCCTGTGCAAAGCGATTTGACGCCCTCACCCCGGCCCTCATGGCACTGGCTTATGTCAGGCTTTTGAGAGGAGGCACAAGGCTTAGGCAGGGTCCTACAGGCCTCCTACCTCTTTCCCAAAGCCCGGTAAGTGCTTGCCTGGCTTTGGGACAGAGGACTCTAGGACCCTGTCAGAGCGTTCACACCTCCTTCTCAAAGCCAGGCAAGCATTTACTTGCAAGCACTTACTTGGTGTTAAGAAGATACTTGCATGCCTGGTGCAACTGCATCACTAACACCACCATAAATCTGCCTCTACCAGGAGTGAGCAATTTTTAGACAAAAATCATCATTGGACACACACACACACACACACACCGCCCTTCAATCCTGATTGGGATAATGAATGTTCCAGACTGGGGCCTCACAGTTCCTTTTTTATTATTATTTAAAGCACGCTTGCTTAAGCACTTGACAGTCTTGGATCTACAAATTTTGCTGTAGGGGACAAAAGTCTGCACTAGCACCCCCCTCTCCCTGATTGTGAATTGCGTGTTGAGTCCCACAAAGCCACCCCCACCAAGAAATTCACACT
>JAXCMG010000032.1:1722094-1740282 GCA_034642415.1 Podarcis siculus | reverse complement strand
GGCACTTACCCCTCCTTCCACCAATTTTAACCAATGCCTAACCGCCATGGAGCCCTGAGCTCACCGCCAAACCACTCACAAACCCAGCCAAGACCTTAGCTTAGCCACCACCGCACCCAGCCACGCCTTATTCCCTGAGGCCGAAAGGTGCACCCCATCATCCCTAAAGAGAGATGCATCCTGAAAACGAATCTCCGGATGCGCAATCACATCACCTCCCAGCTCAAAAATCTTTTTTGAGACAGCAGCATTGACCAGAATATCTTTGCTGTCGGCACCATTGACCGCAGCACATCCAGGTCACCCAAAATTGCAGTACGCAAGGATAAACAGTCCATGGACACCAGGTCGTTCTCGCCCAGCTGAATCACAATAGCCGTGGGCGGCCGTTCCACGCCCAACTGCCTCCTCATCAGCGGCAGAAACTCTGGCCATAACATTCCCCTTCTGGTCAGCCAAGAAACTTGCACGTGCGGAGGAAGACCGAGACCTGGTCCCAATCCGAACTGCCGAGCCTCAACGCCGGCCCAATGCACGATGCTGTGCCCCACCATCCAGATGCGGACAGCCGCTACACCTGAGGTGGATAAACAAACATATAATGTTAACGAACATAGAATCTAAAGGCGTCAGACTTCCAGCGGCCCAAATTCTTTATTCTGCTGGCTGACAGTCCCCAGTGCGCTGCTGTCGTGGCAGCTCCGATCCTAAAAGAATGGGGGGCAAAATCATACGCGGAGCCACCACTGGCCTTAATGGCCTTTCGCATCACTATTGTAAACTGTCGTCTGGATAAGGGCAAACCATTCTCATGCCGCAACAGTGGACCATCCCCTGGATTTCGAACAGCCAAGTACCTCCTAACATCCTTGACCGGGCAAGGTCCCGCCTCCCCTGTGGCCGGAAGCCTAATAAGGGCTCCCCTACCTTTTTGGTCCGTTTTTGAATTCCTAATAAGAAGTCTCAGCTCCGTCGGGGACAGCTGTGTGTCCTGGAGCAACAAACCCCTGGTACGGCCGTCCCTGTGAGCCTCCAGCACGAGCTCACCAACCCTTAGTGCGCCGAAAAAGGCAATAGAGAAAGCCGCAGAGAAAAGGCGAGCCTCATATCCTGACCAGCAAAGCTTCCTCAACTCCTTACGCATCTTACACAGTAAGTCAAAGGAGATTGGGTGCCTAGCGGCTGGTTGGGAAGGACAAATCCTACCCCACCCTTCCAGGGCCTTGTGCACCACAAATTTTGCGCAAGGATCCTTGTCAAAAAGAGATTTACAGAAAAAGGCAATGGCGGCTGCCTGGATCCTTATAGTTTTAGCTGCACGCCCCAAATGGAACAGGTGCGCCAAATATCTCAACACCTGTGATGATGAAGGAGAAGCCCTCATCTCCTCCCCTACCGACTGATATGTAAAAGCCAGAAAATCAGTCCACGCTTTTGAGTACGACCTGAGGGTAGAAGAGGAAACGGAAGCAGCTACTCCCTGAAAAACTAATTCCTGCCAAGGTTCCAGAGATGATCCGGGAAATATTCCGGACGTAACCGAGCCTCTGGAACCAGGAGTCTGAACCGCTCCATCTGAAAACGGGACAGAGCATCAGCAATTTCGTTAGACACTCCAGGAATAAAACGTGCAGAAAACACTATATTATGACGTAAACAATGCAATACGAAAGCGCGCAAAAGGGCCGACACCCTAGGAGAGCGTGACGACAGCTTAGCCAGCACGTTCACCACTGCCAGGTTATCAGTCCAGAAGCAAACGCGCCGGTCCCTGAACTCATCGACCCACAAGTGTACTGCCACTGCAATTGGAAAGAACTCAAGAAAAGTTAGGTCGCGCGTAATGTCTTTCCCTTGCCAATCCAGTGGCCAACGCATGGCACACCATCTGCCTTTCCAATATAGACCGAAACCTTGGGAGCCTGCAGCATCAGAATGCACCTGAAAATCGTTATGCAAGTTCAACGTGTCTTGCCATAACGACACTCCATTGAATTCCTCCAAGAATTCAAGCCAAATACTGAGATCGGCCCGCACCTCTCTAGATAATCGAACTCGATGATGCGGTGCCTTCAAACCCACGGTAAGCCGGGCCAGGCGAGAACAGAAAGGGCGTCCAGGGGCAACCACCCTGCACGCGAAATTCAGATGACCCAACAGCGATTGAATCTGCCTAAGGGACACCTTCTCCAAAGGGATCACTTCCTCTATAACCGTCTTCAAAGCGACCAGCTTATCCATTGGCAAGCTGGAAGTTTGGGACACCGTATCCAATAGGATACCCAAATAGGTAAGTTGGGTTGCAGGACCCTCCGTTTTGTCCGCTGCCAGCGGAACCCCGAGTTCCTGCATAAGGTCAGCGAAGGCATGCATTAGCATCAAACAATTGCCGGATTCACTGTCTGAGGCCAATAAAAAATCATCCAAATAATGCGTGACCCCGCCCAGCCCGGTTTTCTGCTTGATGGCCCACTCCAAAAAAGTGCTAAAAGATTCAAAGGCGGCACATGCTATCGAGCAACCCATAGGCATGGCCTTGTCGAAATAATATTTTCCCTCGAACCGAAAACCTAAAAGCCAAAAATCCTCCGGATGAATTGGCAACAGTCGAAAGGCCGATTCGATATCGCATTTTGCCAATAAAGCAGCCCGACCAAATTTCCGAATCAACTTGATTGCGCAATCGAGAGAGGCATACTTTACTGAGCAAAGTTCCTGAGGAATCACATCGTTGACTGAGGAACCCTTAGGATGCGATAGATTATGAATTAAACGAAATTCGCCAGGGGCCTTCTTTGGCACAATACCCAATGGGGAGATGTGCAAATTATGAAAAGGCGGTGCACCGAATGGGCCCGCCATCCGCTGCAAGGACACCTCCTTTGCAATCTTTTTCCGGGCGATTTCTGGTAATTCACGAACCGACTTTTGATTAGGAGGATTCCGTGCCACGGGAGGCATGGCTACCGGAATCCGAAAACCCACAGAAAAACCATCACTTAAGTAATTTGCAGCATCCCTATTGGGGTAAGATTGCAGCCAGCGTTTAAGAGCCGGCAATCGTACCGGGGTGTGTGCCAAAGATGTCAACTCGCTATTTAGCTGCTCCTGAGGTTGAGGGGAGGGGGGGAGCTGATTTGGGGGGTTGCTGAGAACCCCCTCTGCCTCCACGAAAGGGCCGCCTACCAGCAAAGCAAGAGGAAACAGGATGCGATCCATTACATTTCTCGCAAGTGTGGGTAAATCTACAGGCAGGACGCTGGCACGAACCCTTATTAAAGTCCCAGCATAACAAACGACGGCCAGATCGAAAAGCCGAAAACTTCGGCTTCAGTTGTTCCGGCACTTTTTTATCTATAAGTGGAGCTACATGAGTAGTCCATACATCTAGATCCTTTCGATCCCAGCGGGCTGAGGGGATCTTGGCAGCGCGGCGCCTAAAACTCTCGTCATATTTGATCGCTGCCTTCTCTCCGGCCTTGGAAAATGCAGAGCGCACGATGGATAGATATACTACCAAATGGAGAGACCTCCGTGGGTAAGCTGCCACTACAACACCCGCAAAGACCTGGAAACAGTCGAGCCAATGCTCGAAAGACCTGACCACTGCAGATGCCCCTGTACGTTTTTTGGAAGAAGAACTTTCCTTTTCCTGGTCCTCTGAAGGTGGGAGCAGCTTGAACATATCTACATAGCGGCCATTCAAGATTCTGGACTGCATCTTTGATGACAAATGCGAACCCGGTATGATGTCCCTAGCGGAGTTGGTTGACACTTTAACGTCAGGAACCAACACGCCATCTTTACATTCTAAGACTGCTCCATATTGCGCCCTGTGAGTGTTGGACCTTCGCTCCCAAGCCCACCTTGGAAGTCCAGAAACCGATTCGCCAAAACCCCAGTAAAGTTGCATATAATTACCCTCATCGTCAGAACTAGACGAAGACGTACCGGAATGAGAAGAAGAAGTGTCGTCCCTTTTCCTCTTGGCACGCTTCCGAGATGACCTCTTTTGGCGACGTTTTCCTCCCAAAGACTTCCTGGCAGGTACTGGGAGACTATCTTCCACAGAAGACTCAGATTCGGGCTCCAGCTGGGATGGAACTGAAACGGACTGCACAGAGACAGGACGTGAGATGCCGGAACCCGAGGCCCCCGCAGCCGAGCGCCGAGCAGAGACACGCCTGTGAGTCGACTCTGCCGAAGGGGCACTTAGACCTGAGGCCCTCCTAGTGGAGCGGCCTGACCTCCGAGGCTGACCCCGACCTGCAGGTAAGACAGGGGACTGGGATAACTGGGGGTTCGTGATCAAACCACCGGATGATGATCCCTCTGCCCCATCTTCACTAGATGAAGGTGAAGCCGGAGACAATGCCAACGAAGCGGGAGGCTGCCTTCCAGACGTGGACGGCTGGGTGGAGCAACGCTGCAAGACACCATCCATTTCAGCTGCAAATCGGGCAAGCGCTGCAGGGTCACCAGCCATGCTAGCCACCAATGATTGTACCCGCCCCGCCGGTTGGCTTGCAGAAGGTGAGCGGAGCGCCTGGGAAGGGCCTCTAATCGGCCGCTTTGCAGCGGTCGCTGGGCCGGAACGATTGGCGACCTTCTTCGGAGCCATACCTGCTAGCCGGAGATAAATCAACAATTAAATTTCACAAAGCACTACGCCCCCTAATTAGCTATCGAGCTACCCACGCTAATCCTAAGGTCCTGTCTTTCTGTATCAACAATACCTTTATTGTTATTTATTTATTCTTTATTCTTTATTTATTTATTTACTTATTTATTATTATTATTATTATTATTATTATTTATACTTTATTCTATTGTATTTTATTCTGTTTTATTTATTTATTCAAGTATTTAATTATTTATTTATTAAGTTGTTATTAATATCTATTCCAAATATTTATTTATTTATTTGTTTAATATATTCAAAACAATAGACCGTACAGTCTATTCACTGGTCTACCAACAGTAACTGGAAGCCAACAATAAGGTAACTTGAGGGTGCAGTAGCCACTCTTGGCCAGCAGGGGGCGGGCCAGGCCAATTCCCAAATTAGGAGATGCAGTACCAGGCCGAGCCACAGGAGGGAGCGCTGCCGTCGAGACGCAGTAACAGGCCTCGACCACTAGGGGGCCCGCAACGGCCAAGGCACGCGGCGAGCAGCCTGCCCGGGCTCGCAAGCGTCCAAAATGGCGGGCGCAATCAGGCCGCAAAATTCCTGCCCCGCCGGCAAGGCCCCAGCCGCGCGGCCGGTTCCAGGCGTCCCCCGCCGGCCCGCGCGCACCGCCGCTAGCCCGCGCACGCCGCCGCCGAACAGGCAGGCCGCGCAGCCACTAACGCGGGCCCGCCGGAGGCCAGGCGGCAGGGTCGGCCCTCCGCGCCTCCACGAACTGGGCCCCGATGCCGCCGAGGGAAGGACCGGAGGCCTCCGCTAAGGGAAGGTCGCCACCCGCCCGGGGAAACAGGTACGTGAAATATTTTATTTTATTTTATTTTTTATTTTATTTATTTATTTAATTTGGTTAAAAGGGGGTGGGGGGGGAAGGCCGTCGCGGCCTAGCAGAGGTACTAGGCCTCGCTCAATGCAACTCAGGGCCTCCGGCCCGACAGCGCTACGCAGGCCCCCCGAACCCACACCCGCTTCCCGGAGGGGGGGGGAGGATGGGTCTCCGGCCGCGGCAAGCGGGCCGGGGGAAGCGCAGCCACCCCGGCTCCCCGGAGGGGAGCGGCCTGGTCAGGATGGGCCGGGGAAGGTAGGCCTCCCCGGGCTGGGGGGGGGTCCCCACCCTCAGCCGAGCTTTTCTATACAGATATATTCTTATATATTTAAATAAAATGATAACTATCTAAGAAAGATGAAATAAGCAATGGAAACAAGGGGGGAACGAAAGAGGGAAAGGGAGTATTGGGGGTAGGTATAGAAGGGTCAAGGGAGGAGGCTTAAGAAAGAGAGAAATGAGGTTAGATTTAAGAATTTAGCTGAAAATACAACCGACTCCCGACTCGAACTGCTCCGTGATCCGTTGCAGAAGCCGAGAGGACGCTCTAGTGTTAGGCGTCCTCTATTTATAACCTCTACCCCCTCCTCCAAAATTTGCAACATACCAAATTCCCCAGCAACTCAGTTTAACCCCTCACTAGCCTGGTTGCCCAAATCTGCCCAGCAACTACTGGGTGGCGTATATTTTCCCAACCGCAACACGTGCTCTCATTTTTTAAAGGAGAACACGATTTCCAAGCTGTAAACCTGCAACCCCAAAGTAAATACGGGGAGGAAGCAACAGGTCCTGAACCAATAAGTCTTTTATCGTGCTTATTGCTTGGTTGCAGGGATGATACATCTTGTTCTGCCCTTTAGGCGAAACAGGAAGTGCTGCCCTACCACTTCTGCCGCTGCCCTGCCCAATCCAACATCAGACCACACGTTTGAGACTAAATTCTGTATTTTGTAACCAAGAATACCCTGCCTGTGTTGTTTCTGCAGTAGCATTGAATTATACATGAGTGAGACTTCTGATTACTGTAAATCAGCCATTTTAACTTACTTAAGGTTGTGGTCTATTCACTCCAAGGGGGTAGAGGCAGAGGAGAACAACTTTAAGGACTTAATACTGGGACATTTAAAGGTCTGACAACCTGTATTTCCCACATTTTGCAAGCACTGCACATATTTCTGCTTTATACTCTGCTGGGAGCTATTTTGGCTAAAAAGTGAGTCAAGGCCTGCATTTTTGAATTCAGGCAGTTTTCCATTTGTAGTTTCCCACACATATGGGACTTCAGGATTAACTGATATTCCCTAGTTATTTCCCAGCAGTCCAGTCCTCAGCAAGGCAGTTGGGTCCAAAATAGCATAATGTTGTAGGATTGGGCTTTTGCCCAGCACATTCAGAAGAAAGTGAGAAGTTTCAAGGTTATTTTCTTCCTCAGAGTTGCCAGTGCTTTCCATGGGAGATGCTCCTCCTAAACTTAAGATGCAAGTTTTGGCCACAGTATTGTAGTGGGATCACTTCCATTTCTTTTCTCATTTACTGCCTATATATCAGTGCTACTGCCTGAAATTCTCAAGGTATTAAATGAACAGAATTGGACTCAGATTGTTTCTAAAGGGATGAGAAGAGAGGAGACCCGGGCAGAATAAGAACCATGACAGGAAAATCTCATCAAGAAAAAAGAAAGAAGAATTGCTGACTTATTGGGTCCCCATGGAAATCATGAGGGAAAGGTTTAGACTGCTTGTACACCGGCTTCAGACTGGGGCATAAACCAGGTCTGGGGATTCAGCTTGTCAGTAATCTTTACATCACTTATTTCCCAACCCAAGGACCTATTGCTATAAAATTACTTTTAAGTGAGTCTTGCTTACAGAACTTTGGAAGGTGTTCTGAGGCAGACTCAGTCACCTGCTATTAATCAAAAGAGATCTGACTACATTGGAGTTGAACGACTCAGATTTGAACTGTTCCACTTCCACTGAAACATTTGTCAGACAAAGTCTGTTCTAGAAAGCGCAGAGCAATTTACGCTTAAAGCCTTTGAGCCGAAGGGTCCTGCCACAAATTTCTTCTGCTGGGCGAGCGGCTGAGCCACTTGGACACTTTTCCAGTAGTTACCTGAAGGCTACTTCCAACATTATAGCCTTTATGAAATCCATGTACCAGTAAAACCCATACCCATATTCTTATATATAAAACACACCCTATAAGAAATGTAGTTTCCAGTGTTGTTGTTTTAAAGTAATTTTGGTTGATTTAGAAACATTTCCCCAAAATGCTCTTTGGATATTCATTTGATCCAGTTTGGTGCCACTGTTTCTCCTGCCTCCTCTTGCTTTAGGACCATGCTTTTGGTTGGGACGCGGGTGGCGCTGTGGGTTAAACCACAGAGCCTAGGATCAGAAAGTTGGCAGTTCGAATCCCCACGACAGGGTGAGCTCCCGTTGCTCGGTCCCTGCTCCTGCCAACCTAGCAGTTCGAAAGAACGTCAAAGTGCAAGTAGATAAATAGGTACCACTCCGGTGGGAAGGTAAACGGCATTTCCGTGCGCTGCTCTGGTTCGCCAGAAGCGGCTTAGTCATGCTGGCCACATGACCCGGAAGCTGTACACCGGCTCCCTTGGTCAATAAAATGATATGAGCACTGCAACCCCAGAGTCAGCCACGACTGGATCTAATGGTCAGGGGTCCCTTTACCCTTTACCTTTCCTTTAGGTTGGTGAGTCATTCTTCTTTCTGATCAGAGCTAAGCAGAGATCACGTATCAAATTGGATGATGCCTCTCCTACACAAGCTGTCTTCTGGAGGGAGTCTGGCAATCCCTATTTGTCTGCTATACTTTGCGAAGTCAAAACTAGATTATATCTGCCACTATGGAAGCGGATGCCCTGCAGCCTGGCATTGCCTCGTTTGGGCCAGCACTCCTCCTAGATTTCGACCATCATTTCTGGCTTTATCACGCTAGCCTAGACGATCGCTCTTCACGACATTGTGTCAGTGACATGACTGGGAATGAACTGGACTACTTGTCTCATTTGGTGTTGGTCTTCTTGAGTGAAGAAGCTGCAGTTCTATGTTAAGTGCACAGTGGGTGATAAATGCTGGGTTTTTGCCACGTAATGTGTGAGTGAAGTAGCCTTCACTACTGTAATCCACCAGCACTGGGGAGTTGTGCCTTGCTAAAGACAGACATCACCTTGCCAACAAAGGTCCGTATAGTAAAAGCTATGGTTTTCCCAGTAGTGATGTGTGGAAGTGAGAGCTGGACCATAAAGAAGGCTGATCACCGAAGAATTGATGCTTTTGAATTCTGGTGCTGGAGGAGACTCTTGAGAGTCCCATGGACTGCAAGAAGATCAAACCTCTCCATTCTGAAGGAAATCAGCCCTGAGTGTTCACTGGAAGGATAGATCCTGAAGCTGAGGCTCCAATACTTTGGCCACCTCATGAGAAGAGAAGACTCCCTGGAAAAGGAGAAGGGGACGACAGAGGACGAGATGGTTGGACAGTGTTCTCGAAGCTACAAACATGAGTCTGACCAAACTGTGGGAGGCAGTGGAAGACAGGAGTGCCTGGCATGCTCTGGGGTTACGAAGAGTCAGACACGACTAAACGACTAAACAACAACAACAAAGACAGCCCAGTGAGTTCGTAGTGGAACCAAGATTTGAACATCAAGCTTATTGCTCATGCTCTTAACAGCTACATCACACCAGCTCACCTCAGAATGCTGTTGCTAGTTTTGCAAAGTGTACATAAAATGTCCCACGAAGCCTGCCTAGGATTGTGAACAACAGCAAATATTTACTTTATGTGAAGAGTTATCAGCATCTTTTCCCTCCAACATCACCTGAGGCACATACTGTACTTGCCGGAAGGATAAAGGCAGTTTTGTTTAATTGCTGCCACCATGTATTCTCATCCTTTTCCTTCTTCTACATTTTTCATCTTTTGAAACCTTGTTTCTGCACACTAGGATAAAATACTTAGCTGGACCTATCGCTCTAAGTGGTGAATTTAAGAGGATAAAAACCAGTTCCCAACATTGCGTTACGCTCTATCATGACATTTAAAAAACCCTCACAGCGCCTGAGACAGGCAGGCCTAACATGAGGCAGTGAATCTCTCTACCTTAAATTCACTGACATTATTAGCAGCAATAAAAATAAATTTCCAAAAGTCAAAGGCGATGTGACAGGAATTCAGAGCACACCTGTCATATGCAAATCTGTAAACAAGCTGTGTAAATACTTGCTCCTCTGGTACCAACATATGCTCTGGGGGAAGGGAGCACGTCCGCCAGGGCTCCTCCAGTTGACATTAGCCCACTGTGAACAATGCACATCTCCTTTATACAGTATTTACATAGTTTAATGGAGTTTAAAAGGTCAAAATCTGAGTCGCAGACATTTTGCAACTGTGAATTGCTACATTTGTATTACTGAATTTTTAATTAAAGAGCAAGAGCAGGGAGACTTTCAGAGTGGAGTCCTGCCTGTATTGTGTCATAAAACACGGGATGGTTGGAAGTGAGTGATAGGAACAGTATCCTAAAGATTGCGAGGACAACGTTTTGTGGCTTGCCTTGTTCTTGCCCCCCACTAACTTTGACCCACCCTTTAGAACAGTGGTTCTCACTCTCTTGGGCCACTGCCCCCTGGGCTCCATAAAGTCATCCCCAGTGCCCCTACCTTACCATATGAAAATAACCCCCTAGGAAACATAATAAACATAATAAAATTCAAAACAGTGTTAGTGCAGTGACAGGACTTAGCATGTGGTATAGCATAACCTCCAACATTTCTCCGATGAAAATAGGGACATCCTATTTCATCATCACCACCACAATTTTCTTATTTATATCCCACCCATCTGACAGGGTTGCCCCAGCCACTCTGTGCAGCTTCCAACAGATATAAAAATATAATAAGACATAAAAACAACTTTCCTTATACAGGGCTGCCTTTGGAAGTCTTCTAAAAGTTGTATAGCTATTTATCTCCTTGGCTTGGTGGTTGCATAACTCCATACCCTCCAACATTTCTCCAATGAAAATAGGGGTGTCCTAAGGAAAAGCAGGACATTCTGGGATCAAATCAGAAACTGAGACAGCTTCTGTAAATCCAGGACTGTCCCTGGAAAATAGGGACGCTTGGAGGATCTGGTATATATCCTGCCCATGCCACAACCATGGCAAACCCTGGATTTGGATGCTCCCATCAGTGACCAACAGGAGCTCTTCCTCTGGATCAGCGCCGGCCCACCCATGAGACTTGGTGAGGCAGTTGCCTCAGGTGGCAGGCTCACTGCCTCCTCCACACACACCCTGGCCACCTGCTCCTCTTCAACCTCCTCTGTTTTCCACTGCCAGCTTTAGTGCATCAGGGCTTCCCCTAGCCTCCTCCAGTCAACTCAGGCGCAGCAGTGAGGGAAGATGGTAGAGTGGGGGCAGTGGCCCCTTTTGCTGTTTTGCCTCAAGCGGCAAAAAGTCATGGGCTGGCCCTGCTGTGGATGTCTCGTTCTGCTGATGTAACACCAGACTTGACATAGTTCCACCTCCTCCTAATGGCACTCAGCAGGCAGATCTCCAATTTAGGATTGTGCCCCGAGTTGTGCAATGTTATTCCCTATATTCTATCCAAGCCATTATCCCACCTGGTTGGGCATCTCATTGAATAACAGTAACCCTCGGTCTGGAACAAAAAGTATTTCACAACCTTATTTGTTGTGATTTATTTCAGAAGCAGTCCCCCCCCCCCCGCCACCCCTGCAAAGACTCAGAATCCAACATTGTGTGCATTCAATACTGCTATTTATTCATTTAGACCCAGTTATCTGAGCTTGCAGCATCTGATGTTACAGCAACATTCTCCCAGAGGTTTCAGGGAGCTTGTTAGAAAGAAAATAGAGCTGTCCCTTTGTTGGGATGGTTCTAGCAGCAAGGGGAATATCGGCGGCACAATTTGTAAGCATCTTATATTTCTATCATGCCATTCTAGTCTAGCTGATGTAGTAACTTTTCATTTCACATATTTATTTGTGGTTTGCAAAAAGCAGAAGCAAAGATCAAGAGTTATCATACTCCCAAAGAGTATTATTAGAAATATAAAGGATGACGAGCTCATTGAAACCACCATCAGAGGATAAAAATGAATCATGTGCTACTTAAGAGACTTAATGTCATTTCTATTCATCTTATCTCTACAAGCCACAGCAACTGCTTGTCTTGACAGTGTGTGCTGAGAGACAGCGTCTGCTCTTCTTCCTGTATTTAGTGGAAGTTGTTTCCTCAGTTCAAGTCTTCCCCAGCCCCATCCTGAATTGTCTTTTCTTTCATTTTGGCAGTGCTCACCATTGCTCGGCTTTCATATGCGGAGCTGATCAGCTTTAAAGCCGCTGAAGGCAGCATTCATAGAATCATAGAATTGCAGAGTTGGAAGGGACCCCGGGGTCATCTAGTCCAACCCACTGCTATGCTTTATTTGACAAGCAGAGCCATAAGGGGCTATGCTTTTGTTTTCACACAAAACATTGTGGGCATCTCCAACTTCTCCAGAATGCCTTGATGGAGCACACGTATGTCCAAATCAAGGGAGGCTAAGTGCTCTGTATAATAAGTAGTGTTCCCCCCCTTTCCCCACCCCTAGTTGGGACAAAGACAGCTCCAGAAACGAGAAAAGTAAGAATTGTATAGAGGCTCTTCCTGAAAAAGATTGGTGTACACTGCTAGACAGGAACAGCAGCAGAGGATCAGCTCAAATTGGTTGTTACATGTTTGTTAATACCACAACTCAGTAGTGGAGTTTTAATATCTTGATTTGGGGGTGCCAAAATAATATTTTTGACTACTACTTTAAATCAGGAGCAAGAAGAGGATATATCAAGACCCACTGCCAGATCTCTTTGTGACTTGCAACATATCAGCAAGGGTTTCTGACAAATTTAACAGTAGCAATTAAAATGGCAAATTGCAACAATTCTCTGCCACGGCTGGCCTAGTCACTTGCCCTCCGCTCAGCCTGATGTCCACCTTTAAATGGCAAGCGCTCTGTTACTCTAGTCCCCCTGAAGTGTTAGGATATCCTCAGCCTTCCTGTTCACTCAGCATAAACACTGGCTCATCATAGCCTGGTGCTTGTGCGTGTTTTAGCTGGACAGGGGTGCTATAAACCATTGTTTCACTTCCGTATTCTTAGATATGGAAGGGATTCCGAACGTCAAATAAACTTTAATTACCCTACTTTAATGATTTAAGTCTTAAAGGTAAAGGTAAAGGGACCCCTGACCATTAGGTCCAGTCGTGACCGACTCTGGGGTTGCGGTTCTCATCTCGCTTTACTGGCTGAGGGAGCCGGCGTACAGCTTCCAGGTCATGTGGCCAGCATGACAAAGCCACTTCTGGCGAACCAGAGCAGTGCACGGAAACGCCGTTTACCTTCCCGCCAGAGTGGTACCTATTTATCTACTTGCACTTTGTCGTGCTTTCGAACTGCTAGGTTGGCAGGAGCAGGGACCGAGCAACGGGAGCTCACCCCGTCACGGGGATTCGAATCGCCAACCTTCTGATCGGCAAGTCCTAGGCTCTGTGGTTTAACCCACAGCACCACCCGTGTCCCTGATTTAAGTCTTAGGCATGTCAAAAAAAGGAGGCTACATATACATGAATAGTTTGTGGTGAACTTTTTGTCCACACTAATGGGAAAGCTGTAGCTTTACTGCACACAGCATGGGCACAGCTGCCAGTTTGTAGATCAACTGTTATATCATTCCTGGTTCTAGCCATGGTGGCAAACCATTGCCTTGACTGTACCACTTCAGACAGCAAGTGAGGGATTACTGAATGCTCCCCTCTACAAAAAAAAAAAAAAAAAAAACCCCCATTAAAAATCATATAAGGGACTGCTTCTAGCCTGTTGTTGTTTAGTCGTTTAGTTGTGTCCGCCTCTTCGTGACCCCCTGGACCAGAGCACACCAGGCACTCCTGTCTTCCACTGCCTCCCGCAGTTTGGTCAAACTCATGCTGGTAGCTTCAAGAACACTGTTCAGCCATCTCGTCCTCTGCCATCCCCTTCTCCTTGTGCCCTCCATCTTTCCCAGCATCAGGGTCTTTTCCAGGGAGTCTTCTCTTCTCATGAGGTGGCCAAAGTATTGGAGCCTCAGCTTCACGATCTGTCCTTCCAGTGAGCACTCAGGGCTGATTTCCCTAATAATGGATAGGTTTGATCTTCTAGCCTAGTTTCTCTCTAAGTTTCTATGTGCGGGATCATTTTTTCCACAAGTCATGGGAAGCCATATATGGATTGTCAAATGGCAAATCCCACATATGAGTTTACCCGCACCATGAGTACTAGACCTCAATCTCTGCCTACAGCCTTGGGGCAGGATTCACATAAAGTGCCCTGTCAATGAAAGGACTTCTGTTGGAGCTATGGGGCTTCCTCCCTCCCACATACTCCTGTGTTTCATGGACATCTTAATTCAGGGGTAGGCAACCTAAGGCCCATGGGCCACAAGCAGCCCACAGGGGATCGTTTAACGGGTCCATGAGCCAGCCCCAAACCACTAGGCGAGTCCCCGCATGCTGCACTAAACCGGCACAGTGTGGCACGGGGACTTGCTTCCGCAACACCAGGAATAACATCTGTGCACACGTGCACAATCTGGCCCACAGACAGATCTCCACTGGAGTGAACTGGCCCAGGCGAGGTAAACTTTGCCGGCCCCTGTCTTAATTCCACTGCTCTGCCCCACATCAGCAGGAGTTACCCATGTTCTTTCTAGTTTCCATTTATAAACCATAGAGAAAATACTAAGGTGCTTTAAAAATTAAATATGTTCACTTGTCTAATAGGAACTAACCTCTAATGGACTGAAAAGCATACACGTCTAAAGTTACAATAAAATAAGAATAATTATTCTCGGCTTAGCAGACATCCCCAGATGAGGACCATGTGTGTTCTGGAAGAATAATGTTTCGTTCAAACCACAAATGCAATAACGGCACCCATATTCATAAGGTTATTGTAACGGAGGGTTGTTTATACATCTTCAGTGATTGTGAAATTATCTGTGTTGAGAAAAACTGAATGTACTTCAAACCAAAGACAGAAAGAACATAAAACATGTAATATTGCTCTTACAAGGCACATAAAACCTTATTGGATCTGTGATAAGCATTTGCGCTTGAGTAATTTTACTGCTTTACTAACTCTGGGAATGATTCACAATATGGGAGATGCTTTCTTTACTAGTTTTAAAGTGGAGCAACTCTTAACACCAGAGTCAAGCAAGGTGCAACTTACCTGCTCACCAAAACATTGAAGAATCGTGTGTGTTTACTTAAAGATATGCACCAGGGGCAATTACTTCTGAGTAAAACTGGGATCACTTAATCTTTATTCAAGCTGCTGTTTTTCCGTGAAGAATAGAAACACCAGTGCTACAATTTGTACAAAAGGGGTGCTTTGAATTCCTAAAGGTACCCAGTCAAGATATAAAGATAATTTTTCATTATAAATAACAAGTTGGACCTTCAACAAAATGTTGCGGGGCAGAACGTTCCTGCTGAGTGATTCAGTTAATCTGCCTTTCCCTTCTCTGTCATTCCATTTCTCTCTCATCTGAGTTTTCACCAGTGTTAGCATTCCATGACCACTGAGCATGCTCAGTTCTCATTAAGCCGAGGGTTCACCTATCCCCAAAAATTATGGAGCTTCTGCAAACCTTGGTATCATTATCATGTGTGTACCATCATCATGTGTGTGTGTGGTGCTGCTATGGCTATATATGAAGCAGAACCCACCTATGAAACTCAGAAAAAGACAGTCATGGAAGCCAGGCAACCTTCATCAAGCCATGCAATGGACTTGCAAATTCTTATAGTTAGACTGAGAGCACTAGAAATTATAGGTACTACTATTGGTCAGGCTTTCCAACGTCTTCCAGGCCAGGTGCAGAAAGACTTCTGAAACGAGCAGGCCCACCTTTTAAAAAATCATTTAAAAAAATATATGAAAGTTTCTTACTATGAGGTATATTATATATTATAATTACGACTATGATTAAATTAAGTCTTAGCTGGGAAAAAATGAAAACACTAGGCCCACCAACAACGAATGCCAATACTGTTTCTCCAATTTGGGAAAATAAAGAAGGGACAGCATTGATGCAGTAATAGGGTGAGACACATAGCTATCAACCTTCCCTTTTTTTGTGGGAAATTCATTATTATTCCAGCGCCGTTTCCCACTGCTTTCCGCTGCTATCCCAGATTGTTAGATATCCCGTAGACTGTCCCCGGGACAGGTGAGGCTGCTGATCCCTTTTTTTCGAGGCTGCTGATCCCTTATTTTCAAATCCGAAAGTTGACAGCTATGGTGAGACATGGAAGCTCCATTCATGGCAGGAAGAATTCTACATTATACAATAATTTCCAGGATACACATGAAGAAAAACAAGAGCACATGTAAAACACCCCTTAGATGAATGGACAACTGACTAAACTCAGGAATTTATTATTGTGGAACTAGGCAGTCTAAGAACCTCAGCATCACCCTTAAGACGCCCAATTCTAGGCTCCTCTGAGAAAAAGGGTGCAATCTAATTTTAATAAGCAAACACACACTGAGTTTGGGTACCTTCCAGGAAGAAGGAAACCAGGCAAGGACATTACTATTTCAATGCAGGGAAACTTCAACTGTCCATTGGTTAGAAATGATGCCAAACGAAAACACACACAAAAATAACTGCAGATTTAAAACTGAGGTAGGAGCAGTGCAGATTACACAACTTTGATGGCAGAAAGTGAGGAGGAATTCAAGAACCTTTTAATGAGGGTGAAAGAGGAGAGCGCAAAATATGGTCTGATGCTCAACATCAAAAAACCGAAGATCATGGCCACTGGTCCCATCACCTCCTGGCAAAAAGAAGGGGAAGAAATGGAGGCAGTGAGAGATTTTACTTTCTTGGGCTCCATGATCACTGCAGATGGTGAC
Source organism: Podarcis siculus (assembly GCA_034642415.1). Classification (NCBI taxonomy): domain Eukaryota; kingdom Metazoa; phylum Chordata; class Lepidosauria; order Squamata; family Lacertidae; genus Podarcis; species Podarcis siculus. Next base: position 1,723,782 of record JAXCMG010000032.1, on the reverse strand, counting down.
AGCAGCCACGAAATTAAAAGACGCCTGCTTCTTGGGAGAAAAGCAATGACAAACCTAGACAGCATCTTAAAAAGCAGAGACATCACCTTGCCAACAAAGGTCCGCATAGTTAAAGCTATGGTTTTCCCAGTAGTGATGTATGGAAGTGAGAGCTGGACCATAAAGAAGGCTGATTGCCGAAGAATTGATGGTTTTGAATTCTGGTGCTGGAGGAGACTCTTGAGAGTCCCATGGGCTGCAAGAAGATCAAACCTCTCCATTCTGAAGGAAATCAGCCCTGAGTGCTCACTGGAAGGACAGATCCTGAAGCTGAGGCTCCAATACTTTGGCCACCTCATGAGAAGAGAAGACTCCCTGGAAAAGACCCTGATGTTGGGAAAGATGGAGGGCACAAGGAGAAGGGGACAACAGAGGATGAGATGGTGGGACAGTGTTCTCAAAGCTACCAGCATGAGTTTGACCAAACTGCGGGAGGCAGTGGAAGACAGGAGTGCCTGGCGTTCTCTGGTCCAGGGGGTCACGAAGAGGCGGACACGACTAAATGACTAAACAACAACAATAGGGAGCAGTGCTTTTTTCTGGGAGTACTCAAGGTTACACAGTAGCGGGACCTCCCCCCAATGCTAAGTGTTGCGCTTACTGTAACAACAAAATAAAAGAATAATAATAATTTTATTTATATCCCACCCTCCCCAGCCAAATCTGGGCTCAGAGCGGCTAACAAAAAATAATAATAATGGTACTGGCACCATTTTTCTATTAAAAACAACAAAGTGTTGGGTAGGAGTTATGGCTGCAGCCAGACGAGACAAACTTTATGAGCAGGTGGCCAGAAAGGGGAGAAAAGGGGGGGGGGGAATAAACTCCAGCAGGTTTTCTCAGAATTAACTAATTAATGCATAACAGGAAATATTAAAACAGATAAAATACAACCACAGCAAACAAAAGGAACAGGAGTCAGGAGGGGGGCAACTTGCCAAATAAAAAGCAAGCTGAAGCATCCATCCCACTCAAGGAGCCTACAGATAATTAAATCCCATAGGCTTCCAAGCTTTCTTAGTGAATAAGAAAGTTCACCATTTCAGAGTCTTTTCTTAAAGCAGAGGAGGAAGATTCAGCAGAAACCTTCAAAGAATAACTTGGGCAAGAAATACCCTGAGCAGTGTTCGGAATGCGTTTACTGCCCTCCTCCCGCTGCTGAGCAATGCCAGCCATCCCATGACTGACTTTAGTTCTCCAGAAAAGAAACAAGTCCACAGTTGTTGCCAGAGGCACCAGCAAGCATAAAGAGGAACGGCCTAATTCTCTTCTGCTTCCTCAACACCGTCAACAACATAAGAATCTCCTTATCTGCCGGCCTCTTCCCTACAGTTAACCACACGTGAAGTGCCTCACACGTGCTAAATTTAGAAAAATGTACACGATAAAACGCAGCAAAGTTTCCTGCCAATTGCAAAATAATGGCAAAATGAAACAAAATTTAAATAGTCATGCATAAATTAACAGACCAAAATTGTTGTTTAGTTGTTTAGTCGTGTCCAAGTCTTCATGACCCCCTGGACCAGAGCACGCCAGGCACTCCTGCAGTTTGGTCAAACTCATGCTGGTAGCTTCGACAACACTGTCCCACCATCTTGTCTTCTGTCGTCCCCTTCTCCTTGTGCCCTCCATCTTTCCCAACATCAAGG
>JAXCMG010000032.1:1705270-1721994 GCA_034642415.1 Podarcis siculus | reverse complement strand
TTGTTGTTTAGTCATTTAGTCATGTCCGACTCTTCGTGACCCCCTGGACCAGAGCACGCCAGGCACTCCTGTAGTTTGGTCAAACTCATGCTGGTAGCTTTGACAACACTGTCCCACCATATTGTCTTCTGTCGTCCCCTTCTCCTTGTGCCCTCCATCTTTCCCAACATCAGGGTCTTTTCCAGGGAGTCTTCTCATGAGGTGGCCAAAGTATTGGAGCCTCAGCTTCATGATCTGTCCTTCCAGTGAGCACTCAGGGCTGATTTCCTTCAGAATGGAGAGGTTTGATCTTCTTGCAGTCCATGGGACTCACAAGAGTCTCCCTCCAGCACAAGAATTCAAAAGCATCAATTCTTCGGCGACCAGCCTTCTTTATGGTCCAGCTCTCACTTCCATACACACTACCGGGAAAACCATGGCTTTAACTATACGGACCTTTGTTGGCAAGGTGATGTCTCTGCTTTTTAAGATGCTGACAAACCTAGACAGCATCTTAAAAAGCAGAGACATCACCTTGCCAACAAAGACCAAAATATCATATCAATAAATATGCACTGATCCTTGACTTCTCTCTTCCTGACTCTTCCACTCACTGAGCCCTGTTGCCCCTTCAGCTCTTGACACCTCCTCTTCCCCCCTTCTCCCTCTGACCACACATTGTTGTCCCACCACCACTCCCCAGGCTCTAAGGCTTTTTCCCTTGGTTCCTCCCACCACCCCTCTGTTTCCAACCAGCCCATGACATCTGTGCTGCCAGATACAGCAGTTCTTTCCAAGGATATCAGGACAAAAGGAATGAGGAGGTGGAAGGGGAACCAAAACAGTTTTATTAACAAATAAACAGTAGGCATGCAAAGCATAACATAAAACATACCCGAGATGGGCTACCCAATCTCCCCTTCTGCTGCCTGGAGCCCTAGGTAGAGCACAGGAGAAAGACCCCGACCGTCGGTCTCCCAGCATCAGGTCCTTTGACCTGGGTAGAAGCTCCCCCCCCCCCATGACTTTTACAGCCTGCCTTGATGTACTCAAGTGCACCTGGCATTACTCATGATTAGTCCAGGACCCTGAGATGGAATTAATACAGAGCAGCTGAGAGTCTCCCACTACCTGCAGCTGGGCATCCAGCCAGCACTTGCAACACAGAAGAACCCAAGAAACTCCCGACAGGTGTGAGAAACACAAGAATCCAGCAGACCTCAAACTGGGGATGTTAAAGGGAAAGGGACATGCCACCTAACTCCTCAAAAAACAATTGTCTTCCGCATTTCCACTTCAACATCTAAGTATTTTCATCGGGAATGTTTGTTTAAAGGTGAACGAGGGCAGGTGTAAATCTGTTGTTGTTTAGTCATTTAGTCGTGTCTGCCTCTTTGTGACCCCCTGGACCAGAGCACGCCAGGCACTCCTGTCTTCCACTGCCTCCCGCAGTTTGGTCAGACTCATGTTTGTAGCTTCGAGAACACTGTCCCACCATCTCGTCCTCTGTCGTCCCTTCTCCTTGGGCCCTCCATCTTTCCCAACATCAGGGTCTTTTCCAGGGAGTCTTCTCTTCTCATGAGGTGGCCAAAGTATTGGAGCCTCAGCTTCAGGATCTGTCTTTCCAGTGAGCACTTGGGGCTGATTTCCTTCAGAATGGAGAGGTTTGATAGGTGTAAATCTAGTGAAGATTTCATGTGCTTGGGAGCAATTGCCATTGTGCTTACTCTGCTAGGAGACAGAATCTCTTCCAAATCCCTCTCACCAACACAACCAAGGTGGAAATAGGCCAGAAAGAGAAAGAGGGACTTGTTATTGCAAGGCAAAGAACTAAGGAAGGAAAACTAAAATATCAACTCTGAAGCTGGAATTGGGGAAAACTGACTGCATGCCCCAAGGTCTATGACCAAAAACCAGCTTCTTTCAAATACGGCCATATGCTCAAAATTTAATTGCTTCCTCTTGACAGGTAGCCCTGCTAAATAAAACCTTCCCATCGCCTTTTATGAAAATAATTTTCTCAGAGAACTTCTCTGAGAAAAGGAGCAAATTTGAAACAAAGAAAGCAACTTTTCCAGCTGTTTTGTTTGTTTTCCGCAGAGTAGGGGCATGGGGTTGTTTTATTATTATTATTCATTTTATATTGTGTGTGATTTGTTCTTGCTGGTTTCTTTAAACATTATCTTTATACAATTCTAAAATCTCAATAGAAACGTTTTTCAAAAAAGTAAGACATACAATAATATGCAATAAATGTGGCTGGTGCTATCTGTGATCTCTGTTTAGGGTATTCTTCTATTATGTAAATATGTTTATGGCTAAGTTTAAATTAAGGGCTAAAGTTTAAATTATGGCTAAATTAAAGTTTAAATTATGGCTAAGTTTAAATTAAGGGACGCGGGTGGCGCTGTGGGTAAAAGCCTCAGCTCCTAGGGCTTGCCGATCGAAAGGTCGGCGGTTTGAATCCCTGCGGCGGGGTGCGCTCCCGTTGCTCGGTCCCAGCGCCTGCCAACCTAGCAGTTCGAAAGCACGTCAAAGTGCAAGTAGATAAATAGGGACCGCTTTCTAGCGGGAAGGTAAACGGCGTTTCCGTGTGCGGCTCTGGCTCGCCAGAGCAGCGATGTCACGCTGGCCACGTGACCCAGAAGTGTCTCCGGACAGCGCTGGCCCCCGGCCTATAGAGTGAGATGGGCGCACCAACCCCAGAGTCTGTCAAGACTGGCCCGTACGGGCAGGGGTACCTTTACCTTTACCTTTTAAGTTTAAATTGTTTCTACTGATTTATTTAAACTGTTTTAAATTAGCTGGAATTATGGCAGTGCAACAGCCCTGAATAACTTAGGAATAGAAACCTAGTACTGCTTTCCTTCACCATCACAACCACCCAGAAACTGAAATGTTGCTCTAGTATTAAAACTCAGACACCACTATTTTCCACTGTGTGCTCAAATAATTAATACTCACGTATTTGTTTGTTTAAAAAATGTACCTTCTTTTCATCGAATTATAGGGTGTTTTATTATTATTAAATATATATCCTGCCTTTTTGCCCAAAGGAGTTTATGGTGGATTATATAAAAATCCTAAAAGCAGTTTTAAAAATTGCACTGAGGTTCCGCACCAGTTCTGTGCGAAACAAACAAGCAGTGACCTCACAATAGATAAAATAAAACCAGCAGTAATTAGGAGCCACCGGAGGTTTGGAGAAAAAACATTTCCACTTGGATGCTAAAAGGTGTTGGAGAAAGTGCCACACAAACTCATGCAGAGAAGGCCTTCTCCTTCATGGAGAGCACATGTTGCGGTGGGAGCAACCATGACATCCCCTGTTGCTGGGCAGGTTAGTTTGGATGGCCACGAATTTGACTGGACACCTTCCATTGTTGCTGGGGAAAATTTATTGTTGCAATTTTATTTGATTAATGAGGGTGCTATATATGTTCCCTGTGCGCAGCGTTGAGCTTCCAATTTTCACTGCGCACATTGGATTACCTGCCTACCCTCCTTTTAGGTTTTGTTCGTGCCAACCTTGCTATGCCTGTCATGGGGTCGTCTGCTTTGGAGCAGGGGCCTGGTAGGAATTTATACCATTTGGCTGATTGGTTGGTGCCATTTGGGTTTTGCCTACTGCGTAGCAAATTGTCGCAACTTGTAAGGTTGCGGTTAGGCACTGGTTAATTTTTTGGTTGGTGGAGGGGATGTGTTTGGATGTGCCTGCCCCTCCAATGCTGCTGCTGCAAGGGTATTCCATTAAAGGAATCCAGGGGCTCGCCATGCTTTTGTCCAAATCCCTGGCAAAGGGCTGGGGCCATGCAAGAGCCCCTGGGAGCATTTGGGGAGAGGTGAGAGCCTGGCCACCTGATGAGAAGAGAAGACTCCCTGGAAAAGACCCTGTTGTTGGGAAAGGTGGAGGGCACAAGGAGAAGGGGACGACAGAGGACGAGATGGTGGGACAGTGTTCTTGAAGCTACCAGCATGAGTTTGACCAAACTGCGGGAGGCAGTGGAAGGCAGGAGGGCCTGGCGTGCTCTGGTCCAGGGGGTCATAAAGAGTCGGACATGACTAAACGACTAAACAACAACAACGAGAGCCTGGCACCCAGCTTTATTCTCTCCCAAAAATTGTTTACCCTTACTGACTTCCACACAGGTGCGGTTGTCAGTTCTGTTCCTGCCTTTGAGTGGGAACAGATAGTCGCTAACCAATGCCTAAGCAACCACTCACATACTGTAATTCAATAAAGTTGTGGCCAAAATTATGCCAAAACCAAAATGATGTGTGAACAGTGTTTTTATTTGGGGGTGTCTTGGGGGTCCTCGACACGCAACTCATTTGCCACCAAAGAGAAGCCATTCTTCCTTACAGCCTCCCATCTACATGAGGTGGGAGTTGAGTCTCAAGGGATTATTTTAACTCCTGGACAGTTTCTTGGGTGTGGCGCCAGCTCTTCAGATGCCCAACTTTGGTCCAAGGTTACTCAAGCTTTATAGGTCAGAATAAGAGCTTGGAAATAATTCTATGTTGCATGTGTTCCATCACATGCAACATAGAATCACCACATTGGATGACAGCTAGCAATGTGTTTGTTTATTGATTTAATAGCTTCTCAGATATACGTAATAAACACACAAGCCTGATAAAGCAAAATGGTTAATGATGTTTTATTATGTTTTGAATTCTGTTTTGATATCACCTGGGAGCCGCCCAGAGTGACTGGGGCAACCCAGTCAGATGGGTGGGATAAAAATAATGAAAATATCATCAACATCATCATTAAGCAGAAAGCAGCTATATCCTTAATTCTAAGGAACTTAAGTTAAAGGAAGAGGATATCCACACAACGCAATACAGTACATTAAGAATCCAAGGCTCATGCTTTGTAACAAATAACGCTTTTAACAGTAATCAATGCATTTTTGCCACAACATCAAAAAATTATCCTGCTTCTGTCGTTTTGCCTGGTATCTAAAATGAGCCATCATTTTAGCCATCACTGCATAATCCCATGCTTTGTCTCTCCATTATTTGATAGTTGGAATTGTATGTCGTCTCCAATAGTCAGCACAAAAATCCTCACCACAAGAAAGCAAGCAAGAAGTTATCTGCGTTCTGAATTTACAGAATGTTTTAAATAATTCAAGATTTTTTTTAAAAAAAAACAACCAGGATGAAATGGAGCATCACAACCAGTAATTTCAACCACCTGATTTTTAAAAATCATTTCATAGTAGCTTTTTGTAGCGTCATATCTCCACCACATGTAGGAAAAAATGTCTCCTCTATTGCTGACATTGACACCTAGCAATTTGGCTGCCATTTTCTAAACGTTTTAGAGCTTGCTGCATTGCAGCAGGTCTAACAGGGACATGAACAAAACAAGGATGACTATGGCAAGATTCCTCTGGTGGTAGTACTTTAAGATTAATCTACCTGCTTTGGTTCAGGGAAGCAATAGTCCTTTTATCGGTTTATAAAGCCACTCACTTTTTAACCTACTCTCCTCAGTTCACAGTATCACATTTCCATGCTTTTGTGCTACCCTGGATGTAAAGAACATCAGTTCAGTATCAGTAGAGGAAAGGGGTCTCCTTGCCTCATCATAAAGCTCACCATAAACTGTTCTTTAGGATTTCCATCTGTTAGTGCTAGACATTATAGAATTAAAAAGCCAGCTAATTACCAGGTAAAATATCTGCTTTCTCAATATTTAGCAGAATGCAAGAGACTGGAAAAGCATGAAAAAAATATTAATATAGGAAAGGACACTGAGATCTACTAATTCTTTTTGGTGGACAATGCATCAGAGCAATTTTAAGAGAAATATCTCCACATAGTTCTTCACAGAGGAAAGAAACTGGTCATACCTAATCCAAGTTGACAGAAAATCAAGTATTTTCCAGGCAGTACCTGCAGTGAAAGATAAGTATTCAGACATTGTCACTTTCTGCAAACATCTCTTGGTGCACAGATGATTAAAAAAATCTGCCAGCAGTACATCATTTCCATTCTATTGTGCAGTCTTACTTTAAAATCTGCCTGACAGCAAGTGTGGAATGCCTGGCGCTACAACTGTGCGATGCTGTCCTCGTTTCCCAGTTTTTGTAAACCGCCCTGAATATTTTCAAATTGCAGGGTGTTATAGGAATGCTTTTATTAAATGAATTAAATCATAAATCCCACAAGAGAATGGGATTAAGGCGATAATAGCTTCAATGTGAAAAATGGGACACTGCTGCTTCCACTGTAGTACAGCCTGTTATTTACACTGCTACGGCTGAGCTTCGATCACCATAATTAGCCATATACTATGTCATCCCAGCAACAATGTTGAGCACACAATAGTATTAGTAGCAGCTTCCCCTGCCCCCAGCATAGCAAAGATCCAACCACATCACAACAACCCTGGCAATACCATGTCCATCCACCAGTCACAATGCCGCTCCAAACAGTGACTTGTAGCTCATGCATGGAAGGCACAATTCAGCAAGAAGGGATGGCACGAATACTTGCAAAGTTGTCTTGAAAACAGGTAGGCGGTGGTGAGTAATAGTCAGAACCTAGACATATATAGTGGGGTAGTGAGCAACTGACTGAGTGAGGATTCTAGAGCTGAAGAGCTCTTCCAGCTCCTTTCAATCACTCTCCCCTTTCCATTGATGGAATACCTAATGTTCCCATTTAGAGATAGATCTGTTGAAGGAGCTACTGTAATAAATGAGACTATATCCATCCCATGTGAAGAGCTACAGAAGAATTGCAGGTTCCTGTAGCGTACTTGTGTCTGGAGTCCAGGGGCAGTCCTTAGAAGATACCCTTTGGGACATTTGGGTGGCTTATACTTATTTTATATGTTTAAATTAATATTAGTGCATTGATTGTTACTGTATTCTCATTACTGTATTAACATGTTCTGATTGATTTCTTCCTTCTGTCTTTTTCTTTCTTTCTTTCTTTCTTTCTTTCTTTCTTTCTTTCTTTCTTTCTTTCTTTCTCTCTCTCTCTCTGTCTTCAGTTGGTTACAAAAATTATATTAAACAAATGAATCCCCCTTCTGCCCTCCAGCATTTCTAAACTTGATGCCGGATGGTTGTAGCCCTATGCCCCATCCTTGGACATAACAGGTTTCCTCTCAGGGAGTCCTATACCTCTACTGGCATTCTATAAATGACTCCAGAATTAGTCAATATCCACTAGCCAATATCCACTCAATTGTCTGTATTTGCTTATGACAGCTCTTCCGATATCTTAATTTTATGCCAATGAGGGACTGTGCTGCCAGGGGGCAGAATCTAGGCTACACTCATCGCTCTTTCAATTCTTCACACCCAAGCCCACCTCTTTCACACGTACACCTTCATCCTCAAAACAGGAAGCAGGAGTCCCACTCATGTTCTGTTCACAAAGATCAAAGGTTATTTTCAAGGTACTGCTAATGGATTGGAACAATCAACGCCGCAGCCATTTATATATAAAAGCCATTTATATTACATACACTACCAATAGCATCGCTTTAAAATGTGGCTTTTAAGAGCCTGAATTTCTTTAAATCCTGTGTTTGTTACAAACAATACACTATCAAAAGATGGGAGAGGATATTCACTATCTGGTTATCTTTGTTCTGAAACATCATAAACGGCTATTGAATTAGGCTTTCAACTTTAATCTGTGCTATGAAGGGTATAAAGGAGAATCCAATATGAGAAATAAGCGAAAGCATTCCAGCTCAAGGTCTGGCTCTCTGCATTGTGTCAGCACCTGTTAGCTTGCATAGCTCATTGCAGAGGGCACAGCAGAAGGTCATTGCTGAATGGAACGGCAACTGGGGCTGAGGCAGAGCTCCAAACAAGCCACCAGTCCTTACAATAGTGCCGCCTTGAAAGAGAGTTGGGACCGGCTACTTAAAAGTTGACAATTCAAATGAGGATGACTTAGAATTCTTCTCTGGAACCCAAGATGCACCCAATCTGGCCCAGGCTGAAAGCAAAGCTCAATCAAGTTCCTAAGATGCATAGGCAAATGTGTCATTTGCAGGCAAAGGCGGCAGGAGAGGCACCAAAATCCATTCTACCTCCTCTAAGCTTTACTTCCTGGCTGCTATATGAAATTCATGCCCCTTGCCCCATGCTATAAGTTACCAAACTATAAATTGCACACTGTATTAATTGATATTGTTTTTAACATTAGTGACCATGTGATGATTTTAGCTTATGAATTTTATTGCTTAATGCTTTTATTTGTACGTTGGGGTATTTTTATAGCTTTGTTTAGAGTACGTAATGTTTTAATAACATAAATGTTTTAAGTCTTTTTTTATCAATTCAGTATATTTTCTTTTAATTGTCAAATAATTCTGTGTACATTGCAGCAGGCTTTGGCTATGTGCAATAAAACTGACTGAGACTGAGTTACCAAACAAACCCCTGTGCTGCAAAGAGAACGTTAGCAATGTCTAGGCAACATGATGACCATGGACATACGCAACAGACAATCTTTATAGAATTCCTTCAAACCATAACTAATACAAACTGAAGTCTTTAGTCTCAAAGTCTCTGAAAATCTTTAAATGAAGTGAGGTACCAGACTTTGTACGATGAAAGGCAAGCTGTGAAGCTTTGTGTATTCAGCAAATATGATGTCCAACACTGCCAGCATGCAGTGCACACCTTAATTAGTAAGAAGGTGGTGTCCTACCATACTGGGTTCCCAGGGAGGAAGTTTTGGGGAAACTTGAGTCAGGCTGTGGGGACTCAGTGGAGCCCCAAAGACCTGATCCAGGGAGCCTGGTGTCAAATGCATTAGTGGCTGTCCCCTAGCTGCCTTGAAAGCCCCCGATGCTGTTGCCAGACACAGGCACAAAAAGGAGTAAAGAAAACACATAAACCACCAAGTTCCTTCTTTTGCAAAAACGCTGTGATTGGAATTATAAAGAGATCCTTAGTAAAGCCACCCCTAATGGAAAGCTAGAGCTGTCAGTCACAGAACTACACCTCAACACTAAAAACTTGCTGTTTCTTCCTCTACCTGGCCTTTTCCATTTATGGACAGCTTGGAGAAGGTTTCAGGAATATATGAAATTTGCAAATGGGGAGGGATAGTGAAAATTCTGAACAGAAACATCCTTCCATTCACACTTCTTCAGACGGAAATGGCTTTGAAGCAGTCAGAATATACAGAGTGGTTTGCTTTCATTTGGATTCAAAGCAAACACATAGTCCTAATTAGTTGTCCCCCAAAATTCTAGTTCACCTTGGCAGAAAGTGCCTTGTGCCTCATTAAGCTCCAGCCCAGATTCATGGATCTGATTCAAGACAATGGCCCGTGTTTTGTCAGTGTCTTCCACTTATGTGACATGTATTAAGATGTCATCCATGAAGACAATTGCCCCTTTCAATGCCTCTAAGAAGTTTTGTCATCTTCCTTTGGAACCTCTGCAGCACTTGTGATCCCAAGTGGCAAGTGTTGAAAACAGAATCTCCCAAAGAGTGTGATAAATGCAGTCAATTTAGCACTCTGGTATGTCAGAGGTATTTGCCAGGAAGCACTTGAAACATCCAATTTAGAAGACACTTTGGCTCCTGTCACTTTTGGTAGAAGGTCCTCTAGCCAAAACCTATTCCCCCCCCCCCTCTGACTACTTAACAAATTAATTAAGAATTCTTGTGATTCACCCCTGGGCCTCTCCCTGAACAGAAGCGGAAGATGTTAGTGTATTTCCCTTGACAGATGTTTCATTTAGTCATTGACAAGTGGGTCAGGGGTCACTGAGGTGCTGCCTTCCAAATGCTGTTGGACTCCAACTTGCATCCGCCCCAGCCAACATGGTCAGGGATGATAAGAGGATGAGCCCAAACCTTCTGGAGGGTACACATTGACGACCCCTCTCTTCGTGGCCCCTTGGACCAGAATACACCAGGCACTCCTGTCTTCCACTGCCTCCCGCAGTTTGGTCAAACTCATGCTGGTAGCTTTGAGAACACTGTCCCACCATCTTGTCCTCTGTTTGTCCCCTTCTCCTTGTGCCCTCCATCTTTCCCAACATCAGGGTCTTTTCCAGGGAGTCTTCTCTTCTCATGAGGTGGCCAAAGTATTGGAGCCTCAGCTTCACAATCTGTCCTTCCAGTGAGCACTGAACATCCATGGTCTAAACATCTCAAATAAGCAAACAGAGACCACAACTGACCATATATGGACATAAGATGCTGATGGGGTGGTAGCCCCTCCACACCTGATCACACAAGCTGTACAAAGAGGAACCTTGTTCTGGCTAAGAAGGGACAACAGCTAATTAGGGCTGAACAATTTAGGTTGCCTTGTGCTTCCCACCTCACTCTCACACACTCAGAAGTCTGCCATGGGCCAAAAGAGACAAGCCCCTTGTCCACAAGGTGGATACGTGGCAACAGAAGGAAGGCGATGCCCCCAGATGTTACTGCTCCTTCTTCCTCACCTGATGCCATGAGAGCATCACCAGAAGACATCTGCACAGCTCATTATGTGCCCTTTCTGCCGTTTCATCTACCCATAATGCACCCTGCTGCTGCTTCTCCACTGACACTATCCTGTCAGAGAGAACCTTCAAATGAATAATAATAATAATAATAATAATAATAATAATAATAATAATAATTTATACCCTGCCCTCCCCGGCCAGAGCCAGGCTCAGGGCGGCTAACACCTGTAAAATTACAGTAAAAACATAATACAAAAAAAAACCCCAATTTAAAATGCAGGTTAAAATGCAATTAAAATGCAGCCTCATTTTAATAGTAGCCCATAGATCAAAACCATAAGGGGAGGGAAACATAAGGGTCAGACTGAGTCCAAACCAAAGGCCAGGCAGAATAGCTCTGTCTTGCAGGCCCTGCGGAAAGATGTCAAGTCCCACAGGGCCCTAGTCTCTTGTGACAGAGCGTTCCACCAAGTCGGGGCCAGTACTGAAAAGGCCCTGGCCCTAGTTGAGACCAATCTAATCACCTTGCGACTTGGGACCTCCAAAATGTTGTCATTTGTGGATCTTAAGGTCCTCCATGGGGCATACCAGGAGAGGCGATCCCATAGGTATGTGGGTCCTAGGCCACATAGGGCTTTAAAGGTCAAAACCAGCACCTTAAACCTGACCCTGTACTCCATCGGGAGCCAGTGCAGCTGGTAAAGCACTGGATGAATGTGATCCCATGGCAAGGACCCTGTAAGGAGCCTCGCCATGGCATTCTGCACCCACTGGAGTTTCTGGGTCAGCTTCAAGCGCAGTCCCGCGTAGAGTGAGTTACAATAATCAAGCCTGGAGGTGACCATCGCATGGATCACTGTGGCCAGATCAGGTAAGGGACCAACTACTTAATATGACGGAGATGGGGAAATGCCACATTTGCTGTGGCTGCAACCTCCATGGAAAGGGATGTGTCAAAGGTTGCACCCAAGCTCTTGACAGAAGGCACTGGCACTAATTGAGCCCCCGCAAGAGATGGGAGAATCATATAGAACTCCAAAATGAGGGCTTCTTAGGCCTTCTGTGCCATCTGCCTCTTGACCAAATCACCATTTAAAACCTTGCCCAAGCCATTAAGAGAACCGATAAAGAGCTCCTTGGACCTTCTGCGTCTTCTAGGCTAGTCAGGGGAAACGGCAGCTGTTTGAGCTGTGCTGATAGTGGAAGGCAGGGAGATGCCTCCTGCAACAGATGGCTGACTGGGAAAAGATATATATTTACAATTTCTTAACCCTGGATGAGCAACAATAAAAAAAAGGAACTAAAATAAAATATTCAATACTACTCAACCTTCTAGCGTCAGAGTTGAGTATCAGGAACATAAAACACTGATGTGCGTTATTGTGGGAAGATTAAAATTAAGATCGTGACCTGAATGTGCATTGCATTTGAAGCCTGGAACCAGCTTCCTGTGCGACGTCGCTAACGTTCAAAGAGCTGACAGAAGTCTTTCTAGCTACGGCACTTCAGATCTCACCCTGCAAGCTCTCCTCATAGCACAACGCTAAGCTCATTCTTTCAGTACCATTTTGTTTCATTTCTGCATGGGGTGATCTCAAGTTACGGACTAACCCCAAATCAAACTTGGAAACAGCCCATGCAGAACGGAAGCAAAATTGTACTGAAAGAATGAAGCTAGTCCTGTGCCAGTGTTATTGACTTTAACCAATGTAGACAAAGCAGGATGTAAGAGTTTGTGGGTCAAAGCCTTGAAGAAGTTTGTGTCCTGAGCTGTTCGACAGTGACATGGACTCCCTCAGAAGGTGGTGGATTCTCCCTTCCTTGGAGGTTTTTAAGCAGAAGTTGGATGGCCACCTGACATGTGTGATCTAGCTGAGATGCCTGCATTGCAGGGGGTTGGACTAGATGTCCCTCAGGGTCCCTTCCAACTCTAGGTAAAGGTAAAGGGACCCCTGACCATTAGGTCCAGTCGTGACCGACTCTGGGGTAGCGGCGCTCATCTCACTTTACTGGCCGAGGGAGCCGGCGTACAGCTTCCGGGTCATGTGGCCAGCAGGACTAAGCTGCTTCTGGCGAACCAGAGCAGCGCACGGAAACGCCATTTACCTTCCTGCCGGAGTGGTGCCTATTTATCTACTTGCACTTTGAGGTGCTTTTGAACTGCTAGGTTGGCAGGAGCAGGGACCGAGCAACGGGAGCTCACCCTGTCACGGGGATTCGAACTGCCGACCTTCTGATTGGCAAGTCCTAGGCTCTGTGGTTTAACCCACATCGCCACCCACGTCCCTACCCCACAATTCTATAATTCATTCATTCATTCAGCATTTATTGGCATAATTCTAAAATTCTTTAATCATTAAACTAGCTGACAGTACCTGACACAGCTTGTGAATTCTAAGGAACTGGAAGGGAAGGGGGAATAAAATGGATAATGTAATTTGTTGATTTCCAGGTCCGTGCGTGCCCCACAACCTGGGAACCCTGCGATCATCATCTGAAGCCCTTCATCTTGTGCCCCCTCCACAGGAGGCCCAGAGGGTGCCAACTTGAGAACAGACCTTTTCTCTGGTGGCTCCCCATTCTGTTACATATTGTTAGGTGCCAGGCAGAAACTTTTCACTTTAACCAGGCCTTTGGCTGATTAAACATTCTGTGGCCTTTAAAACGTGTTTATGGGAGGATGGGGGGGTTATTGGTTTGTTTTTGCCTTTGTTTTATTATGCGTTTTGTGTTTCAATTTTGCATTTTTATATTGTGAACTGCCCTGTGATCTTCAGATGATAGTTGTATCGGTAGTTGTAGTAGTAATGGCCCTTCAGTCCAATTATCCACAGCTCCCATCCACCCCTGGTACGTACGAGAGTGTGTGTGTGTGTGTGTGTGTGTGTGTGTGACACCCCTCTGGCAAGTGAGGATAACGTTTTATGCAACTGATGAAGCAGGCTCCAGCCTATAAATGTTTATGCCTCAATAAACTAGTTAAGTCTTTAAGGTGCCACAATACTATTTATTTACTGCAACTGTTTATATCCCGCTACAGTGGTACCTCGGGTTAAGAACTTAATTCGTTCCGGAGGTCCGTTCTTAACCTGAAACTGTTCTTAACCTGAAGCACCACTTTAGCTAATGGGGCCTCCTGCTGCCGCTGCACCACCGCTGCACGATTTCTGTTCTCATCCTGAAGCAAAGTTCTTAACCTGAAGCACTATTTCTGGGTTAGCGGAGTCTGTAACCTGAAGCGTATGTAACCTGAAGCGTATGTAACCCGAGGTACCACTGTATTTGAAACATCCGGTTACATATCTTTAAAGTACAATAAGAACAGTAGCCTATTAAAAACATTAGGGTCTTTCCCGCATGGCGGTTGATGGTAATCCAGCTATGGCAGGTGCTGATCTAGTCTTCGCCTCCCTTCTTCATCTGCCCTGGGAATTCTTCCCACAATGCATTTGATGGTAGAGCACTCTGGGTTTTTTTAGATTTGGAAAGACTGGTCTTGGATTAGCACTTCATCAAGGAATTAATCTTTCAGTGTTTATGTTAGGGTGAGGTTCTGTCACTTTAATTTTTTTTATGTATTATGTATACCCCTCCTCGTATGGATATTAATGACAGGGAATGGCTTAAATAAATAAATACCCCCACAAAGTTATGAGCAACACAAAGCACAGTTAGCACATTTCCCAGGTTGCCAGGATTGCTGCTTGACTTTTATGCACTTTTAATCTTCCTCGTCTGTTATATTTTTAGATCTTTTATGTATACAGCAATTTTGCTTTCTGTTTGGACTGTGGATGTGTCCAACATTGTATAAACTGCATGTAAAAGACTATCTCTGTCAAAGCTGAACACTATGATTATCAGAGTAATGTAAGAACAAAGGCAAAAGCAGACACACCAGGCTGCTCTAGGAGGCCGGGGTGCGGGGAAGAGAATGAAAACAGTATTATTTATTAACTTACTTTTATTATTTAACTATGCTCACCGAAATTTCAAAGATGTTTCCAAATCAAATATCAATGCCTGGTACAGAAGATGCAATTTCAAGACACATACATTTGACTGTATATTTTATTGCATATATTTGAGGCACCGAGTTTCTAAAAGTTATCCAGGCCTTTGGGGAAACAGAAGAGAGCATATGTTTTCCCTAAACAAATAAGAGTTTTATTTCCTTTCTCTCCTTGTGCTTCTGATGCCATTTGATGAGAATGGCTGCAGAAACTCATGTGATTGTGTTGGTGTTGCCACAATACTATGAAGAGCAACACTCTGGCAAATACTCCAGTGGCTCAAGAAAATGTTGGGTGTTTTCAGGTCCACATTATCTGTCGTGGAATCAGATTAGTTCTGGAATTCTATAGTATTTCTAGTTATTCTTGACTTTCCTCATCAAAGCCAATGGGTAGAACTTTGCCTGAAACCATGGATACACTTCTTGTACTCTCTACGCTAGGGCTTTGTAAGTAATTTAAAAATCAGTTACTTAAAGATCAACAGGCAATTCATAAATTCAGGTTGAATAATAGTGTCATCAGGCTCGGGGGAGGTCTCATTTAATTAATCAAGCCACTCTGCTGGAGGAGAGTAATCAGTATCACACTCCATTCATTTCAACGCTGGTTACAATGAAGAAGCAGACACTGCCTAAAGAAGGTTAATACTGAGAGTAATGAAAGCTAAAAGGAGTTTACACCAATAAAACTGGAGTAGGCACCATCAGGCAAAGTAGCTTATGACAAAAACAAGCTTGATGGTGGCTTTCCTCTGGAATCTCCCAGTGAAGACAAGAATGGAACTCAGTTGCTGGGTAAGACTGTCACGGTCTGGTTCACGGGCGATTGAAGTCCCGGCTGGGGACGTCGGGACCGGGGGCAAGATGGCAGGGTGGGAGCAGGAACAAGAGTCCAGAAGCCAGGAGTCAGAAAGCCAGGAGTCCGAGGGAAAGCCAAGGGTCCGAGGGTCAAGACGCAAGGAGTCACGAAGTCAGGGGTCCGAGGATCAAGAAGCAAGGAGTCAAGGAGTCAAACACAGCAAGGCAAGGAACGTGTCGCTGTGGCAAAGAGCCGAAGGAAAAATGCTGACCTTCTATCCCTTCCCGGCTCTTGCCACCAGGTGATGTGAGTTACCAGTCGGCCTCACCTGTGTGGCCATTCCTTGCCTCTGCAGAACAAACTTAGGAAGGCCCCAATCCTGCAAAGTCCTACTGGTCACAGGGCCTGGCTCCTGCACACACTCCTGACAAAGGCTGTGTCTCCAGATCACTGCCCAGACCTTCCTGAATGGGGGAAGAATACCTTGTAGCAGAGGCACCAGGTTGCTCCAAAGATTGGGGGGCTGGTGCACATTGTGCGCCTGTGATGTCATGCACACGGCATCACACACATCTCATGCCTTGCAGGCTGGTGCAGCCTTCCATTAGACCGCACTGCTCCCTGCAGCATTTGGACATGCTGCGCAGGCGGATGCAAACTTGTGCATGTGTGACGTCATGCACATGACGTCACACACGTCTCCCGACACTGAGCAGGCTGGTGTAGCTTTCTACTAGGCCCCACTGGATCCCCCCCTAAACAATGGGGGAGCTGGGTCCCCTTCAAACAAATATTGAGGGGCTGAAAGTTGCCATGCCTGTCTTGTTAGACGCGTAAAAGAGAATATGTGGTGGAAACTAATGGAGGAAGCAAAGGAGAGCCCAAGACCCTAGCTCTTCCTCCTCCTGCAGTATCTCATGGCCCCTAACATGTCAGCATACACCGGCAACGTTATTTTTACTATTTAAAGATTTACTGTACAAGGAATGGAAAAGCCAAAGAAATCAGTATATAACTATGCATGCTGAGGGGAAGAAAACCAAGTAACTCACCCTAATGATAATGTCTGCAAGTGTCACGGTCCGGTTCACAGGCGATCAAAGTTCCAGCAGGGGACGTCAGGACCGGGGGGCAAGATGGCGGGGTGGGAGCAGGAACGGGAGTCCAGAAGCCAGGAGTCAGGAAGCCAAGAGTCCGAGGTTCAGAGAGCCAGGAGTCAAGATGATGAGGGTCCGAGGGTCAGGAAGCAAGGAGTCACGAAGTCAAGGGTCCGAGGGTCAAGAAGCAAGGTGTCACAAAGGCAGGGGTCCAAGGATCAAGAAGCAAGGAGTGACGAAGGCAGGGGTCCGAGGATCAAGAAGCAAGGAGTTATGACGTCAGGGGTCCGAGGATCAAGAACAAGGAGTCACGACGTCAGGGGTCCGAGGATCAAGCAGCAAGGAGTCACAAAGGCAGGGGTCCAAGGATCAAGAAGCAAGGAG
>JAXCMG010000032.1:1680293-1703244 GCA_034642415.1 Podarcis siculus | reverse complement strand
CCTCCGATTCCTCCCCGTCCGTCCCTTCTGCTCCTGAACCCCTGACAGATGCACACATTTATGAACAACTGAATGTGTTGAAAACCTGCTCAAAAATAAGTGATTTCAAATAATAATAATAATAATAATAATTTATTATTTATACCCCGCCCATCTGGCTGAGTCTCCCCAGCCACTCTGGGCGGCTCCCAATCAAGTGTTAAAAACATTACAGCGTTACATATTAAAAACTTGCCTGAACAGGGCTGCCTTAAGATGTCTTCTGAATGTCAGGTAGTTGTTTATCTCTTTGACATCTGATGGGAGGGCGTTCCACTGGGCGGGCACCACCACTGAGAAGGCCCTCTGTCTGGTTCCCTGTAGCCTCACTTCTCGCAATGAGGGAACCGCCAGAAGGCCCTTGGTGCTGGATCTCAGTGTCCGGGCAGAACGATGGGGGTGGATACGCTCCTTCAGGTGATCTGTCTGATCACAGAAAAGAAGAGGGTCTAACAGACCTTCCCAGGAAGCACATTTTGAAATCTTGGGACCATCATTCACTGTGTCTCTAACAGTAGAAGGGTCTCTGGTGCCACTTATAGGGGATGGATGGGGCAAAGATCCTAGGCTTTACAGATAAACACCACCACAGTGAACAGAGCCAAGAAACAAACAGGTAACTAGCGGAGGCGTTATAAGATTGATAGGTTTCAACTTGCTAGGATCCAGCCAAGACTCTGGCAAATGCTTTTTCGATCAATTGCAGTTTCTGAACCATCTTCAGACGCTGTCCCATGCAGAACACTTCACAGTAATCTATCCAGGACATAAACAGGGCATAACTGCATGAGGCTGTGTCTGAATTTTCCAGGAAATGACTTAGCGGATGAACCAGGCAAGGCTGCAACCTCAATTTTCAGTGACAGCTTGGAAGTCTAAGAACTGCATACCTGGTGGGGCAGAGGGAGTATAATTCCAAAACAGCAGCCAACTTGCCCAAAATTGGCAGACACCCATCTAATCTGAATTACATTTCAGATTATTTGTCCCTATCAACTCCTGTACTGATACTGTTTCAGGACCTCCACTGGCCACCTGGGATTAGAACATATTTTTTTGGGGGGGTGAACGAATTCCTATGCCCCACAAATAACCCAGAGATGCATTTTAAATAAAAGCACACATTCTACTCATGTAAAAACACACTGATTCCCGGATGGCCACAAGCCGGATTTAGAAGGTGGTTGGGCCAGATCTGGCCCCTGGGCCTTAGTTTGCCTACCCATGGATTAGAAGATGAAAAAGAGAGGTACTTGCTGATTAGCATTTCAGTCCACACCTCCAGATACAAAGCTACTTCTCCCAGGCCCCTGTAGGTCAGTGTGAGGAGGAACCTCTCTTTGGGGCAGGGGGGGAGGCCAGCTCAGAAACCAGAGATGGCAGAGGCAGAGCTAACTGCAGCGTCCACCCGGGGGCGGGGCGAGCTGCTGTGGGGGCGGGGTGAGCGTCCCTGGGGGGCGGGGTGAGCCTCCAGGGGGTGTGTGGCCGCCTCGAGCACTGCTATGTCACCCCTGCTCAGGGATGGCACCCGGGGCTGGCCACACCCACTGCACCCACTTTTCTCTGCTTCTGGGCAACAGCTGCAGCTGCGCAGAGGGCTCTCAAGGAGAGGAGAGAGGATGCTGAGGGAACACTCCACAAGGGAGGGTGTTTGAAAAGGGGTGACATAACTGGGCTCCTGAGCCCCACAGGGGTGCCACAGAAAGGATGTACAGTGGTACCTCGTAAGACGAATGCCTCGCAAGACGAAAAACTCGCAAGACAAAAGAGTTTTCCGTTTTTTGAGTTGCTTCGCAAGACGAATTTCCCTATGGGCTTGCTTTGCAAGACAAAAACGTCTTGCAAGTTTGTTTGTTTCCTTTTTCTTAAAACCGTTAATACCCAGGGTGCATTGCTTGAAGAGGTGCAGTTGCGACTTGACTTAGAGGAGCAACTCATAGCACGCGGTGTGGTAGCCTTTTTTGAAGACTTTGGTGATTCCTATGGGAAACCGTGCTTTGAAAAACGAAAAATTCGCAAGACGAAAAAACTCGCAGAATGAATTAATTTCGTCTTGCGAGGCACCACTGTAGTTGGTCAAGGGAGTCGTGGACCCAAAAAGGTTGAAAACCTCTGCACTAGACTAAACCTTCTGGCATTAAACTGACTGTGCCCATCCAAGTCAAAACACTTAATCTTCATAGGCAGGGAGGATCAACTAAGGCTTTTTGTTTCAGCTGAGTCTTGCTTGACCAAAAAGGGCTTTCTGAGCTCTGAACTATTCCTGAATCCTTCCCCTGCCTTCTGGCTCACACTTTGAACCTGACTGAGTCTTTGGGCCAAACAATGCATTGTCCCACAGCTTCTGGTTTCCAGCTTCTGGTTCACCTCAGCCTCCCATCCACAACTCAGTCCTGGCAGAGTCCTACGGTTCACAATGTGTGTATAAGTGGAGCAGGAGAGATGATGCAGTGGTTTCTGGCTTTTGATGTGAGACTGCTCAGGTGCACCTTTTTAATAATAATAATAAAATTTTATTTATATCCCTCCCTCCCCAGTCAAAGCCGGGCTCAGAGCGGCTAACAGTAAAAATAGCACAGTTTACATAAAATCACAGTCAATTAATTGAAATACATTCTAAAATCAATTCATTCTACAATCAATTCAGAATCAAATGAATGGCAACCATTGGGCTAGAGTTCTATGAGGTTTACAGAAGGAGGGGGTCAGACTGTGCCCTGGCCAAAGGCCTGGTGGAACAGCTCTGGCTTGCAGGCCCTGCGGAAAGATGTCAAGTCCCGCAGGGCCCTAGTCTCTTGTGACAGAGCATTCCACCAGATCGGGGCCATGGGCCGAAAAAGCCCTGGCTCTGGTTGAGGCCCGCCTAACCTCCCTGTGGCCCAGGACCTCCAAAATGTTTTTATTTGAAGACCGTAAGGTCCTCCATGGGACATACCAGGAGAGGTGGTCCCGTAGGTACGAGGGTCCTAGGCCGTATAGGGCCAGTGTGGTGTGGTGGTTAACATCGGTAGTCTCGTAATCTGGGGAACCGGGTTCGTGTCTCCGCTCCTCCACATGCAGCTGCTGGGTGACCTTGGGCTAGTCACACTTCTTTGAAGTCTCTCAGCCCCACTCACCTCACAGAGTGTTTGTTGTGGGGGAGGAAGGGAAAGGAGAATGTTAGCCGCTTTGAGACTCCTTAGGGGAGTGAAAGGCGGGATATCAAATCCAAACTCTTCTTCTTCTTCTTCTTCTTCTTCTTTAAAGATTAAAACCAGCACCTTAAACCTGATCCTGTACTGTGCACTGTGCTGGTGCAATGTTGCAACATCTTGGAAGGCAGCCTGCAATGCCACAGGGAGCTGAGGATGCCAAGTTGCAAACTTCCCCCCATACTCACACCCCCTGGCATCATCCATTTATGAATGTTATGCAGGGAAGGTTGTGCAGCAGCATGGCATAACCTTGATGTTAGAGACATCACCTTGCCAACAAAGGTCCGTATAGTTAAAGCTATGGTTTTCCCCGTAGTGATGTATGGAAGTGAGAGCTGGACCATAAAGAAGGCTGATCGCCGAAGAATTGATGTATTTGAATTCTGGTGCTGGAGGAGACTCTTGAGAGTCCCATGGACTGCAAGAAGATCAAACCTCTCCATTCTGAAGGAAATCAGCCCTGAGTGCTCACTGGAAGGACAGATCCTGAAGCTGAGGCTCCAATATTTTGGCCACCTCATGAGAAGAGAAGACTCCCTGGAAAAGACCCTGATGTTGGGAAAGATGGAGGGCACAAGGAGAAGGGGACGACAGAGGACGAGATGGTTGGACAGTGTTCTCGAAGCTACCAGCATGAGTCTGACCAAACTGTGGGAGGCAGTGGAAGACGGGAGGGCCTGGTGTGCTCTGGTCCAGGGGGTCACAAAGAGGCGGACACGACTAAACGACTAAACGACAACAACAACCTTGATGTTACATTAGTGTAGATCCCTATCCAGTGCTATTTTTCTAGAAAAAGAGGTGCTGGTACTTACCATGAACACCTCCTGCATTCTCTTAGAATGGCAATTGTGCCCACCTGAGCGGTGCCAGAACTGAGTTCCTGTGAGTTTCCTCTGAATAAAAGCCCTGCCTATGCCTATATGTATTTAGGATCCGCTAATACAAGTGATCTCATCAGTATCCCATTGTCATCCAGCCAGTGTACATCAGAGACAGGAATGTACTGTTAATAAAGCAAGAGGGAAAAGCATCAAGACAATAATATGCATACTATTTATGCATCTGCTTTTGATTTCGGTTTGTGTCTGCCTTTATTCATATTTTATTATCCTTTTATCTGGAGCCTATTAAAATTAAATGATAAAAACAAATAATTTAAAAGTCACATTGGAGCATAACTACAAAAAAAAAATGCACCACGAAACTAATTGCTAGGGAGACATCAGGAGTTTGGTTCCTATACCACATTCTCTAGGTGTTTAAAATTGAATCATTTAAGTAAATGCAATGTTTTTAAAGCGTTACTGGGCGGGGGGAACGCAATTAGAAGCTTAAACATCATCAGTATGACAACATGAAACTTTTCAAATTACCCTACAAAATGAGAACAGATTCTTATTCACATTCAGAAGCATCTCATTACATGCTTGGTCAATTAACTTTAACGGAACTCATCCTGGCATTTAAAGATAAGCCTAAGCTCATGTTCACTGGTGAATCACATCCAAAGTGGTTCCCTGCACCAACTAGAGCTATAGGCACTGAATTTTCATCTTCACCCAATGGGGCATGTTTCACCAGGGGGAGGGAGCAATGTACATGAAGCTCGCTCCGTTTTGCAGGTTTTGAGGGTTGCTGCACAAAATGAGATGAAAATAACTGTCCGATCAACATCATTTTGAGTAGCTTTCCATACAATCCACCTTCAGCACTCCCTTCCCAGGTATCTTCTTGTTGTTGTTTTTTTAAAAAATATGTTTGTACAGTATTCAGTTGCTGTTTCAGTGTCATTTTTTTAAAGGCTTCTTCTTCCTAGCAGCAATCTCTTGAAGACATCATTGCTCTAGTACAGCATGTTAGTTTGCAGCTCCCGAAACCAATGTGAGTAAGGCTATAGTTCTATGCATGGTTATGCGGTAGTAAGTCCTGTGGAGCTCAGTGGAACTTACTTCTGAGTATACATGTGCAGGATCGAACTACTGGTTAACTAAGAAAAGCATGAACCCAAACTAAAAAGAATGAGGTTAAAACGAATGAAAAAATAAGATCACTAGAACAGTATTTAACACTGTGTTTTGGGGCAAGAGGCAATCAAAGAAGCACCAGGCAGCTGGGGAACAAATAAGGCTCTACAGTACATCATTATTATTCATTAAATTTCTGTACTGCCCTTCATCCAAAGATCACAGGACAGCTTACAATGCAAAATCCCAAAGTCTGCAAAAGAGGACTAAGAATCAAAGGTGCGGGTTACAAACTAAATAAAGCAGGTAAGGCAAGAGCTGATCTTAAAGTAAGGTAAAGGGACCCCTGACCATTAGGTCCATTCGTGGCCGACTCTGGGGTTGCGGCGCTCATCTCGCGTTATTGGCCGAGGGAGCCGGCGTCCAGCTCCCTCTTCCCACTTCTCTCTTCCCACTTCCCTGGTCATGTCGCTTCTGGCAAACCAGAGCAGCGCATGGAAATGCCATTTACCTTCCCTCCGGAGTGGTACCTATTTATCTACTTGCACTTTGACGTGCTTTCGAACTGCTAGGTTGGCAGGAGCAGGGACCAAGCAACAGGAGCTCACTGCATCGCAGGGATTTGAACCGCCGACCTTCCGATCGGCAAGCCCTAGGCTCTGTGGTTTAACCCACAGCACCACCCGTGTCCCCGATCTTAAAGTAGATTGCCACAATTATAAACCAGTAGAAAGCAAAGCATTATGCAAAGTGAAATGGCTGACTGACATAGCCAATGAAGTGCTTCAACTAGTCCTGGCAAAGTCAAACATAGATCTCTGCTTGCGTCCAGAGGACCATGAAAATCAGAGCAGACACCCCAACAGTCAGGCAAACAGATTTCAGAAATCTGGAAAGCCAAGATCGGATAGCGTTCCTAGTAAGCTGACTTGCAAACAACTTTTGAGACCTGAATATACAATGAACAAACATACAGAGTTCCAGAAGCAGCACAAACTAGGGACATAATCATAAGAATCACCTAATGGTCAATAAAAGAAGCTGAGTAAGCGTAAGATACTTTGGAAATACTGAATGCAAGGGGGAGCAGCTCCTGCTTTTACAAGAACTTAACTCAGAGAGATATTACAAAGAAGGCATTCCTTCAGATAACTTCATGAAACAACAGAAGCAAGAATTCAACATCTTTCGAGCTTCCCATTCAAATAGTATTATTATACAGGACAGCACTACTTATGCAATTCCTACTCACAAAGAAGCATGGAAGATCCTGGCACATCTTAATCGCAATCCCGGTAAAGAAACAACAAGTATAGACAGATGTGAGTAAAGAGAAAATCAACTCACAAGTTTTATGGGTGGTCCTGGAAAAAAATAAAAAAGAGGCCTCCATGAAATAAAAGGTCTAGAAAACATAATATACAGAGATTCCCACAGAACTCCTGAAAGGGTTTGGGGGGGGGGGCAGAGTGAGAGACACAGGAGAAGCAGGAAAACAAAGACTGGTTGGCAAGTGCAGAAAATGCAATGCAATGGTACACAGATTTTTATGACATGTAATCTTTTGGCTAAACCCATAGCAGGCCCATTATGTTGCTAAACTAAACCAAATTATGTTGACAGTAAGCATTCCAAGTCTCTGGAAAGATGCAGAGTGGAAACAGGATAGAGTTATATTCCCAAATTGCATCCTGATGGAGCAAGTGGTCTTAAGTCTCACGGTCCAGTCTACGGGCGATCAAAGTCCCGGCTGAGGACGTCGGGACCAGGGGCAAGATGGCGGGTGGGAGCAGGAATGAGAGTCCAGAATTCAAGGGTCCGAGGGTCAGGAAGCAAGGAGTCACAAAGTCAAGGGTCCGAGGATCAAGAAGCAGGGAGTCAGAAAGCCAAGATCCAAGGATCAGGAAGCAAAAAGTCAAGAAGCCACAGCAAGGCAGGAAACGTGTTGCTGTTGCAAAGAGCTGAAGGGAAATGCTGACCTTATATCCCTTCCCGGCTCTTGCCACCAAGTGCAGTGAGTTACCAAGCAGCCTCACCTGTGTGGCCTCTTCAGAACAAACTTAGGAAGGCCCCAGTCCTGCAAAGCCCTACTGGTCACAGGGCCTGGCTCCTGCACGCACTCCTGACATTAAGAACCCAGCTGGCAGGTGGTTGTTCTTGGTTATGTCTGTTCTCCGTTATTTTTATTCAGTGCTTTTTTTTGTAACAGTACTCACCAGCATGGGGAACCAGCACCCTTTTTATTTTTTGCTGCCCCTTGCAGCCATTTTGTGCTGTCACCCACAGCGTGTTTATCAATATATGAGTACTCATTGTAATTGTTAACAAAAAAACAACAACCCTCTACTGTATTTACTAAAGGAAAACAAAAGGTGTTTGGATGCAATCAAAGATAAAGATATATCACACAAAGTTAAAAGCTAAATCTGTTGACACATAAGAACAATTTTAAAATCCATATTTATTAGGCCAATCAAAATTACCACAAACTAGTGAACATGGCTTCGTAGGCCATTAAAAAGCTGCTAATGGTTAAATTGGGAACACCTGATATTGTGCTACTGCAGGAAACACATCACAAAAGAAAATAAGTTAGGCTACTGAACTATCGCTGGATAGGATAATCTCTATTTGCACCAGAAACTTCTAGTTCAAGTGTGGAGTGGTAAGATTCTTTTATTTTGCCTTAAAATATACAAAGAGACTCCAGGGGATAGTATATTAATGCAAAAGGTTGTGTAAGAGGGCAAATATTCACAATAGGTTTAATATATGGTTCATATTCAGAATAGTTTCTTCACCATATGACGATTCCTTAACAATAGAATATCTTCTCTTTTTTTACATGTTAAACCATAAAGCATCACAGCCTGGAAGGATAAAAGTACAAAGATACAGTGCAGTTCCAATGGCATAATAAAGTAGTAACTCATACAAAGGTTCCCTTTACAAATAATAAAAGAATATAAAAATAAAAGTATTCTTCACCTGCGAGTTCTATCATTATTGAAAATAAGGCTTCTATATTGTCCTAAATGAGCCAGACATCTGCATATACCAGTGGCACTGAGTGACTATGTGTCTCAATATTTTTATAAGAAATAATATTATGGCACATACAGAGTCATTCAAGCTACGCCCCTTTAGATACTTAGATACTTTTGGTATCTAACAGAATTTCAAAAATTAAGGGTAGAGAAGGGGTGACTTTCAGTCAGATATTTCCACAAGGACAAGAGAATTCAGATGAAGAATAATCTGAGAATAGGAGATTCAGGACTACCATGCTTTTCAACATCTTTATGCACCCCCTCGCCCAGCTTGTCTGGAGTTTTGGGCTGGGTTGCCATCAGTATGCCGATGACACCCAACTCTATCTGTTGATGGACGGCCATCCTGACCCGGCCCCAGACACACTGACCAGATGTCTGGAAGCTGTGGCTGGGTGGTTACGTGGGAGCCGGTTGAAGCTAAATCCTTCGAAGACAGAGGTCCTTTGGCTGGGACGGGACGATATGGGATTGGGGGGGGGGGCAACTCCCATCTCTTGCGGGGGCGCAATTAGTGCCAGCACCGTCCGTTAAGAGTTTGGGTGTAATCTTCGACACCACCCTTTCCATGGAGGCGCAGATTGCAGCTATAACAAAGGCGGCATTTTTCCATCTCCGCCAAGCTAAGCAGTTGGCTCCTTACGTCTCTCGCCCTGACCTAGCCACTGTGATCCACGCGACGGTCACCTCCAGACTGGTTTATTGTAACTCGCTCTACGTGGGGCTGCCCTTGAGACTGACCCAGAAACTCCAGCGGGTGCAGAATGCTGCAGCGAGACTCCTTACGGGGTCTTCACTGTGAGATCACATTCACCCGGTGCTATACCAGCTGCACTGGCTCCTGATGGAGTACAGGATCAGGTTTAAGGTGCTGGTTTTAACCTTTAAAGCCCTATACGGCCTAGGACCCTCGTATCTACGGGACCGCCTCTCCTGGTATGCCCCACAGAGGAACTTACGGTCTTCAAACAAAAACATCTTGAAGGTCCCAGGCCACAGAGAGGTTAGGCTGGCCTCAACCAGAGCCAGGGCTTTTTCGGCTGTGGCTCCGATCTGGTGGAACGTTCTGTCCCAAGGGACTAGGGCCCTGCGGGACTTGACATCTTTCTGCAGGGCCTGCAAGACAGAGCTGTTCCACCAGGCCTTTGGCCAGGGCACAGCCTGACTCCCTCCCTCGGCAATCTTCGCGGAGCTCTTGCCCAATGGTTGCTAGTGGCTTGATTTGAATTAATTCTATAATGAATGGTTTTAGAGTGATGTTTGTGCTGTACTTTGGTACTGTTTTATTGTTGTTAGCCACCCTGACCCCGGCTTCGGCTGGGGAGGGCGGGATATAAATAAAATTTATTATTATTATTATTATTATTATTATTATTATTATTATTATTACCATCACAGATACAGGGATGGAAATTGCCAAACGTATACACAGAAGCATGCTACCCAGCTGGAAAAAGATTACACATATTACTCTCACAGCTATAAGACTTTTGCATGAACACCACATATTTGTTTTCCTGACAATGAGCCCAGGTTATCTAAAAAATGGCACTGCTACAGCCTCAGACCATGGAGCGGTAGTATCAATATTATATATGGTTGAGAGGCAGCAAGCATCATGCGTGTGGTGCTTGAATCCAACACTGCTTGGAGTCTCAGAGGCAGTGCTGTCTTCTTTGCGGAAGAAAGATCACCGATGGCATTTTTTGCAAGATTTGTTTTCTTTTCAGACAGACAAGGAGAGCACAGGTGGAGTCACGCAGCTGAGCCCTGCTTGCATCCATTGCCTCACATCAGGAAGGTGTCCCTCCATTTCCAAGGTGTATGCCAATCTAGCTCTCAGGTATCTCTCCAAAAAGCTGCAGTTCCTCCACGCACAACAAGACAGTTAGGTTTTGCGGGCAATATCCAACATTAGTCGATTGATTTCTAGGAGCCTTCGGTGAAAACGATTTAGCTGGATATCACCCTTTGAATATAACTTAAGAATTGTAAAGTACCTTTTGTATTAAAAATAGGGGGAGGCGATAATTTGATAATTTATCTGTGTGCTTTTTAGAAAAACATTTATAGTACTCCCATCAAAAAAAGATTATCCACCCCAACCAGATTTTTTTTTACAGCATGTAATAGGCATGGGATAGTGGTTAGAGTGTCAGACTAGGACCTGGGAGACGAAGGTTCAAATTCCGACTCAGCCTTGAAGCTGAGCCAGTGTGGTGTAGTGGTGAAGAGCGATAGACTCGTAATCTGGTGAACCAGGTTCGCTTCCCCGCTCCTCCACCTGCAGCTGCTGGGTGACCTTGGGCCAGTCACACTTCTCTGAAGTCTCTCAGCCCCACTCACCTCACAGAGTGTTTGTTGTGGGGGAGGAAGGGAAAAGGAGATTGTTAGCCGCTTTGAGACTCCTTAGGGTAGTGATAAAGCGGGATATCAAATCCAAACTCTTCTTCTTCTCCTCCTCCTCACTGGGTGACCTTGGGACAGTCACTGTGTCACAGCCTATAACCCACCTCACAGGATTGTAATGGGGTTTAAATTAGGAGGGGGAGAACCATGTACACCACTTTGAGCTCCTTGGAGGAAAAGGTGGGATAAAAATTGCATAAATAAATAACACCAAAATTTAACAGGTCTGGATTAAGTTTTTATCCAGAAGGTGCCATTTCCACCTCCAACTTCCTTCCTTCCACTGAATTAGTGGTACCTTCATGGTCTTCTGGTGGTTTTCCCATATTATACAGGGCAGGCATGGGCAAATGTTAGCTCAGCTTCCACCAATGAATCAGGAAGGATTCCTGACTCTCAACTGTTTAAAAATAGTAGTAACAAGATGACTCCTTTCCTCTATCACTTTAAATCCACCAAAGAAAGGACCTGTGTGCTACTGTGTGGTGCAGGAAGTCAACAGTTGTTGTGGAATTTGAGGGGCATTGTTACCACTGAGCTTACATTTCATAGGAACAAGATGTCAGGGTGATATAGCCTCGTGAACTATCATCTGAGTCGTGGGTAAAACCCAGTAAGAGTGGATTTTGACTCTTCATTCTTTGCCAGCCTAATGTTATGCCATTGCCAGGAACAAGACCAAGGTCTGAGGCAGCTCAGCATGTCAACGCGCTCCTCTCCTGAAGTGCCTTTAAAACTGTCCACTTACTACCACATCCTTGCTAAGATTTGTTCCTTTGGCGCAGTTACGTTAAGTCGTGCTGCAATAAACCTGGTGATGTGCTGACAATGCGCAGCAACAAACATGGGTATATTTTCAACATCTGCTCATGCTTTGAGCATAACTGGGAGCCTTGGCGCACCAGAGCATGGGACTGCGCTCTAAATGAGGAAATGCTTGAACCCGCATTGTCTGCCCTCAAAGAAAATGCCCCAGAATGTGTTTGTTTGCACCATTTTTACACAATTTAAATTACACAACATCTATTTGAAACCTTATGAAAACAGGGACTGAGCTTTTGAGGATTATATTTGACTTTGGGAAGATCATTACCCTCTGTTGTATTAAAGCAGGCTCTGTTCCCGAGTCTGCAATGTTTAACAAATGAGACCAAACATAACAATTGCCGTGAAGTAAGTTTTCTGAAAGCCAAACGCTCCTTGTCCCATTGCCCTTCACAACCTTGTGCATCAAGCTGCCGCACAGCTCCACAGGCTTATACTCAAGATTGCTTTTGGAATGGTTTGCCTTTTATTTTTATTATCCTTTGAAAGGTAACCAAAAGCCATTAACCCTGCTTGCCTAATCCTAATGACTTGGAGCCAGCCCAGTTCCTAGAGGAGAGGTGTCTAAATTACATGAAACATCCACCCAATTAGCAGTAATTGACACTGTACCTGGCATTTACATTACAAAACCCAAAGATCGAATGACACGGAAATTGAACCAGACGGTAAAGCGAGAGATGCGAGTTGCTCTTCTTCCAGTTGGTGCAGGAGAGTGAAGAAGAGGGAACTGGAACCTCAGAAGGACCAGAATTAAAACTTTGATCGCTCAGTCCTAAAACCGTGGTGGGAGAATTTTAAGTGAAAGATCTTCAGCCTTCCCTTAGGTTAATTCACATGTTTTTTCAGAAGAAGCTGCTTTGGAGTTCTAAAGGTAAAGGATCCCTTGGATGGTTATACTTAAAACTACTCATCCAATTGAAGGAGATGGGAAGGAGTTGGCAGGATTCTGAGGTGACAGAATGGACTATATCATTTCAGGTGACAAGTGGAGAATCACATTTTTTAAAAAAGGCCCCTTGTATAAATCAAGGTCCCTGAAAACCCTGATGGGCTTTGTTTGTTGCTTTGAAGCCCTTTTAACATGGCTGAGTGTTCAAAAACATCACCCCCACTACTGTCTATAGCTGCACAATACACTTTTTAACACCTCAAGATTCTAGCTTCTAATTCTGCTGCATATAGAAGCCATTTCCAAGCAGAAGGCAGTTTAGTTTCTCCAGAGAAATGTATCAGCATTCGTCTCATATTCATGTCTGACAAGCAGCATGATGAATCTCAGCAACTAGGTAGGTTACTTAAATTCCTGCAAACAAAGTGCATAATTTCAGTTCACCAAAGTGAAATGAAATCAACGCTTACTTGTCATCCTATTCGGCTCAGGCAGGGGGTCTCAGGAGAAGGGGAAGCAATAGCAGGAACCTCTGGTGCTGTGAGCAGAGCAACAAAGATGAGATCAGGACCCTGGGCAGCTCTCGGCAGGTCCAGCAATATGCCAAAAAGACTCCAGACACCACTCTCTGCCCAGGAGGCAGAGCTCCAAAGCACCACCACCCCAGTATTAAAAAGGGCAGGAAATGGGCCCCTAACTCCTTTATGGGTTTGTAGTTCAAATCACAGCTATCTTCCCATATAAACTAATGGTGCTGGTCGCTAAGAGAAGGATGAGCAGAATTCCGCATCACCAACTTTCTTCTAAGTGAGCTACATTCTCTGATGTGAGGTGTGGTGCCCAAGGTTATCAATTCTGTATTACAACAGTGTGTTGAGTGATGACACCCTCTCTGTTTATCTAGCACTTCACTGGCACAAGAGATGCTTACAAAACTGAAATGGTGCAGAGGACGCTGAATAAACTGGAATTCCTTCAGTCTTCCTGTGAAATGAAGCAACTTATCCTTCATTATGTATCCACATCCATAGGCTGCCTTTCTTCCAAGGAGCACAAGATGGCATATTTCATTTATAGTCCCATTTTATCCCCTTGTGAAGTGGGTCACTCAGTGAGCTTCATGCCTGAGCAGAGACCTGGACCCAAGTCTTCCCACTCCACGCTGAACACCCAGGCTCATGGTAACAGCACAATGCCAATGTGCGATCACACCAATCAAAATGAGATAAGAACAAAGGAAAATGGAGCCTCAAAATGGAACTCTTCATCAAGTTAGCAAAGCAGAGGCTGGGAGGACGCTGGCTCGATACTGAAGTCATGTAGGTTGCATTTAGGGTCAGTCTTAAGTTGCAGCATGGGAGAATGTAGCAGACCAAGGTTACAGTCCTGTATAGAGAAGATGGAAACCCTGTGGTTCAGCGGAGATTGACTCTATCAGCCTCAGGCAGCACAACCAGTGGTCAAGGATAATGGGAGTTGGAGTCCAAAATCATCTGGAAGGCCACAGTTTTCCCATTCCCACTATACATACTAGCTGTCACAGTCTGGTTCATGGGCGATCGAAGTCCCGGCTGGGGACGTCGGGACCGGGGGCAAGATGTCAGGATGGGAGCAGGAACGTGAGTCTAAAAGCCAGGAGTCAGAAAGCCCAGAGTCTGAGGGTCAGAGAGCCAGGAGTCAAGAAGCCAAGGGTCCAAGGGTCAGGAAGCAAGGGGTCACAAAGTCAGGGGTCCGAGGATCAAGAAGCAAGGAGTCAAACGCGGCAAGGCAGGGAACGTGTTGCTGTGGCAAAGAGCTGAAGGGCAAATGCTGACCTTATATCCCTTCCTGGCTCTTGCCACCAGGTGATGTGAGTTACCAATCGGCCTCACCTGTGAGGCCGCGCCTTGCCTCTTCAGAACAAACTTAGGAAGGCCCCAGTCCTGCAGAGTCCTATTGGTCACAGGGCCTGGCTCCTGCACACACACCTGACACTAGCAGCCTTAGATTCAACTTGAAACTTTCATACCGCCTAAACTAGAAACTATCTCCTCCCTAGCTTCTCTTCATGCTTGTTTTCCAACTAACAAGAAACCTGTGAGTTTGGCCTAAGGGTGGACTGTTATGAGTAACAGCTGGATGTTACATTTTCAAAAATGAACCTAGTCACAGATTTGTTTTTGGACTGTCTCAGCTTCCTCCACTTTCTGTCCAAATCAGAAACCTTTGGCACTGACTCCCTTCATCCATATCCCTCCCCATATCTCTCATTCCCTCCCTCAGGCAATTCCTTTTACAGGTGGGAAACACTGAGGTCAGGAATCCAACAAGTTAGTTGGAGCTCAGTTCTAAAACACACAGCACTGATATAATAGTGTTTGGTTTTACTACCAACTCTCTCCAACAGAAAGCTGGGAGCACATGTAAAAGTGTTCATGGCAGAGTCTGAGGCAGAATTCCCCAGGATCCCAGAAGCCCCAGAATGTTTTTCAGTGCCCCAACTCGATCCTGGCACAACTGATGAAATCGTAGAAATAATAGGGCCTCCCTGGGGACAGGGTGCGAATGTAGAGTTTGGGAAGCAGTCACTTTCCCTGCACTCCAAGTTAGCGCAGAGAAATGACACACGAATAATAATTTGGCCCAACTCAACACTGGCAATGGAGCAGCGCACAAAATCTCCCATTTGATACACGGAGCCAGTTCCTCAGCAACAGCATCACAGCTGACGAGGTGCGCCATGAGGGAAGGCTGGATTGTGTGGCCATTGTTGCCTCTTCGCAGCCTTGTCCTTCCTCAAGGGTGCCCGACCCAGAGAAGGGCCCTCCTATTTCCCCCACTTGGGCAAATAAAATTGCGGTCAGGCGGAGGAGGCAACTTCCCACACACATCCAAGCACAGCTCAGTTTGTGCAGGCTCACAAGTTATATCAAGAGAAGCACCTGCGCGCACGGGTTGAAGAGTCTGGGCTCCCCCAAACTTCGTCCATCCGTGGGAACGTGTCTGAAAGCTTCCTTCCACACAGGGAGGGCAGCCAGTGGCTAATTGGCCACAATTGGCGCCCATAAACGCACCATGGCATACATAACTTCTCCCCATTCTATCCCCACAACAACCCTGTGAGATGGATTAGGTTGAGAGGCAGTGACTGGCCCAAAGCCACCCAGTGAGCTTCATACCTGAATGGGGATTTGAACCCAGGTCTCCCAAGTCTTAGTCCAGCACTCTAACCACACTGGCTTTCATTGAATAAATCTGTTGGAGCAAAGAGGATGTGAATTCTGAATCTTTATGAATTCCTGGAACTTCATTGACTTGGAACCAGATTCAGTCGTACTAAAAGGCTATTAAATTATACTGCACAGCAATGTCACGCCATCAGGAATGAATGAATCCGCTTTCAATGGGCTGAGCTTCTACTTAGCACAAGAAAGGTTATCTAGTCCTTAGAATCACAAAGGTATCTCCCACTGTGTTGCAGTTTGTGGGATAGAACTCAGATCAAAGCCCAGTGCTAGCACAATGCAACATTCTCTCGCGCAGTGGATGGAAACTGTGAGGCAACAGTGTAAGATAGTTTACAAGATGCAACTATGAGGCACAAGCTCTGGCATCAAAACTTTCCCGGCATGCAGCCAAAAGGGCAAAGAAAAGATTGTGGTGAGAAGTGGAGGGTTGGTCAGATTTATCCGGTTCCTGTCCATATTCTGGAATTCAGATAATCCTTTATGGGTTCAGTTCTGGGCACAAATAATAATAATAACACTCAGCATATTTAAATCCTTACAAAATGCAGATGAATCCTGAATCTCAAAACAGCCTGGTTCTTTGAAGGATTTTTTGGGGGGGCTTGTCAGAGGCACAGTGTAATCTGTACAAGAGAGTACAAGCTGAAGCGGGGACTCCTGAAGCGTTATTTTGTGCCTCGGTGATTCAGAGTTCAAAAAAAAGTTGCAGACAAGCATCTACTAAAAGTGAAAGTATTGGCTGTAAGCTTACTACAGCAGCCTAACACCACAGTGTGGCGAAGGATCAAGGGACAGTAAACACAAGAATCTAGAGAATGAATTTACATGGAAAGCAAACCATTTTTAGTTCTCCCCCCCCCCCCCAGAATAAACTTTAGAGGGGCCTAGTACTGGATCTGTTTGTCTGCACTTCTACCGTGGCTGCAGTTTTCAGGCTAATTGCCTACAATAGACAGGGAGAGTGGTGTTAAGCAATTCCCTTTTTGCCCACACTAAAACTGTAGTGGCTTTCCTTGCACGAAAACCATTGCAACGGTCCTTCTGAAATTTAGCAGGATTTATGCTCTCAGAACGGGTGGCTGCCTGCAAATGTCATACAATTCTGCCCCAAAATAAAAGGTTGCAGATGTTTCCTTTATAAATAAATCATGTGTCAGAATTTAAATGTGTTCAGTCCCAAAGCTCCTGGACCTATTTGTCTGTAGTTTCACAGGTTTTATCCACTCTGTTGAAAGGGGGAAAGTTATAGCTGTGGGTTGTTGTTGTCATTCCAGTAGTGAATTGGGAATGGGGGAGAGTGAATGAAGATTAATGAAGATCCCAATATTAAATCCAGCAGGCTACAAAGTAGGCTGCTTTCCAAAATACCGAACCAGAGTCCAAAATGAATCACATGTTTGGTGGACAACCCTTTAAAAAGGTTCTGTATGTGTTATCTCAGTAATCCCAACATTTACAAAGTAAATCTGTCCAATATTGTCCCCATATTGGAGATGAGACACTGATGCTGAATTAACAATGGCTTGTCTGTGTCAAAGAACAATGCTTTGCCTATGGCCAAGCTCATGCACTCTCAATCTTCACCCATCTTGACTAATTATAGCAGCCAGAGGGCGACTGGACAAGCATGGGGAGTAAATTATTCTCGCCTCCTTTCAGGGTGGTAAAGTCCCAGCTGTGTTTACAGAATGATGGCTCAGTCATCCTTTCCTTGCCCTCTTCTTTGCTCAGTTGGCCCAAGGCTTGCCCACATTTGAGCTGGATCTCACTTGAAATACACATTTTCTCCACTCAGACGTGATCTCATTAGTCCACACAGGTGCAGTTGAACCTGAAAATAATAATAATAATAATAATAAATTTTATTTATATCCCGCCCTCCCCAGCCGAAGCCAGGCTCAGGGCAGCTAACAACACCAAAATAGTGCGACATTATAAAAACATTATAAAAAATAATTAATTAAAATCAAGATTGATGGCAGCCATAAAGTTTTGTAAAGGTTGCCAGAGGAGGGAGTCAGGCTGCGCCCTAACCAAAGGCCTGGCGGAACAGCTCTGTCTTGCAGGCCCTACGGAAAGATGTCAAGTCCTGCAGGGCCCTTGTCTCTTGTGACAGAGCATTCCACCAGGTTGGAGCCGCAGCCGAAAAGGCCCTGGCTCTAGTTGAGGCCAGCCTAACCTCTCTGTGGCCTGGGACCTTCAAGGTGTTTTTGTTTGAAGACCGTAAGTTCCTCTGTGGGGCATACCAGGAGAGGCGGTCCCGTAGGTACGAGGGCCCTAGGCCGTATAGGGCTTTGAAGGTTAAAACCAGCACCTTAAACCTGATCCTGTACTCCACCGGGAGCCAGTGCAACTGGTATAGCACCGGATGAATGTGATCTCTAAGCGAAGACCCCGTAAGGAGTCTCGCTGCGGCATTCTGCACCCGCTGGAGTTTTTGGGTCAGTCTCAAGGGCAGCCCCACGTAGAGTGAGTTACAATAATCCAGTCTGGAGGTGACCGTCGCGTGGATCACAGTAGCTAGGTCAGGGCGAGAGAGGTAAGGAGCCAACTGCTTAGCTTGGCGGAGATGAAAAAATGCCGCCTTTGTAATAGCTGCAATCTGCGCCTCCATGGAGAGGGAGGTATCGAAGATTACACCCAAACTCTTAACGGACGGTGCTGGCACTAATTGCACCCCCGCAAGAGATGGGAGTTGCCCCCTCATTCCCATATCATCCCGTCCCAGCCAGAGGACCTCTGTCTTCGAAGGATTTAACTTCAACCGGCTCCCACGTAACCATCCAGCCACAGCTTCCAAGCATCTGACCAGTGTGTCTGGGGCCGAGTCAGGATGGCCATCCATCAACAGATAGAGTTGGGTGTCATCAGCATACTGATGGCAGCCCAGCCCAAAACTCCGGACAAGCTGGGCGAGGGGGCGCATAAAGATGTTAAAAAGCATCGGGGAGAGAATCGCACCCTGAGGCACTCCACACACCAAGGAGTGGCGCGATGACAATTCCCCCCCAAGCGCCACCCTCTGTCCCCGACCAGAGAGAAACGAGCGCAGCCATTGAAGGACTGTGCCCTGGATCCCCACGTCGGCAAGGCGGTGGTCCAGAAGTTCGTGATCGACCATGTCAAAAGCTGCTGACAGATCTAGAAGAATCAGCAGCCCCGACCCGCCTCGATCCAGCTGTCTACGAAGGTCATCTGTTAGGGCAACCAGAGCCGTCTCGGTCCCATGACCAGCGCGGAAGCCGGACTGGAATGGATCCAGAGCCGATGTTTCATCCAGAAACCCACCAAGCTGTTCAGCAACCGCTCTCTCAATCACCTTACCCAGGAACGGAAGATTCGAAACCGGGCGGTAATTGGATAGATCTAAAGGATCTAATGATGTTTTCTTTAAGAGCGGGCGCACCACTGCCTCCTTCAGTTCCCCTGGGAATGTCCCCGTGCCAAGGGACAAATTGATGATATCCCCCAGGAGAGCCCGCACCTCGTCTGGACACGCTCTAATCAGCCAAGACGGGCACGGGTCAAGAGGACAGGTGGTGGGCTTTCCAGCTCGGAGGAGTCTGTCCACATCGACTGGGGATATCCGGTCAAAGTGGTCCAATACTGGACCCGAGGACAGTCGAGGGGCCTCCAGTTCCTTTATTGTATCCAAATTGGCAGGGAGGTCATGGCGGAGCAACAAGACCTTCTCCGCAAAAAAGCTCGCAAATGCCTCACAGCTGTGTGTCAAATTGTTATTTAAATTTGGCTGTCCTTCGAGGGACGTTAAAGACCGAATTATACTAAATAATTGTGCCGGGCGAGAGCTAGCGGATGCAATGGAGGCCGAGAAGTAGGACTTCTTAGCGGCCTTCACAGCCATCTCATAGGTTTTCATAAAAACCCTATAAGATGTTCTTGAAGCTCCGTCACGGGCACGCCGCCATACTCGCTCTAGCCGTCTGAGGTCCCACTTCATTTTCCGGAGCTCCTCGGTAAACCAGGGAGCCCGGTTTCTGCGGGGTCGCAGAGGGCGCTTAGGTGCGATCTCATTGATGGCTGCCAGGAGATGGGTATTCCAGCCCTCAACAAGCTCAGTCAATGAGTCGCCAGGGGGAGAAAGGTCCCGCAAGGCTTGACGGAATCTATCAGGGTCCATCAGCCTCTGCGGGCGAGCCCAAATCGGCTCGCCACCTAAGCAGGGTGGGGGTGGAACGTCAATCCTGGCTTTCAGAGCGTAGTGATCAGACCATGGCACCTTCATCGAAGGACACATGATCACATCTATACCAGCGCCAAAGATCAAATCCAGCGTGTGGCCTGCTTGATGTGTGGGGCCCGAAACAAACTGGGAGAGCCCTAGTGTCGCCATGGAAGACACCAGGTCCAGAGCCTGTGAGGAGGGAGTGGCATCAGCATGGATGTTGAAGTCCCCCAATACCAATAGGTTAGGGAACTCCAAGGCCCAGCCGGCCACCGCCTCCAGTAGGCCTGACAGGGTGGCTGCTGGTGCGCTAGGTGGCCGGTACACCAGCCAGACAGCCAAGCTCACCTCGGAGCCCCACACTAGGCCAACACATTCAATGCCGGGGATCGATGGCGATGGTAGAGCCCTGAAAGAACAATCTTCCCGGATTAATAATGCCACCCCTCCCCCCCGGCCCACAGTCCGCGACTGGTGGAGGACGGAGAAACCCGGGGGCGCCATCTCTCGTAAAGTAACAGTATCCCCTTCGCGCACCCAGGTCTCCGTCACACAAGCCAGGTCGACCCCCTGCGAGATGAAGAAATCTTGCAGGGTGGCGGTTTTGTTGCCTATAGACCTGGCATTGCACAACACCAGTGACGGAGGTGAGTAATCTTTGCTCACCCTACCCTCGTCTCTCGGGATGGGGCGCAGATTGGAAGGGGTACGAGCATATCCATATCTCGATCCCCTTCGCCTATGACATCTGCCCCCACCGCCATACCTCCCTCGCCCCTCCACAGTAGGAATCCCAGGCCTCATATTCGCCTCCATTTACAGAATATAAAAGCAAACAAACAAAAAACAATTACACGGAAACAAACCAATCCCCACCCCACTCCACAATCACCCCGCCCCAACCCGAAATAAACCAAAACAAAATAAAAATACATAGATAAAAACCACCGCTTATGGTGGTACAACAAATAAAAAATAAAAACAGTTTAAAACATATAAAAACACTTCAAACAACCGCTGCAGCAGCACTAGTGTCCTCAAAAGCTGTGGCAGTGGTGAGCGTGGGCCCCGCCCCCTGGCCTGATGGAGAGTGGGCCTGCAGGGGGAGGAGCCCTCCCCACAAACGCACGGCAAAGCGGCAGCAGCAATGTTCCGAGGCCTCCTGAGGTGGAGTCTGGGGCCCGCCCCCAGGCCCAAGATGGAGAATGGGCTTGCAGGGGGAGCGGTCCTCCCCAAGACTCACCGGCAGAGCGGTGAGTCCATTCCTTCATGTCCATACTGACAGCCATTGCCTTTGTCCAGAATGAAAGAGCCAGTGTGGTGTAGTGGTTAAGAGCGGTGGACTCGTAATCTGGTGAACCAGGTTCGATTCCCCGCTCCTCCACATGCAGCTGCTGGGTGACCTTGGGCCAGTCACACATCTTTGAATTCTCTCAGCCCCACTCACCTCACAGAGTGTTTGCTGTGGGGGAGGAAGGAAAAGGAGAATGTGAGCCGCTTTGAGACTCCTTCGGGTAGTGATAAAGCGGGATATCAAATCCAAACTCTTCTTAGAAGGGTACAGCAGCAAGATGCCTTTCTGTGTACATGGTCAGAGCACTAAATATATATATATCTGAAGACCTCTGTGGAACTAATAAAACTTGCATGAAATACAGAGGTGCTCATGATCTATCACAACATGCACAGTACTCAATATAAGGACGCACTCTCTTTTCTACATGACTTTTGTGCACAAATTATATCTTCTCCTTTTTTAAAAAAAGTAACATATGGAATAAGAGTGATAAGACCTACTAATTTTAGCAAAAGAAGGCTTTGTTTTGTTTTTACTGGAAGCTGACAGTATCATTCCTGTGTATGTGTGTGTGCATTTTTCAGATTATATTTTACATACATTCATCATTTTGTCATAATCTTATACAGTGGTACCTCGGGTTACATACGCTTCAGGTTACAGACTCTGCTAACCCAGAAATAGTGCTTCAGGTTAAGAACTTTGCTTCAGGATGAGAACAGAAATCGTGCTCTGGTGGCGCGGCGACAGCGGGAGGCCCCATTAGCTAAAGTGGTGCTTCAGGTTAAGAACAGTTTCAGGTTAAGAACGGACCTCCAGAACGAATTAAGTACTTAACCCGAGGTACCACTGTATGGACTTCCCAACCTATCCTTCCCTAACATCCTATTTCACACTCTTTATTTTGCTACATCTCCTTTATTTCTGACAGTATCATGCCGGGAACAAAAGTGAATAGAATGGCAGAATCAGGGGACAAGCAAGGAGGAGTCCCATCGCCTAAATGTTTTGCCTTAGTCTGTCACCAGGACAAAACCACAGCAACAGGTCCGCCACCCCTAAGCAAGGAGCAGCTGCAGTTTACATTTGCTTGCCTAGTCAGATTTTCCCTGGATTGTTAACATGCACACTTTAAGGGGGGAAAGTACAGGACAGCACTTGGGAAACAGGAACATCATATGGACACTGCTACTTTAATAGGCAGGTTCCTTTTTCAAAAAATATTTTTTATTAA
The DNA here is from genome assembly GCA_034642415.1 of Podarcis siculus. Classification (NCBI taxonomy): domain Eukaryota; kingdom Metazoa; phylum Chordata; class Lepidosauria; order Squamata; family Lacertidae; genus Podarcis; species Podarcis siculus. The sequence goes on along the minus strand of JAXCMG010000032.1, from coordinate 1,680,924 downwards.
ATTTTGCAATTTTATGTTCATCACAATAACACTGTCCACGCTCACGATAACATTGTCAAACAGAAGAAGAAATACAGTTCCCTGACGCCCCGCCCCACCCAGCAACTTCTGGCAAAGATGGCAAAATGTATAAAACAAGCTCCGACAAGTGTTGGAAATGTAAAGAAAAAGAAGGCACATTTCTTCATATGTGGTGGAAAAATCAAAAATTTATGGGAAATGATTTATAATGAAATGAAAAGAATGTTTAAGATAACTTTTGTTAAGAGACCAGAAGTCGCGGGGGGGGGGGGGGGACTGGATTTCTTTTTCTGTCTGAGACAATGTTATTGTGATGAACATAAAATTGCAAAACTTAATAAAAATTATTTTAAGAAGAAAAGAAAAGAAAAGAATGACGTTTGCACCCACTGTATTAATGCTGCCAGGGACTTTTTTCTGTGCTCTTATGACCAACAGGTGGTGGAAGGAGCAAGCTGCATTCCGGTGAGTGAGCCTGTCCCTGGCTCTAGGGCTGGTGCAGCTGGAGGAGATAAGGGGCAGAAGGATGAGGAGAGGGAGGCTGGGGGAGAGGAAACAGGCTTGAAAAGGCAACTGAAACCAGCTTAGGTTAGATTGCTTTTCAAAACTA
>JAXCMG010000032.1:1624958-1680283 GCA_034642415.1 Podarcis siculus | reverse complement strand
TTTATTTACCTTTCGAACTAGTCTTCAGATGAAAAGAAGGAGCACATGGATATGAAGTCTGCTGAAAGCAGAGAGAAAATGAGTAGGGAAAATAGAAGGCATTTCTTTTAAAAGGCAACTAGAGAAGTCATTTCATGAGGAGAAAGTTGGGTTTTTTTGTTGCTGAAGTTCGAAATGTGCATGTGGGGAAAAAAGAAAGAAGACAAGGAGAGGACAAAACCGTTCCTTCTAATTTCATGTTGGCTCCGGTTGCCTTGGAAGGAGAGAAAGATCGGTAAGTTGAAAACTTACTAAAAAGGCGAATAAAGCATTTGGAGGATGAACCTGCCGATGGCGACTGCTCAGGGACATGGCAAGAAAATTTATCTTGTGTTCCTTCTGCAACTCTTTGTGCTAAGTCTCTTTCAGGTTGCGGTGACTGAGTTGTCAGAAGAGGTCGTATTCTGCGTCACCACAATGAGGCTCACCTGCAGGTAGGAGAGCACTTCTTCTTTTGTTCCAGCTCTTCTTACCTTCAAGTTTCCCAGAGTTCACTGTACCTGAAGTCAGAGTCACCTGCATCTGGACTGTGCTGCTTTAGGCAAGTTCACATTCCACCACTCAGTGGTCTTTTTTAAAGGCAATTCTTTTTTTGTATTCGTCTCTAATTTTCCCCATTTTCTTTTCTGGTGTTCTCTTCACAGGTCTCTCCAAAGAGCTCTTCTTTACATCTTAAGGTGTTTTTTTCCCTGAGAGAACATTCACAGAATGTTCTCTCAGGTTTTGCTTTTCCCCTTGTTGCATTGCTCCAAAAAAAAGCAAAAGACACTGGTGGTCGGCGCTCCTGATTCCCAGGATGGGGTTCAAATCCCTATGGTGTCCTCGCTAACTTCCAATGCAACCATCATGCCCCTCTATTTTTCCCTATATCCCTCACTTCCCAAAGTATTAGCATGGGAAGGTTTTTCGGTAGTCATTTCAGTGAATCAGCTTGGTTCTGAACTCCGCTATGGCATCTAAGGACCAATTCAAGCAACCTTTGCACTGTTCCTGCTGCTCAAACAATGCTCCCCTGATGCATCACTGGTGTCTGTCTCAAAAGGCTGGATCATGTGGGTGCTTCGTATCCTAGCATCCCAGGTATGGATGGATGGATGGATGGATGTATTTAATTTCTATACTGCTTTATATTTTTAAGAAAAATCTCAAATCGGTTTACAGAATATTGAAACATTAATAAAACAATCTGAAGAAAGTCAAACATAGAGTATATTCTGTCAGATTTTAAAAATGAGATGCTGACAGAAATGCAAAAGCAGAATGAAGAAGTTGTAGCGGAATTGGGGAAGAACACAAAAATGGTCACAGAATTGTCTAGCAGATTAGAAGTTTTGGACATTTCTGTGAAAAACTTGGAGGCCAAATCCTAAAAAACTGAAAAAGAGAACAAATAAATTAGAGGGGAACAAGAGATAATAAGGGGTGATATGAGAGGTTTAGCTGGCAAGACAGGATCAAATTGAGGATTGTGTCGCAGTCTTAGAGATGAGACAAAAATTTAATGTGATGTGAATAAGAGGCCTTCCAGAGGCGGAGGGGGAACAAGTTCTTAAAGTATACAAGCGAAGACAGTTGCGGATTGGTTGGGAGAGGAACAGGATTATGTTGAAGGATCTATTGATAGTTGCTACAGGGTCCGGTCTAAATCAGCTAAGGCTAAGAAACAGCCTGGAGACTGTTTGGTAACTTTTAACTCTAAGAAATGGAAGGATGCTATGAAAACAGACTCCAGGTTGACGGAAACCCTGTGGCAATGTTTAGAGAGATAGCTCCTCATTTGCTTCAAAAATGCCAGAGGTACTGGTTCCTGACAAATGTCTCCATTAGAGTCAATATTAAATTTAGATGGGAATTCCCAGAAGGAATTTCCTTTACATGCAAGAAAAAAAGATATAGATTGGTAAATGAAGAGCAAGCACAGGAAATCTGGTTAAGACATGGCAAAGATTTTGACAACCCATACACTCCACAGGACCCGTTGAGAGCAGTAGGAGGGGCAGGGGAAGGAGCAACAGCGGGGGAGGTAGATAATTTAGATAACCAAGACAACAAAAACTTTAGACAAGACTTTAGGGGAAACGACACAAGTAAACATAATGGCAGCCTTAAAGGTACTGCGTTGGAATGTAAATGGTCTAAACAGTAAAGTAAAAAGGAATAATGTCATGAATACACCAGCTCCCAGTGAAGGAGTACAGGCAGAGGGAGAAGGCAGACTGGAAGAGAGGGGGTTAAAGCAAGACTTGATGAGTATAATCAGGAGTCCTCTCCCCAACCCTCAGGAATGTCGACTGGAAACAACCCTGATGGCAGACGACCAGTGGAGAGCGGGAATGAACATGGAAGCTCTGTGTCTGGGAATGAGGACGGGGAGGGGGCTGACCCCCTTAGCCTCCGCTCTCGTTGAATAGGCGGCCTTCAGGACAGATCACGTCACAAGAGGAGGCTGGGCTGCTTTTGGTTTCGCTGGAAGAAGCCTCGTCAATAGGAACACATTCCCTGATGGACGGACGGCAACGTTCACCACTCCATGAACTCTGTTGGGTTTTTTGCAATAAATATTGTTTCTAACTAACCATGCTCGTTTGTTTCCAAGACTCCCTGACAAATAAAATTGAACATATAATTCTCAAACAAAATTTATATGTAATTTGTCTTCAAGAAACACATATAGCAAGCAAACGTAACAGGCAGTTTCCAATCTGCTTTCATTACATGTCTGTAGGTGCCAGGCAAAAACATTCCTCTTCTCCCAGGCCTTTGGCTCATTAAATAATCTATGGCGTTTTAAGCTGGGGAGGTTAGTTCTACTCTGGTATGCATTTCTGTGTTTTTATATTGTAAACTGCACTGTGATCTTCGAATGAAGGGAAGAAGAAGAAGAAGAAGAAGAAGAAGAAGAAGAAGAAGAAGAAGAAGAAGAAGAAGAAGAAGAAGAAGAAGAAGAAGAAGAAGAAGAAGAAGAAGAAGAAGAAGAAGAAGAAGAAGGATGCTCTGGTGTGGATTCACTCTCAGTTTAGACAATGCTTGTCAGGGTTGGGAAGTGGTGAGCAGGCATTGGGATGGGTCCAGAAGACTTGCAATGAATAGTGTTGCCCTCAAGCCAAACACCAATGGAGGAAGTGGGGAGATTATTTTCAATTCTTCCTCCTTCCCCATGTAGCCCCTGACCTTGTGACAGGGCCGTCTTTACCTGGGGGTGCTAGGGGTATGTTGCACCCAGGTGCTGAATTCTGTGGGGCAACCGTCGCTGAAGCTGCCTAAGCTGTTAACCACAACCCCCGGGTGATTGCGTTCGATGGGTCATTTCAGTTCTCTATTGCGGAATAGCTGCAGAATCAATGTATCTGGTGGCGGCCCAGTGGTGTCTTTCATTTTAGCATGATCGCAAAAATGGAAAGATGGAGGTATCGCAGCCGCTTTTTACTTTTTCATGTCAGCGGTTTTTGCTGTCCCCCCCCCTTAAAATCTCAATAACTCTGAGCTGCCCCCTCCCAAAAAAATTGGGGGTGCTGGGTGAATTTTTGCACCCCGGTGCTGCATATGCTAAAGACGGCTCTGCTTTGTGATGTGTGAAAAGCTGCTCCAGAGGGTTGAGGACCCCCTGGAACCCCATGAGAAGAAGTGGGAGCCTCTCCTCTAGTGGGAATCGTTCATTCAAATACAAAGGAGCCCTTCCATTCTGAGGAGGAAAGATATGCATGAAGGGGCATTGAAGCTGAGCTCAAGAGCCAATCTTATTTTAGCAACCTGGAAAAAGAATCTGGGTCAAGGCTGACAGTGACCAACTTAGATGAGTATTAAGGGAGGCTTGGAGCAGAGCAAGGCTGGAGTCAGAGAAGCCAAGAGGCTAGGAAGACCAGGCAGAAGAGGGATGCTCACAGTGAGGACCAGGTGGGCAGTTGCTCAGGAAAAGGTCAGCATCTCCCCTTAGGGTTTTCTGTTAACAGCATATCTGAGAAACTGATGATTAAAACTGCAAACCTATGTGCTGGTCCTGGGGGGGGGGGGTACCATGAGGCGTGGTCAGAGTCCGGTCCTGAGATGAGGGTCTGGAGACTGTCCACCAAGGGCGAAGCGGGGTCCAAAGCAAGAAGCCAGGCGTGGTTGGGAACTCCGGAAAAACAGGTCTGGGTGCTGGCAGAAACAGGTTTCCAATGTTGTTGCTCCCGCAACCTGGGACTGGGCGGACTGGCCATTATCTCCTCTGGGGCCTAGGGCAGTCCCGACCTACAGGTGACTCGCCTCTCCTGGCCTTAAGGTGAGCACTCCTCCTGATAGAACTTAGTTCCCTCCGTCTCTCCACCCTGAGCCTCTGCAGTTCAGGAGAGGCTGGAGGGTTACTGGACCCAGAGGCAACCTCACCTTCCCCTGACAGAGCTGGGAGAGGAGCACCTGCAGGCAATGGGTCCTCCATCACCTCCGGAGCCAGAGTGGATTCATCTGGTGTCTGCTCCTGAGGATCCAGCACAGGTGCAGGCACTTCAGATTCAAGGCCCTGCCTCGGCTCAGCTGGCCCTGGAGGCGGGGACTCCTGTGCAGGCTGGGATTCCTCTAGTTCAGCCTCTGAATCAGATTCCCAGGCCATCACAACCTAGTCCCTTTTCTTGGAAGTCCTATTGAAATCACAAGTACGATCCAGGAGGACTTTGGATTCAGCAGAAGCTGGCCCTCCCCAAGTTAACCTTTGATGTACCTCTTTACATTCTCTACCATTGTCAGAGCACCAACAGTGGCACTAGAGATTTGCACAACTGCCACAAGGAGGCCTCCTCTGGTTGACCTTGTTCCTCACCCACAGACCCAGTGGCCGGGCCCCACTTGGCCGGGCACTTAGAAGTGCTCCCTAAGTATGTGATCCTATACATGTCTTCTTAGTTGAATTCAATGGGGCTTTATCCCAGGTAAGTGGATATAACTTATTAAGGGATTCCAGAGCTGTCATAGCCTGTAATGTTCTTGAAATATAATACAATACTGTATAATAATATATCAATTGCCAATATTTTTTAATTTCATCACAGTCCCAGAATATATGAATATAATTTGCATGTGCTTATCCACAGCACCAGCAATTATCATAAAACAGGTTATTAAAATAAGCTTTAATTTATATGAGGTTAAGTGCCAGTGGTGTCACATTTTATAAAAATTCTCCTTCAAATGTATTGCGATTTAATTTCTCCCAACTTTCTCGTCCCACCAATGCAATCCTTTAGCCCGAATTGTGATGCGCAGATCTTGCTCCCATCTCTTCTGGTGTGGTTATGTCTCTTCAGAATATGGTTCCTTAAGGATTCCATATATCATACTAACTGGCCATTTTTAACTGACCTCTGCAACTTCTAATGGCTTCTACACTGCATCATATTTTCCAGTTACAGCCACCTTGAAAATATTGATGTATTTTAGAAGCATATTGATTCATTTTGTTTATACCTTCTTCAAAGATACAGCAGTATCGCTCTTATAAAATTATATTTATGTGCATATACCACAAGTGTCCCGATTTGACATACTATGTAATATCACTCTCTGATTAATTTGTTTATTATAACAGCAGGAGTTATATGGAGAAAGATCGAGACTAGTTGACCCATACCGTATAAATAGCACCAGTATGGATTTTCACATACTACTTTAAGATATTTTTATTGTAATTCCATACAATATTCCTCAAAGACAGAAACCTCCCAAACTGCTCATATTCATAAAAATCCATTCCCTTATATTAGTCATTGGTATACCCACATCCATAAATTAGGTGTCCTACATGCATCATAAAATCTTTTTTTCCACTGTGTGGAATTCCTCCAATGAGAGGAATTAGCAATAAATTTGTCAGATAAAGTCACTTGAGATGGATAACATATTTGATACAGAGTCAGAGATGGTTCAAAGTGGTACCCTGGTCTTATTGTTTTGGAGACCTTTCAGCTTGTACAACCCGAGGATCTGGACATCGATTCAGAGGAATCTTCTGAAATATGCCAGAATGGGTTTGGACTTGTGGGCCTCACAGGTTGTGAATGCCTTCTTGAGGGATGGGGTAGTTTCTACTGTCCCAAAATGAGGCAAGGATGAGACCTCTTTTAAGAAGCTACATCTACATATACAGTGGTATCTCAGGTTAATAACTTAATTCGTTCCAGAGGTCCGTTCTTAACCTGAAACTGTTCTTAATCTGAGACACCACTTTAGCTAATGGAGTCTCCCACTGCTGCCACGCCGCCTCCGTGCGATTTCTGTTCTCATCCTGAAGCAAAGTCCTTAACCTGAGGTACTATTTCTGGGTTAGCAGAGTCTGTAACCTGAAGCGTCTGTACAGTGGTACCTCGGGTTACATACGCTTCAGGTTACATACACTTCAGGTTACACACTCCACTAACCCAGAAATAGGGCTTCAGGTTAGGAACTTTGCTTCAGGATAAGAACAGAAATCAGGCTCTGGTGGTGCGGCAGCAGCAGAAGGCCCATTAGCTAAAGTGGTGCTTCAGGTTAAGAACAGTTTCAGGTTAAGTACGGACCTCCGGAACGAATTAAGTACTTAACCTGAGGTACCACTGTAACCTGAAGCGTCTGTAACCCGAGGTACCACTGTATACATAAATGTATATCATTTTATTTGTTCAAACCATGCTCAAGGCAGCTTACAACATGAAAAAATACATAATTGCAGACATAACGAAAGGAGTCATAAGCAATAAATAAAACATATCAAAAGGTCCACAGCCGAATTGAACAATTTCCACATAAATCATGATAAGATTTAAATTAAAGGTTTTAAAATTAGTAACAGTAGCAACATCGAAAACAACGAAAACCCTTCAGCAATATCCCAGCCCAATATTCTGCTCAGGACCCTTAACCGCCCGGGGTCCTTTTCCTTTTCCTTTTCCTCAGAGGCCGGACCTTTTGTGGCTGGAGTCATTCAGAGCCTTGCCCTCAGGGACCAGGTAGGAATAGAACTGCAAGGCAGATAGCAGATCTTCCAGTACTTACAGACAAGATGGTCTCTGAGCAATTCAGCAGCCTCAGCTTTTGTAGCCAGAGTTAGTCAGGTCCCAATCCTCCTAGGCCAGGTGAGAAAAGTTCTGCAAGGCAGGGAGCAGGTCTTCCAGGACTCACAGCCAAGATAGTCTAGGGACCCTTTGGAGTAAGATACCTCAGTGTCCAGTATTCCATTCTTGCACAGAGTACAGTGGTGCCCCGCAAGACGAACACCTCGCAAGATGGAAAACCCGCTAGACGAAAGGGTTTTCCGTTTTGGAGGCGCTTTGCAAAACGAATTTCCCTATGGGCTTCCTTCGCAAGACAAAAGCCCATAGGGAAATCTCCGGGACAGCGGGAAAGCGCAGCGCGTCTTCCCCACTGTCCTCGGACCTCCTCCGAAGGCTGGCGGTGGGGCGGAGAGACCTCCTCCCGCCGCCAGGCTTCGGAAGGCTCCTCCGAAGGCTGGCGGTGGGGCGGAGAGACCTTCTCCCCGCGCCAGCCTTTGGATGGCTGTCCTGAAGACTTGCGGTGGGAGGAGGGTTTTCCTTCCCACCGCCAACATTCAGATTGCTGTTCTGAATGTTGGCGGTGGGGAGGAAAAACCCTCCTCCCACCGCAAGCCCCGGGAACAGAGGAGAAGCGCTGCGCGCCTTCCCCTCTGTTCCCGGACCTGTCCTGAAGGCTTGCGGTGGGGAGAAAAGCCCTTCTCCGCACCGCCAGCCTGGCAAGCGGTTTCCCTAGGAACGCATTAATTGATTTTCAATGCATTCCTATGGGAAACCGTGCTTCGCAAGACGAAAAACTCGCAAGAAGAAAAAACTTGCGGAACGAATTAATTTCGTCTTGCAAGGTACCACTGTAGTGGTATTGGATGAAGGTGGCTATTGGACTGGATTGGTTGCCCTGTTAGATGACTTCGCAAAGGAATAGATGGTAGGAGTGTAAACCTATTAGTGCTCCTGGACCTCCCAGCAGATTTTGATACCATTTACTATGGTATGCTGTTGCACCAGCTGTTCAAGTTGGTTTTAGGAGATATGGTGTCACGGTGGTTCTGGTCTGTCCTAGAGATTCTGTCTCAGATGGTGGTGGGGGATTCATCTTACACCCTTTACGTTTAGCTCGTGGGGTGCATTAAAGTTCCATTTGCCCCACCCACCCTCGAACCTGTTTACTTCTTCCAGCAATTCCAAACAGATGTTAATCTTGAGGTTTGTGTTGCAATGTCGGCAATATGCAACAGATTAGTCACCATTTTCATGTATATATTTCCTATACAGTGGTACCTTGGGTTAAGTACTTAATTCGTTCCGGAGGTCCATTCTTAACCTGAAACTGTTCTTAACCTGAAGCACCACTTTAGCTAATGGGGCCTCCCACTGCCGCTGTGCCACTGGAGCACAATTTCTGTTCTTATCCTGAAGCAAAGTTCTTAACCTGAAGCACTATTTCTGGGTTAGCAGAGTCTGCAACCTGAAGCGTATGCAACCCAAGGTACCACTGTATGTTCCATTTCAGTCCACCTGCCTTTTCGAACCCCTTTCCCTCCTGAACCGGGACCAGGACTTCCTCTGAGGAGAAAGGCACCCAATACTCATTCTCTTTCAGAAATGCAGCGGTGAAAAATATGGCAAGGTTGCCCAACTATGAAGGGTTCTGTTTACGGCTTGGATAATTTTTGTGGCCTTTTGTGTATTTCCTTTGGCGTAGATTACATTAATTTATCATCTGAGAGTAACGCTGATAGAAATATTTTAGTCAATTGCTCTTTTAAGTTCATGTCAACGAGCTTGGTACTAGCCTCTGGCCAAAACAAATAGGATACATTTTTTTACTGTGTGTTCAGGTGGGGATTCCAGGAATTCTTTCCTAGGTAAGCCGGAACATTCGTACACTTAGCTGAAAGGGGAGGAGCTAGGAAGGCAGGCCAGTTGGGTCAGGTTCCTCACTTGGTTCCTCAGTCCTTGGGAGCTCTTCTGTCCATCATCAGGATCTTTAGGTAGCTCAGTTCTAGTCATAACCCACAAACACTGTTTTTTCTTACTGCAGCTCTGCTGAATGACATAATTGCATAGTTCCTGCAGATACATGGCAGAACATCTGCTTTGCACACAGAAAGTCCCAGACTGGATTCCCAACATGTCCAGGTTAGGCTGGGAGGGAATCCGGCCTGAAACTGCAGCACTTCTGCCTGTCCTTGGAGACGATACAGAACTAGATGGTCTGGCCAACTCAATAGCGCAGTTGGTAGAGGTTGAGACTCTTAATCTCAGGGCTGTGGGTTCAAGCCCTGCGTTGGGCAAAAGATTCCTGCATTGCAGGGGGTTGGATTAGATGAACCTTGTGGTCCCTTCCAATTCTATGTGATTCTATGACTGCATAAGGCATATTTCTGTGTTCCATCTACTGCTTTGATCATGCTCAGGGGAGAAACATGTAAACATTCATGATAAGAATTTATCCCAACCTCTCCCCCATTTCCTCATTCCCTAGGCACCTCACTCTGTTCTCCTTGCCACAATTTGTTGTTGTTGTTTAGTCGTTTAGTTGTGTCCGCCTCTTTGTGACCCCCTGGACCAGAGCACACCAGGCCCTCCTGTCTTCCACTGCCTCCCGCAGTTTGGTCCAACTCATGCTGGTAGCTTCGAGAACTCTGTCCCACCATCTCGTCCTCTGTCGTCCCCTTCTCCTTGTGCCCTCCATCTTCCCCAACATCAGGGTCTTTTCCAGGGAGTCTTCTCTTCTCATGAGGTGGCCAAAGTCTTGGAGCCTCAGCTTCAGGATCTGTCCTTCCAGTGAGCACTCAGGGCTGATTTCCTTCAGAATGGAGAGGTTTGATCTTCTTGCAGTCCATGGAACTCTCAAGAGTCTCCTCCAGCACCATAATTCAAAAGCATCAATTCTTCAGCGATCAGCCTTCTTTATGGTCCACTTCCATACATCACTACTGGGAAAACCATAGCTTTAACTATACGGATGTATGACCTAATAGGAGGATGGGAACTGCTATTCCCTCATCCCTACCTAAATCTATGTTCTCTCCAGAAGCAAGAGGCACAAATCCCCTTCAATCACTTGGTAATAGAAGTACAAAATACGACTTGAGCTCTGCTTTGGATGCCAGCAAGAATCCATTACACAATTCTGCTTTAAACTGCCATAGTCGGCTGCTGTGGTACTAACCACATAATGCAGTCTCATTTGGGAATTGCTTGTGTAACATAGACTGGAAATTTTACGCTGCAGGAGAATGAACACTACAAACTAGCACCAGTTTCGTAGCTCTTCCTTATTTGGATAGTCTTGAGCCCCCAATGGAGGGGTGCATAGAGGCTGCCCCCCTTTAAATGTCCCACCAGCTGAGCATAAGACTGACAGTCTTGCTGATGTCACAACTTTTGCAAGATGTTTAACCAGGCCTTATGTTTATAATGAGATGACTATCTTGGTATTGACAGTTGAACTATTATGTCACCAGGAATGAAATGCGACAATCATGAATCTGAGAACCAGAAATCTGATGTAACACAGAGTAAGGGCTCGAGGAGACCGATACAAATAGGGAAAGGGGTGCAGATTAGTCCTGAGTCAAAAAGAAATCGCCTCCTGCGTTTTTGTTTTTACCATTTTCTATCACTTAATGAGAAAAAGAAATTCCAGTGGAAAAATAATCAAAGGGGAGAGAAAAATTCAGTGAAATTCTCATGGGCTTTTCATGCACTTACCTTATTTTCAAGGTGGCTGAGGGGTGATTGCATCTTTTATTTCGTTCTACAAATAATCTCTCCAGTGGTCTGCACTCTGCAGATTCCCCCACTTGCTTTGTTTATTTTGGTTCACAGTATTTTATATTCTGTTTGGTTGTAATAAAATCACTTTGCACTTTACAATAAAAACATATTTTAAATTTTAAAAAAAATCTAACTTCAATTAAAGTCCAGAGGGAAAACAAAATGGGAACTCCTCCCAATGGACTTTTTGGAGTAGGAAACTTGGGCAGCGAGTGTTGTATTTGTACATAATGGAAAGAAAGCACACAACCACCAATATTGGCCATATCTGAAGATGACTATCATATTGCCTCTCAGTCTCTCTTCTCCCTTCTCCAATAAGCACCATGCTCATCCAAAGTTTTTCCCATCCAGCCTCCTAACATACCCTTCCTAAGGCTAATCCGACCAAAATGAATGTCCCCCAGCACTAAATTTTTCGAGACCACCCATCCTAATCCCACCCTTGCTGAAAATAAATAGTTCCAATATTCTAGATGAAAATAAATTTTACTATGTGTGTATACGTATAAACAAAGCAGCTCCTCAGAACTAGAACATGGTGGTTAGTGGTTGCGCTGCTCCATAGTAATTTTAGAAAACCTAATATAAAAATGTACAGTTCCCTAGTGAGCAATGTTTGTGATAGTAAGTCAAATGCAACACTGGAAACATCATCTGTGGTATTCTGAGACATCCAAGGACTGGGACTTTTTTCTTACTTCATGACTTTTCAAGGATTTTAGGACCAAACAGGATGCGATACCAGGGTTATGGTGGGGTGTCAGGGGGGCAAAACTTGGGTCTTTTAGGCTGGGCTCCTGTCCTCCCGCCCTTAAATTTTGCTTACAAGGCAGCTGGCAGCCCCGCAGAGTGCAGTACCAGTGAAACTTTGCCCAAATTCAAATTAAGTGCAGGCAGCTAGAGACTGAACTTGTGCTTTCTCTCTCTGAAAGTTGGCCTAACGTTGCATCCTAACATAAACGTTTGCATGTGTATATTTACTGCACATTTACATCCTCATGAGCCTTCGCCCTGAGTTTCTTAAAAAATATATTTAGTGACGAATGCAGTTCTGTTTCTCTTTTCTTTTTCACTTAACAGCCGCAAGGGGTGTGGGTGGGTTTAATCCTTTTGCCCTCCACAGCAGTCCCCACAAAAATCTCTGCTAACTGCTATTGGCCTAGGAATGGAAACATCCAGTGGTAGCGATTGGTTAAATCCATTGTCATCAGTATAATAGTGAGGAGCAAAAGGGTTAAGCCCCTTGCTATGCTCTGCAGTCTCAATAAACACCTACTATTAAGTGTATTTAGTGGGACGCGGGTGGCGCTGTGGGTTAAACCACAGAGCCTAGGACTTGCCGATCAGAAGGTCGGCGGTTCAAATCCCCGCAATGGGGTGAGCTCCCATTGCTCGGTCCCTGCTCCTGCCAACCTAGCAGTTCGAAAGCACGTCAAAGTACAAGTAGATAAATAGGTACCGCTCCGGCGGGAAGGTAAACGGCATTTCCGGGCGCTGCTCTGGTTCTCCAGAAGCGGCTTAGTCATGCTGGCCACATGACCCGGAAGCTGTACGCCGGCTCCCTTGGCCAATAAAGCGAGATGAGTGCTGCAACCCCAGAGTCGGTCACAACTGGACCGAATGGTCAGGCGTCCCTTTAGGTGTAAGTGTATTTAAAGATAGAAGAAAGAAACTGCACTTGTCACCTTAGATTTGGCCCTGAGATCCAATTTTGGTGTAGCAGACAAATGTTTTGGACTTGGGCCAGGGTTCAAAACGCCACTCACTGAGCTGCCTTGGGGAAGTCACTTTCTCTCTGCTTAGCGCGGGTGCTTGTGAGGTTCAAATGAGACAATCCACGGAGATCATGCCTACTTATCTATTCTTATGTTACCTGTAAGCTTAGCTTCTGTTTCCCCTGCCCCACACTGACACTGGAAGGGGGAGGAGCAGGGGAAATTAGCTGCTCAGGAAGAGAGATAAACAACAGACTAAGTCACATTTAGTTACCATATTTTTCGCTCTATAAGATGCACCAGACCACAAGACACACCTAGTTTTTGGAGGAGGAAAACAAGAAAAAAACTATTCTGAATCTCAGAAGCCAGAACAGTAAGAGGGATCGCTGCGCAGTGAAAGCAGCAATCCCTCTTGCTGTTCTGGCTTCTGGGATAGCTGCGCAGCCTGCATTTGCTCCATAAGACGCACACACATTTCCCCTTACTTTTTAGGAGGGAAAAAGTGAGTCTTATAGAGCAAAAAATACGGTAGTTAGTTAGTGTGCCTCTCTTCACCCACAGATCTCAGGGCAGTTCACAACATAAAAATACAAGATAAAAGCACAAAACAAACAAGCAAACAAATAATACCTTTATTGTCAATGTACAACCTGTGTACAATGAAATTAACTGAGCCGCCCCCCCAAAAAAACACTCAATCTCATTGCACCCTGTGTGCTTATCACACAACACACCAACCCCAAAAGTCAGTTGCACTATATTATTTTCCGTTCAGCAGCCTAACAGCCCACGGCTAGAAACTGTTTTTAGCTTGTTGGTACTACTGGTTATACTTCTATATCTCCTGCCCGAGGGTAGAAGATTAAAAAGGTGCTGGCCCGGGTGTGAATCATCCCTGAGAATTTTTCTCGCTCTCCTAAGGCAACGATCCCTTGCGATGTCATCTGTCGGGCTCAGGGGACAGCCCATAATATCATGAGCTGTATTCACCACCCTCTGTAGAGACTTTCTGTCCGTGGCTGTCAAGCCAACTTACCACACTGTGATACAATATGAGAGGACACTTTCTGTTGTGGACCGGTAGAAGGAGGTCATCAATTGTTGTTTAACATTGTTCTTTCACAAGACCCTGTGGAAACAGAGTCTCTGTTGGGCCTTCCTAACCACCTGAGTTATATCATTTTTAATAAATGATTAAAACGAGAACAAAAAACTCCCCACAAACCAGTAACTCCCCCTCACCCGCTCCCACAAACACATTTAAAAGGGGTTTAAGATATTTATCATCCACAGGCCTGGTATTTGTTATTTTCAGTTTACTTTGTGTGTGATTGTTTCCATCTCCCATTTTTACCGCACTCTTGTCAATCATCTGATGGTATTACGATGTCAGAGATGACCTCAAAGGGGCTCGCTGTGTGTCAGCCTCACTTTGTCCATTTGAATCCAAACCGTACCTGCAAATGAACTTCAAAGGGAGTTACTTGCCAGTGAACAACTGGGAAGGCACTTTTTAAGCTCCTAATTGTTCCTTTGGAGTTATGTGTTTACCTATCCCTGTGCACAACATCACGTCTGACCTCAGATACGGGGTTGGTGGATAAGGTTTAAGGAAAATGGCCTCACGGGCAAAATTAGGAGCCTGCCCAGGTCTATTGAGGTCTGTTGCCCAGAGGTTCACCACCGCTGCTTCTGAGGTCTCATAGAATGGGGCTGGTCTGAAGTAGTGACTGTGATGGTGCAGCCAGTCTCTTAGCATTCTCCAGGGTTATGAAAGAACATTTGGGTATTTCCTTTTGTAGACTTAAGATTCACGTTCCATTGCATGCTTTTTAACAAGACATTTCTCAGCAATTAGCACGTTCGATCTGCTCTGCTTGTGCCTTTAAGTGTGAAGAGCAGCTTACCGGTCTTGGGTGTACAGAGATGAGGAAGGATGTGAAGACCCACCGAAATACTTCCAAAGGCATGTCTCCTGGCACCCTTTGCTACTCTCCACAGTCCTTGGTGCTTAAGTGCCTCATTCAAATGCAGTGAGTGAGGGGATGATTAAAGTTTATTATTGATTGTAGTTTAGATATTATTGTAACTGTTGGGTGGATTTCTGTTTAACTTTTATATGTTGATATTATTATTTTATACTATTCTAATGATTGTTGAATGTTACTTTTTGATGGAGGTTGCCTATTTTAAAGTTATGTTTTATTATCACATTTTTGTATTGCATTAGATTGTTATAAGATGTACATTTTTTGTTTCTTCAGCTTGTAAACCGCCTTGAGTATTGTAAGATAGAAAGGCGGTATACAAATTAAAAATGATGATGATGATTCATGGTAGTTCAGTGCCCTTGTCCAACTAAGGGAACAATCATCTCTGCTCTAAAAGCGGTTCAGTAATTTGTGTGGAGTGTGGTTCAAGTTCCAGGGGGTTGCACTGAGGTCTTCTTTGGCAGCCAAGCGCTGGCCAGTGCCCCCTGTACTGCTACTGCCCTGACGGTATTGAACTGTGCAATCCAACAAAGCCCGGAATAAGGAAATGTGTTTCAATTATCCTAAACACCTTAAAGCCTGTATGCTTTAGTAAAACTGTTGAATAGTATACTAAATGTTGTATAGGTCTTGTTTTTTGTTTTTAAAAAGCATGGGCTAATAAAAATGAATTATTGTATACGGAAGGAAAAAAACAAAGTCTGGCTTTAAATATATTTCATGCCCAGGATATGACATAGTATGAAGAAATTATGGGGAACCCCTTAATGACTGCAAACCCCTGATGGACTTTTTGCAGAAAAAGGAAAATGAGCTTGTGATATTTGGGTTTGAAGACTGAAAAAAAGCTTGATTTATGGAAAGCAGAAGAGATGAATGTATTACGGTGTAAGAGTTTTGCATAAGTTTTTAATGCTGACAGAATCAGAAGTATTTTCCTTTCTTTTTGTTTTCATGTTAAAAATGCTTGATATTTGATGTTGATTTCTGTATATTATTTTCCCCCTCATTTTTAAAGCTTCAATAATATAATAATAAAAATATTTTATTATTTATACCCCGCCCATCTGGCTGAATTTCCCCAGCCGCTCTGGGCGGCTTCCAATCAAGTGTTAAAAACAATACAGCATTAAATATTAAAAACTTCCCTAAATAGGGCTGCCTTTAGATGTCTTTTAAAGAGAAGATAGCTGCTTATTTCCTTCACATCTGAAGGGAGGGCGTTCCATGGGGCGGGTGCCACTACCGAGAAGGCCCTCTGCCTGGTTCCTTGTAACCTCACTTCTCGCAATGAGGGAACCGCCAGAAGGCCCTCGGAGCTGGACATCAGTGTCCGGGCTGAACAGTGGGGGTAGAGATGCTCCTTCAGGTATACAGGATACCTTTACCAAAAAAAAGAAAAAAAGAAAAGGTACTTGGACATGTTTGGGGATAACTACAGAAATCATCCTACAGAGTAGTCAAGGAACAATTGTCATCTCTAATCCAACCCTACTTCTCAAGGAAGGGTCAGTCTGTTCATCCTAGGCAGTTGTGTGTCACAAGCGCGAAAAGATGCTGCCAAAAAAATAGCTCCGGAAAGACCACAGAGGTTTCTCAGTTCCACCTTCCTTGAAATATGGAATGGATTGCTAATGAACAAAAATGACCATGACTGCCATTCAGGTAGCCTGGCATGCGCAGGATTACAGGCCAAGCCAGCGAGCCTTTTTCCTGTTAAAACAGGCCAGTTGTTTTAGTGAGCATGGCTACATTGTTCATCAGTGCCAACACACTTTAGATTTTTTTTTAATGCTTATTGCAGATATTTGTAAATAATTTGCCAATTACATTACCTTTGTCTGAGTTTTTGTTTTGATATTTTGTTTCTACTGCCCCTCTGCACTTTGTATCACTTGATGGTGGTGGTGTTTTTATAGATCTGTTATCCTATCGTATAGAAAGGTGTTGTTTTTAATGTATGGAATGATACTATCACAATGGAATAATGAGGTAGGGGGAGGTTTTTTAAAAAGCCATTTGCTCCCAAATGTGGTTCCAATCCAGATTGCCTCTCGCAACTGCTATTTGCCCCATGAGGGAAGCTGAAATTAGCAGTTATGAGGGGCTATTGGATCAAGACCACAGTGGTGGTGGGACAAAGCTTAAAGCCACCAACTGCTGGTCCCAATCCAAACAAGACCACTTCCCCTGGTGGCTGCTGTTTAGTAGGGGACAAACAAGCACGGAAGGACCAATTATGCAATCAACATCACAACTAGTTTGACCTTCAATCACCAAGAGTTAAAGAGCTGACAGCACAGCTATGTTGGAGCGGGGTGGGCATTCCTTGTAAGGCTGCTGTCAGGAACCGGAGTCAGGCACAGGTCGGCAATAAAACATCCGGTGCCAGTGAAATTAACACTTTATTCAAAGAAACCCAAACAGCACAGGCTTAGTGATCACAGCACCTCTTCCCAGTAGGTCTTGCTCCAATGAGGCAGTTGTGAGGACTGAAGGTCCTTCGTTCTCTAAGGTTCCTTGTCTTGCCTCTCATTGTTCCGCCTTCTTCATTTTTCTGTGTGTTCTGGGAGACCAGGGGCGAGGAGAGCTGGTCACAGCAGGAGGGGGAGATTCCCTGGCTTCTTCAGCAGCCTACCTCTACTCTGCCTCTGCCTCTGCCTCTGATGCTGGACTGCTCTCCACCACAGCCTATTGCTGCTCACTAAACCCTGCTACCTCTTCAGCTTCCTCCTCCCAGTCTACCCCTTCTTCTCCTTCTTAACTACTCATTGTTGTGCCACCACCAAGCCCCTGGCTCTGAGCCTTCTCCCCCTGGGAGTCCACTTGAGGGTTCCCTAGCTGGTGCCTCCGGCCACTCCTTGGCATTCAGCCAGTCCATGACAGCTGCCTTGAATTTTTGTGGGATTGCTTTTCACATCAAAATGGTTGACTGGGGTGTAGCCTATGGGGCCAACATGACAGAAACAGAGCCCCCATTTTTGGGTGCCTTCAGAGGCCTTTAGTGAGTGTGTGCAGGCAACGTTATCATTTGATAAATGGTGTTGCCTTATCGGTTGTGCAGGGATGAATATTTCTCTCCATAAACAGAAAAGAAATTGAAATTATCATAGGCGAGCGGAGATTTCAGTCAAATCCTCATCAGTGTTGTGTGAGGTTTCTGTTGCATTTATCTTATTTATTTATAAAAAAAACATTTATATACCCCATTCATAAAAAAATATCAGAGCATTTCACGTCAATTATATATAAAACCATACTATTAAAAAAATGAAACTATTATGGAAAGAAGAAGTCTTTGTTGCCTGAGAAAGCATCCTGCAGGCACTTAGAAGTTGAAACAGAAGGTGATCTGCACTCTGTCGCCTTTCTGGGTGCCTAATGCTTCCTGAAAACTTCACGGCATCCTTAAACTTTCCTGTAAATCTAAAAAGGTGGGAAGACTGCCTACCGGGTTCCTGTTCGCTGTTACTTTATTTAAGTGGAAATATTTTATTTTTTAAAGAAAGCAGTACAGGAAGACATTTCTAAAGGTAAAAGACGAACTTCCCTTAAAAACAAATTGAGTGAGCACATCTATTTCAGATGCTTGGTGGACAGTCCCTCTGGACCTCCTGCAGTTTAACACAAGTGTAGGCAGTGGGGCAGGAGAAAATGGAAATAAAGACACACTGCCCATGATCAACTCGGCATGAACAGAAGTTCTCAAGTGCTCTGTGAGGCAGACAAATAGAAGCCTCTTTCACAGAGGAAGAAAACTCCCCCCGCCCCAATAAACTGGAGGAAAAGGTTTCAGCACAGCACTATGTGACAGAGTAGCTCCAAGCCACAGCTACAAATCAAGTTGTTCATGGGTCGAATTTCACCTCTGCAGCAAGTTCACTAGGCAGCCTTGGGCAAGCAGCACCTCTCTCTCTCTCTCCATTCCCTTCCGCCTCTCCAGAAAGGAACATGGCTGTGAGAGACGGTGCTGTGGCTGTCATGCAAGGACCTGCGCTTCTGAAGAAGAGCCTACTGTGAACCAATGGCCCATCTAAAGTGCAACATCCTGTCCTCACAGTGGCCAACCAGCTGCCTTTGGGAAACCTGCAAGCAGGAGCTCAGCTCAAGAGCACACTCTCCTCCTGCGGTTTCCAGAAAGTGGTGCTCACAAACATATTGCCTCTGATCACGAATTTCCAGATTTATCCCTCTGATCTGCAAAGTTCCAAGATATATCCCTACTTGCAGCTGAGTGTGTACTCGTGACAGACCTTGGATATGGCCCAAAGACCCATATTTCAACAGCTCCCTATAGCCTAGTCACGAATACGTATGAACTTTGTGCAGGAAAGGCACAGTAAGAGGGAGAGGAAAGAAAGATACCACAGTAAACAGTGAGGGAGTTGTGCATTTGGAAGGATGCAATGAGAGTACATATATATATATTGTACTTTTGTAACTTAGATACTAGTTGTAAACCTGCCTTCATTTTGCTACTGTAATTGCTGCTTCAGGCAGCATCTTAAAAAGCAGAGACATCACCTTGCAAGCAAAGGTCCATATGGTTAAAGCTATGGTTTTCCCAGTAGTGATGTATGGAAGTGAGAGGTGGACCATAAAGAAGGCTGATCGCCAAAGAATGGATGCTTTTGAATTCTGGTGCTGGAGGAGACTCTTGAGAGTCCCATGGACTGCAAGAAGATCAAACCGATCCATTCTGAAGGAAATCAGCCCTGAGTGCTCCCTGGAAGGACAGATCCTGAAGCTGAGGCTCCAAGACTTTGGCCACCTCATGAGAAGAGAAGACTCCCTGGAAAAGACCCTGATGTTGGGAAAGATGGAGGGCGCAAGGAGAAGGGGACAACAGAGGACGAGATGGTGGGACAGTGTTCTCGAAGCTACCAGCATGAGTTTGACCAAACTGTGGGAGGCAGTGGAAGACAGGAGGGCCTGGTGTGCTCTGGTCCAGGGGGTCACGAAGAGTCGGACACGACTAAACGACTAAACAACAACAACGAGAGTACATGGTTCTCCAGAGCTGATTGTATGGCAAGAACTCTAGCCTGACCTTAAAAACAAAAGATCAGACCAAGAGGGCTATTGAATCCAGAATTATGTTTTCACTGGCTTCTTCTGCCTCTTATACTATCTGTAACATAACCACTGCAACTGGAAAGCCACAGATAGCTATACTCTCCATAAATTTGTCCAGTCCCCTTTAGAAGCCATCCAAGTTGGTGGCCACCACATTCAGGACATCTTGTGGAAGTGAATTCCATTGGTTAGCTAGCAGTCAGTCACTTTTGAGTATAGTTCTCTAGTTATGCACTACAGAAATGATCCCTGAAAGTTGGTCTTCAACCAACGAATCTCATGGCCCACAACTAAGATGTACCCCAACCTACTGTGATTCACAGCACTGATGCTGCTTCCATTTTCTTTTAAGTTGTTTGCCTATTTTCAGAAGTGGGAAAGCGTGGGTAACAGAAGGAGAAAGGAGTTGAGTGTGAAGGAGAAGGAGAAAAAAAACGAATGAGGAGGAAAATGTGTCAACATGGTATAGGAGTCTCTGGGGGAAGACTGGTCAAAGATGAGAAGCAGGTCTGAAAAGACTAAAATATCAAGTGATGTAGACTGGCACATCTCAAACCTTTTTCATGATCCACTTGAAAACTCATGGAAGTCTTGGCCACTTGGTCACTTAATAAACTCTTATTCCCTTCAGCATTGGCCTCATCAAAACCACCACCACATCATGAAAACATGGATCTTAGGCCAGACCACTGAAAAGAGCTCTTTAGCGAGTAAACTTTTTGTGGGATATTAGCAGCAAACCTAACAATGTTTGTTGTTGTTGTTTAGTTGTTTAGTCGTGTCCAACTCTTCGTGACCCCCTGGACCAGAGCACGCCAGGCACTCCTGTATTCCACTGCCTCCCTGTGCTGGTCCCGGGGTGAAGGTTACCGTTGGCGTAGTCAAAGTCTGGTCCTGGGTCACTGGTCTGGAAACAGTTCACAAGGAGAGAGGCGAGGTCTGAAGCAGGAAGCCGGGCGGGGACAGGAACACTGGAAGGTCAGGTCTGGGTCCAGGCAAGAACATGTACTCAATGACGTTGCTCCCGCAACCTGGGACCGGGCTGACTGGCCTTTATCTTCTCTGAGGCCAGGGGCGGTCCCGGCCCCCAGGAGACCCGCCTCTCCTGGCCTTAAGGCGAGCACTCCTCCTGGGAGAAACCAGTTCCCTTCGCCTCTCTGCCCTGAGCCTCTGCAGCTCAGGAGAGGCTGAAGGGTTACTGGACCCAGGGGGAGACTCACCTGTAGGCACTGAGTCCTCAACCACCTCCGGAGCCAGAGTGGATTCACCTGGTGCCTGCTCCTGAGGATCCAGCACAGGTGCAGGCGCTTCAGAATCAAGGCCCTGCCTCAGTTCAGCTGGCCCTGGAGGCGGGGACTCCTGTGCAGGCTGGGATTCCTCCGGTTCAGCCTCTGAATTGGATTCCCAGGCCATCACACTCCCACAGTTTGGTCCAACTCATGCTGGTAGCTTCGAAAACACTATCCAACCATCTCGTCCTCTGTTGTCCCCTTCTCCTTGTGCCCTCCATCTTTCCCAACATCAGGGTCTTTTCCAGGGAGTCTTTGTTGGCAAGGTGATGTCTCTGCTTTTTAAGATGCTGCTAACAATGCTAGTTAGCATGTAAATGAGTTAAGGGCCACAGAGTTTTAAATTACTATAGCAGGCTCTGTGATGTCCGATCCCCTCTTCTCCAAAGAGAGGAAGTAAGGCTTGTTTCCTGTTCCTTTCCCTCTCACACTGCACAGGATGGAGGCAGATATGCCTTAAATTAGCTTTCTGCCTCAGATATGTATCTGATGCTGCCTTGCTGTATATCTTTCAACTAAGAACATTTACCAGCATTTTATTGTTCCTCCTAAGGAAAATGCAAGTCTGAGACTAGCTGCTGTGAGTAAATCATTTTAAACTTACCTCACAGTCTGTGGGCTCTTTTATTGAAATAGGGGGAAAGGGGGCCAGCTTTCTTAAGGAGCTGGAAAACGTTTAAAATAACCTATTCCTATACTCCACTAAATGTGCCTAAAGATGAGATTTTAACTTGGCTACTGGGGCTCTTCATGTGTTAGCTCCGAGTTTTGTTTTTTAAACAGGCACAAGCAGTTTTGCTTCTGTGCTAACCCACACATGTGGGTCTGTAAAGGATCAAATATAATTGACATTCTCTAAGTAATCACTTTTAGACAAAAATAAGTAGACATGGCAACTGTGCCATATTGTGAAAATCACAGTCCCTCTACGAGGAACTCTCATTAGCTTGGTTGATAAATCCAGCCCTGGTCAACTTGGCCTGCGTCTCCATTGTTGGGTGGGGGAATTAATAAAACACAGGACCACATAAACATATTATTGACTTTCAGCAGACCTGTGTATGACAGGAGCTCATATGGTGTAATGGTTAGAGTGTCAGACTAGGACATAGGTAGGCAAACTGAGGCCCGGGGGCCGGATCCGGCCCAATCACCTTCTCAATCCGGCCTGCGGAAGGTCCGGGAATCAGCCTGTTTTTACATGAGTAGAATGTGTCCTTTTATTCAAAATGCATCTCTGGGTGATTTGTGGGGCACAGGAATTCGTGCATTTATTTATTTCCCCAAAATATAGTCCGGCCCCCCACAAGGTCTGCGGGACAGTGGACCGGCCCCCTGCTGAAAAAGTTTGCTGGCCCCTGGACTAGGATATGGGAGAGGAGAGTTCAAACTCCCATTCAGCCATGAAGCTCCCTGGGGGGCCTTGGGGATCAGTCGCTGCCTGTCTAACGTACCTCACAGGGTTGTTGCAGAGATTAAATGGGGGGAAATGATGTACACCCCTTTGAGCTCCTTGGAGAAAAAGTGGAATATAAATACAAAGAAATAATGAATAAACTGGCAGAGTGATGTACAGTGGTACCTCAGGTTAAGTACTTAATTTGTTCCGGAGGTCCGTTCTTAACCTGAAACTGTTCTTAACCTGAAGCACCACTTTAGCTAATGGGGCTTCCTGCTGCAACCGGAGCACGATTTCTGCTCTCATCCTGAAGCAAAGTTCTTAACCTAAAGCACTATTTCTGGGTTAGCGGAGTCTGTAACCTGAAGCGTCTGTAAGCCGAGGTACCACTGTATTGGAGTTGGAGAGCTTCTGCTCTAGATTGCCCTGGCAACTGTAGGTCTCATGGAAATGGAAAACGCGAATGGGGAGAAGGGGGTGCACCAGCTCCTCCTGACAGCAGTGAGGTCCCAAGGAACAGAATACCGTGGTACCTCGGGTTAAGTACTGAATTCGTTTTGGAGGTCTGTTCTTAACCTGAAACTGTGCTTAACCTGAAGCACCACTTTAGCTAATGGGGCCTCCTGCTGCCGCTGGAGCACGATTTCTGTTCTCACCCTGAAGCAAAGTTCTTAACCTGAAGCAATATTTCTGGGTTAGCGGAGTCTGTAACCTGAAGCGTATGTAACCTGAAGCGTATGTAACCCGAGGTACCACTGTAGACGCACCCCGAGAAGTGGGGAGAACGTCATGTTGGGGGGAGGCAATGGGAAAGGAGAGAAAAGGTCCGGGGCCGAGGGGTCCAAGCTGGTCAAATGGGGCTGGGGGCTCCCGAGCGAGACCCCCCCCCAGGAAAGGCTCATCCGGAGCGCCCCCCGCCCTCTTCGGGGAGCCCCCGCGGGCCGAGGCAGCCCAGCCGTCCGAAGCCCCCTCCCCTCGGCCGCCTCCCCGCCCCCTCCTCTCCTTGGGCTGTAGGTGGAGCCCGCGCTCCGAGGCGCTCCAGATCCGGGCTTTCCGTGCGCCTCGCCTCCTCTCCCCGGCTCGGGGGGGCTTCCAGCCGCGCTCCCTCCTCGGCCGAGACTTGCCAGGACGCGGAGAGCCAGCGGCGCCCCCTTCGGCCGGGAGACCCTCGGAAGGTTTTGGGGAGGGCAGGGCAGCAGGGCGCGGCGAGGCCCCTCGGAGCTCGCTCTCCTCCCTTCCAGCCGCCGCCTGTGGCTGGGCCGAGGGGATGGCGGCGGCGGCACCCGCATCGGCGGCGTCGGGGTGCGGAGCCTGCCCGTGCCCGGCCGGGCGTCGGTGTTGGTGGCGGCGTCGGGGCTGCTGCTGCTGCAGCGGCGGCTGCTCCTCCTGCGCGCAGTGAGCGGAGCGCAGCCGCAGCGGCGGGGGGCGGGCGGGCGGGCGCGCTAGGGCGCAAGGCTGGCGGTGGCGGCGGCGGGGAGAGCCCGGCGGAGGACGGAACCACGGCCCGCCGGGCGGCCAGCGGCCTCTCTCCCGGTGCTGGCGGCTTCTTCTCCTTCTCCTCCTCCTTCTCGGGACTCGCTTCTCCGGACGCAGCAGCGCCAAGGTGAGCCCCAGCCTTGCGCTCTCTCTCCCGCGGGTGTTGTGCGTTGTGCCTCCGTGGGGCGGGAGGGGAGCTTTCCGGAGCCTCCGCCTCCTCCTCCTCCTCCTCCCGGAGGCGAGGCTGGCTGCGCGGGGCATGTGCCGGAGGAGCCTCCCCGGGAAATGGCTGGGGGGTCTGGGCGGCATCCTCGGCGGCGCTGAGCGAGGCGAGGAGGGGGAGCTGCCGGCGGGCGAGGGATGCGCGGGCTGAGCGAGGGGCGCCCCCCTTCCGCTGCAGCAGCGGCGGCAGCGGCGGTGGAAGAAGAAGAAGCAGCGGCGGCAGCAGCCTGGTCCTCGCTGGCGGCAGGTAACGCCGAGGCTCCGGCTTGCTGGGTTGAAGGATCGCGGCGGGGGGGGCGGGGGGACACACACGGTTGTGTGATGGAGGGGGGGGAGGGCGGCCGTGCCACGGAAAGAGGATGGCATCTCGCTGCCGCTACCCCCCCAACCCGTTTGGGTAGCAGGTACGTTGAGCGGCTCCATCTTTTGAAGCGGGGAGGAAGGATGGAGAGGAAATTAGGCTTCCTCCCCCCACTTTCTCCGGTTAGTATGGGGGGGGGGGGAATTGGGGAGGACAAGGAAAATGCGCTCCATGGATGCAAAGGGGAGGTGTCCTTCCTCCCCTTTGCTCAACGGATGGATGGATGGATGGATGGGTATCTTGCCTTGGGGACGCAGCCTTCCCTCGGCTTGGTTTGCTGGGCCATTTGGGCCACGAGGGTCCCTGCTTTCAAGAGGCATCGCCCCCCTCTCCTGCCCCCCCCCAGCTCCTTCAAAGGCTGCTAATGGAGCCTGCCTTGCAGCGCCCCAAGTCTTGGCCCTACCTGGCGTTTTGTTCTCATTAGCAGGCGGGAGTTCAATGTCGCCAATAGCAACGGCTTCTTCTTTTTCTCTCCGCCATAAGGATGCTTTGGCCCAGATGTTTAGATCCCCCCCCCCCGCTCTCCAGTTGCAAAGACCCTGTTTCGGGGTTGGGGTGCTTCACGCAATTCCTCTCTGCGGGGTTTGTTAACGGGGGACAAATGTGTGTTGGTGGAAGGCGAGCCAAGCCTCTGGCTGTAACCGTCAGGGCATCCATGTCCCACAGAGGAGATCTGCTGGCGTTGATACTGAGCCGGGAGACCGGCTGGCATCCTTGCCCTCCATACTTCTTGCCCTTTCCTGCAATTAGCTGCTTTGAAAGGATGGCCAGAGGCCGGCCGAGTGACACTTACAGATGTTTGGGTGTGTAAAGGGCGGAAATATTGTAGTTCTTGTTAGAGAAGCCTTTCGCAAAGTGCTCCATCAGGTGTGCATGTATGTGTCTCTCTGCCCTTTACCACAGATTGCTTCTTCAGATGGAAGCCAAGCAAGAAAGGCCATTTTCCGGGGCCAAAGACTGATTATAAAAGAGAGTTGTAGCCACTGTTTCAAACCCGTTGTGTTTTCTTAAGGCAAGCGAACTGTTCTCACATTTCTGTATCCACTGTGTTACTATCTCTGAGGTGATGCAATCCCTCTCCTGTGGCTTCAGCTGCTGCTGTTTTGTTGTTTGTTATGAACGTTATTCCTTTATTTAGCTTAGCATACTCAAAGGGACTCTATTGTGTTGCATCCTGTTAAAAGGAGGAAGAGGTGACTGCACAAATGCAGATCGTTTATGAACATCAGAGTGCCATTGTGTGGTTTTTGGTGTTTTTTTAATTAAAAAAGAGAGAGAAAACCCTGGCCTACTAATTCCTGCTAATTAAAATTAATTGTGTTTTAAAAAACTGAAAGAGCTCTGATACTTCAGTTTATAAAGATGTGTGACATTTCATCTGAAAATGTGGGCAATTTAGCACCGCTCAAATGGGTTTTGCCTACAAAGCCATCTGAGATAATGATGATCTGAAGCAGAAGTTGGCTTTTTTGCGAGGTTGCATTCTGATGTTTCTAACTCTGCGGGGTCACAGAGTGGCATTTCTCTACTGAGTAGTAGGAAATCCACCCTGGAAGTACATTCAGGGTG
Organism: Podarcis siculus; assembly: GCA_034642415.1. Classification (NCBI taxonomy): domain Eukaryota; kingdom Metazoa; phylum Chordata; class Lepidosauria; order Squamata; family Lacertidae; genus Podarcis; species Podarcis siculus. The sequence continues at coordinate 1,654,356 of JAXCMG010000032.1, read as the reverse complement.
TCTGGAAAAAATGAGATTTGATCCACTTCCTTTGTTTCTTAGCAGGCTGTATCTCACAGTGCTTGCATGTTCCACAGGCCATGATGTCATCAAGATGATGCCTATCAGGTGTTGCACTGTATAGCGACAAAGAATTATAATGTACAGACTTTCTCTCCCTGTTATGTGTGTGTAGCCTTTGGAGTTGGTGTTTGTAGTGGGGCCCACTAGCAGGATGCGGCCCAGACCTCAGTCACATAATGGTGAAGTGGAACCGGTTGCACTAACAGTCCCAAACAAACCCATCCTTGAAGTTGAGATGTGCTTAGGTGTAAATACTGATAGTTATGGCTCTGGTTCTCTTTAGATTCTGAACGGCAAGCCAGGTATTACAGTGGAATTGATTTCCTGTTCAGTGGTGTCATGGTAAATTTGGAAGTGCATGAGCTCATTGTGACAACTCCCCCTCCTCGGTTGCCATTCCCCCAGGAGAGTCAACAATTGCTGCTAGTTGTGTTGATCCATCATATTATGCATGCACATCAAATAGGAGGAGTAGATAGCATAACATACCCAAGTGAGGCCTTCTTGGCACCAGTTTTAAGAACTTTTTGGCAACAAGTCCACTTTCCTCAGGCACTTGGTGCATTGTAATGGGATATCAATGCTGATATGCTGCTGATGTTTACAGTTGCTGATGAGATTCTTGAAGTTGTTAATGTATTGATTGCTATTTTTAACTCTGTATTTTTTATTATTTTTCCAAGCTGCTTAGAGACTACTTTTGTATTAAGCAATTAATAATAATAATAATTATACCACCTAACCTAATAATACAATCCTAGGCATAATTACCTGGGCGTAAATTCCACAGAACTCAGTGGTTCTTCCCTCCGAATGTATAGGTTTAACTTGTACAACACAGAGAGATCTTCAGCCAGCTGAAATGCAGCCTTTCTTGCAGAGAAATGCTACCATTTCAATGGTTAGTGTGAAGTAGGAACCCCTTGAAAGAAAAGGGCAGATGTCTACATCCTCTGCTTGATTGTTTTCCTCATTTTCTGACTTATGCTAATCTGTCACAAATAAACATGAAAGCCTCATTATCAGCTGATGCACTTCCTGCTGTAAGGAGCGTCTATCATTTACCCTGGTACTCTAGCAGATGTTACCACAACTCCTGCTCTGGTTGGGGGGAAGGTCCTGGAGCTGCACTCCTATATTCCCTCACTACACCCCTATTTCTCTTCAAGGGAACTACCACAGAGGTTGTTTTAGGGGCTAAGACAGCAGAAAAGGGGAAAGTGTAGCAATTTTTGATCTCTTTATCTTTGTTCTTCAGTACTTTGTAGCAGGTGAATCTCTGCAGGGTAATTGCAGTTTCTGACAAAGGTTTTGTGCTCTGTAAATCTACCTGTACCTAGGAATAAGTGATTTTCTTTGGAAATACAATAGCTCTACTTACAAAGCTCTTGAATTTTTGTAGATCTGCTAATTTACTGAGGCAGATAGAAGTGACAGAGGGTCTCATTGTCTGGGGAGGGGGAGTTGTCACATAATTACAAGAATACGTGCGCACACAATTAATTTCACACAACATATTGTATGGGAACCAGTCATTTTATAGAGGCAAGTCTGTTGTTTCTGCTGTTGGGTAGCTCTTACTGAAGCCACTGGTTGCTGCAGTTGTTGTCAGTAGGACTGGAGAAAAGATGTCTGTATCTCGTTTTCAGAATATTTCCTTGTGCTCCTTTGAACTCCTCAGACTTCTGGTTTAACTTCCTTTCTCAACGTGAGAATGTTGGAAACAGTCCTTTAGTGATATCATGTATCCTTGTTGCAGTTTCTGCAATCACTTAATAGTAGGTAATATCTGTGAGGGGGAAAATCAGTGTTATATAATAGGCCCAGCGTGTATTTCATAGGTGGCCATCTTTATAGCACAGGTACCATAAATGGCACTGCATTATGGCAGCAGCAGTTTTTTTGGCACTTTTAGGCAGGAGCAGGTTTAGGTCTGCACCTCAACTTGTTTCTCCTGTGCTATTGACTGCTTGTTTGACAGCTCAGTAGACCAGAGGCAAAGTTGCATCTGAACACAGAGGGTTGGGCGCACTGGAGTGGCACTCTCTGACGCTAAGGAACTTGTGGCCTGCTTGGCTAAGAAGTTCGCCATCCCTGATGCAGTCTGTCAAAATGCAGTGTCCCTGTTGCTATGGCCCTTTCATGCAGAAACACTGTACTTTCGAACGTTCTAAAACTTATTTAAAATTATGTTTTCCTCTTGAAATGAGACCTGAGTTAGAAAGGGAATGAAGCGCTGTACTTATTTGCTGTTCTCTTTTTGTCTGGTGGCTGGACATGCCGGTGCCTGATCAGATATGGTAAAGTATTGGATTTGTTCACTGATTGCCATGGGCACCTCTCACTTTTGACCTGAAATTGACCTGAAGTTTTTAATGTTTTTAATGGTGTATTGTGTTTTAATTTGTTGAAAGCCACCCAGAGTGGCTGGGGGAACCCAATCAGGTGGGTGGCATAATAATAATAATAATAATAATAATAATAATAATAATAATAATAAATGAAATGTCTATTGAAGTTGGAAGCCCACTATGTGTCTTAACCTAGCTGCTAAGGTTGCAATCCTATGCATGCTTTCCAAGGAGTAAGTGCCACAGATCTCAGTGGGACTTAGTTTTGAGAAGACATACTAGGATTGTGTGGTAAATCTTTGCTGTCTACTTGCTAGCTAGCAGCTTCCTTCTCAGGAACCCAGGAAAGTGCAATAAGGCACTGCTTCCTTAAAGGGGAAATATTAAAGCTAATAACTTCATAAAGACACCACAGTTGTTCATAAAGAGTAAGAGGGAGACTCCTGTGTTTTACTTATTTTTTGGGGGGGGGCTTTTAAAGTGGCTAAAAACCCCCACCAGTGTTTTCAAATAGAGGTGCAAAAACCCTAACAGCAGATATTTGCCAAATGAGAGACTTGTTTTAATAAATCAAATGGTGATATATTGGCCATTTCTTAATTTGTATGCTATTTAGCCAGTATGTCATTAACATGCAGATATTCCATGCCAAATTCTAGTTTTGATAAATCTCCTGTATTTCATTAACATTTCGACCATTTGGGCTTTATAAAAGCCAGTTGTAAGCTATCAGATCTGGTAAGAAGAGTGTCTGTATAATAAAATATTTATTCACAGACATTCAAAATTACATGACTTGGAAAATCCCAAGCACTTGGTCATCCAGCCTTGGAGAGATTTTATGCTGGTACCTAAAATTTGGAATGCTCAAGGCCTTTTGTGTTGCCTTTCTAACCACAGAAAATTATGAACATTTTAAGGTGGTGTTGAGGACTTTGGGATGGGTAGTGAGTTACCTGGACTCTTGGCGTTCAGACTTCCTTCAGATTCTTCTTCAAGCACAGAATGAGCAAGGGTGACTGACAGGTGGTCCAAGGCCTTTGGGATGGCTGGGCCTGCTATATACATGCTAGAGGTCTGCCCTTCTATCCATGACTGGTCAACAGAACAATGTCTTCTGCCCACTGCTCTTCATGTTCCAGCTTAGTGACTGATCTCAAGATTCCTGGGGTCCGGAAAGCACAACTGCCTGAATGACATAAGTCGTGCTCAAGTTGGTGTCAAAGACCAAGGCCATTCTAGTACACACTCCATTTTAGAATCCTGTATCTGCTGAAGCATGGTTTCAGTAAATAACTTGTGACCTGGAGCCTTACCTATGTGGTCACCAGTAGCTTCCAGTTACTCAGTTTAAGTAACTACTGCCATGTTTCTGAAACCAAATTCTGGCTGCCTGGTAATAAAAATCTCATCACATGTGGTCAGATGGTTCTAAGAGGCCACTATTCCAGAAATTGTCACAGTGACTTTATTCCAGTAAGGGCAAGGCAAGAGAATCCCAATGTCTCATCTAAAATGTAGAAGCATGGAATAAGTTGTTACTCCATGAGATATTGAACCAAAGAGGACTCCCATTTAAGACTAGAACAGGAATCCCAAGGAATTCCATCTGCCATCTTGGCCTTTGAATACCTGATGAAAGAGGTTGCCATTGGAGAGTCTCTTATAGGAGCTGCTAATTCAAGCTCTTCTGTGATGTTCCTCTGAGCCAGTGGCGTAGCATGGGGGGTGCAGGGGGGGCCGGCCGCACCGGGCGCAACATCTGGGGTTAGGGCAAATCCATGGGTTAGGGGGCGCAAATCCACAGGTTAGGGGGCGCAAATCCATGGGTTAGGGAGCGCAAATTACTTGCCTTGCCCCGGGTGCTGACAACCCACGCTACGCCACTGCTCTGAGCATGTGTCTAATGGCCATCCCCATGCATGTTGGCTGATGGTTTAAGGAATGAATGGGAAATATTGATTTTCTTTTAAAAGCAATTGTATTTTGCACATGTGAGGGAGGAATGTGACTTGCAGGCAGGCAGTACTACTATGGGCTCAAGACAATGGCAAGAGCTAGGATTTTGGAATTTGCAGGGTGCTTATAGGTGGAGTGCAGTTTTTTTAATATCACTTAGTGAGCGACTCCGAGTAGTCTTCATCCAGTTTAATAGGCTTTATGAAGAAAGTATTAAGACAATTTGAAATTATGCTTTAAGGTGTGCTTAATAAATGTGCTGAAGTAATTGAGTAACAGGGTAAATGCTTCACTTCAGGAAATAAAAATGTTAAATTTTTCTTACGTAAGTGAGGGCACTTGACTATCTAGGATGGTTGAAAAAAATGCTTTTTAAATGTAAAAAGCTAAAACTTTCTTTGTGAGCAACACAAAGATCTAAAGGGTAGTAGAACTAAGGAAAGATTATTCATTGTAGTATCTTTCTTTTTTGTATAAATCATTTATATATACCTCCAAAAGACTAATTAATTTCTATACTGAAAAACAAGATACTTAAAACAGTTTTCTTGTCTACTTGAGTTATTATTTGTGGGGCTAAATTACACTGTGAGCGCAATTAAACATTTGAATACAGATGAGGGTCTTAATCTGTATGATATCCATGTATTTGTCTGCAGTTGAAATGGACTCAGCCAGGGAAGCTGACAAATGTTAATCCTGATGTGTTTGAAAGCAATTATAAAGACCCAATGAATTGACTTAATTCCAAACCGTTAACATCAACAGGACAAGATGCTCTTAAACTTGTGTTTTAACTGATTGGTGGATCAGGATCTTAAAATTAATAGCGGATTAGTGAGCATACAATGTGCAGATGTATTGGCATTACAAGGACATAGATATGCGTTTCCATTAGAATTTCCATTAGAACTACACCTGACAGATTAAAAGAAAATCCGTTAATTGACCAAAAAAATGACCCCTCCCCCAATTAAAAGCACAGCAGTTGTTGTTTTTAATGCTATTTTCAATACAAATATTTGTGAAAACAATTAAAAATGCTTAAGAGGAATATCCCTTTCTCTAAGAGTTGGGGAAATTCTAGTCCATGAGCCGAATCCAGCCGATTCAACCTCTCAAGCAAAGCCCCCTCCCTAGACTTCCTTACCAGGTCTGCCACAAACCAGGATAGGGGTGACAATATCTCTTCCTGGCTCCTTGGCTGGTTTGTACAATCCCCAGTGGAGTAGGAAAGACCTGATTTACACCTTCACTTTGGTATGCTGGGTGGGGAGTCTTAAACCTCCTCATCCAACATGCCAGAATGGGGTTGAAGATAGCTGCCCACCTGCCTTGTGTCAGATGATTACTGGAAAGGAAATTCAGCTGAAGGTGGGTGACATCCCCATTGCAGCTATCTCCCCATAGCTGATCTGCACCACTTGGCTGATGAGTGGGGAGGGGTTGGCAACCTAAGGCCCATGGGCCGCAACTGGCCCACAGGGGTCATTTAACCGGCCCACAAGCCACCCCTGAACTGAGCCGGCTACTTGGCAAGTCCCTGCCAGCGCAGTGAAGCACGGGGACTTGCTTCCGCAGCGCTGGAAATCGCATCTGTGCAGACGCCAGAAATTGCAGGCGCGTGTGCTCATATGCACTCAGGATCCAGCCCATGGAGGGGTCTCTGCTGGAGTGAACCGGCCCAGGAGAGGTAAACCTTGCCAACCCCTGGCCTAATGCATGCCATGGTCATGGGAATGAATAAAACCCCCTCCCAGGTGATCTTCCTGGATTAGTGTGTGGCAGTTGTGTCCCTGGCAGAGGTGTACCAAGGACACAAAAAGCTCGCCTCTCTACTCTGGCCAGGAGCCCACAGGCCCATCTGTGCAATCCTCAGGCCGCTGCTCTGCAAGAGATGGGGGGCACCAATACATCTCCTTGCCAAGGTTGCAAGGGAGCCTAGTTACACCTCTGGTGCCTGGGCTTGCCCAGTTTGGAGTCTAGTTCTACCCCCTATTGGAGCCTGACTCTTGACAGCTTCTAGCCGTGGAAGTATAACCCTTGTATGGAGGGAGGTGTTCCCATGCGTGAGATAATGCCTGTGCCAATATGATTTTTCTCTCTCTTATACATGCTACATATGCTGCTTAGTTTGATGTACAACTTCAGAAACAAAGAACACAATCTTCGGAATTATTGGGGGGAATTCACTGTAGCACTAATTCCCACAGCACTGTACAAGCTGCGCTAGCGGGATGGCTTGCGCAAGAGAAAAGTGCAGGAAGCCAGCATGGTTCTTGTGGCTGGTAGCGCAACACATCGCTGTAGCCCTGACACCTCCTGTTGCACAAGAAGCTTCTGCTAGTGCAACTGTTGCACCGGGTTTCATATTCCCAACCATTATTTTCACCCTTGCTTAGCACAACTTGCCTTGTAATCGGCAGTCAGAATGTTGAATCCTGAACTGATGGATTAAATTATATGAGTTTTAATAGATTAATCTACTTCCTTTAATTGGGTGACATTTCCTTACTTTCCACGAGAGTAGTAATGAGTTATGGCTAAGCTTCAGTTCAGATGATCCTACAAAATAATGGTTTTGGAAGATCATAAGCAATCTGTTAGAATCCCTCCTACATGCATATCGGTTTAGAACAGGCTTCATCAACCTCAGCCCTTCATATGTTTTTGGCCTACAACTCCCATGATCCCTAGCTAGCAAGACCAGTGGTCAGGCATGATGGGAATTGCAGTCTCAAAACATCTGGAGGGCCAAGGTTGAGGAAGCCTGGTTTAGAATTTAGCACCAACCATAGTTTGTGACGGGACGCTGGTGGTGCTGTGGGTTAAACCACAGAGCCTAGGGCTTGCCGATCAGAAGGTTGGCGGTTCGAATCCCGCGATGGGGTGACCTCCCATTGCTCGGTCCCTGCTCCTGCCAACCTAGCAGTTCGAAAGACTGCACGTCAAAATGCAAGTAGATAAATAGGTACCGCTCTGGCGGGAAGGTAAACGGCGTTTCCCTGCGCTGCTCTGGTTCGCCAGAAGCGGCTTAGTCATGCTGGCCACATGACCCGGAAGCTGTACGCCGGCTCCCTCGGCCAATAAAGCGAGATGAGCGCCGCAACCCCAGAGTTGGTCACGACTGGATCTAATGGTCAGGGGTCCCTTAACCTTTATAGTTTGTGACACTGGAATCTACAAAATAGCCATGGCCATTCTAAACAGAGCCATCCATCTATTTCCAGCCATAGCTTCAGATACTGCTTTGGAGGGCAAAATGCTAACCACTGTTTGCTGATCTTGGCATCACTGCAGAGTATGTCAGTGCTCAATTGCAAACTGAAGTGAAGCTGCCCATGGGATTGGAAGACGGAGCATATGAGCTCTTGACTCCTTTATGATTCTCGAAACCATATTTTGGAGAATCATCTGAACAGAGGCTGAATAGTTTGCATTTAAATCTTGCTTTTGACACTAGGCAGAATTAGGCAAGTCATAGCAGGACTTCCTTTGCAAAGACAGAAATGAGAACAGATAGCATTTATTGTTTAATAAAGATTCATGACAGTATTGTTTACAACTGGTAGAATAAGCTGCATATATCAAAGGTTAAATATGTGAAGAGCAGTTATCTTGGCAATAAAATACCGGTAATTATAACTAACCCCCCCCCCCAAACAACATTTTCTTACTACACAAACGCTTCCCAGCTTTTGAGCTGCTACTGGAAATTTGGCCATGCTGTTATGCTTATTTCTTTATTTCTCCCATTTATACCCCCCTTTTTAGGGCGAGCCTTCACAAAGTGGTTTACAATAACGTAACAGTTACTGTTTTAATTTATATTTGTATTCGTCAATAAACAACCGTTTTGCAAAACCAATCCGACGGTTATTTTTGAAAACCAAGTAACATCAGCTAAAAATAAAATCCAGCACAGAACATTAGCAAACTAAACTTGGCAAAGGTCCAAAAACATAGTGGATCAGAACACAAAGGTTTTCTGTTGAAAGATAGGCTTATAGCCCTTAGCGAAGGGATTGCAGAGGTCTGGGCCCATGCTGAAAATGCCCCGTTTCTTGTGCCAGCCTGTCTAATAGATCTTGATAGCAGGCCCATGAAGCTAATATTCAGATTTTTATGAGTGCAGACAATCTTTCAAATAACCTGATGCCAAGCGATTTGTGGCTTAAATGTTGATACTGGCGTTTTAAATTGGATCGAGAAACAAATTGGTAGCTGTGATGGGATGATGAGCAGCTTGTGCGTAAAATCCTAGTCCCTCAGAGTTTGGCCGAGTCCCCAAACCTCTGCCTCCGATGGAGCCCCTCAAGCATGACTCCGTCAATCGCTAGCAGAATCCGAAAGTGGGCTCTTCCGGAATCTTTTCCAGCATAAAAGCTCCTTAACGGAAACACGTCTTCTGGACTCCCTGCGTGACAGTTTCCGGCGAGGAGTGGGTGTCCCTATAGGGGGTCTTGAAACCTCCCCGCTGTTTTCGCTGGAAGTGTCCCTGAGCCATCCCTCCAACTCACTTTCCCTCGGAGCTCCTCCTCTCCCCCTGCTGGTTCCCTCGTCAGCTGTTAAGTCTCTCTCCACCTGAGTGAGCCCTTCCACCTCCCGTCCTTTCGATGGCAGTTCCCTGAAAGTAGCCAATGAGATTTGCACAATATAAGCCTCATTTGGGCATGGTGATGTGCTCCTGTTCAACAACTGAGGCTGCACAGAATAGTCTCACTTCAATGGTGTGTGGTCCCCACCCCATGTCTGTGTGTGTTGCATGACTCTCTCTAGGGAGTGAAGGCTTTTGATTCCGGGAAGGCCTCATAGCAGGCATCCCCAAACTGTGGCCCTCCAGATGTTCTGGCCTACAACTCCCATGATCCCTAGCTAACAGGACCAGTGGTCAGGGATGATGGAAATTGTAGTCCAAAACATCTGGAGGGCCGAAGGTTGGGGATGCCTGCCTCACAGTATGCAGCTATGAAGGCCCCCTCCCTACAGATCTTTGTGCTGTATAGATGGGTGCCAGGGGAGGTGTGTGTAACTATTTGACACAGCCTTCTTCCTGTGTTGTTGACCACTGGAGTTCATAATGTCCCACTAACCCTTGGAGCTGTTGCATGCTGTACTAGTTAAATAAATACACATATAAATAAAATGTAAGGGTGAGAACATGGAAAACAAGATAGTTCAAACATCACACCAGACAATGATAAAGGAAGCTTAACTGACTGACAAGCTATGGTTTGTCACTTATTGTTGGACCAAAATCAGAAACTATGGTTTGAAGTGGTTTGGTAAATCGTGGTTTGTGCTGTTTATGGCTTGGCATGATATCTGAATGGGCAAACCTTTGTCTTGGCCTTCAGAGATTGATCAATACCAAGGAGACAAGAGTGAGCTTACGAAGCAGTGCCAAGATTACAACACACACACACACACACACACACACACAGACACACACACAGACAGAGGCAGCTTTTAAACCATGGCCTGTATGTTCTGAAAGCTCAAACCATGTGCTGCCTGCTAAATTATGGTTTGCAGAAAGAATGTTTTGATGCAGTCTCTCTGTGAATGGGAACATTATTTCAGGTGTTCTTAAACTGGGTAATAGTTGCACTGTGAAGTTCTGGCTGTTGTAAAACAAGCTGTGATCTTGAAAGACAAAGATGTTCCAGAATATTTTGCTTTAGGCGAGAATGGCAGGAGTCCAGAAGCGGTGCTTTCGAAGATGAGGGTTGGGGAAATTGCTATAAAGCAGTAGCAACTTTCTTTACTTTCCCTCACGGACCTCTCCTTTCCTCGACAAATGAAGCAAAAGTTGAAAGCTCCCATTTTAGCACATAGAGCTTTGGAACAGCTGATATCGTTAAAGGGTTCCAAAATCGTTACAGTGTGCCGCAGAGAAAAGGGAAAACATTGCCCTGTAATCACACTCGCACCTCAATTCTTATGGACTGGTTTGCATTGCTGTCTCAAAGAATTGCAGAGCCAGTTGTGTGCCACTGTGCCGTAGTGTTTCAGAAAAAGAACGTTAGCCTGAGCTTTGAGAATGGAGCAGGGATCAGTGCCCAGTTTTGATGTTCTGCATGGGTGGGTATCCTGAATGCTAAAACGCATTCCATTGATAACTTGCCCTGCGAGGAGCTTTTTCAATGGCTCCCTGTTCCCCCCCCCCCCCCTCCCGCTCTCAAAAGCTATTCTAAAGGCTCCCCCCCCCCCCCTATCTTTCTGAATAGATTTCCCTGCTCTGGAGAACTGAAGGGGTTTTCAAAGACCATGTTAACTTCTTTTCTTGTATCAGTGTCTCACCAGCATTTGTGTCACTGGTGCTTTGTCGGTCCCAAAGTGATTCAGAATTTTTCTCGGTTCCGTCAGAGACCTCTTCCCCAACCACCCCGCAAATGAGACATTAATTCCAAAACCCTTTTGTACTGAAATACGCACCAAATAACTTGAACTTCTGCACTCTTCAATAGCCTTCTTAACTAATTAACCCTGCTATGGTCATGCTCTTATATATATTTGCCTCTGCTGTGTAGTATTCTTCCCCCTGTGAAGATGGCTGATGAGGACTACTCCCTTTTAAAAGCTCTGTTGAGGCCAAGTATGTAAATAGATAGTACGGGATCCCTCTTCTCTCTTGCTTTCGAAAGCCACCTTTTCTGTGACAGATTTGGCACAACCCTTTTCATCAGCACCATCACTTCCTGCAATATTCTGCAGCCTGGTTTCCCTCAATATGTTTCGGATTATTCTTCCCAACAGCCCCATCCATGAATGGATGGCAGCACGAGAACGGGCCTTTCCTGTGGTCACTCCTCACTTGTGGAATACTCTTCCCAGGGAGGCTCGCTTGGTGACCCCATATCTTTAGTCAGCAAGCAAAAACCTTCCTCTTCTCACAGGTGTTTGGCTAACTAAACAATCTATGGCCTTTTAAACTGTGTGTGTGTGTGTTGCAAAGAGTATTGTTTTTCTTTCTTACTATGTTATGTATTTTTGTGTTTTTATATTGTAAATTGCCCTATGATCCTTGGATGAAGGGCTGCATAGAAGAAATAAATAAATAATAATAATAATAATAATAATAATAATAATAATAATAATAATAATAATAATATCATCACCCCCCGTTAAAATGTGGCCACACATATTCGGATGATTGTAGAGACAGCATTATTATGAGTGAGGTGCCCCAGTGAAGTTGTTGAGACTTGTGACCCTCCCCCTTTTTAAAAATGCATTTATTAGCCTCACCCAGTCCTGTGATTTTATAGCAGTAAGGTTTGCGTATGCAGAAGAGGAGAATTGAAAGAAATGGTCAAGCCTGGCGCATTCCCCTGCCCCACTTTTTAAAAAGAATGAGTATTTTCATAACTGAAGAGCTTGTCAAGTATAGCTGATTTGATTTGTATAGCTAATGGTCACAGAAGTCATGTGGAAGCAGTAACCACCAGCATAATATACACTATGTCATTATATTATAAATAAAAACTCCTTTTTTGTTGGAGCCAAAACTTAATTCACCACCAAAATCACAGAGCGTATGAGATGGGGAATGTTTTGTTCTGGGATGTTCTTTGGGATCCCAGAACACCCCAGTTCATTCATAAATGAATATTTGCAACCTTGTGCCATATTTGGGTTCCATCCTGAGTCATACGAACGGCTCTGTTGCTATACTTTCTCAGAGTCTTACTGCATACGCTTTCATGGACTAGGGTCCCGTTCATCAGGTTCTTGTAGGGTTAACCTGAGGTACAGGAATATACACATAGAATTGTTGTGGTGGTTGGTTGTAAGCATTGAAGCCTGAAACAAAATAAATTCAGAAATCGTTTATGGTTAACACAAAACAACTGTTGATAATGCAAACATCTTTGGCATTGGTAAACCAATGAACTTACATAGTGTGATTAAAAACATATACGCACACCATAGGGATCATTGCAGTGTGTTCTGGGAAGCTGGATATCGCGGTTTCTGATAGCAGATTTGCGTCCTTTTATTATTTTGCATGCAAAAGTGGATTGCTAGCAGATGATGGCATATATATCCCATTGGATATATATCCCATTGGATATATAAGCAGGTGAATGAGCCCCCGGTGTAGTGGATGACATCAGGACATGTAATAGGTACTGCCATGTAAAATTGATTCCTCCCAGAATAGACACGGGGCCCAACTTTGCATCTGACTTCACTGGAGTGTCTTATCCCTGGGCTCCTGTCTCTCTTATATGGCTAGTTGTTGATGATGGGCAAGTGTTTTAGGTTCATGGACTGTGTCTGAGCACATTCAGACAAATGGCAGACAACCACAGTCAAAACCGCTCTTATTTATCACATTGTGCCCGTCCTGTACAATGACACTTCTCTCCCACACAGGACTAGGACTCAAAGGAGGGTTGTTTCCTCCTGTCTGCTTTTATTTAAAAAAACAACCCAAAATATTGTTTACAGGACACAGCCCTTTGGGAAGCAAGCAAAAGCCATGTAGGAGGTGATTTTTCTGCAGAGCTTTAATCCAAGTTGGGAGTACATTCAGCATTAATACCCGCATTGTTTCTTCCCCGCCCCTTTATTAAAAAGAGCTGCTTCATGCTTATTTAAACAAGTGGCTAAGATCACATGTAGTTTGGCCCTCACAGTCTAACCCTGGCATATTTTGCTGTTGTTTAGTCGTTTAGTCGTGTCCGAGTCTCCGGGACCCCCTGGACCAGAGCACGCCAGGCACTCCTGTCTTCCACTGCCTCCCGCAGTTTGGTCAAACTCATGCTGGTAGCTTCGAGAACACTGTCCAATTATCTTGTCCTCTGTCGTCCTTTTCTCCTTGCGCCCTCCATCTTTCCCAACATCAGGGTCTTTTCCAGGGAGTCTTCTCTTCTCATGAGGTGGCCAAAGTATTGGAGCCTCAGCTTCAGGATCTGTCCTTCCAGTGAGCACTCAGGGCTGATTTCCTTCAGAATGGAGAGGTTGGATCTTCTTGCAGTCCATGGGACTCTCAAGAGTCTCCTCCAGCACCAGAATTCAAAAGCACCCATTCTTCGGCGATCAGCCTTCTTTATGGTCCAGCTCTCACTTCCATACATCACTACTGGGAAAACCATAGCTTTAACTATATGGACCTTTGTTGGCAAGGTGATGTCTCTGCTTTTTAAGATGCTGTCTAGGTTTGTCATTGCTTTTCTCCCAAGAAGCAGGCGTCTTTTAATTTCGTGGCTGCTGTCACCATCTACAGTGATCATGGAGCCCAAGAAAGTAAAATCTCTCACTGCCTCCTTACTTTGTAGTAAATTTCACTAAGTTCAATTGGACTTACTTACCAGTAATTGTGATTAGGATTGCCATCTCAGTCTAGTAAAAGGATTGAGGCTTAGCCATACCACGTACTGGGGAAACATTCTCTTTATGCCTGTGCCAGCAAAATTTCTCTAATTATGAAAGCACTTTGTGGTGAGATCATGTTGGTTAATTTCATGCGCTCAAGAAGCACAGAAATGTATCCAGAGCTCTGAGCATGTGCTACCTGGGTGCTTGCTGCAAGCCCTATTTGCAGAGTAGGCTTCCGGATTAATAATGTATTACATTATTCAACTCGGCTCGTGCAGAATCTCAGGGCTGGTAGAAGTATTATCAATTTATAAAGTGTCAGATGCGTTTCTGACATTGTACGAAGGCCAAAGGCTAAGAGTGCTCTGAAGATCAGAGCCTGTGTAAAGATATGGCAAGGATATGGGGATGATAATAATTATTCATAAGAATATCTAAATGCACAAACAGAGACGTGTTCACTCATTACTATTGTAAAGAAAGGCTTCTCATGGGATCTGACCTTCATGGTGGTTGGAAGCGTGTGTATCTAACACACACGAAAACATATACATTCTCTTTCTTCCAAGGTCTCCGAGTATATTAGGTTTTGGAGGAAGTGAACCTCCATTTGCTGGTCAGATCTAAACCCGCCTACCTTTAGAGAAGAATTTAAAGGGTGGTAGCCAGAAGTTCATTTCTTCAGTGTCCTTCTAGCCCTTCAAGCTGTTGTTGTTGTTGTTTAGTTGTTTAGTCGTGTCCAACTCTTCATGACCCCCTGGAACAGAGCACGCCAGGCCCTCCTGTCCTCCACTGCCTCCCGCAGTTTGGTCAAACTCATGCTGGTAGCTTCGAGAACACTGTCCCACCATCTCGTCCTCTGTCGTCCCCTTCTCCTTGTGCCCTCCATCTTTCCCAACATCAGGGTCTTTTCCAGGGAGTCTTCTCTTGTCATGAGGTGGAGCCTCAGCTTCAGGATCTGTCCTTCCAGTGAGCACTCAGGGCTGGTTTCCTTCCGAATGGAGAGGCTTGATCTTCTTGCAGTCCATGGGACTCTCAAGAGTCTCCTCCAGCACCAGCATTCAAAAGCATCAATTCTTCGGCGATCAGCCTTCAAGATAGACAGGATCATTTCCCCCTTGGGTAGCTTTTGCTGTCCATAGAACGAATCAGAAAGAAACTGACAATGAGTTTGTTTTTTGACACTTTGTAATTCATGTGGTGGCGGTGAGCTTCCTGTGAACAATTCAACAGGATACACATAAAACAGAATGTTGTGGTTTGCCTTTTGGAGAATGGCTCATCAGGTTGACTCAGGGTTACACTGGCTACTGACAGACTTAGGATGCCATTCAAGATGTGGTCTCTGACCTAGAAAGCCCTAAGTAATTTGTGCTGTGCGATTTAAACATTCCCTTTTCGGCATGGCAGCCAACGCTGACATTTCACGGGTTGATATGGCACCATAATGGTTGATATGGTACCATAAGCTACAAAATCTTTGTCACGTCCTAATCTTGGATGTCGTCAGCAGCAATACAATTTAGTCATGATTTGAACATCTCCAGTTTCTGCATGGCAGGAAGAGAGTTCTTAGCTAGGATAAAAGTCTAGCCTGTGGCAAGCAAGACATATCTGAATCTCCCTCTCCTTCTATAAAGACTCAGGAGGATATTATCTGGGTAGGGAAAATACATGCCTTTTGCCGGCAGAGGCATGCTATAAATTCTGCAAAACCCTTCATATACGGTATCAGCACCCTCGGGGATGACAAAAGAGGGCTGGAAGCCTTCTGTGTTGGAAACATTTGTAGAGAGACACTTTTGAAGGATCTAGAGGTGCTATAGAAATCCAAACACTGGTACTTCTGTTGCCACTCCAGTGGGGAAAACTCTTCAGTCATTCATTACTCATGCACTAATAAAGTCACTTCAGATTTAAATGGGTTAAGTGCTGCTGTTCTTTATGGACCTATTAACTAACCAGAGTCTGGGGTGCCTTGCCCTAAACTCCAGTTGATAATCTGCAGGTTTTAGGACTGAAACATCACACTTGGAAGTTTCAGTGCATTTAGATAACGTAGCAGCTGTGAGATATACGCCTTGGAGCTGCTTTCAGAACTT
Source organism: Podarcis siculus (assembly GCA_034642415.1). Taxonomy (NCBI): domain Eukaryota; kingdom Metazoa; phylum Chordata; class Lepidosauria; order Squamata; family Lacertidae; genus Podarcis; species Podarcis siculus. Next base: position 1,638,554 of record JAXCMG010000032.1, on the reverse strand, counting down.
GGCTATCTGATATGGTCTGGAGTTACTTTGATGCTGGAAAGCTTCTCATTCTAACTCTGGAGTCCGACTGAATATTTGTGTTGTTGCTTTTCTCACCCAAATGATTAGGGTGAATTTACTGATATGTGAGTCGTACATGGATATGTGAAACTCCTCATCATCACCACCACCACCCGCCCGTCGTTTCCACCACGGCTTCATATTTGCAAAGCATAACCCAGGCAGAAAGGTCCTTAAAGGAAATAATCCAGTTTTACAGTTTTCCTGAGAGCTTCTTCCCCATGGGGGACAGCCATGTCCACAGCTAGTGCAGCCTCTGCAGTGCTCAGAAAGTCATATCATTCTGAGGATTATGTTGCTGAGTATTTTGTGTCTTTGCAACTCTAAAGCTTTGCTAGGTTGTGAGATAATGGTTTTCTTAAGAACACACTGAGAACCTCCTGAGTAGTGTAGGAATCTGTACTCTGATATCCCCAGTAAAAAAAAGTAACACACTGTCCAACAAATTACACTGGCTGTCTGGAGCTTTAGGGATGCAGTTAGGACATGGTCCTGCGAAATGTTTGGGGAATCTTACCATTAACTCAGAAATCCATTGCCTTTTGTTTTTAAAGGAGAATTGCTAAAAAGATGGGAAATGTTGTCTTGGGGCCTAAGCTTTTATATAGTAAGACCTTAGTACCAAAGGTACTACCCAACATCCTATTAAACACCTCTTTTGGGAGCTTCAGGGGCTGAAAGAACATGCCATTCTCTGAAGACATGTCTGAGGTGAATTAGCCTTAAATGGCCCCCGGACACCTGAAGATTTCACACGTTCCTTTCTTTGACAAACTATATATTTCCCCTCAAGTTTGGGAGATTCCCGGGGTTCCTGCTATGTGCTCTGTTTCTCAATGGATTTATGATGGATTCACCCTCAGGGGAATGTACTGCTCAAGCTTGTTGGAAGGCTGTACACAAAAACCTCCCTCAAAGAATTGATCTCAAAATCCTGTGGGTGTAGAGTTACCAGATTTTTCGCTTTGCTTCAGAGTCTTGGGGGATGTCAAGCCCCACCTCTGAGATAATCCAATCGATCTCTGGGCTTTCAGCTTAGGCCAGGTGTTTTCACAATGAATGTTTCTTTCTCAGGTCCTCTGAGCGTGCGTGCCAGGTAAAATGGGGGTGAAAGTGCAAAAGAAGACTCTGCAATAACAACATGAGGAGGCCAGGTTGACTGTGCAGATGCTCAGTATTATTTATTAAAATAGTCCCATGTTTCCTTTCTGAGAAAAGACCATCTAAGTGTAAAATGCAACAGTAATCAAACTTCAAAATACAAAAAAAATCAATGAATTAAACTATATATTATTTTAAAAATTCCAGAGCCAAAGTATTAAGATGTCTCCAAACTTAACCAAGTTTAAGGGACGCAGGTGGCACTGTGGGTAAAACCTCAGTGCCTGGGACTTGCTGATCGCAAGGTCGGCGGTTCGAATCCCCGCGAAGGGGTGCAGACCCAGCTCCTGCCCACCTAGCAGTTCAAAAGCACCCCTAAGTGCAAGTAGATAAATAGGTACCACTCCGGCGGGAAGGTAAACGGCGATTCCGTGCGCTGCTCTGGTTCGCCAGAAGTGGCTTAGTCATGCTGGCCACATGACCCAGAAGTGTCTCCGGACAGCGCTGGCTCCCGACCTCTTGAGCGAGATGAGCGTGCAACCCTAGAGTCGGACACGACTGGCCCGTACAGGCAGGGGTACTTTTACCTTTACCTTTAAACTTAACCAACAAAACGCACGCAGCACTGAGGAGAGGAGGAGGCAGCAGGTTGGTTTAGGAATGGCGGATGGGATATTGGAAGTGTGTGTGTGTGAGTGGATCTCTCAACTCTTTATATTTATATTTCTTTAGCAAGCATTTATGATGGTGGCCTGACTTGGATTTGGGCTGTGATGCTGAGGGACCTTCCCCACTCGGTACCTTTTTGCTAAGGTAAATTGGCCAAGGGGCAGGATAAACTCTTGATCTTGCAGGCACACCCTGACACATGGATTGTTTAACTTATGATCTCAGAGTTTCAACTCTGTTTTCAACAAGCGCTTCGGTTCTTGGCCGGTAGTCCTGGTGCCTCCTTTGTGTCCGACAGAAGTGAGAGGGTGTGCATCTTGCCCAGGAGAAGGTGGAGACCTTGTTACCCTTGTTACCACCTCCTTTTTGCCTGAGCTCCAGTGGTACTTGCCACACTCCAACCTCCAGTATGTTTCCGAGCCCAATTCAAAGTGTTGGTGCTGACCTTTAAAGCCCTAAACGGCCTCATTCCAGTATACCTGAAGGAGCGTCTCCACCCCCATCATTCTGCCCAGACACTGAGGTCTAGAGCCGAGGGCCTTCTGGCGGTTCCCTTGCTGCAAGAAGCCAAGTTACAGGGAACCAGGCAGAGGGCCTTCTCGGTGGTGGCGCCCACCCTGTGGAACTCCCTCCCACCAGATGACAAAGAGAACAACAACTACCAGACTTTTAGAAGACATCTAAAGGCAGCCCTCTTTAGGGAAGCTTTTAATGTTTAATAGATTATTGTATTTTAATATTCTGTTGGAAGGCGCCCAGAGTGGCTGGGGAAACCCAGCCAGATGGGCGGGGTATAAATAATAAATAATAAATTATTAAACCTTGCGCCTAATAATGGGAGCAGGAGCTGCTTGGTCAATAGAAGAGGGAGACCGTTGCCATCCTTCTCCTAGCTATAAGGCTCTGGGAAGGAAAAGTCAGTAGGAAGTGAGGCATCATTTGGGTGTTACAACTAGGGTTTGGAAGAGAAGCAATGAATTGAAACCATGGGCTTAAACATGCCTAACTTTGCATGAGTTCAGGTCATAAGCTTCCCATACAGCACTGTCTTGTCCCAGGAGATTCTTACTTGCTAAATTAAAAGAACCTACTGCTTGCTAGGTAGTCAGGGAGGGTCTTATTAGAATACTGGCTGTAATTTATACTGGGTTGAGCCCATTGTTTAGAAATACTAAGAAAGGGAAGCATTGGCATAACTGTGATTCTTATCTGCAGAGACTGCTTCCTCATATATCGCAAAACAAAGACACCAAGTCTGTGAAACCACTGAAGAATCAATACAAAGTCATACCTCTTCTTCCAGCAATGATAATAAAATTTCCCTTTACAATGGCAAGTCTTCTGCAGATGTGCTGGCTCCACCAGTTTTATCCTTAACACCCGTCTATTTTGGACCATCTGTTCTTCATGATGCTGAGAGGGGATTAGAGATTTGCTCAATATTGTCCTCAGTCATCACCAGGAAGGCAGCATTGGTGTGAAATTAGTTCCAGTTGCATCAAATTAAATACTTAAAACAATGCAACAACTATGCAACAAGCATCTTGAAACTGTCCCAGAAACTCCAGCAGGTGCAGAATGCTGCAGCCAGGGCTCCTCAAGGGGTCCCTGCCATGGGAGCATATTCACCCAGTGCTTTACCAGTTGCGCTGGCTCCTGGGTTAACCCACAGCGCCACCCGCATCCCCAATATGGTAACTAGCTGTAACTTAATGGCCAAACACTTGGAGAGGATCAAGTCGCTCAGATCTGCAGTGATCTAGACGCTGCTATTGGGACAGATAATTTCTTGCAGCTAGAGCAGACGAAGGCGTCCGGTTGTGCCACTGCAGATGCCTTGGAAAGAGGTAGTTGCCATGAATGAATTGGATTTGCAAGTGCCCCCACCCATAGGCCAGCCTCCCCATTCTGCAGGCTTTAGCTCAATCCACTCTACCCCATCAGCTTTACAAAACACCAACCTTCTACTTGGTATGTTAACAGCTTTGATGATAGGAGAGCATTTGTCCAAAATGTATTGTATATCATACTAGTATGATATACTTGCATCTTGTGTTCTGCAAGCATGTAGTAATGTTTCTGGTTGCTGCTGGATATGGACCTCCTCAACTGATACAAGGGGGAAGCAACTCTTGCAGATCAGCTGTCCACTCATATCTACCTTGGGTTCTTCTTCTTGTTATTGCTGGCCTTCTCTTACGCTTCATGGGCTTTGATCATCATATATATGAAACACCATTTCCCCCAAAATTTTCCAGTAACTGGAGTGCCTTGGAATGCATGTAAAGTGGTACCTCAGGTTACATACGCTTCAGGTTACAGACTCCACTAACCCAGAAATAGTGCTTCAGGTTAAGAACTTTGTTTCAGGATAAGAACAGAAAACGGGCTCCGGCAGCAGAGCAGCAGCAGGAGGCCCCATTAGCTAAAGTGGTGCTTCGGGTTAAGAACAGTTTCAGGTTAAGAACAGACACCCGGAACAAATTAAGTACTGAACCTGATGTACCACTGTATACTGACTTTCAACTTTATAGCTAGCGTATCTGAGCAATAGCTCCCAGGAACTATTATTGTTCTCATTTGGGGGATACGGTTTCTGTCGTCAATAGAGAGGGTTATTTTTGTTTTCCTAATAAATGAAAACAACAGTCATTTAAAAGAAATCACGAGACAAATCGCAAACTCCATGGTTGAGCAATGGCTTTATTAGGACTATCAAAGGGTTGCCAGAATCACGAGCAAGCTTTCAAGTTCTCCAGAATGCCTCATTAGGTTGGATGTTAAGCAATAGCAGGGAGGAGTAAAAGCTGAAAACAGCTGGCTCGAAATCTGAAGCCTGTATTTAGTCACAGCCTTAGACGGAATGTAGAAGACAGCATCTCAAGTTGGATTGGCAGTTATATTTTGCAGTGATCTTTCATATATAAAGTCCTATTTTTCTACTCTTATATAGGACAATTATATTAATGGAGTACTCTCATAAAACCAGCACAGCTCTTAACTTTTAAAGGAAATCATTTTAAGCTTTCTAACAGCAAGTGTGTCATGTATAGGATACTTTGAAAGGTTTTGTGTTAGTTCAACTGTATTTTATTTTATTTTAATTATTGCATTGCTATCCCACCTTTTTCTCCAAGGAGTTCAAGGTGGTGCACGTGTCCCCCCCCTCAATTAATCCCCACAGCAACCCTGTGAGATAGATTAGGCTGAGAGGCAGTGACCAGACCAAGGTCACCTGTGAGCTTCATAACCAAGTGGGGATTCAAATCTCCCAGGTCCTTGTCTGACACTCTGACTACTACACCACACTGTTTTGGGGGTGCATCAACGTCTCAATATTGAAAAGGTAAAGGGACCCCTGACCATTAGGTCCAGTCATGACCGACTCTGGGGTTGCGGCGCCCATCTCGCTTTATTGCCAAGGGAGCCAGCGTTCAGCTTCCGGGTCATGTGGCCAGCATGACTAAGCTGCTTCTGGCGAACCAGAGCAGCGCACGGAAACACCGTTTACCTTCCTGCCGGAGTGGTACCTATTTATCTACTTGCACTATGTGCTTTCGAACTGCTAGGTTGGCAGGAGCAGGGACCGAGCAACAGGAGCTCATCCTGTCGCGGGGATTCGAACCGCCGACCTTCTGATCAGCAAGTCTTAGGCTCTGTGGTTTAACCCACAGCGCCACCCGTGTCCCTCAATATTGAAAAAGACACACACAATTGTTTCATTTCCAGAGTTCGCCTTAGAATCATAGAATTGCAGAGTTGGAAGGGGCCATGAGAGTCATCTAATCCAACTCCCTGCAGCGCAGGGATCCTTTGCCTAACGTGGGGCTCAAACCCACGACCCTGTAATTAAGCATCTCAAGGTCACGGACTGAGCTGGCTGTGTCCCAAATTTTAGGTATCTGTAGTGTGGAACTACATTTACTTTTTCGGACAGGAGCCTTGTGGTGTAGTGGTTAAGAGCGGTGGACTTGTAATCTGGGGAACCGGGTTCGCGTCTCTGCTCCTCCACATGCAGCTGCTGGGTGACCTTGGGCTAGTCACACTTCTCTGAAGTTTCTCAGCCCCACTCACCTCACAGAGTGTTTGTTATGGGGGAGGAAATGAAAAGGAGAATGTGAGCCGCTTTGAGACACCTTCGGGTAGTGATAAAGCGGGATATCAAATCCAAACTCTTCTTCTTCTTCCTTGTGAGTGAGTTCATCTCTGTATGACCTGTTATTGGCAAGACATAGATGCAAGTATAGAAGGTGCCTCTCTCTGGTTCTGTACCACCAGTTGGTAAAGGCATTTTTATTTCAGAAGTCTTTTTTCCTGCTAAAGTCATTTTTACGTGTTTGATCACTGCAGTTGTTGCTTTTAAATAAAAAATGTAATGTGCATTTTATTTGCTTTGCATTTTGTGTATTGTTTATTAATAATATATTTTATCGCAATTCTAAATTGTTGTTGGCTCTCCACCCGAGTGTTGCGAGGGTCACCTCTTCTTTAAAGATACCCCCTCAAAAAGGGTTCTGAAAATTTCCCCACCCCGGCCCAAAAGTCACTGATATTTTCCCCTCCCTTCTTCATGGGGGGCTTGAACACTCCCAGAAAAGTGAGGGGTATAATCTGGGCTAGCGTAATTCTGAACAAACACCTTTCAGGAATAATTCGGCAAAGACATTTCTGGAACACTAGATTACAGGGAGATTTCTCTTCAGCTTTTCCATGCCTAAAAGGAGTCTTGATAAAGATATAACATGAGGGCATGGCTGTGCAAGAGAGACTCATGTGAAAGAGAATTAGCCACCCGTGTATTGCAGTAGAAAGGAAAAAAGAATTACTTTGCTTACGCCTCGGGCTACAGGTCTAAGCTGCTGCACTTAATTTTTTGTTCTTTGTAAGAGCGGAGTACACTACGCATTGATGTTGCTTTATACACTGGGCGCATAAAGGTGCCTCTGCCAAGAGGGATGTCAGGAAAGCCGTGGTGAAAATTGATTTGTTATAAAATAAATTAATAAATTACTCCTCAGCTTCAAAAAGGCCGGCAAAAGCAACTTGCACAAAAGTGTGACATGCATTCATGCGCATGTTCAGGTGAGATAGAAATTCTGAAAAGGTCCACTGTCAGAGATTGACACTCAACCAGGGGAGAAAATGAAGAGAAATGCTCTGAACTCCTTGGAGGAGGAAGGCTTGGACCTAAAGGCCACAACCTCATAGACTCATACCATTGTAGAGTTTGAAGGGACCCTGAGGATCATCTAGTCCAACCCCCTGCTATGCAGGAATAATGCTTGGCGTTCTCAGCGCCATGCTCTAACCGACTGAGCTATTCGTTTGTGTGTGAATGGGTGCAGCAGTTGTCTTCCAAACTAGCCATTGAGATGCTGTCCTCGTTCCCTTTTTTTGTGGAGAGCATGAATGCGTGTATTGTGGAATACATGATCTTCTGACAGATTGATAAATGGTGCTGATCACCAAGGGCATTTAGGTGTACGCATGAACAGATGTAAAAGAGGAATATGACAAACATGTTTATGATGCAGGTACACTTGTCAGGGAGCGCTGATTGGAGCACTGCTTGCCTGAAGCTGCCTTTTAGGTATAAATTCAGAGAAAGCTTGTATTAAAATTAATTTCACTAATTTTTGCATTTTTATTTTTGCTTCCCGCTGATATACACATCTTTCTGCACATTTTTTGTTGGAGAACTGCATTGCAAATTACAACAGATACATTTAGGGTCACGTATTTCTCCAGGAAGAGCACATTGTGGAGGTTCAGTTCGGCTCACGTTTTAATGTAGATCCCTCCCCCCTCAAATCTCTACTCTGAAGTAATATGAAATAAGTTATTTCACTGAAAGGAAAAAAAAATGTATTTCATATTGTGGTGTTTGCCCGTTCGTTTAGAGCCTGTCTGTACAGGGGAAAAAGAAAGGGTTAAAAATGTAGACCAATAGGAAAGCTGGAGGCGGAGCCTGCATGTGTATAAAAGGGCTTGGCCCGAGGTTTGTTAGAGTTATTGGTGGGCAGTTGGTTGGTTTTAGTGGGTTGGCTGGTTGGAAAAGGCAGTTGGAGGAGCAGTTGGTAGGCAGTTGGTAACAGAGAGACAGTTAGGGCACGTGGGTTCTTGAGTGAGGGGAGGTAGAAGAGATAGAGAGAGAGGAAAATAAGACTAAGAAAGGAAAGAGCAACAACATTTGGAATGCCGTAAAAGTTTGTGTCTGAAATAAAATGTTGTTGTTGTTGTTTAGTCATTTAGTCGTGTCCTACTCTTCGTGACCCCATGGACCAGAGAATGCCAGGCACTCCTGTCTTCCACTGCCTCCCGCACTTTGGTCAAACTCATGCTGGCAGCTTCGAGAACACTGTCCCACCATCTTGTCCTCTGTCGTCCCCTTCTCCTTGCGCCCTCCGTCTTTCCCAACATCAGGGTCTTTTCCAGGGAGTCTTCTCTTCTCATGAGGTGGCCAAAGTCTTGGAGCCTCAGCTTCAGGATCTGTCCTTCCAGGGAGCCCTCAGGGCTGATTTCCTTCAGAATGGAGAGGTTGGATCTTCTTGCAGTATATGGGACCCTCAAGAGTCTCCTCCAGCACCAGAATTCAAAAGCATCCATTCCAATCTTCTTTATTAATTGAGAACCTGACTGAGGCTGAAGTGATTTTACCGGGGAGGACCTGGTTGGTGACAGCGGATTAGTGGTGTACGGGTCAATAGTCCGTGAGATGACCGGGGGCTCCGTATGAATGCCACACACATATATAGGACCATATAAATCAATAATCAATATAAGTGCCATTTGGATGTAGATCTGTGGTTGTAGTATGCAGTTTTCAGAGCCTGAATAACTGCTTTATCATTTCATAGCAGTGCCGGAACCTGCAAATTAATCTTGATGCTGTGTTATTTATGCATTGGATAAATTAGCAGTCAGTGATTTTGTCTCAAAACTTTGAATCATCAGCACAGATTGGTGCAAAAGATTAAGTAACATCTTATTATATCTGTTACAAAGATTAAAAGACTGTAGGCCCAATGTTAGCAGCTATCATTCCTCCAGTTTGTACAGTACTCCCATTTAAATTTTAACAAGTGCTTAGCAGAGGCCTTGAGAAAAATAAAGTGGCTTCCATTATGCAGGAAGCCTGCTAGATGTCTTCCATGGGTCTCTGCATCTATGAATGAACACTTTCCTTTGGATTTTGTCTGCTGTTTCCAGCAAGCCTTTCTATGATTGGAGCAAATGGGAGAGTCGGAGAGATCAATATAATTTTCCTTTATGCTGCTGGGCATTGCTGCTCTGTGTTGTCGATCTCTGTTCGGGTAACAATATATGTGGGAATTAAATTGTCTCTTCTGCACAACTATTAAAATGCCAGGAATCCTGCCTTCTTTTTCATCCAACCACTTAGTTTTCTTACTATCCGCCCCCCAGTGCATCTGCAAATAACTGTTTAACTGGCTGTTTAACTGATGCCTCAAATTCAAACAGTGGCTGAATTTTCAGACATTTTTTAAAAATAGTTTTCCAATGTTGTTGTTGTTTAGTCGTTTAGTGGTGTCCGACTCTTCGTGACCCCCTGGACCAGAGCACGCCAGGCCCTCCTGTCTTCCACTGCCTCCCGCAGTTTGGTCAAACTCATGTTAGTAGGTTCAAGAACACTGTCCAACCATCTCGTCCTCCGTCATCCCCTTCTCCTTCTGCCCTCCATCTTTCCCAACATCAGGGTCTTTTCCAGGAAGTCTTCTCTTCTCATGAGGTGGCCAAAGTATTGGAGCCTCAGCTTCAGGATCTGTCCTTCCAGTGAGCACTCAGGGCTGATTTCCTTCAGAATGGAGAGGTTTGATCTTCTTGCAGCCCATGGGACTCTCAAGAGTCTCCTCCAGCACCAGAATTCAAAAGCATCCATTCTTCGGCCATCAGCCTTCTTTATGGTCCAGGTTTTCCAATATACCCCCAATAATAGCCAAATTCTAACAATAACAATTAATTGAATTTTGCAGTGATCTTTCATATATTTTCAGACATCATTATTCCTACCCACCATAGTTTGCTCTAGCAATGGCCACAAAATTTTTAGGTTTTACTAAACTGTGTGAAACAATTTTATTAGGCCAGAAGATAAAGAACTGGTTCTTACATGGTTTCTGCAGCCAGAATTATTTTTGCCAAATTCCGGAGATTACAAACATTACTGAAAATCAGATAATGAATTGACAAAATTCAGGATCTTGCAGTTTTGGCCAAGCTGACAAATTGAGAAGGAAGACAAGCTAAAATGGCATAAATTTACTGATTATAGTGAAAGACCTGTTTTACAGCCAAATAATAATTATGGTTTTGCAATACACTAATGTTTATGAAGAAGTATTATGGAAAATAGATATAAATATGCTTATATATCTTGAGAAATATTAGTGAAATCTGTTACTCCATGGTCTTGATTTGTTTATAGTTTGGGATATAAAGATAGAAATGATCGAATACGTCCTTCTGTTAGGCTCTGTTTCTGCTCAAAGATGAAACAATTATAGTTTTGTTGCTTATGCTTTTAATTTGTTTTTGGGTTTTGTTTTTTTTATAAAAAAATATGTATGTTGCTGGGACAATAGCAATAAATAAAAGTGAAAATGCTGATGTTTAGAACTCAGACCATATTTCAAATCTCCAAACAGGTAGGCAAACCGCGGTTTTAACAGTGGCTTATTGGAGACCAAGTTCTGTGAAGAAGTATTGAAGGAGTTGGGTATATTAAGGCTGGAGGAGAAGAAAAAACCAGTGGCAATATGATCACTGTCTTCAAATATTTGAAGGGCTTTCACATAGATGGAGCAAAGCCAATTGGTTCAGATACTAAGAAAACAATGAGATTTAAACTAAGTAACGATTCTCTTGATCGTTCAAAATGCTTGATAGTAGAACAGACTGTCTCGAAAGGTTGTTCACACTCCTTTGTTAGAGGTTATTGAGCAAAGGTGGTTGGCCACTTATCAGAAATGCTGTAGTAGTGGATTTTGTGGATTGCCAGGGATTTGACTATACAGTGGTACCTTGGTTCTCAAAATTAATCAATTCTGGAAGTCTGTTCTAAGACGAGACGATTGATCCATACAATGAAAGCGATAAACAATGTACTGCAGTCACACAATCCATCAATCAGTAGCTGAACTGGGTTCCACACAGTCACAAAAGCAAAACAAAAAAGCTGCAAAAACGCCAAAAAAATAGCAAAAACAGGCAGACCTCAGCGTAACACCCAAAATGGAAGTGTTGCACTCAAATCGGAAGAGTAACGTTCAAAACGGAACACGTCCGGCTTCCAAAAAAAGTTCGCAAAGCGGAACACTTACTTCTGGGTTTGCAGTGTCCGGGTTCCAAGTTGTTTGAGTAACAAGGCATTTGAGAACCAAGGCCTTTGTATGGCCTTTGAGGTCCCTTTCAACTCAGATGCTGTGATTTCAAGCTTTCCGTATCTGAAGATTTTAGAAGAATATACCTCCAAATTTTACATAAGATCTGAAATACTCTTTTTAAATTTATCTCCCAACTTCCAGCAGGAACTTCCAAGGCAGCTACACAAAAACACCAACATTTAAATTTAAGAACGACATATTGGAAATCCCAGCAACAAAATTAGAAGTAAAACCTGTGAATGGAGACATTATGGAGGATGAACTGGTAATTATTCAAAACAAACCTTTTAGACTGAGTTTTGGGGGAATCAGGGGATATAGCGATATTGTTGCTTTGAAACTGGCATATTGCTAGTTTAGATTAGTAACTATACCTTCATAACTATTACTTTAAATTAATACTCATGGATGATTGAAGGTTTCCAAAAATGAATTTTCAAGAGCAAACACATTCTAACTTTTTAAAAAGAGCGATACCATTCCAGAAACCTGTGTAGTTCCAATTAAATAGTTCCTTCTAACTCTACTCTCCTCGTTCCAATGTCACAATTGTTAAACATGAACTTAAAAAATAGATTGAGAATTCTGTTTATCCAACCTTAACTGACTTCTTAAGCTAATTTTAAAATGCATATTTTTTCGTTCCAGATGATAGTGAATCATAGATGTTATTATAATATTCATAGCTGGAGCTAAGAACTTTTCCTTTAGTTGAAACAAATACCTTTGTAGTTTTGGAGTGTTTCCTTTTTATGCCCAGATATGTGTGACACTGAAGTTGTTGAAGATCCACTTAATTGGTTTTATAGCAGTATACAGCATTGCATTCAGTGGGGCTTACCCCCATGTAAGTATTAGAGGATTGCACTCTCAGTCAAAGTATGGTTAGATCAATGCAGCAGCAGCAGCAACAACAACCCTTTTATTATTTAAACCCTGCCTGTTATATACTGAAGTTCTCACTCTGGGCTAGCAGGGGGATACTGTAGATAGTTTTCACTCAGGTCCACATTTGCAAATGAGGGATTGAAAGTGACGTTCAGTGATTGGATAGTTACAGAAAGTGGTTACTGTTGCGTTGTAGTGGAGCTCTATATAAGCAGGCTGGCTGAACCCTTCAGTTCAGTTCTGTCCTGGCCTGTGAATAAACAAGAGGTGTTTGAAGAATCGCTCTGTCGTCTGATATGTTCACCCATGACTTAACACTGCCCATCTGGCCAGGTTTCCCCAGCCACTCTGGATGGCTTCCAGCAAAGAAAAAATCATAATAAAACATCAAGCATTAAAAACTTCCCGATACAGGGCTGCCTTCAGATGTCTTCTAAAAGTTGTGGATCTGCCCTTGAAACCACAGCTGGTACAAAGTGCTGCAACCAGAATAGCATATGCTTTTCTGTCCGTATTATACCAGTCATATTTACATTGCACTGGCTTCCAATTTGTTCCCAGCCCAATCAAGATGTTAGTTATCATAGCCTTAGATGGCCTGGGACCAGGGTATTTGAAGAACAGCATCCTCCTGCTGTCACTTGTGATGGTCTTTAGAGGCCCTGTGCTATGTTATGCCACCAGAGAGGTGCAGTTGGTGGGACAGAGAATAGGTGGCAATACTTCAGTTATAAGACAGCCTACCCACGCAACCTGGAGAGGTCAGGTTGACACCACCTCTGCTTTATATAGGTGGCCAGCTAAGATATTTAATGCAATTTAATATTTCAGGGTGGCTTTTAATACTCTCTGGTTTTTAATTGTGTTGAGATTTTTTTAAAACAGTAATTTAAAAAGTGGGGGCATGGGGAAAAGAAACGACACACACAGAGAACTAAACCACATATCTAATGTACCGTTTAATTTGGTCCTTAGGCTTTGTTTGTGTGGCGAATAAGGACTAGAGGGACTAGGGCAAAGGATGAAATTAATAGGATGTTAAGAGAATGGTACCCCTGTTTTGCTGCTTTGGGTGGTTTTGCGTTCTTTGGGTGGATAGCCATCATGTTGCAGATTTCCAGAAGTATAAATATTTGTGTTTTCCTTTGCAATGTTTTTTTTTTTTTTAAATGACACTGCACAGACTATTATGTAACTTGTTGACATAGCTTTTTAAAACCTGTATATGACAGTGTTTGTTATGCCCTACAGCCAAAACAGTTAATTACTTATTGCTCCCCCTGCCTTGCTCCCTATATTTGGGCTCTCTCCAAGTCAGATTACTTATGGCTCCACTTGACCTTCAAGGTACGCTCTTATTTACCTTGTAATTGTGTTTAAAAAATGGACTCTTTTTTGGGCAGCGGGCACAATTCTCTCTCTCTCTCTCTCTCTCTCTCTCTCTCTCTCTCTCTCACACACACACACACACACA